>OZ023163.1:8225570-8870570 GCA_963678695.2 Diplodus puntazzo | reverse complement strand
GATATTTCAGTCAGGACCACCAGCTGATATGGCCAAATCGTATATCAGCTATAAAAGGAAAACATATATGTCATGTTAAAATACTATTTTAATATTCTGTTTAAAACCAAACATGCTCATCACGCTACAGTGCTGACCCTGATCACCCTAATAAAGGCAGTGCCACAAATTCAAGCCAGTGATTTTCTAAAAATGAATATTAAGATATTAGAGTAGCTTTCCACCCAATAAAAATCACAGTTTTCTCGTCCTGTGTTTGTGTCAGAAGGTAATATAGTCTCCATTATGCACCATTTCTCTTTTGAGCTCAATACAGACAGCCACGGGCCATGAACTCCAAACTGAGTCAGTTATTATGTTTTATGAGTTATTAAAACTGGCATCATATACACATTTTTCAGTGTGACAATTAAACCTGCATTTGATTAACTCAGAGGGACATTTTTCATGTTTTTATGATGGTTGATGATCTCAGTGATGGTTCGGATGAATATGTCTGTCATTTAATGTAGAAGTACACATTAGGACAGTGCTGTGCCTACATTACACAAAGCTATTTATTATGGCAATTAGGATGCATTTTCAGCTTAGCGGTGAATGTTTGGTACATTTACAAACTAAACGGGAGCTGCCAATCTCCATTATAGCATTTATTGTGGGATTTCATTCACGTATACACTGGCTGTGATAAAACCCCCTTTGTCACAGTTATGAGATTAAACTCACACATGTACGTGCAGTTAAGAGATTTAAATACACACACAAAACAGCCACGGTGTTTTGTTGTTCTCTCAGTGTGTGTCCAGCATCACACCAGACATGACTAATCCACTGTAGAGTGTCTTAATCCAATCAGACCTGTTGTCTTCTGAACCGAGACACAGAGGGCCACTGCTCTGATATTGCTCAACATGTGCACACAACAAATACAAACACTTTCTCACAGAATATGGCCTTGCATTGGTATGCTGTATACAATATAAAACCTAGAGTGCAATGCTGTTTCATTGTGACTGATCTTATTTTATATTTTGTCCATTGTTTCTATCAGTTATTTTAACTATGTCCAGCACAGTGAGAAATATTCGGGTCCAGCATCAGCAGATGAGACTGGTTATAGACAGGTAAAAACATTTAGTGATTTAGATTTTAGATCTGCCTAAAATATCGATTTATCGATACATATCAATTCGGAATACTTGAAGCTGTTTCTACACTCACTTTCTGCAGTACAATGGTACCAGTTGTGCTTTCTCCTTCTCTCTGCTGTAGTTCCCATGTTGTCCTAAATGCTGCAAACATATAGACATGCTACAGATCAATGCTGACCAAAGGTGCAAACTCAACAAACCCCCACATAGTGATCAGGATTAGTAGAGATTCAGTTGATTAGTGACTAGAAGTTAAGTAACTTACCACTGTAGTGCTTTACACACAGTACACTCAACACTCAGTTTTCAACGGTGAAGTGTTATGCCTATAATTGTAGTGTCAGTCTTTCCCCAAGGTATCGAACATGGTTTGGGATATTTTTTAAGTTATTGTATCCAAGTTAGAAATTCTGGTATCATGGCAACACTACCCCTAGTTAGCCAAACTTGTTTGGAAGAGAAAACAATGGCGACAAACTTACACACTTATTGGTATGATCCTGGAATGGGACATTTATTGCATGTCATATCCCCCCACCCGAATCTCTGCTATAATCTAACCATTAAAGGCAAAAATAACACGAACAATTATATTAAAAACAGCAGCTAGATCAATCAGACAGCCTCAGTTGAAAGCAAACCAGGATAATCATGTAAAAAGCAGCCACAGGGAAATATTCTAACTAACCCCATATTTCAACCCATCAGGCTGGGCAGTGACTGCATATTATCATTTATTGACTTTCACTGTGTCAGACAAATCAATGTTTCAAGATTGTAATTAAAAACTAACAAAATAAGTTATTGACATTTTTGTTTTTCATGGGTGAAGACAGTGGAACACAGTTCATTGCATTGGTTATCAGTTTTTAATTATTATTTCAATGATTGTTGACACATGTTCTATATTTCCATGTTGTCAGGTTGTGACTCACCTTCAGGGTTTTCAATGTCTATTGTTTTTTTCAAATGTGTTGGGTGATTAGGATGGGAGCGGTGACATTTCCGTAATATATAACATTGAAAATAAAACCTTAATCTTTAAGTTCCAACATATCAGTACCAAGAAAATGTTCTTTTTAATGTGGTGAAACTAATTTCATCCCTATCAGCCAACCCTATCAGCCGTTTTCCTGTTTCTGGCATCCTGCTGCTCATCATGACTGACATGCATGGTTGCCCACAATTCTTTTCCAATTGACTTTGGCTTCTGTTTAAAATAACATAAACAATGCAAAGCTGCCAGGTGGCTGCTGTGTGGCACTGAGTTATTACTACCACATTTCCATCTCTCACGTGGTGTTAAGATTGCTTTCATTTTATCTCTCAAGAGTCGTTTCTTATTTATTGTGATTCGCAGTTCAACAATCGTCTTTGCTGTACCTTTTCACTTCTGTCACTCTATCATGAGCCCAGTCTCAGTCTTTTCTTCCAGCGGAAAAAAATCTTTGACGAAATGAACTCATGGTTTTAGTCGTGTTGACTCATCATTGACTATTTGCTGTTGTTTTCCGGGGATGTGGATTGTTGATAGCTTTTCTTTCTCATCATCTCAGCCAAGGAGAAAAATACTGTTTTCTCCAATCTGCTTTCATCTCGGAGACCTCAGACTCTTGGCTGTTATTGAATAGCTGAGGAGTCATTTTCTAGTCCTTGTGTCGGGAAGAAGAAACTCACACAAGACAAATGGTCCAATTCTACTTTAACAGGCCCATTCATATTGTAATAGAGGGCTGGAACAAAGAAAGGAGAGAGCCGGGACATTAGGAATGGCATTGTCAGCCTTACTCACTGTGTTTGACTCTGCATGAATATCTCTGTGTGTGTGTGTGTGTGTGTGTGTGTGTGTGTGTGTGTGTGTGTCTCTGTGTGAGTGAGAGAGGGAAGGACAGAAAGAGAGATAGAGAGAGAGGTTTTTCTCTTTAATTCTCTCTGTTGGAGATGTACTACCTCAGGGATATTCTGCCATCTGATCCATTTTAGTAGTGTGGCAAACAGCCAGGGCATCTTTTCAATTACAGAGAAATGGATAGTGTGTGTGTGTGTGTGTGTGTGTGTGTGTGTGTGTGTGTGTGTATGTGTATGTGTATCTGTGTCCATGGAGTGGGCTTGCATACGCCTGTGAGTACAGAGAGAGAGACAAAGACACAGCAATGGAGAGAGAGAGAGAAACAGATGAGCCAGGGAGAAAAAACAAGGAAAAAGAGAGATTTTGAGAGGAGGCACGGTGTGTAAAAGGTGAAAGCCAGCAGGGGCCTGTATGCCTCCATTGCTGGCTTGAGACTTGTCAAGAGAGGGAGACCAAGAGCAAAATGAGAGGAGAGGGCGGACTGGGGAGAGAAGGAGTCGGGGTAAGGCGGCTTTGCTGCGGAGGGAGAAAATACTGCTCCCCCTCCGCCTCTAAGCCGAGCAATAATTTAAAGCCTCGGCCCTCTGAAGCCTTGGATCCACATTGACTGGTCATCTTAAATCAAATCAGGGCACTGGGCTGGCTGCTCAGTGTGTGCATGTGTGTTGGGCCATACACACACATGCAGAGAGCCCCTGGTCTACTCTGAATTATTGACGGTGGAGAATAATTGATTGGTTCACCTTCAGGCCTATCAGCCTCGGTCTGAGTGCACCACCTCATATCAGCATGCCTCCTCCTGTTCTACCCTCACTCCCTCGCACGTTTTTTCATTCCCTTCTCTTTCTCCTTCTACTATGCCTTTGTTCTTCAAGTGTTCATCCAACAATAAAAATCTTAGTAGTTGTGGAACTGAGCCGCACAAGAAAGTTTTGGTTTTATGTGCTCAGACTTCAAGACTTCTGTCAATGAAGATGATTGTACACTTTTGCCCCAGTGTTATGCAGGTTGATTCAATTTGTTTTGAGATTTAAGGTGCTCAGTGCATTGTGAAATTACCTTTTTAAACATCAGTAGCAATGTGTCCTTCAAATGTGACTTATTTACTTCAAAAGAAATAGTCCTAGACAGGGAAATATGAATATATATTTTTATTATTTGGGTGAGCCAACCCTTAAGTCCCCTCTCAATATTGCACATCATTTTTGTCGTCATTTTACTTCTTATCTCTTCCCTTGTCTGTCCTCCCAGGTGCTGTGACAGCCCTGGCCATGACATGCTGTGCAGCATGTGATCAGTCATGGCTAGCTATAGTGTAACGGGACATGCATCCAATCAATAACATGAATCTGCAGGCAGGAGACGGCCATGACATACAACTGCTGCCCCTGACATACACACACACACACACAGACATACACACACACAGACGAACACACACAGACGAACAGAGGTGCACACGCATGCTGGGCTGACATACAGCTCGGCTGCTTTGACAGGGCGGAGATGAGGTGAGGATGGATGGAGGGATAGATAGATGAATGGATGGATAGGGGGGATAGAATGAAGGTAATGGGGAAAGTTGAATGGTGCAGATGCTGTTGCTGGATCGCTGTCAGTGACGATGGAGTCTGACTCTCTGTATCCTGTTTTGGGCCTCACTGAAAGCTGGACTGTTTATGATACGTCCTCAGGTATGGATTTTTACATCCTCCTATAACTCTAAAGGCTACAGGACTGGGAGCCTAGCGGGTCTTACGATTTAAAACCCAACAAAATATAGAGCTCAATTACCAGCTTACTGTACAAATCTCCTAGTCACAGAATGCTCCCTGCATCTCTTGGGTTGTTTGGGCTCCATTTTCAAAGCCTCGATGAACCATCCCTTTCCCTCCTCTACAGCATAAATGACAACATGGCAGACTATAATAGCTTCTATTGAAAAAGCAGAGTGTTGCACAGATGCCCTATAACTGTACTGCATCAAAAAGTACATAGCCTGCTCTCCTATTATTGAAAATACAATAATCTTCTTATAGCCGGCGTGCAATTCAAGTAATATTTATGCTTATTACGCAAACTCTGTGCTGTTTATACAGTTTCTTTGCAACTGTTGGAACTCCCCAACCACACAAGTGATAGCATATCAAAATGTACAGTCTGATTCAGCATTATTTCAGCTACAAAGGCTGTGCTGCAAATCCCCTACTGGCAATTTTCAATTCTCTTTTCTTATGTTAGTGTAAACAGCCTGCACCTGCTGCGTGTTGTATCCATATCAGTGTTGTGCTGGTGGGACGTATGCAGTACACCGAATGTGTTATGCAAATATGTGAACCTGGATTAGACCAATGGGAGAGTTAGGATAGTGTAATCCTCTCTCCTGTACACACCATTATCATATTCACGCCACAGCAGCAGAGGCCTTGTCCTGTCCAATAATCCCTTTGACTCGAGCCATCGCAGAGAGAGAGTCAGGCAGAGAGAGAGACGGAGGGAGGCATCCTTGTAGCATCTCCTCACCCACTGCTCTCTCCTGAATGTGCTGACTCCATCAGAATACCTCACTGCTAAAAGAGAAGTCAATTAACCTGCACGCGTCTGTACTCGCTCCCTTGTGTGCAGGTATTGTGTGTTTGTGAGTCAGAGCCGATGTGTGTGCGTTTGTGTATTTGACTGACAGGGAGGGGCGTGCTAATCCTGTCGCCTTAGCTTGTCGCCGTACACACGCAAACGGGGGACACAAAAGCGTCGACACAGACGGCGACAAACACACAAAGTCACACAAAAGTTAGTTCATCCCATCCAGGATAATTAATCATTAAAATGTGCTTCTACACACTGTGTTTGTTTCATGAGCTGCCATGTCACACTGTTGAGTCCCGCTGCTAACATCCTTTGCCTTTACTGTCACATACTGCCTGAAGAACACGTCTTCTCTGTGGGATAGAATTATTAGATGGTCCTCAGTCTCAGCTTGGTGTCTCTGCGTCTTAACTGTGACAATATGGAGAGGGAGAGGGGGAGAAAGAGACTGGGTAATAGAGACAGACAGAGAGAGAGAGACAGAGAGAGAGAGAGACTACAGTACGTGCTACCAGAGGTAATTAGCAGAGCAGCTGTTTGAGAGGGGAAAGCTATAGCCGTGACACTGCAGGAAGGTGCTGGGGGAATAATTAGCTGGTAACACCCGTCAAGCTTTCACAAAGAGGAGATGTGTTATTTTACTTCTGCTCTCCACTGAGGAACCCCAGACCTCCACGCACGCTCCAACACCTACTGACTTATAGCCTGCAGATCCTTCTACTTAGATGGACTGGTGGATGTGTTGTGTGAGTTAGTGTGTATGTGTATTTGTGTGTCATGTATCCTCTCCATGGACCATATTTAGAGCATGTTAATTGGGTATTGACTGTAGTGTGGTCAGTAATGATGTATGACGATTTCAGAGTCCACCGTCAGTGGAGTGCATGTTGTGTATGCATATCTGTGTGTGTGTGTGTGTATGTTCCTCCTTTTGTCAATATGCACACACCATATTCAATCAAACCTCCTCAGCGGAAAACATTCTTCTTTTCTCCCTATACCGCGATCAATGCACTCAGTTTAACCAGGCTACACAGCCAATATGCAGAAACATTTTAATACAACACAGCCAATGACATTTCCCTCTGCCTCTGTGCCAGAATAGATTTACAACAACAGCCTAGTCTATAATTTATTCAACTATATCTAGTTTTAAAAGTTTGTTTTTTTGCTCTCTGGCCTGTACTGCAGCTTTCACTGAACCAGTAGAATATACTGAGCAGAAAAGTGGTGATGTGGGAGTATTAACAGGAAAAGTTATTTATTTGATAGTTAAAATATATAGAAGTAATTAATTAGACCTCCTTTATAGACATTCAGGATTTGAATTTAAATTCAGAGATGCTTATTAGTGCGTCCAAAATGCTGTAGAATCATTACCTTCATGACATTATCGTTAAGTTAAAGGACAGATTATTTTATATTGCCTCAGTATAAGTATTTTATAGTTATATTATAGAATTCTGTATTAGCTGCTCTCTCGTTGTCACTACATTGTCCAATATGGCATGATGAAATACTGAGTTGCTCTCACAGTAGGACTTTATTCTCCTCCATCGGGGAAATTGTCTGGTTTTAAATTGAATTTACACTTGTATTTTTAACAGTTATGATGACATTCTAACGGTTTGCATTGTGGTCCTCTGTGTACCATTGGATTGATGTTCGTCTACAGTCACTCTGCAGTGCAGGGAGTCATCCATGAAGACCTAACTGTACAGCAGCAAATAAAGTTACACAAGCCATTCTCATCTGTCTCCATATATCCACTGCTGTAGCAGTAACCTGGTTATGGTGCACCTAACCACAGCCATGTCATATCCCCAGTGTCACATCGCCTGTCTCAGAAAACACTCTCCATCCCTTCAAAAGGCACTTTGAATCTCTCCTTTTCCTGCAGCTGCTGGAGAGTTAGATTAAGACCTTTTTCATGCTGAAATTGAAAAAAATATTATAGAATAGAAACTGCAACAACCATAAATATAAAATCACAGGAAGTGATTCTGTTTGATTTCTGGTTTCCTCTCCCTGTTACAATCACAAGCATCACTCAGAAAGAAGTGAATAACATGAAAAGAGAAAATGATGGAAATACTTTAGAGAGTATTATTGCTTTTACAAAATTAATTTTGTGTATTCATTTGGGTTTTTGAAGACGATGTGCTGAAAATTACAGCGTTTTTCACAGACTCACACTTCGGAATCCGTCTGTTCTCTCAACTTCATTACAAAACAGACTGTTGAAAAGAAACATGATAATAATCATTCATGAATATGGGAGTATTCTGAGGCCGTGCATGAGTCAGTGTAAAAATTTCCGAATCCTGCGCTTGAACATTGTGGTGACTGAAATTATTTGCTTCCTTTTTGTGTCAAACATCACATTTCGCCTGTGTACCAAATTCAGCTTTCCACAGAGTATACTTTCACTGTGAAGATCCCAGCTTTGTGACACCCAATCCATCCTGCTCCTCCCTCTCGTCCGTCTCATTCCTCTGCATTGTGGATAAGTGCCTCTCCATTTCAGCATCCACTGTAGTCGTGAATTGACTCCATGGTGTGTTGGCTCTGCAGAAACCTGTCAAGTTTGTGTCCGCTGTGAGTCCCTTTTTTACTGTGCTGAAGCATTTAGCAGCTGCTCTTTTTTTCCCCCCTCACTCCCTCATAGTGGGTGAGGGTGTATGTGTTTCCGCGCCCTAAGCACTCTCTACCTAGAGATTACCCTTCATTTTGCCGTGAACCCCGAGAACTGCTGACACAGCTAGTTCGTACAGAGAAACTTTGCATATGTATTGACTCTGTGTGTGTCTGTTCCCATGTGTCTCTCCTATTCCCTCCACAGTGCAGCTGGTAGTCTACTGTACACTGTAGTTCAGCTTGCCTTTGATACTGTCACACCTTTCATTTCATTCATTACTCTTCACATTCACAAGAGAGATTTGGATTTACTTTGCATCTCACTTTGTAGCCTTTAGATCTGTTAAGGTTGTTCACAAGTCCTTCAAAGCCCTGGCATCCCACTGGTGCGTGTAAGACAGTGGACATAGGTGTGTGTGTGTGTGTGTGTGTGTGTGTGTGTATGGATGATGCTATGGGACTGGTTTTATTCCCAGTGCTCTGAGACAGCAGTCAAACGGGTCATAAATATACAGGAGCATCTGTTTGAGGTTCACATGCACACGTTCGTATACACGTACGCACACAAGCACGCACGCTCACACACACACACACACACACACACTGTCCCGGCAACCGGAAGGGTGTTGGCTTTCCTCCCCTGACAATGCTGACACCTCCCAGTGGGAGCGCGCATCGTTATGGCAACTGGGACAGTTGGATTTGCATATTCATGAATACTAATGAATGTGCTGGAATGGAAATTGAATGTTAATTTTTTTTTTCTGGGGGCCATATGGTGGACAGTGCTCAGGGAGGGACTTTGGTTCACTTTGAATTTGTTTATGCATGTTGTTATAGGAGGGATGAAGGAAAGGGCTGAAGAGGAGGACATTTATGTTGAGTGTCTGAGTTTGTGCTTGAGTCAGGCGATGATAGTTTGGGACGGAGCCACAGCAGTTCACTTTAGAAAAGTTTTTATGACTCTGTGCTGGCTGTGGCTGTAGGCATGATGTTGTCAGGCTGTCCATCCGTCCCATTCTTCTAAACATGAAGATTCAGTAGCAACTGGAGGGATAGGGTTGTATTCATTTAAAAAATGGGCTCCTTCAGCTCCGATGCAACATGCAATTTAAGTAACTAGTAGCTTTACATATCAATTAAATGTAGTTGAGTAAGAAAGTACGCTATTTGCAGTTTTAAAATACAGAAGAAATACAGCAGAAAATTAAAATACTGAAGTTAAATACAAAAGTCCAGAATGTATTTTTGAGTGTTGTACTTGATTGAATACACTTAGTTGCATTCCATCACTGCTAATCAGCAACATGGAGTCAACACATTAGACGTGACACAGGAATGAACACGATCCAAAATAGTCCAAGTTGTTTGTGCGCTGGTTTGAAGCGAGAAATAAGGGATTTTTAGCCCTGCTGCTAAGACCGGGGCCTCTAACTTGATTACATGGATACTCAGTTTATTCTACCCACTTTAGTTCAGTGTTAGGAGCAGAATGACCCCTGTGGGCCACTTTCATGTTTTATTGATGATTGTGTCCCCCCTCTCGCTCTATCTTTAATCCAGTAAATTGAGATATTTTTCATCTTTTTGTTGTGTTTGTAAATGCAGAGGGAGCCGCTTCTAATAGAGCTATTGAATTATGAAAACAGTCTGCAGGATGAGTCAGACCAAGTTGTTGCTGCTTATGCTGTCTCGCATCTCTCTCCTGTGCCTTAGGAAAACAGTGAGAAGGTCAAAGGTCAAATAGTTTAATAAGTAGCTAAATCATAACTTGAAGTTGTGCAACTATATAACGGATCAAGTGGTTAGAAGTAGGAAAGCAATCTGAGCTCTTTCCTCTACCCATTTGAATCTATCTGAAGAGCCTCTTATTTTTATCCCCTCTTGTGTTTTATCTCGCTAACACTGAACAATACTTCTGGCTCCATTCTCTCTTCCTTACCTCCCTCCATTCCTCAAGAATGAGGGGAGGTAAGGGGCTGGGGGCCAACTGCTGCTTTTTAAAAAAGCCACTCAATTACTTCAGATCACACATGCACAGAATAATTGCAAAATGTTGTCACCGCCACTAAAATTATAATTGCTCCCTTTCTAAATTTAACAGAATAGATGAAAGTACTTCTGCAAGCTTTAAATTCCTTCATGCATGACACAGGTGTACGCACACACACACACACACACACACACACACACACACACACGCACACGCACACGCACACGCACACACACACACACACACACACACACACACACACACAGGGAGTGAAGAAAGAGGATTCCCTTGAGATTGTTGCTCCTCAAACAGGAGACATTTACAAGTGTTCCATCTCATCAGCCCCCCTCCCCCTCTCTCTCCCAGCTCTGCACCATCACAGAGGGAGGAATACAGGTTAAGTTGTGTGAAATCACTGTGACAGCACATGCAAATTCACCACAGCCCACCCACAATGGTTCCTGTCAATCTGAGAGACTGTCTACCTCCTCCTGTATAGGCCTGCCTGTGTGCCTAATGAAAACGAACCTTCGTCTTGGTGCCATCAGGATACTAAAGCAGCTCTGCTTGCGGCTGTTCGACTCCAGTCCCGTATCTCATCTCGCCAATCGTAGCCCCTGGGCCTTTGTGCTTGCTCATTCTGTTAGTTGTACCACTGCATGCGTATGGATGAGATGTAATTTGCATGTTTATGCAAACCCTCTCCTCTGAACAACAACATACACATCCCTAAGAGCAGTTTCACTGAAGCGACTTCACTTCTTACAAACAAATGATGTGCTTCCTTTTCGTGTGTGAGTGAGTGTGTATGATGTCAAAATATTCATACTTACAGTATCTGAAAGATTACTTGGAATTTGAAACCTTTCCTGATGCTCATGTTTTACCTCCCTTAGCTCTAATCTCTCCTCAGCATAATTGTCTAATTAGTATTTACTGATACACACTAGGCTTTCTGCCTTCTATCATTCTCTACATACAGTAATCTCCCTGTGTTCCACCACATCTCCAATTTATTGACTTCATCTCTCCGTAGATTTATCGTCCACTCTGTTTCCTTATTTATTCCTATATGTCTCTGTTCGATACAAGTTACTTTTGTCTGACACATGAACTTCCCCCCCTATTTTTGAGAAGGGACCAGTCAGAGGCTTACATGTGCACCTTGCTGTAAGAGCATCCACTTTATCCACTGTAGTCAGATTTTAGAAAGAAATTGGATAAAGGCAAACTGTGGGACGGCAGTGCCAGGATTAATGCTGTTCCCCACAGAATGGAAGTATCAGATAGAGCGGGGGAAGTTTGGACTGAAGCCGAGTGTAATGTTACACCTATTATCACACACTGTCCCACAGCGCAGTGAGAGCCGCAGGTAGTGTCTGCACACAGGGACGCACTGCTTATACACATGAGAACACACTTTGTCACATGGCGCACACACAGGAACGTGCACAAGAACAAACAAGCACAAAGCTGCCTATTATTTACAATATATCTCGTTTCTTGCAACTCTTGTGAATAATAGCGAGTATTGTTTTGAATACTGGATCCTACTGAATGCTTGGGTCGAACTCTGTCACCCTCCGTGTTGTGTGTTTGTGAGTTAGATACAACCGAGTCCCCAGCCTCCTTTATTCCATCGTTTGGTGTTTGTTGTCACAAGCTCAATTTGCATGTTGATATCAACTCATTATGATCTTTAACTGAGTTGATGAATGCAGATTATGCATCTTGGTACTCAGCTTTTTGCCGCAGTGGTTACACATGTACGTACACATGCATATGGGCGCACACATGCATACAAACACACACATTGGGATCTTAGATGAATATGTATGTCCTGCAGAGGGACTGAGAAGAAAGATGAACAGTGGTGCACGCACTGTTTCGCTGTCTCCTCCAGTCAAAGCAGAATGAAGTAGCGCAAAGAAGTAAGCGAGAAAAAGACTGCAGAAATGAAGGTGAGGGGGTCATCTGTTCTCTGAAGCATTATTCACTAGATATTACGTCTTTCTCTCCTGCTTTCTACTTCCTCACCTACTCCCAGTGGGACATGTTGCCGTCTTCTCTTTCTATTTCTTTCAGCTCATGAGTCTCAGCAGGGATAATAAGCTAATGTGATGAAACCAAATGAAGACGAGTGACGGCAGCAGCGGGAAAGATGTCAGATTTTCCAAAAGCATAATGTCCAAGAAAGAGAAAGATGAATGGCTCCCACAATTTACAACAAACTTGTTGCAGTATCATTTCCTGACGGCTCTAAGTAATTAGACTAGATCCCACTTTTTACTTCCTCTACCCCCCATATACCATGCCTATCAATTAATCTCTGTGAGATGAAGTGATGAAAAGCCCAAGCTAGTTGTAGCAGAGTGAGCAAAGGCCGACCGAGCGAGAATGAGCAAGGGATGTCTGGATTTAGATGGTGGTTTTTAGGCTGCTCTGTTACCAAGCAACAAGCAGAAAAAGTCCTGAGTCACAGGGTTTCTGTGGTGAAAGCAGCTGATCTCACCAAGGTTGAGGTGAAAGGTCAACACAGCCCTCCTTCCAAGAAAATATTGACTCAAAGCAAGTAAAGCAGCAGCAGAAGACAGTCAGGAAATACTGAAAATGTTGGAGTTTGATGCCGCTGGGGCTGGGAGGGAGTGTTTGGATGCCTTTATACATGTTCTGTATACAATATGTATGCTTATATATCTCTGGTGGCCAGTTTGTTGATGTGCACCATATGAATGTTTGTGTGTGTGTATATAGTTGAAGTGACCGGGTTAACCCCGTAACATGTGAATCTGAATAATTCATGGCATGAAGCCCATGAGACCCTCTATCCTCAGTGTTACAAATGACTACCTTCTTCCCTGCATGCAGACACAGACTTCATGCTTTAGCATCTGAATGGCGAGGGAACGGGTTTCATGTTTATTTTATGTTTTTACAAGTAGAAAAACTTCCCAAGTGCCACACATTATGCACTGGAATATAAATTATAGTGTCACTCTTGGATGGTCAACATATCCAATACAATGGACAAAAAAAAGAAAAAGTTGTTAGATCAAGCATATTTTGACATTATGCTGATTTTTAATGAGCACCACATTAGAAGGGTGCAGTGGATTAGGATGCAGCGTTGCAGATAGGACCCAACACAAATATTCCCCAGAATATATTAACCTAGTGTTTAGCATCATTATTGAGGAATAGGAAGGTGGGTATCTCACCGAGGTGGGTAGGTGAAGAAGTGAAATCAGGCTAGGAGGCTCTGAGAGGCTGTACGGCTCAGTAGAGCTTCGGGCTAATTAACAAATGCTTGCAAGCTAAAATTCAGAGCTTTTTATTGAGAAAATCTTCCGCCTTATGTTGTATTTGTGATGACTGACGTATCACATCTCAAAACTGACTAATGTCTCCTTTAATGTTCTTCCCTTCCCCTGGGGGGCTACATGGGAAAGTTAAATATTACACTACTGTTGTGATATCTCTGTTGAGATGAAAGAAAGGAAGAAACAAAGCAGTAAAATAGGGCATGAGGGAAGATGAAAAAAACTAGCCGACACATAAGAATAATGTTATTCTATCTGTCTGTTAATGGTAAAATACGTGCTGTGTTCCAGTTAGTAAAATAGATAGATGCACTGGATGTTGTCTGCAGGGTTTGGCTGTCATTTAATTTTGATTTAAAAGAACAGCAGGGGATAGGTTGCTTCAAACTGTGCCTGATAAGAAAGTCAAAGACTGTACAAATGAACTCATGTCAGCTGTGTTTAGATTTACATACATGCCTTGGCAATGACTCAACAGTAAGAAATATTTCCATTGGTTCGCCAATAGAACCTTTGTAAGGCATAGACCAATCAGTGTGGACCCGTTTTCCATGTTTCAGGTCATTTAAATGTAGAAAATCTGAGAATGTTTTTATTATTTAACTACTTACTGATTGATCTGTAACAGAAAAGACAATGGAGAGTGAAATTTTGGAGAGACATTGGGCCATTTTGAAGGTAAAACAACTTATTTGACAACCAGTTAGCTTCTTTTAAACACTAGCTAACGTTAGCATTCAACAACTTACTTGCTAACATTAGTGTTTGATAGTGTTGCACAGTATGATAGGAAAGAGGTTTATGAATTCTAAAATAGCAAAGCACATCTCAAACACTTTTATTTACACTTGGATGTGAAACGCACTGGATGTAATCAAACAGTTTGTAGGAAGTGGTTGAGTGCTATCATTAGCTAATAGATATCGTATATGTTTTTTTATCTTGAAGAATGTCGATGTCCCTCCAGATTTTCACTATCCATCGTCTGTTCAGTTGCTGATCAATTTGAAAGTGGTGAATTGATGAAGATTTTTCAGATTCTCTACATTTGTACAACTTGCACAGCAGCATAACATTGTCCCAGCATTTGAGCGTCCCATCCTGAGTAAAATGGCTGCTGTATCAATATGATCTATTTAGGAGTTTATTTATGTCCCCCTCTATTATTTTTGAACAACACCAAAATTCCAAAAGATTGAGATTTTTGTATCACATCTAAGATGGAAGACACGGGACAACTGTTACTGCAATTAACTCAAGAGGAGACAACATCGCCAACAGTGACACTTAAACATGCATTTGCTGGTCCTGTGATCAGAGCTATTAATCAGTGGAAAAGCAGACAGACAGTGGGCGTACAGTGACTCAGCTCCTTCCTCTTTGTGTCTCATGGTGTGTGTGTGTGTGTGTGTGTGTGTTTGCTTGCGTGCGTGTGTGTGGGTTGGGCGGCAGCTCCCTGCGGTCCTAAAGATTGATGGGGGAAACCTTCACTGAGTCTCGATGATGACTCAGAACTGATTTCAGTGGTGAATGTGCTTAGGTTCTGGCTTGATAAGACAGACATAGATACACGAACACACTCAGAGACACACACACAAAGACTTTAAAAATTTGTTGACTGGCAGGTGCTCTCTTCGTCTTTCTCTCTGAGCGCCATGTTAAATCTGCACAGCGCTCCTCACTGAGTATGTGGCCCTGGGGGCTGATTTAATGGATGAATGAAGTGCTCACTAATAGCTGCACATACGTACCTGCTTGCACACACACACACACACACACACACACACACACACACACACACACACACACACACACACACACACAGTATACTTTCACATATCTCTCACATATCACGCCTCTTCCCATGTTAGCGGCAATACAAATGGCTGCCACTCTGCTCCTGTCAAGCAGTGGGAGGGAGGATGGAGGGAGGGAGGGAGGGAGGAAGACTGCCAAGAATTGTGTATCAAAGCTGAAAGCAGAGGAGGGAGAGCGAGAGAGAGAGGGGAGGCAGTGAAAGATGTTACTGTTATATACTGTCTGTCTCCAAATAGCAATTGTTTCATTTCTCCGGCTGGCATGTGTCTTGTTTAGTCTGTGCTCGTCCAACATGCTAAATTGTTTGTGTTCATGTGCAAGAGGACGTTGAGCAGAGATGACTGGGCCTGAACCCAGTCACTTGTTTCCATACAGCTACCTCTAATCATCATGTCATGACTGAGATGATTGCAGAGGCAGAGACTGGGAGACTTTTACAGTTGAAGCTTTTATGACTTCCGGACCCATTTAAGCGCTCAACATTCTTGTCCGTCACAAACTGATTCTTTAATGGAGTAAATGTGCAATCATTTTAAAAATCACATGTTAAACAGGATTGTGATAAGATGCTAACTGTTCCTTCGTCATCAGCACCAATGAGATTATATCGCTGAGACCTCACACACAAGCCAAACATGGAAATTGCCTTAATCTGAATGCAACATTTGTCAGGCTGCTGGGTAAATATTTCAGGTGAGCACGTGGGTGTTGTTCCACGCTTGCATGTTACTTGCATCTCATGGGGGGGAAGGATAAGGTAAATGTAGAGCGTGTGAGCGCTACCAAGGATTATTCAGATGGAGCAGGGATTTTCATTTGCTTCATCTAATGAACAGCTTGTAATCACATCCACATCAAGGCTGCGCTGTCTGCCTACAATGTGCATCTGTGTGGATGTGAGTAAATTGTGTGTCTCCGTGTATACCATGCAAAAAGATGGTTTTGATTTAAAGTAACTGAGCAAATTAGGGCTTTTACTGTGGTAGCTTCTAAAGTATTGGCTAATTTCCATATATGTTTTAAGTTACAAACAAGTTAAGACAGGCTTATGTGCTTTTGTCTCTGTGTGCATTCATTTTTTGGAGTGTGTACAGCGAATGTATGGACATGACTCTCGTAGCTTGGACATGGATGTCAGCCTTGTAATCCAATCATGGGGCTGGTAAATCAAATTATAGAGAGCAGCTGAGAGATGGGTGTGTCTGTACAGTGCCAGGCAGAGAGATGGAGCTGTGCTCTTTGTCTAAAAATCAATTGCAGGGGAAATTCTCCTCGTTGAGGTAGAGAGTTGCTAATTCTCTGAAGAATTAGAAACTTGGCATAATGAGTCAGATCTCTTTAATACATGCAGCATGGAGAGAAGACCCACAGTGTTAACTGCAGTCTACCAGATTGTCTTGACTTGTATACTGTCAGGGGACAACAGAACAGTGGCTTCATACGTTACGACAGTTGTTATCAGTGCCCTCCCCAAGGCAATGATCCTCAGATGTTTATGTCGACCATGTTTTCCCCGAGGCAGTGACCCTTAAATAAGTGTCATCCTAGCTACCTTCCTGTTAACACCTTAGGCAAAGGGAATGCCCCTCATATAACTTCCTGACCTGTTCTAACCCTTACAACTCCCCACACGTTAAAGGTGAAGGGGAATCTCCCTTCCTCTCACATCCGTTATGTTCCATTGATTTCTGAATCCACACAGTGTTACCAGGAGTTGTACAGCAGGAGTCAGAACGGCAGCCATGTTGGTCAACTCGCGGACGAATAACACTGAGAATTCACTCTTGCGGTTGATAAATAAGGTGTCCAGGTGGCTGCGGGTAGTTGACAATTAGCCAGATAGAAGTTCTGTGAAAGTAGCTGGCTCCTAATTTATACATGTGTGTCCAATTCTTTTTCCAGTGCGACCAAATTTATTGTAAATGTAATAAATCTTCCATATTTGCATGGATGTGTGATACATAGAAATGAGCAATTATAGAAAGCAGAGGCCCTCAGGTTTACAGAAGCTGTCGGGGAGAATGAAAAGAAAGAACAAGTCGAGACACTACTTGTCAGAGGAGAACAAGAATGTTCTGATGAAAATGTTCAAATTAATCAGAGAAAAACCACTCTTCTCAATCGTTCGCCTGCTGCTTCCTTCCGTTTGATTCATTTCCTAATGTAGACAAATGTATGGTGTCACATTAAGGTTTTGTGTGGGCTTGTTTGTTACTATTTCACAGCCTTTCCCTAATGTGACACCAACAAATGGCTGTGGACAGCATGCATGTGTTTCTCAGAAGAAGGATTGGATGGGGAATATGAGAGTAAGAGAGAGAGACAGAGAGGCTGCTTGAGTTAAATTGGAAACGTAAATCCTTTTTGTATGATGCCAAATCATCATGAATGCAAAAATTGTGGAGCTAAGAGTGGCGAGGAAGACAGTTGAGGAGAATTGAGGGCAGTAAAAATGTGGAAAAAATGAACAGAAGTCGGAGCCAACATACGGAAATAAAATGTACGTGGCACTTGAATGTAATTGTATGTTTTAATTTTCTGTATTTTTTGCTGTTTGTTTGTGCTCTATCCCTCGTTTCCATCTCAAATAAACAGGTGCAGATGCAGGAAATGCTATTGAAGCTCTAACTGAGACACTGGAAATGAAAACCACATCTCACCCATGTGGGTTGAACTAAAAAGCCACCTTGTCACAAAGTTCTCATCTAAAAAGCCCCAGAGTACAATTAGCTAACTCCACATGGCTGCTAAAAGGGTCTTAAGAGATGTGGGTTTCACTTTGAATAAGGTTAGCGCTGCCCTTGTATATCCAAATGGGGTTAGCGATTGCTGCTCGTGCTTTGGTAATCATGACGTTTGTTCTCCGCTGAATGCTAACGTCGATGCTAACCCAGTTTCATCAATGCTAACGCTGTCTTCCAAATTGAATTAATTCACAGGAGGATGTCAACAATAACCCCTAGAGCGCATATGAGAGGGAACAGCTGAATCCTGAGTGTCTGTGCTTCTTTTTGACTCTGATACAAACGAAGCCTCCCCCCGCCTCATCGCACAGTGCAGACTGTGTCTATTTAAATGTGCTTTTATAATCTTCTCCCCTTTTTACTGAAAATCAGAAGCGTATTCACTCCACATGCGGCAAATACTTAAACTGGTTTGAAAAAGCAGAAAGATGTATGTATGTGAGTGTGACCGTGTGTGAGAGTGTGTTTCTATGAAGTAAAGTTAATGTTATGCATTAGCTAAAAATGTCTACCCTCATCACAAGGGACCGGGTTGTATAATCCAAGCCTTTTTGAAGTATTAGTGTGTGTCTGTGTGTGTGTTTGTCTATACAGTACATGCGTGCACACTCACACTCTAGTGCACGAGCATATGTGCACATGCCTGCCCAAATGGATTATTTGCTGTGTGCAAGAGATCCAACAGCTTCAGCCAATTCTAATGAACCAATTATAGTAAAGTCTTTTCCTCCTCCTCTTCTTCCATTTGATAGTGAGAGTCATACTGTGGACTAAGCTGCTTTACTTTATTGCATCTCATTAATTTACCCAAAACAATGTTTGAAGTCCAAATCAGCTGTTTGAAAAGAACATGGTATCGAAATGAGGCCCAGACGCAAAGTTAACCAACAAACTGTGACTAGAAACTGAATTTAATGTTCAAATTAGCATGCAGTTGGTCTATTTTGATTAAACCGTCTCATTTAGAGGTCACATATAAGTGAGATAACCGTGTCTAGATGCTGTATAAATACTGTGAGACTCTCAAAACTTTTCCATGGATAAATACACACTGAATAACAAGTCTTTATGAGAAATCAGAACATTCAGGAATTCATGTTGTCATAACTAGTCAGTCAACACCCTGAGCCCCACCCTCAGCACGGCCGGGGTTGCAAAAGCACCACCAAAGATGATGTGGTTCTGTCCGATGTCCAACAAATCAGAACAGGCTGGGCTTTTCTTGAGACGGGCCTTAAAGAGTCAGTTGAGGTGCTGCAGCAATGGACAGTATGAGAAAAACAAAATTATGTAAACATTTTCTGCTCAACGGCCAAAATAAAAGTATGAACATAAAAATGTTCGTGAGCATGAGCATAATCTGGGACGTTTAATTCATACAAGCTTTCTCACCCAGCATATGACAGAAGGATTGATAGGGTTAATATTGTCTTTTTATTACTTCAAGGTTTATCTTCTGCTATAATAATGTTCATCCAGTTGGTACTGGTTTTCATTCTTTGGTCTGTAGATCAATTATTAGTGAAGACTGGTATATAAATCAATGGCACAATAAAGCTTTAAAGGTTAACCTCCTTTACATACAAACAACTCTTTGAGGTCTGATCCCTAATTGTCCAACAGTAACGGCACAAAATGGCTCTCTACGCATTAGCGATGTGCTGGATTCCATCGCTCACATTTGACTTACTGCACTGGCTGTCCATCATCGTTAGATTAGTCATTTGTTATATTCTTAGTCTCATGTAGAGTTTGAATTCAAAAGAGCTAAAGTTTACCTCAAACTTGCATCAATTTTCTTTTAAAGTCAGTGTATTTCTTATTTAAACCAGTAAAGTTGATGATTTTAGGGGCATCGTTGATGTGAATAGTGTTCAGTGAAAATGTTTTTTGTGTTTCATACTTTAAGTAAGACTGCTGGCCTGTGCTCTTTGTTGCCATAGGAACCACAAAGGTCAATAGGATGTCTCTTGAGTGGGTCTGTGAAAACTTAGCGTAGGATACAAATTTACCAGAGGGAGAGAGAGAAAGAGAGGCTTTTCTGTTGCTTCCCTTTCTTCTTCACATCTGGAGTTCTCCCCCATTGTGGTCGTTCCCTCACAGTAAACCTCCTCTCCTCTCCTTCTCACTCCTCACTGGTTTATAGACAGATCTCATCTCCTCTCTTGCACCACACATTGTACTTCTAGAAAGGCTTTCTCATTGACACTGACAGCTATCTAATTGCCCTTGCATCCTTATGAGTAGCTGTGTGTGTACATCTGCCACCCCCCCAATGCTATTACCGGAGCTGGTTCCCTGCTACATTGTGTGGTATTTTATAGTGTGTTTTTCATTGTGCACCGGCTGTAGCCAGCGTTGTCTCTTCAACTTACAGCTCGATAGAATAGTCCAGAACAGAGGATTTCTGTCAATGATTGGAGACGAGACGAGGAAGGAGGAAGAGACGGAGAGGAGCATCTTCCTTACACGTTAATTTAATAGGTGCTTCAGTGTGCTGGCATGTCAAAGGAAGAGTGTGTTGTGGTGGTGGTGGTGTTGATGCACAGATGGGCTTCACAAATAGCAGCGTGATAAAATTTATCCACTTGGATTTATGCATTTCTACACAGACCACACACGCATGCACACACACACACACACACGCACAAATAGTTTGAGGAAACATTTTCTGCTGAATTCTTTCCAATTTTGAAAGAGCATATTTGATTTGCATTAGTGAGACATTTTAATAAGCAATGAAATGAAAAACACAAACAATCCTCCGCACATGTGCACTCACACATACAAACAAACACACACATATACAGAGTTTGATGAGACAGATGGCAAACGGCTGGTGGATAAACCAAACTGTCCGTGTTACATTTAGGTGTAATGGTGCGGTTAATGATTCTGCCTTGCTTGAATGCTATAGAATATTACATAAATTACAATGTATGCATTATCAGTTAGGGTGAGAGACAGAAGAATTTATCTTAGTTTGAGGAGCTGTTCATTAGCCCTCTCTTGCAGGCAGCGAGCGATATGAGAGTCTAAATCAGCCACAGAAAGCATCAAAGTTTTGCCCTGAAACTTCGTCTGTTTTTAGCCTGACCCGATTGGATTAGCTGGTTATTAGGATGCATCGCTGAGCTTCAAGGCTACAGCATGTTTTATAACATCCAAACGTCGTAGTGGGTGGATTCAGCTACATGTCCTTGGAGAGAAAGACAGCAAGAGGCACAGACAGACAGTGTGTGTGTTGGCATGTGTGTGTATTATGTGTGCCAGTGCATTGTGTTGTATTTAGTGTCTGTTTGAGAAGGATCAGTTGGACAAACCTCCTCTGAGTTTATTGATTCTGTACTATCCTATCCTCCCGCAGGGACAATAACGCGCTCTGTCAGTACCTGCTACACTTTTGTGTATTTTTCAGTAGGTGTGTGTGTTTGTAATCACCCTACATGAGCACTGTGTTATGTTGTTTGTTGCTAACTCTGTGATTCCCCTGGGAGTACATGAGCCACTGGGATTATCCCGGCCAGTCTCACATCACCTGAACCAAGTCATCAGTCACTATAGTGTGTGTGTGTGTGTGTGTGTGTGTGTGTGTGTGTGTGTGTGTGTGTGTGTGTGTGTGTGTGTGTGTGTGTGTGTGTGTGTGTGTGTGTGTGTGTGTGTGTGTGTGTGGAGTTTGGAGGATTGCATGCACACATAATTCATATCTGAGGATTTCTCAACATGCCAAAGCAAACACTCCCAATGTGTGTGTGTGCGCATGCATGTGTATGTCATTTGTACGTTTTCTCCCAGTCAAGTCAAAAAGATTTGAAAATTGAAAAAAAATGTACAGAATTCATGTTACCTTGTTATTCCAATTCAGTTATATCTTCATCTTTAAAAGTGTAATCCTTCTTGGCTACTCTAAAAAGATGGAGGAACTTCAGATAAGGAAAATGTCGTTGGTACAATTTTGTTGTGACACTCATAGGATAATAATGATAATAATAGTAAGCAGTTGGGTAAACAACAGTAGTGCTGGAGACAGTGCGGACAGATGAATGCCAGTCACTCACAGAGATTTTACTCTATCAGATTCCCAGGGCCCCTTATATTGTGTTCTTTGGTCTGATATGCAGAGACATTATTCAGAAGAAGGACATCTATCACTTCAAAATCCTGACACTGGCTTCTTCAAAGGCCTTCACAAGGAGCTGGTTAAAATGTGGCCCCCCTGGCCCAGGACAGAGGCAGGACATTATAAAAGAAATGTACTCCATCCAGAATGGATCAAAGGATGTAAAGGGAGTGTTGTGACATCCCCCATTCACATTTTTATTTGTTTTTTTATTTGTCTTTTTATTAACAATTTTGTTTTGTTACAGCTTTTTTCAGTCTAAAATAAACAGCAAATAAATAAGAAGTTAAAGCTTAACAAAAAGAAACCTGCTTGGCTACAATAGGGCATTTTGACTTGTTATTGTAGGAGAGGCACGGGTGTTACTAATAACATCAACAAGCAGGGATCAGCGCAGCCTCAGTTTGGAGAAGCAGAGAGCTCAGACGCTCAGCTTTGTACAGCAGTGAACGGAGTTCAGATGCAAAGCGAATTTTAACCACCTAAAAGAAGGCCCGACTTGCATCTGGACTCCGTTCACTGCAGTTCAAAGCTGAGCGTCTGGGCTGGAGCGGCTCTCTGCTTCTCCAAACTGAGGCTGCGCTGATCGGTAATTATGGTAGGGAACAGACCGACTATAGATATGTACTTTATATGACCCCACTTCAAAAAACCGGAACTATCCCTTTAAGTCATGAAAGTGAACCAGCAGGCAAAATACCAGAACCATTAAACTTAAGTAACTAATTTGAATTGTCAATTATCAAATATAATGCTTCCTCAGATGACACAAACTTACTATATGAGCCATACTGTGTATCCTAATTATGTGTAAATAAATTGGATTGCTGCTGTGCTGCATGTTGCCCACAGCTGCGAAAAAACATCCACTTACAATACAGATGTAAATAATTTATGTGCATAGCAAATCTCTCAACACATTTCTAGTTTCTTTCTTTTTAATGAGCCTGAGAATGAAAGAAACCCAAATAACAGCCTCATATTGAGAGGAAATCTCTTAAGGCTGCAGTGATCATCCTTGGAGAAATGTGCCAGACTTTTACAGAAGGTTGTGTGCTCTGTGTTTGAGGCCATCTTGAAAAAAGACACTCCTTGTAGTCTTTGAAGGAAAAACATCTTATTGCAAACTATAAACTTTAGTTAACTTTAGTCCGTTCAGTCTGTTTGAGCTGACCGGCTATGTGCGGGTCGAAATGTGATTTCAAAGTAAAACGAAGAAACAACAACAGATTTTAGTTGACTTATTGTGCTAGACAACATGTATTAGTGACTTGAAGCAAAATGTTTCAACTAAAAATGTATAAATTTGCTGAATTAAAAGGAACCAAATTCAAATCTGTGTTTCCTGAAAGGGGACAAAGCTTCTGGGAAAAGTCTGAGTCAAGTCAAGACTGAGGCCACAAATTCTGTCATTTATTTCCAGTGGTGATACAGATCTGTGTGTGAGAGAGCGAACATGCGCTCTACATCGAAGCCACTCTATTCCTTGAGGGGGAAGGGTCTTTTTTTTATGCCTGTAGGACACAGCCAATCAGATCCAGGCTTAAAGGGCAGGGGTCAGAGGTCAGGGCTGCAGTGACAGCAGCACACGCTGAGACCTTCTCTGGCCAGGTCTCATCTAAATGCTGCACTGGGGTCAGATTTGTGATTGTTGCACTGGTTTCAGGATTACTTGCTGGGGCTGGAGAGCTGATTTGCGATCAGACAGAGAATAGTGAATTATTGAGGTTGGCTGGGGGGTAAAAGGTGAGGTAATTGGTTGTAAACTGGAGATTTGAGGGTTTACGAGTAATGAATTGTGGTCTCAACTGTGTCCCAGAGGTTTCAGGTAGTGTTTCCATACCCCCTTGAGGCAGCAGAGTGCTATAAAGTCACGCAGTGTTTGAACCTTATAAAAGATAAATTATTATTTTAGAGAAGGACACTCCAACCTCTAAACATTGGCAGAGGCTATTTTTATTTTGCTTGCTTACTAACAGACCTTATTAAATAAATTAGGATAGAGGCTCTCAATTTTGGTGCCAATATAACTTCAAGTCCAATTTGTTTTCGACCGTAGCACTAAATTGCCGGGATTGAAAAAGAAGTCCAAGCCCTGGCAAATTTGTCATAGACTTGGATCACTGCTTCATTATATATCTCATTTTCTTTCTCCAATATTGTGGTGTGTGTAATTTCCCTGCAAATAGCCAAAAAGGATATATTAGTGCTATCAGGCTGTGGGCTCTGATCTGCACGGATACATTTGAAGGTCAGACCTCATAGAGGAAATGGAAATAAAGAGCATAATTTAATCTCGAGTGTATTGTAATAAAACTAGACACACAAAATGAACAGCAGAGACAACGTACGGTCCATTGTTTTAAAAGCTGATAGACTAATTGTGTTTCAACAAGGACCACTTTGGAATCAGAGAATGCTTCCAGAGACACATAATGAAATAGAAAGTGAATGGATGGGAGGATATGAAAGTGCTTTGTGAGTGTGTGTGACAGAGAAACACACTCTCATGATGATATTGTATGTGTGTTTGTTTTCCATCTGTTTATTCAGATTGAGCCTAAGAAGGACGTCTCGGGCAGACTGTGTTTTTTCTCCCATACAGGCTAAATAATTGCTAATGTGTTAGCTGTTTGCATTTACAGGACGTGCCAGACTTTCAGAGGATAAGCAACCCCTCTTTAATTTGCACCTTGTCTTTATAAACGTGTGAACAACAGCGACAGAGTGCTCATGTGTTAACCAAACCCTGAGGGAACGATCTTTAAAAAATGGCTTCTATGATGGTAGTTTAAAAAAGAAAATAGGTGTTGGAAAAGGGAAGATGAGGGCACCATTAAGAGACAATATGGTGGATTGTCTGAGAAGTCAACAATAAATGTGTTGGTGTAGAAATTCTACTCTTACTTATAGTATTTTCACCCCGAAAGATGCAGCGCAGATTAAAAATGACAGTGATTCATCTGAGGTTGAGCTCCACCGATAGATATGTGAAACAAATCGCCGGCAATAAAAAAGACAATTTTGTTCCTAATGTGGGGGATTGGGCCTTTGTGACAGTCTCTATAAAGAGACTTAACGTCCCCCTCAGTAAGTCCCCCTGTCCCAAAGCCTCACTGCCACCTCTTCATACATATACATGGCTGCTAAAGAGATGGTTCATGAATACTATCAGGGAGCAGCTCTCTGATCGTATTGTCTGTGTTCCTACGTGAGTGTGTTTGAGAATGTGTGCCGCGTCTCATCATAAATGCTATTACTGGCTGTATGTATTCAGCTGTTTTGCATGATCATCCTCAGTCGCCGTGTCATCCGTGCAGCGGACGTAGTAACCGGCGTGGCTTTGTGTTCATCAACCTGAACAGTCGTGTGCTTTTATAACCATCACTGCCTGGACAGATAGCTTCACACTGGTTTCATGCCACAGTTATCCCTCAGTATTGTGTGTGTGTGTGTGTGTGTGTGTGTTTGTGCATGTGTGTAGGGTTTTTAATCTTCGTGTGTGTGTGTCCATGTGGGTGAAGTCTTTTAATGCAACTGTTTATCAGAGGAGAAGCCCGAGGGCCATAATCTTTCCCTTTCACACACGCGCTCACACAGACATACACATGCCCTTTAATGAAATGTTAGCTGCTATAGAGTTTTGTAGTCGGCCTGTGTTGTGAGTCTTTATTAGTAGTGACTGTGTATTGTCTATGTTCAGGGGGAGTTTGCTGTGTTAGTCTGCAGCTGCCAGCCTTCTCTTTATTACACTGTGCTGTAACTGAGCTGGAGCTCTAGTCCCTTGCCTGCTCTCTGTTTCTATGTGTGTGAGTGTGTGTGTATGCCTGTGCGTACCTGTGGCAGCTGTCATGAGCATGCTGTCTAATCATCTAATGTGTCACTCTTCACAGTGGAACAGATTCCATGCTCTGGTCGCTGTCACTCTACCGGGGAGCCATCACACCTCTCTGTTTAGTCAATCAGTCTTTTTAATTGCGCTGCAGTGGAAATATGTATTTGTGTGTCAAGGATACTTTTTGTTACAGTCGTCTACACATATATATTTTAATATGTGTTATATATTAGGTCGCTTGAACCCAAGAGTACCTTTTTATACGACTGATAACCCAGACAAACACAGGACAGACAGACCGTGAACTTAATTTCCAACACTTAAAGAAAACACAAGCAGGAATTCCTTAGATATAACTATGCAGCGTCCTAAGCAGACTGGATGGCTTGCAGCAGATGATAGAATGCTCATTACAACCATAAGAGACTTGAGACTTGACTTGGACTTGGCCCTCAACGACTTGAAACGTTACTTGGACTTGCAGACAAAGACTTGTGAGCCTCTCTGTACCTTTTACGCGGAGCTGTGTGAAAAGCTGATTGGCAGCTTTCTGTGTCAAAGAGTCAGAGCAGCATTTTTCACATGACAAGTAAGCTGCCTTTAGATCAACTTGTGAAGACAGCATTTCCCACTGAGACTGTGTTTGTGTGTGTGGGGGGGAGGGGGGTGCGTCAAAAAACATCTTCGAAATTTTGCTTCTGTATATACTGTAGGTATAAGGAAGCATCCATAAAACATTGTGTATGTTTACTTTGATCCTCAAATGTGTTGAAGGTGCTGAGCCATTAAATCTTTTGATGTGGTGCCTCTTGAAATTCCCATTTTTGTAACTTCTGCTGACAATTGACAAGATTTTTGGCAGACTGGATGGTATCTTTGTTGCTGTGACAACTTGTATAGCTCGATATTCGTATCCATAAATCTCTTATTATACACATACACTGCCATAGTACGTTTACACTCTTTTTATCTCCACCTCTGTATGCGAAACCTCCGCATGGAGCCATCTACCGCTGCTACTATCAAGCATTTACTACATGACTGTCTAGCAGGGAAGGATGCTCGGAGAGTTTGGATACTACAATTGTTTTAAATAGCAACTTTATGTGATTACTGTCCAAACTGTCTTTATGACATGACTAAACATATATGATTTTGATGAATTGGACCTTTGCTGATAAAAGACTTGATGATGACAGTGACTGGAGTGCTACTGGGGCAGCGCTGTGACTGGAGCGTTGAGAAGGTTGGCAGTGCGTGACGAAAGAGGCCGTGCTCTCTGACAGACCTGGCACCAACGCCATCTGAAATATATGACTCCAGGTGATGCGCAGTGCTAATTAAAATTGATTACAGAGCCCTGCTGGTTTTGTGCCCTTCAGTAATAGTTCTCCTCTCTCTGTACGCTAGTTCATTCATTCTCTTCATTTTCATCATATTTTCGTGTACCCCGTTCTTTCACTCATTTGTCATTTGGTGCTTTATTCCTCCTTTTGTAACGAGCAGGTTGTCGATGCATCTGACAGTGATAGTAGAAATACTGTCCTTTATTACAATGACACATCATCGCATGCACATCCACACACCTTCTCAGGCACACAAGGATTTTCTCAGCATGACCTTATTAAAAGAAGTCATCATCATTGGAGGAAAGAAGCTAAGTGCTTCTGGAGAAAATGACACCACTGCTAATGGAGACATAGCAATGACTTCCTCGATGAGCATTAGAGACCAAGAAATTGAAAAGAAGGTGTCAAACCAGTAGATATAAGAACAAAAGCGAGAAGGACCAAGGTAGAGAATGTCACTTTCAGTTCATTTTTATGACATACTGCAAAATAACATAAAATACAAGAGGCATTTTCCTTTTAGAAAAACTACATTCTACATTGAGTCATTTAGCTGCTCGGTGAGGTTGTCTGACGAGTGTTGGATGGACTGCGTCTTCCAGACCGAACTGATGAATTGACAGGTAATTGTGATGTAGCTTTTGTATGTGTCCAGCAGTCTGTGGTCAGGGCTAACTTGACATTTAGCTCATCCGTCTTCTCCTCAAAGAAGTTCTAAATGGCGTAATGTGCTCAGGCTTGAGGTACCGAACAAGCTATTTTTATCCAGGTTCTAGTTTTAAATTGGGTCTACATCTGTTGTTTTCTGGAGAAAATAGTCTCACACTGAGCCCTTTTTTTACTGCAGTCTGCATCCCTCAACCAAGGGGAGAACAGGTGGTCATGTGGTGAGGAGAGGCAGGTGTAGCTGCAGAGCCACAGAGATGCAGAAAGAGGACTGCAGGCAGTCAGACACAGACCAGAGACGTATATCCATCAGCGCCTCGTTCTCCTTGACCACCTGTATCTCTGAGCTCTTCTGTCAACGTCTCAACCAATAGATTGATGCGGGAAACATTTTTCCTCCAAGCCTTTACCTCTGTGTTTTTCATAGCTTTATTTTTCACCTTCTCAGCCTGTTTTAATCTAGTAGCTCACATCCTCTCATCACTCTGCAGGATCCACAGCGTTCACACAGAGTCCACAGGTTTTGATTTGTGTTTCTGTACTCAAGCAGCTGATAGTGTGTTTACGTGCGTTCTGTTTATTTTGTGTGTGTGCGCACTACGTGCATATACGTGTGTTTCTCTACCTGCCCAGGCTTGGGATTAAATGTCAGTCTCTCAGATTGATGTTCTCGCTGATAGAACGCCACAGCAGGAATGAATCCATCGCAGCTTTCAGATGGGAATAGAAAGACACACTTGAAAGAAACACGTCGAATATCAAGTCCAGAATGCGTGTGAGTCTTCCCCACAAGCAAAGGGGTGTGTTGACTCCTGTTGGTCCTTATTCAGCATACGATGAGATTCTAGGAGAGCGCATCAGCAGAAAAGGGCAGAAGGTTAAATGCTTCCTTTTTCGGCACATGCAGGGGTCACACACTGGTAATGTGCTGTGAGTGGCTGGCAGCTCGCCATGCAGAAAGGGCACGCTTCTACAGTTTCAGCGAAGTGGAAGAGCAGGGGAGGGGTGTGTGTGTTTGGGCGTTTCTGAGTATGCGAACATATAGAAGTATGTGTGTGTGTGTGTGTGTGTGTGTGTGTGTGTGTGCGTGTATGTGTGAAAAAGAGAGAATGTGTGAGTGTATAAAGAGTGAGTGATTCATGGCGGAGTCCAGGGGATGATGTACCTCTGCTGCAGTTTTGGCATTCATCCATTTTTTGAGAACAGTTTTATCAGACTCTCCTCTGTGGATGACCTCACTATCGTGTGTGTGTGTGTGTGTGTGCGTGTGTGTGTGGACATTTGTGTATGACTTAGCTAGTGTATATTCAGTCATGCAGGATCTTATGCTATACATGGGTGCAGGACACTAGGTATGAAACAATTAGACATGAAACCAAGCAATTTTGATAACCTATTAATCATAGTCATATATCAGTAGATTATTGTACATAATATAGAATATATAAATATAATATATATTTTATATAAGTATAAAATGTAAAGATTTGCTGCTTTTCTTTTATCTCTTTATGATTTTGGGCAGCTGACAAGTTGACTCACTGAATCCCTGTCTGTGTTTTTCTCTTCCCTGCTCTCCTCTGGAACAGCTGTAAGAGGTTAGTACCATCTTATCTCTATTTCTATCACCACTCTTGCACACTGTGACAGATAGTGAACAAGCTCTCTTTATGTGGTAGTATGGGCGAATGACACGAAAAGGGCCCGGAGAACTATTATACGGTTTCTGTTGGCTCCTTTTCCCTCATAAATTATGGTTTAAGATCCTGAATGGCCCTCCGTCCTTCTTGTAGGATTTTATGGTCGCAGACAACAGTAACTGTGTGTTTTCAGTGCACCCACAAGAGCCCCACAGTAATACGAGATTTCTCATTTCTGGACTGAAAAAGACCTGCATGCTACATTTTCAGGCATTAAGGCGGAACTAGTCATGCTGGAAAATGTAATTCATTTCACAAAGTCTCATATTGTCCGGACTCTCAAGTTTATACATGAGCCTATCTGGCCTCTACAAATCCTCAAAAAGTGGAAATGTTCTTAGTGAGCAGCAGCTGAGGAGCTGTCCTTGGTGCTGAACTCACAGGAGATTTCAGAGTGGGAATTTACCGTCTCTGCTTAGGTTTTCTGCTGCAACACTGGGTAATAAATGTGCTGTGTGGGACACATGATTGTATCTTAGACATTATGAGAAGCTTTTATGTGGAGTAGACAGTTTGTGGCAGAACTCAGGGGATGAAAATTTGTGTTTTCGCACTTTGTGTTTTTGTGGCTTTGGCGACTGTTTGTCTAAGTTTTATTTTCCGCTCATTCTCTCGCTGGGATGCATGCATGCATTTCTTCCTCCTTCCCTTCCTCCCTCTATCTGATGTTGTCAGTGTGCATTTGTGCCAGATCCAAATATTTCAAAAACAATCAATCATGGTTCGACATGATTTCAGTGTTTGATGACTGCCTTATGCACTTACACTTGGGAAATGTCTATCAAACAGGCAGACGGCATGAAATAAATATTAGTGCACGTTTGGTCTTCTGCCTCTATGAATACTTTAAGGCAGAGCTACACATCCAAGCTGCTGTGTCTGTGAGGAATGAAGCATTAGTTGATCTGAAGCCGGCTGTGGATATGTGGAATTCAGATTGATTTGGCTCGGTCTGCAGGACAACTGTGGATGTAGCTGCATTGCATCATGGTGCTGCTGTCAGACAGAAACCTCATACCTCCACTGTTGATGTTTTATTGTTTCTGACTGGAATTGAATCATGCTTTTCTGAGTGCTGTTGTTTTTTTATGACCAAAGGCCCCACAGGGACCCATTACAAACCCGTAGTGTTGTTTCAAAATGCCCTGGCATCAATTGGAGTATCTGACTGGATGTTACTCAGTTCCTCACAAAAAACACACACTTCAGCAGCGCAAGTCTGGAATCTGACAGCAGCAGTAGGTGTGTGTAAACAGATGGTGGAGAGCAGAGATGGCAGAAGGCTCAGAACTGTCTTCACTTCCAGCTCATCTCTCTCCATGTACGGGAATGTTAGCTCACATCACACTGAGAAGGGCCTTAAGCAACATCTTTCCTGCTGGTCCGCATTCCTCAGCACAGCACAAATATACAGCGCGCGTACACACACACACACACACACACACACATACACACACACACACACACACCATCTTTAACACTACACTCTCCCTTTCGAAGGGAAGAAATGTTTGCCAGATGTGTAGTACCATGTGTGTACCATATCTGTATACTGTTGTCCATCTGCCTATATTCTTGTTCATATGTGTCTGCAAATGTGCGCGTGTGTGTTTCTCTGCTGTAAAAGACACACTCATTAGATGTACATTCTGAAGCACACTAATTAACAGCCTCGTTAAGACTCAAGCAGCTCTCCTGCTGAGGCTGAGGAAGGCGACCATCAGACAGACACACACACACACACACACATACACACACACACACGCACACACACACACACACACACACACACACACACACACACTCACACACTCTCACATTGATTTTCACATATAGGCGTACAATATACTCATCAACGTATGCACATACATAAGGAAACATATCCTAATGCACAGACATGTATAGAAATACAGCCATACATACTGATGGGAAATACAAACACACACTATCTTAATGCACACTTGCAAATAAGCTCTTTTTTTTAATCAAGACACCTTCCATCACTGTGAGAAAGATCCATGTTCTGCTGTTTTGCGTGAGCATTAATAAAGGTCATGCTTTCTGGTTAGGGTGCCGTTAAGCTGTAACACTGTAAAAGGAGTCAGCTGTGACTTCTGTCAGCTCACACTGGAACAATGTGTCTGATTTCCCACAGAGCATTTACATGTGAACCACAGCAGTATCGCAACGCTGTGTTTCACACGCCCCCCCCCCTCCCTTTTTCACCACTTTTTTCACTAATGTGCATATGCAAATTTGGTGTAATTATAGTTTATTCCATTAACAGCACTACAATTAGGAGAGGCAGTGGTCATGCAGAGGAGAAACTGAGGTCAAAGCAATATTTAGACATGCATAAAGATTAAAATAATCTTCTCTCTCATTACTAGAGCTGGGTATCGTTAAAAAATTTCCTAGATACCACTTTTATGAAATCTATTTTAACAAAAGTTTACATTACAGATGGTGAGCCCCGTCAGCATTGTTCCTGCATTTATCAAGATAGCCAATCACCAGCATTATTACATCTTGGCACAGCAAGTGTGCTGCATGCTTATTGGTTTACTGACACTGATGAGATTAACTTGTTAGTATTGAGGCAATTCAGTCCGTGCTATAAAAGTATTGTAGTTCGATACTGAGCCCCACTATCCTCATGACAAGATGAAAGGTTTACGCCTGACTGATAATAGATTATTTTACTTTTAACTCACCAGATTAAGTTAGTATCCTTATTTATTTTGATCTTTCATTACATCTCGTGTTTGGCAACTGATATATATATAAAAAAAAAAATGTTATTTGATTTGTGTGTTATAGCTGCTTCATGTGACGGCACTGTACGCATTGTGAAGGCTTGGCTTCCAGGATTGTTCCTGTGTTGATGTATTTGCAATGCTAATGTGATTTTGAATGACATGTCCTGGTAAATAGGTGTGAATGCATAAACACTCTGAAGGACATGTTTGTTATAGATGCACTAAATGTATATCTAAATGTATATCTCTCATCTCTATCTGTATACATGATAGTAATGGGTATGGCAGTATAATGCATTTTAAATGCCTTACAGAGAGGTAGAACTATGGCTCTTTATTCTCTCTTTGGTTATGCATGAATGCCCATTTAAACGCACACGCACACAGTAAGACCACACACAAACAGTGTAAAGGCCATTTGCTACTTGCTGCATTCTGTCTTCATGCCGCTGCTCTCACCAGGCGACTCACAGATCCCATAATTTAGCCCTTATCTTGCTGGCGGAGGTTGTTTGTAGGAGAATGTGTGTGCCTTTGTGTGTAGGTGTAAGTGTGTATGCATTCAAGCTGCCATTTTTTGTGCCCGTGGACCAGGCAGCAGTAACTCTGCACACTGTATTTACCACCACCTTTATTTGCTCCATTGTTTAAGTCTTGAAGACATTTGGCATTTGCAATCACTCTCCGCTACTTTGGCTAATTACTGCATTTCCTTGAGTAGGTGGTGCAGTGAAAAGGGAAATTGCAGGCAGTGTATTAAAAAAATGTAGGATGCTCAGTCAATCATCAGCTCAGTCAAGTTAGTCAGTGTAGATGTGCAAGTTAAGCTTGAGTAATTTCTAATGCCAAAAGCTGTGTGCTGGAGGTGGAGGATTTAAAAGAGGTGGTCTGGCTGGCCTTCAGGCAGCTTGCATATACAGAAGCTAGGAGTTGAGAAGTGAGATCGGATCAATGCTGCAGGTCTTATTTAGATTCCAATTACAGCCAATTCTGATCAATTGGCTCCTCTCCTCACCAGCAAAGTGGGGCTCTGCTTTGATCAATGGCCACACACACAGACAGGTTCACACAGTCAGAAACACACACTTCCACTCTTTCAGTTTTTTTTGCGTTACAGCATGCGACATACACACACACACACGCACGGATGCAAAACCATCCAAATGTGTTTGATCAATGCCCACTCGGCCTGAGAGCAGGATCTGCATTATTTCACGCTCTGTAGTTTTAATTGATCGCAGGATAAAATGATTAGTGAAGGAGTCTCTCATGTGGTTGTTATTTTCCTTTTTCTTCGCACGGAGCCAGATCTTGGAATTTCTTCCCAAGGAGAGGAGTTTGTCCTTGGATGTATGTTCGTGTGATCTTGGTTTTGATCTTGAAACTTGTAACAGGTGCTTGTTCAAGGAGCCTGCAGATTCCAGTTGTATGTCATAATGATATCATGCTTTCTGAGTGAGAAACTGATATATTTATCTCTCCGACACCCAGTTTCATTTGTAAACCCTGTTTCTCATTTTACCTGATTTATTTAACTCTTTAGAAAATAACCCCAATGATAGAAAAGAAAAACTGCTAAATCTATTGATACAGACAGTGTGTTACTAGGAGTCAAATTAAGTGCAACATAGTGCTTCCCGTTGACAGGACAGTGGAGAGTTAAAGGTTTAATCTACCTGCTACCATCACTGCGCTGTTTTCCCCCCCTTCCTTTGAAAAAGACCTTGACTTGCAGCAGTGAAGAGAGTGGCCAACAGCATACGACTTGGCCGTGTCAGCGCTGGAGGAAGGTCTAGCTGCATCTATTATCATTCTTACTGTGGGGGAGAACACACTGTGGTTTGTATGCATTTCATTAAACCAATCACAATCATCTTGGTTGGTGCTAAATCCAGGATGCAGCGAAGGAGCCCCAGCAAAGTGCTATCTGGGGGAACTTGTTTTACACAGCTGTGGTATTAAAATGGCTAAATCCCTGTAAAAGAAAAGATAACACCTGCTAGCTTTTTTATGTGCATACCTTTAGCAACCAGGTTGGTGTAAATGACCATTTTCAGCATGTTGTTTGTTAGCTCGCTGGTTGTTGTTGTTGTTGTTTACTGGAGCGACGGGGATTTTGAATATGGTAACATGCATGCAAAGGGGATTGCTGAATGAAATAGTCAGCAGTCTACATCTGGTGAGCCAGATTAGGCATTGACAGACTTTGACTAGTGTTTTAACAACTTTTTTTTAACTGTGTGCATTTATAGAGAAGAAAAGATAAATAACAAACAAAGGAAGACGTGTTTGTAGGAGGGCTGTGAGTGACCATAGTTGACCAAGAGGAAAACCGCCGGTCAGATGACCTCAAATGATTGCAGATGGCCTTAACACACACGAACACAGATGCCCCGACACACACATATTCCCACACACACACACAGTAGCCCGACTCATCCTGCGCTCTCTTCCCGTACGCATCAGTGTCAATATGTTTGCTTTGTTTGGATGCGTCAGTTCATTTTGTTGACTTATTTTATGCATCAGAAACAATCGCTGCAGCAATTGGGAAAGGGATTAATTTTATGCAAATGTATGCAAATAACTGTGACACAGAACTCCATCCGCATCGGTTCTATGCAAATTGTGTTTGCTAAACAGGCGTATTGGAAGGGCCTGCATTTCCCAGCCCCCTCACATTCCACCCACCCCTCAGCCCTCCTTCCAATCCATCCTCCTCACCCTCCCCTCCCCCCGCAAGCATTGCCCTATGCTTCTCTTTTGATAATTTCCCCTTTTGCCCCCCCACCGTCTCCCTTAATCCCCTCTCCACTCTTTTTTCTCTCTTGGCCGGGCCACTCTTGCCCAGGTCCACTCTCACCAGTCTCACCCAGTACACCCACCCCAACAAACTCCTTCTCTCTCCCCTCTTCTCTGTAATCCTCCTCTTCATTCCTCCCCCTCTTTCATCCTTCTGTGTGCTGCATGGCTGTTAGCAGTGTGAGGAGGCACTAATGGAGCTTGAGGAAAACATTGTCATAGTGCCTGGAAAGCACAGAGCCGGGAGCCATGCAGGAGGCAGCCAGGAAGGCCTGACATTAGACTTGCTAATGGAAGGTTAACAGAACGCAGAGAAAACGGGATGGAGAGGGAAAACACAAGGACTAGGGAAGATAAAAAAGGACGATGAGACTCCAGCAGCAACATGAAGGGTCGGCAGAGTGAAGGACAGATGAGGGGAGAGAGAGTTTGACATAGACAAAGAGGGAGAGAGACAGAGAGAGAGAGAGACGCTTCCATGGGAGATGGTAAACAGTCTCATCCTCTGTCGGCCCGTCCTGCCAGCACTTTGAGGGAAGGAAGAAGAGAGAAGGGAGGGAGGGAGGGAGAAAAGGGGTGTCTCTTTCCTCCCTCCATGCGCCAATCCTCTTTTCTGGTTTTCCGTTTCATGAGGAGATTGTGGCATCACGCGTGACACTTCCCTTCGAAGGCAAGGGAAAGCGTGCGTGTGTGTTTAAATATAAGGGAATTCATAAACCCCTATCCACCCACCACAGATTCCCCAGACAACCCCCATGACACACTCCACTGCCATCCCAGCAGGACAGAAATTCTTATAAAACTTGGCCATCCATGGCTTTGTGCTCATTTGTAAAAGCACCAAGGAAAGTACCATTGCTCAAAAATAGAAGCCTTATGGCATTAAAGCTTTAAGAGAGTTTGTATGACTGTGTGAAGTGTCGAAACAGCACTGTGGTGGCTTGTGTGAGTGCCATGTGCTGCACTAAAGCAGTTGGTCACAGGACGGGAACTGAGAGGGAAACTATTTCCGCACAGCTTGTGTGGAGCAGCCAGCCACAGTCTCATACCTAAATGGAATCAGTGAGTAATATGCTTTTCTCTGCTGCAAGTGCAAGCAATGCAATACAGCTAAGTAATATCTCTTTGCAGAGCAATACCGGCTGTCAGCATTATATGGATGAGTTGATATCTGTGACGTGTGTGCGTGCGTGTGTGCACGCGTGTGTGTGCGTGTGCGCGCGCTTGTCAGATCCATTTAGGCTGCAGGTATAGCAGTTAGAATGAACTGTTCAGAGAAAGAGGGAGAGAGTCTTGCGTTAGCCATGCGTCATTAGCATTTGTGACCAGTCACATGGTTGACTGTGTCTCAGCCATTAGGAAGGAAGTCTGGAATAAGAGGGAGAGAAAAGTAACAGGCAGAATCACCAACTACAATGAATGCACATGTATTTGTCCTGGTGGCATTTTTGCACAAACAAAATGCCAACCTACCTTTCAAAGAAAAATTCCATATGCCCATAATTTAATGAAAGCCACCTTATTTGAAGGTTAAACTGAAAGTAAGTGCACCTGAAATATTTGTAAATAATTCGTCCTAACCAAATGTTTGGTTAAGTCAAACTTGAGCTCAGACGTCACATAAACTGTGATTGATGGTTGAGTCCTAATATCACAATTTGCTTTTGTTTTCACTTCCAAATAATCTTTTTCATTCAGTTCAGTTCCGTTTCATACTGGAAACACCCACTAAAATCTGGCTTCTGTCTTCAGAGTGGAAGATACAATCGACATTTGTTCTCAACTCAAATGACTCTGCGGTTGTCACTGTGTTTATCAGCTGTTAAGGTCAAGGTCTCTGGCAAGTAGATACTATTCAAACTGTCTCCATCTATACACGTACACATCCATACGGCTTAAACATTGTTCAGTTGCCGTTGAGTTTTGATACTTTTCACTGGCTTCCATGTCTGATCCTTGCTGACTGTACCGTTGGTACTGTGCATGTGTAGGGAAGCAAGACGAATTATACCTTAATGATTTCCATAAAAAAACGACATGTCCAATACAAAATGTTATTGATGAGGACATTTTAAAACAAGTTTTAATGCTTTCTATTAATGCCTGGCGTATTTGATCTACTGTGTATTTGCCTATTTGCCTCCCTGTTTCTGGTGCTTCGTGATGTCAAATGTGCATCATTCAACTTGGTGTGTTATTGACCAACAGGAATGATGGCCAACACTACAAAAATAAGCCCAACAAACCAGAATCGATCATTTAACTCACACTGACAAAAATGTCAGTGCAAATGGACAGCGAAGGGCTCACGAATCAGGCAGAGCGAAAGCAAGAGCCAGACAAGGAGGGACGCACATGATGCACACACAGGCCACTCGACAATACAGATTTATGTAGCAATACAATGGCATGGCAGTTGGTGACAGCCATTGCAGTGACATCCAAACTCTGCAGGCCTCCAGCTCTGTTCTCTGTGTGTCTGTACTGTAAGTACACACTCCAGTGTCTGCAGCAGCTCTCATCTGTCACGGCTGCAGATGGCTGCTGTGCCACGATGCGATGCTGCTCTTTGGTTATGACAGACTTTTCCCTGCGTGTGCGTGTTTGCATGTTGCTGTTTATGTGGCTGATTCGACAAGCCAGCTAAACGACTGAACTATATGCCTGCAGCTAACAGCCCAAACAAATACGCATTTACTGTAGACACACACAGTTGTGACATGTGAGCACTCATATCCATTTCAGGGGCTTAGATGTGTTTTGATCCCATAAGGCCAAATGTGTTATTCTGTCACTTTCGATACCATCCAACAAAGTTGTTCACAGTTGCTCTGCTGTTCCTGTTGCCTGCTCTCTAATTCACGCTCTGTCTTCATGCCCTAGCAGAGGAGAGGGTAACGAAGTGAGCAGAGATGGATGGGGGAATGGAGGACGAGAGATGGCAACGTGAGGAGAGATGGAGAGAGAGCGAGAGAGAGCGAGAGAAAGAAGGATGGAGGAGGGAGACGGCGCGGGGAGTTTGATTCCTCCAGTTGTCAGATGCGTTGCATTATTGATGTGCTGAGGATCCCACATTGTCGCTGAGATTCTCAGACTGTCACGTCACGTCCTGTGTGCGAGTGCATGCCTCTGTGTGTGTATGTGCACAAGTCGTACTACTTTGTTGTGGTCGCACACGTCCCGTAGGAGTGCTACCTGTCAACACCTCCATATCACAGGGAGCTCAGTCAGTGACAATGCTGTCTCTGTTGCACTGACCACATGGGATAGGCGTACTCACACACACACACACACACACACACACACACACACACACACACACACACACAGACACACACTCATGCTTCCTTAGCGATTTGTGGAAGGAGGTGATTGTGAGTGTGACAGGTTTTGTGTTGTACTGAGGAGTCTCCTGGGTCTCTGATTCTCTCTAAGTTTCCACTCGCTGCATGACTGTGATTTGGCTTTGTCAGTCTGCATCATGAAGTTAGGAGTACGCTGGACTAGCTCACTGTGTGACCGTGCATGTGAGTGCGTGCGTGTGTGTTAGTATGATGAATCTCTGACATTGAGGGATGGCCATTCTGCTCTGAGCTTTATCCCATGAATTCTTTAGACAGTCTCTTCAGCAGACAGAATATCTCACCATTAGATACAAACACTGCAGTACATGATCAATATATCATGTCACGCTGTACACCCACTGGTGCAATAACAGGACTGCAGCTAGCAATTTGTTGAGTGCATAAAATATTTAGAATTTAAAACAATAGTGCCAATCACAGTTTCCAACAGCTCAAGGTAAAATCTCCAAAGTCAAATATATTTATGTAAGAATAAGATAAAAACATAGATTAAACCAGAAATCTTTGCTTGATTAATGTCTTAAGAGGCTACATGTTTATCAAAATTGTCGCTCTTCCTTTTGTTGTTAGTTGACTAATCAGCTGCTTCTTTTTAATTTGTTTCCTTAAACCTTCAAGATTGTATCAGAGACTGTTTTCAACCAAAAACGCAGATGTCTTAATGTCTGATCAAATCAAATTACTGTGATGTCACCAAAAAGCTAAAGGCTAAGGGTGTGCTCTAGTGAAGCAGTTTCCTTCCACCTCAGAAGGGGCTTCATTTATAAACGTTGCATAGGCCCAACAGAACCAAGAAAACTTTAAGGAAACGAATTTGACGAGAGAATGTGCGTCCTTCTCTGGAAACTTTGCACCATGCATATACACATAAACTGGAGAAATGAGAAACTGCAATTCTAAAGGCATAATGATACTCATAAGTGTCAAGTTTTGTGAACATCTCAACACCTGTTTGATTGATACTCCCTGGAATGCCTTCAAAAAACACATGATTTAGGGTAATAAATACAAAATGAGTGCGCAGTTTCACACATTGCTCATTGCGCTGAACTGTCAATGAGATAATGGCCATTTTGTTGTCAATCACAATCAGGGTAGTTCCAGCACATTGTGTTACGCAACTGGGTAGCTTTTCAAATATAATCAAATGGGTGGATATGAAAAGACATGTAATTAAAATGCATAACGATGAACAATGACTGTTTTGTCACTACTGGTGAATGGCAGACTAAGAGAGAGAGTTGGTTTTCAGTGACCAACAATTTTCAGTGACCAGTGACTGGCTAATGATAATAAGTGGTTTATGAGCCAGTTCTGATTTCCACAAGCTGTTCTCTGGGATCTCTGTGCTATATTGAGCCCAGCTATACAGAGAAACTCCCTCGTAAACCAAACTGTGCCAGTCCCACAACCTGACAACCTCTGGGTTTCTGGCAAGCGTCACTCTTCAAGGGGAATTGGCTTGCATGTCAGGGTTCTCTCCACCAACCTTTAGTCATGTTTTGCCAGACGTACTCGGAGGTGTAATCGGTTTGACACATGACCGAGGTCGACCCATGTCTCATTCATGCACTGACTGTATGGAGAAACGGCAATGTTGGGCGCATGACCAAGCTGCACGTGATGGCAGGCTTCTAGTTACAGATGGTGAATTAAGATATTCTAAATCGGTTAGAAATTTTCTCTATCTCTGTTAGTAACCCATTCACTAATTTTGCAGGCAACAGTAAATATCCCCTGTATCAGTGGTAGCTCACCCCTTTCTCCCTCTGACAGAGGCTTATTTCTTTAAACACCATGGCAAGCTCCGTCATTGAGTTGCTCAGAGTATTTTTGTGTTTTTTTAGGATTGCATCTGTTGGAACAGGGTTGCTGGAAGGTTTAGATGCACAAGGTACAGTGAGGATGCCGAGGCCGGATGCATTCAGCTCCTGCTTAACCTCAGCATCGATGACAGCCAAAACAAAGAACTTAAGACAATAGAAAATCTCTCATTTCTTTAAATGTTTAAACACAAATTTAATACATTTGGTTTTCTCTTTTTTTCAAAGAGGGGACTATGCGTCTAGGTCTTCAACAGTGCAAGATCCTTTTTTCTTCCTTCACAATCACTACTGAATTTGACATAATTGTCTCCTTTGCAGTCAGCATGAATTTATATTATTCAGTGGTGTTTCACTGACTATTTACAGGCAACTAACGGTGGGACAAGAAACTCGGTCACATGTGCCAAATTTCAAGTTGACTGTGATTTATAAAAGGAAATTAGTGTGAGACATGCATGCACACTGTGTTATTTTTGCCTGTATGAACTTTGTCTGGCCTTTATGCTTTATTTGCTTTTGTTTATACCACCTCCCACACTTTTAAAAAATCCTCCTCACATATTTAGTGTCAGCAGAACTCTCCTCTTGTTTGTGAGCACATTGGAAAATACAGATTTATAAGTCGCTTTACTTAACAAATGTTGTATTTTATCATTTTCAACACTTATTTAATGAACGCCAACCTTTTATCAACTGCTAATTAATGTGCCTGTTTACTCAATAGAATAATTAATTGAGGATACAAGACAAAAAAAAATCCTTTGGTAGTAAGTTTGCTACCAGTGCCTTGGTAGAAACCTGCTGCAGTTATGTTTTTTTAATCCCCAAATGTCTTGTGAAATTTAATGTCTCATTATGAACCCAGCAGCGCAATGTTTTAATTTATTGGTGAGAGCTGATGGCTTTTTTCCAATCCCCTATATATTGTAGTTTTTTTTTTCCCCTCCACTTTGTACTGCATAAGCAGATTAAACACAGGGAGATGTTGAGATGATACCCATGCTTAGCAATTTCAATTAAATGCCAGTGCTCCTAGTAAGTTACAGCAAGTAGAGTAATAAATGTGTTTGACTCAAATCATATTTCATCAGTGCTTCTTTAGCTTTTATTGCTGTGACCTTAAAGCGTGTATAATCAGTCGCTGCCTCTGGGCTCTGGGCAAGCAGCGCCGTCAAGATGACACACACCCTCACCCTTCAACTTGCAAAACTCCCACTCGTATTTCCTTTTTATCACGTGCCATGAACTGAGCTCTGGATTCCATTTTACTGGGACTGTAATGTAAGAACTTCTAACTTTTTATGAGAATTTGTTCATTGGCGAAGGATTTCACTTCAAGAATTATCTGCAGCAAAAAGCAATTATCTGAGAAAACATAATAGGAACCAAATGACAGACGGACAGATAAAAAAAAGAAGAGAGAGAAAATAGAGAGAAAGGGATAGATAGTTGGAGAGATAGAGTGCATTGTGCTGGCCATCTTCCCAGAACGGAGGGATCGATCAGCAGAAAGAGAGAGCCTCACTATTTCCTCTGTCGGTAGAATGAGCCAGGCTAATAATGGAAAGCAGTCATCATCTCCGCTTGTGCTCTCCCTCTCCCCCTTTCTTTGCCTTCATTCCATTTTTTCTCGGAAAACAATCATAGCCTCGTCGGAGGGCCGCCTCACTCTCCCACCATGATCTGACATTTGAAAAACAAACCTGTTTAGCCGGAGGAGTGGGCGTCAAGCGGCAGCGAGCCTTCTGAAACACTGACTCACGACATCCGCGGGGAGCCAGCACACATATGCACACACACACATAAGTGGTGCGCCGCATGAAGCTGTCAAAATCCCTCAGTGTATCCCGGCCCTACATCTGAAACAATAGAGGAATCAAGAAGGCTGGAACTCAATGGTCCAATCACGGCTGCCACATCCAAACCGCCGCTACCTGCTACTCATAACGAGCTAAACGACCTTTTCCACCGCACTCATTTCTGCCACTCAAACCCTGTCAGTCATTCAGCTCCAAAACACAATTACTGCCATTCAGGAAGTCGAGAGGCCAAATGTTTGCTACTTGTCATTTATGCAAGTATTTCCTTTAGTGTGTGTGTGCGTGTGGAGGTGTGTTTGTGTGCCTTTCCTCCCTGCAGTGGTAGTATTAAAATGTGTAAATATGAACAAATGCCTTTATGTTTCTTCCTTCTCTTTTTTGTCAGATCTGATTGTTTGGTCGTTGGTTGTCATAATTTACAGTGACTGTTGATGGACAACACTCTTGCAGGCTTTACTGCAAGAGTGTCATGTAGGTGTAGCCGTGGTAGTGGTGTCAACCATGGCTGCACTTCTCCGAGCTCTCTTATGCTGCTCCCATCCCTACACAGCTGTCACCAAGTGGTACAGTCAGCAGTAACATCCAGGTCTTCATGTCTTATCTTAGCACTTCCTCTCCTCTTCATCTAATCCTTACAGCACTTCTTCGGCACTACAGTTGAGTGTCGGCCGTGCTGTAGCTAGCCATGTAATGATCTAATGGATAGGGGACATAGGTGCACCCTTACCTTTTCCCCAAGCCACTATAACTTGCACTGGATGATCATGGCCTCAACACTTCTGCAGTTTGTCTGACTTCAGCAAGGAAGGCTTTGAGAGTAACAAAAAAACATATGACACAAATGCGTAATCAGGATACAAAACCGAATACACAAGTGTCTATTCTTTTGGAAAACACACTTGTTTTTAATTTTAAATGAAAATCATCCCATTGATATTTCTTTTCTCTAGTCTTAATTTTCATATGTTTGGTATTGAGGTAATCCAGAAGTACAACAATGTAATCAAGTAACATTACTTTAATAATGTGATACTTGGATTACAATACCAACTACATTTCTTAACAAGTAGTTAGTAACTGTATCAGAATACATTTTTAAAGTACCCTGGCTGTAGGTTACTTAAGATTCACAGCCACTGGATTAATGGAGGGTGGTGACACAGGCCGCTTGGTATACGGAGACCTTTGTGGAGGGATGAAGTTTCTTGTTTTGAAAGACTCTGTGCCATGTTCTCTAAACTGTCTTTGTCAATGTCACTGTCCTCAGACAGAATACTCCCCAGATATTTGAAAGATGCCAGCTGTTCATCACCAGCAGAAAAAGGCAAGTAAAGTTGGTCGGACACCTGTACTCCACTGGCACACCACTTTCGTCTTTGTGGTGTTGACAGTCAGCCTCATACTGCTGTGTGCAAGAACAGTCTGAAGATCTTTTAGGGTATGAGTCACAAGAGCACAGTCATCTGCATATTGAAGCACCAGGACCTGTTCTCCACAGAGTTTGCTGTTGGAGCCTCCTGATGTTAAAGAGGTCGCCATCCTGTCTGTAGTCCACTGCCACGCCACTGCTGTCTTCAGTCTTATTGTGAAGAAGCTTGGTGACACGTGAAGGCTGCTCATCCTCATACACACACAGCACACACTTGCTGCTGTGTTTACCCTGTGTGTGTGTATATCTCTGTGTGTGTGTGTGTGTGTGTGTTTGTGTGTGTGTGTGTGTGTGTGTGTGTGTGTGTGTGTGTGTGTGTGTGTGTGTGTGTGTGCGTATGTGTGTGCGTCCTGCTGATGTCAGAGAGAACAAGCTGTCATTCAGACAATAAGATCACAACGGGGATGCGGCATCAGAATGTGACACATGTCAGTGATGGCTTACAGGCAGCGACTGTCTGTCTGCCGTCTGACACATTGGAAAGCAGAGATGCAGACAGACAGAGAACTGGTACAGAGGATAGACACACTGCTGTAGGCGGACAGAAAGAGAATGGTCCTTTTAGCCCACCGCCCTCCTCCACCCCTCTTCCATCAGAAGCATCCCAGTCTAGCTTTGCTCCTCCTTCTGAGTCGCCTCTTCAGATCTTTACAGCTATGCCATCATTCCTCGTTTTATCTCATCATCCTGCCACTTAAAGACTAATTTGAATCACGCCCTCTCAGACTCTTTCTTCTCCATCTTCTCTCTTCTGACTTTTCCCCTTCTTTCTTCTTCTCCTTCTCTTTCTTAATTCCACTTGTCTGCCTCCTCACTCCTCCTTCCTCACTTCTCCATCACCTTCTCTATTCGCTTCTAACTTCTCCCTGCTGCATGTATGTTCACAACCAGATTGCTATCTGGAGCACAGTGAGGGGTCATTAAAATTCAATAACCTTGCACAATAACTTAAAAGGCGTCTTTTTAATAAAACACTAATGAGGAGCCCTTCTTATCCACTGCTCAATAGTCTGTTTGTTTCTCTCACTCTTGGTTTCCAATGAACAAATGAGAAATGTGGTGTATCCCCGTAGCTCCAAGTCAAGGATTTTGTATAATAACATGAAATACTTTTTACTTCTTAGACAACAGTGTAGTTGGTAAATGAGTCTGCAGCAAATTAAATTGTTTGCAGCTCCCTGCTGGTCACTTGTTTTCTTTAGGCCTAATTTCCTGTTTAAGAGGAAAAGTGGAAAGAATATTATTGTTGCTGTATATTGTTTAATCACAATGTTGACGTCAATGGAGGAAGTATTCCTAGTAACCTTGAATTACTCCACTACAGGTAAAAGTCTTTAAACCATACGTAGAAGTAGTCATTTTGAAACAACATCTTTCCTTTTAGTGTTCTAATTTTCTATCTGATGTTTTTGGACTAATATAACAAAAACATCAATGCAGGTATTTGTTCTAATTTTCTGATGTTTATATACTGTTGGCTAGTGCAGTCTACGTCAATGCATCAAATTCTATAAGAGCATGATGTGTTTGTAGCGTCTCTTAAAAGTCAGCTTTTCATGAGCTCAGAAAAACAGCCTGTTTTCAGCTGTGATGTTGCATTTTTCAGATAATCCAAGACTTTTTTTTTTTAAATAGTTCATTAAGCTAAGAGAATTTTCTCAACCCATTTAGGCACACTTCATCCTTCAGTTTATCTCACACATTCAAAGTTAAAGGTTTTAAATCAGAAGTGGTTTAAAAGACAAAACAATGATTGAGTGAGGAGGAGTGTGGAGTCTGACAGCCTGGGGAATGAAGCTGCTCTGTAGTCTGGTGGTACGGCAGCAGATACTTCTGGTGGGGGTACTCTGCGAAATGTGACTCAATGCTTTCTATACACTGTATTCACCTGATTATCAGTCAGTGAAGTGATGCTCAGGACATAGTTACATTTACCAAGCTGTTTTAGACCACTCTTGGCAATTATCAATATATAAAAGCAATAAAATATTCCAGACAGTGAAGTTTAACAGCCATGCTTTAAGAAATTGATGTTTGCCATTTGCACATAAGACTGTGAACACAGCGCAGTATCAAGATCAGCCAGTCCTGCGTAGAATCAGCCAGCGGTGATCACCGCACAATGCTTGCCGTTTGGATTTGGTTCGGACTTGATCTTGAGTTGAGTTGAGTTGAGATCTTGTCATGCACATGTGCAACGGTAATCTCTCATAGAGGCGGCTGAAGTTTATGGAGCTAGGTGCTGCAGTTGCTCTCTACCAGCTGCAAGCGCCCTGCTGTCACCTGATCTAACAGCTCATTGGCTTTAGATGCTGACTCAACTATATGACGTTTTAAAGAGACTTATATTTTTGCTGAATTGGGGAGATTTTGATCTTATTTGTCTTATTTTGATGGTTTAGAATACATGCTGTGTTATCAGAAGGTTGCTGGTTCGATTCCCCTGATCTGTATGTAGAAGTGTCCTTGAGCAAGAGACTGAACCCCAAACTGCTCCTGATGTGCTGGTCTGCACCTTGCATGTCAGCCACCACCATCACTGTGTGAATGCATGTATGAATAAGTCGCTTTGGACAAAAGCGTCTGCTAGATAATGAAAACTCTTGTCTTGTATTTTTTTCCTTTGTGTTTGACTTTTAATGAATTCCATTAATTAATGTAGTCTATGAGGCACAGGTCTGCTCAGATGACTAATAAACAGCATGTACGCAAGTACAGAAAAAGACATACAGAATTATTTCTTTATGCTGGGAGTTTGTCAAAGCTGTAAGCTAAGCATTATGTTAGCATTCACTAGCTTTATGCTTTTGCTGCCGTTAATGAATATTAGTTGTGTGTTTTACTGTGTGAATCTGCTTATGTGCAATGGTCAGGAAGGTCAGTGGTTTTATTCAGAAGCTGCAGGCCTCAGCTACACTACACACTCTTTATCTATTAGGCAAATAACCTTTTTAATGCTCCGACTGGCCTCGTAGAAGCCTGAATAATGGTCTCAAATGCTCCTTCTTGTGTATAAATCAGCGAGGGGGATGTAAAGTGGAGTGAATAAACGCAGATAGAGGGTGTACTTCATAGGACTTTGTTGTCAGCATTCTGTATCATACTCATCTGAATCACACATTTATTAGCCCACTCTGCATGCACGCATGTTTGCAGATATTCCTTTGATGTACAGAACATGTAAATGTTTCTGCTTTGTTTGCAGAGCATCTCATTTCGCTCCCTTAGTTGGGAATTCTCTTGATCGGCATCTCCGGGCTGTGATGTGCACGAGTGCGGGCCGTCAGATACTCTTATTCGTTATTCACTAGTCTTTGATCACGGCGGCAGAGCTGCTCCATCAACACAAAAAAATCAGCATCTTTAAAGGAACAGTATGCCCATCTCCACTGCTCCCTCTCCTCCCGCAGTCAGCCGGAGTTTCGTGGTGTGTGCGGAGGCCTGTAAGTGTGTGCTGGCATACTATAATGTTGAAGTATGGCATCTACTGCTGACAAAGTGGTTTTAGCTTCTGTTAATATGGACTCTTGCTGGCTAGTCTAGACATTTACTCCTACACCTCAGTTCTGGATGGAGGAAAGAGTGGGACAGAGACTTTGATGTTGACATCTACATTAAAATAGACAGGAGCAGAGCAAGCGGCAGAGGGAGATGGAGAGAGTAAGAGGCTGAGGAGCGAAGAGAGACACTGAAGTCAGCAAAGGATGGATGAAATGTTTCTATTTCGTTTATTACATATATATATATATACACGTGTCTGTGTACAAAAACAACAAACTCACACGTGAAGGAGAGATGTAATCGTACCAGATATAGCTACTGGCTAATTTCAAAGCAATTTTTCCAAATATATGAATATGCAAACAGTATAAACATAATATGCATATGTATCATGTATCACGCAGGCCGTAAACTGTCTCACAGACTGCTGCATGTATGAGTATCCATGTGCAGCAGATGCAGACAGTATTTTGCTGCTGGGTTTTTTGCGCGAACGGCGGGTTTGGGAATCACTTAACTTCTGTCACTAGCTGTTATGTCTCTCCATGCCGGGGGGACAGTGCTGGAGACCGAGGAGGAGACGGAGAGCGGCAGAGTGAGAGACAGAGATGGAAGGAGAGAGGCAACCAGGGAGGTTTAACCTGAGCCGAGAGGAATGCTTCGTAAAATCGTATTTGTCATCAGTCATTTCTAGTTGTTGACCGTATTCCTCTTTCTGTCAGTTTTGTGCAGGTGCAGATAGTTAAGTTCGACTGTCTTTTTGTTTGATTGCTGTCTTGAAAGTAAAGATTCGAAGGGAGCACGGTCTGGTCTTTATACCCCAACACAGCAGCCCTGAGCGGGGTTACATTTTGCCTTGTTCCTGCCGTCCCTCCTTCACACTGGATCCATGTCATATTTTGACGGAGCTGTAGCTTTTGGCTGACAAACATGCCCGTACTGTAACTCATTATGTAGGCACATGTGTCCCGGTGCATGAAGAGACACACACACAAACATTCATGCAAACAAGGGCGCCCATCTTTCTCCATGCGTCCGTGTCACTCAGCCACCCCCACAGCAGTGTGAGCCCTGTCTCTACATCCTCCTCCCCTCATCCTGAAAGGTCAGGGCTCATCACCGTGTCAGATGGAGTTTATTCATTCCTGCTCTCCCACCAACGTCATTCTCACCAAGTCGTCTGTCAGAGTGGGTGAATGTCGTGCGCTTGTCAAAATCACGTCTCCAGGATTTCTTTGCCTCTCCTCCTTTCTGAACGAATCTCCCCTGCCGTGTCTCTTTCTAGATCTGTAATATATGCGTGCACACAAGCCAGCGTGGAGTTCTTCGTTGTTCATCTGCCCGCTTGTACGTCAGATTTGCTTGCAGGTGAGAAGAAGAAAGCATGTGATAAGATTTTCCTTAAATCCGGCCATTATCTTGACTCAGAGAGCTCAGCCTCTCTTGCTCTATTGCTTATTATCTGATTGCACACAGAAATTCCTTGATGTTGCCTGTGGAAATCGGTTCGCCAGACGCCGCACACGCAAAGGAGAAACTGAGAGAGGGCGAGGAATCGGTGGCAATTAACATCACCTCTTTACACAGGCTACTTAAAATCCTTTCATTCGCAGCATAAAAACACTCTCTCCTTTTCTCTATGTCTTTCCTCTCCTGGGCCCTCCCACTCCTTTTTATATCCTCACCAAAATATGAGTCTTTGAATTACCACGTTGCACTAGAGAAGCACTGAGGGAATGCTGAGCCCATGTCTGCGCACACTCAGACGCTTGTTAGGGGAATCGCTGGTGTCAGGATGCATTAAACAGGTCAGACTGAGAGCAGCGTGATGTGGGCTAATTTAAGACATTAAACCAAACGAACATAAATGTTTTTGCCAAATAGCCCACAGCTATAGTCAGGACGGATTAGAAGTGGGGGCTGAGATCTAAAATTGAAACTCACTGTCAGATGTGTTACACTAAAAACGGAAATATTACATGCCAGAAGATGCAGCCTCGCGTACTAGACCCTTAATTACCCGTCTTGTAAAAACCTGGTTTGAAATTAATGGTTTGTGGTTGCTGGCAGCCATAATGGCTATCATTAATTCTTGTCTGCTTTGCTGTTGTGGTCCTTCATCTCCTATTGTCCTTAAAGTAGAGGCTAATATGACTCTAGTGTGCTGGACCTACGTTCCTGCTCTGCAGCCAATTAGAGCGACAGCAGCTCGTCTGTGTGGCCCATTGGAGCATGTCTCTGGTTCTGTCCAAACCTGACCTCGCTGATGCTCCCTCGCCACCCGTTGAAAACTGCAGATCCATTGCGACCGCATTGTGCTTTTTCGGGCAGGCCACATCTGTGGGCGGTTGTGTCGAGTGTGAAGGCTCCTCAGGGCCTCGGTGACCTACCATGCAGAAGATTTGTTCCAACTCGCTTTCCTTGCGAGTTACATTGAGTGGCGCTGCGCATGTGTGTGTTTGCAGTGTCTGTGTGTGTGGAGAAAGGGAACAGCCAGGGCACAACACTGCGACTCCATTGGCTGGACAAAGTGCACAGATCACCCGAAGTCTACAGAAACTTAATACAGCGGGGGTTAGCCACAAATCCCCTCGCTTTTAGAGAGGGCAGAGAGTGTGAGAGAGTGAAAGCGACAGAATGGCAGGTTTATAAAATGCTACAAGCCTCGCCATCCTTGTCAGTAAAAGAACATGGCAGAGGGAGGAGGAGAAATAGGGGCAGAAAGAAAGAGATGGCTGTATTAAGTTCTGAAATGCCAGCGCGAAGTGAGCAAATGGTAAACTGAAATACATTTAAGTCTGGTTTATTGATGTGGTGGATTTGAGGCACTGGCAGATGTGAGTTCCCTTTCAACCTGCAGCACCGCCAGATCACAGACCCAGACTCCCCGGGGAGCTACACTTTACCAAACACACCACTCAGCTATGGATCGAAATAGAAAATGAAGGATTTTTCTTATCCCATAACAAAACGGCTTTTTGAAATAAATGTCTCTCCATGTGTCTCTTTCTTGTGAGTGGTGCAGGTCAACTACTTCAGAGAAAATAGTCTGTGTAACTCTTGCAGTCACATTACATCGAGAAGCCATTCATTATGTATAACATTGTGAATTATATTTTATAGATTCATTAAAATGTGGCAGACTCTCACCTCTCAGACTCCTGAAGTCTCACCTGTGCTTGCACCACATTTCATGCGTGTGAACCAGATGATAGAGAGATGTACAGGAGTCCAGTCTGTAGGAGCAGATGATGATAGCTATGTCTCCGTGTGAACAGTCTGTACTGTGCTACAGCTGTCAGAGAATGTAGGGGAATCCATGGGGGAAGCTCACACCCACCCTCAATTACAGGCTCGCACTGACAGCCAGCCTCTCTGCTCATCAGCTCGCCAACCCACCCAGTCATCAGCCAAACCCTCCCACTCAAGACCCTACCTGCAGCTTCGAGCTTTCACCAGCCCCTCCACCCAGTCTCTGGCGAACCATTGCTGTCTCAAAGCTCGGTGTGTCTGAGGGTCATCTGCTGTGTGTGTGTGTGTGTGTGTGTGTGTGGGTCCTCTGCAGCCAGAACCACTTCTCTTATAATCCCTGTGTCTTCATGTGTCTGAAACAAACATGTTATGCAGTGCTGACAGTAGTGAACAGAGCAGTTATTCAGAATAACGTGTCACACACAGACAACAAGCCACCAAGCTTGTGCAACTGTCTTGTAAGCACGTTATGTTTCAGATTTCAGGAGGCCTATACAGGGCTTGTGCACATGTTGTGTTACGTGGGGTTATTTAATTTTTAGCGTGCAAGCTGCCGTATGTCAGCATGTGGCAAAAGTCATGAGAAACATGCAATGGCCTTCATGACCATCACACATGAGGATGTTGGCTGTTAGCCAGTGTCGGGCAGTCGGGGAGCGTCAATGGCTCAAGTTTTTGTGTTGTGTTTCGCTGGCACTTGTCTGCCCTTGTCAGTGGCTTTTCGTGCGATTGATCATGTTGGATTAGAGGCGGAGCCTGCGAGTGAAAGAAATCATTGTGATTGGTGGTTCGGCTAAGCAAATCTGTGTACCTGAAGAGAGACAGATATGAGGAAAGCAAGCAAATGACTAATGGCGAGAAAAGCTCTTCTTCCAGTGCCATTTTCAACTTTAAATGAGATATATTCTCAATTAGAAGTAGCTATGTTACAAAACCGTCTAAGTGGTGTGCAGAACTAGCGTGAAAATGACAGTTGATTGACTTTTGAATGCAAAAAACCTTCTTAGAGTTATTTCCTTGTACAAGGTGCAGATTGAACGTGCTAGGAGGCCGTTGACTTTCTTTGCAATGTATTTAGCTCACACAGGTGCAATGATGTAAAGCAAAAGTTGCCCTTAGTTTTTTTTATGTCGGTCTGGTATTATTTCTTGGGGTTCTGACCCCCCAGACTCAAAACTTAACTAAGCCGTGGGCAAATGTAGCCGGCTACCACCCAACCACAACTCCCTGACCCCTCACAGCTCTCACAGGATGCTTAGATAATCTTGTCTGTTCTGAGCCCATGGGAGCACCAGTAGGCTGTAACTAAAGGAGGTTGGCGTAAAGCATCAGTAACACACAGGTTCACACCCCCATCACTACTACCACATTGGCTCTCATGTATGAACTGACTTTCCCCAACTCACCTCCTGTCACACCCCTCTTACTTCCGTCAGTCATCTGTCTTAAAATGTAATGCTTCACTTGTGTCTCTGTTGCACTTACCTTCGTCATATATAGAAGCTGTATCTAAATATATAGAACCCAGCTAAAACTATTTATACTCAGACGCCTTTCTTCAGAAATCTTGAATATTTTGATTCTTTCTCCCCTTGATAATACCTCTCATTCTTCCCCTTCTCCTCGCAGCCTTTGTCTTCCTATTTTTTCTCTCTCCGTCTGTCACCAAGCTCTCTGTCTTCTGGTTCCCTGAAGCCCTAATCAAGGCTCTTGGATGAGGCGCACAGAGACAGGAGGAAGAGAGCACAGAGGCTCCCAGTATGTTCACTAATAGGGCAGAGGTTGGAGTCTGTCAGCTGTGGCCATAAAGACTTTGGTGCTGTGGCTCTGACAGCATGCTGCTTCTTCTGAGTAACCAGGAGACCAGAGTGCTAATGCAGACAGTGCTGCACGGTCACAGGCTAACTGCTAGCCGCAACGCTGTTTGGACGCATCGAGTTTCACCAAGATGAATCCACGACTCTGGAACAAAACTATTTTACAGAAATCACAGGGGCCCATTCTTCTTTCCTTTAAAACAATGCATTCTTCTCCATTCTTTTGTGCAGCTTATGCTTGCATCACATCTCCGCCCCCACTTGCTGTGACTTAAACTCAGGTAATTTGAATATGTAGATGTGAAGTATGAATGATTAATTAGGGTAATGCAGTGGGATTCGGATTGCTATACCTCTCCTACGTGGATATCGAATGACTACAGCTGATTTGCATAGATCTTAACCTCATCTCACCAGTGGAAACTGAACCACTGCAAAAGTCCAGTTTGAATAAATGCACATGTTCAAAAGAGGGGAAAAAAAGCTGGCTGTTGTTAAATGACGCAGTGACAGTTTTGTCATTTCCAGTCTGCTAAACTATTTCCAGTCACATGCTCCAGTCACTGTGGGATTGTTGGGGAATGTTGGGGTCAACAAATGTGTTAGCTGATGTATTATCCCAGCTTATAGCCTGACATGCTACATATATGTTACACACATGGGGTCAGTGTAATCGATCATTCTCCAAGCCCTGACCAGTTTGATTTTCTCTCTTCTCTAATTGGGCACCGGGGACCCGTTGCGGGGGAAAGGACCTGAGATATGATCACACTGCTCTGTTGGTGTGGCAGGAGAAACATGCAGCTCATCCCTGAGCACCTTTGCACACATTAATAATTTGTTTTAAAATAATCGATTGAAGACAGCAAAAGGAAACTAAACGTGTGATTGTGGCAACTGTTTTGACAACAATATTTTTTTTTCTGTGATCATTTTACCATTAGGTCTTTCGTCAAGGTCCACGAGAGGCTGGAACGATTTAGTCATAAATAATAATGTTGATGTTTAATCTCGTCTGTGTGCTGCTGCTGGCGCCACAACAGTTGTCATTTAGTCAAAGAAGAACCTTGTGTTAGATGTCTAATTTCAGACCAGTGGAAGAAATTTCCCCCTCGGTTTGAGTGGAGCTGGTGAGGAATGTGCGGAGAGTCTGTAATTGAAATATAGTCAGAGGAGATTTTTTCAGTTAAGTTGAATTTGATAGCCTCCAAACTGTGGGGACATTTGCATATTTTTAATTAAATGTCTGGGCATGTTTTTTTTGAAGATCATCTAAACCAACTTGTCACTTCCTATACTGTGCCATTAACTAATCAATTTATGTGCTGACTTGTCAGTTTGTATTTGTCTGTTTATTCATTATTGAGGATACACTGTGAAAAAGTGTCTTTTTTGCCTCATGCAAAATCCTGGAGGTATTGCTGGACTGTGTGTGTGTTTGTGTGTGTGTGTGTGTGTGTGTGTGTGTGTGTGTGTGTGTGTGTGTGTGTCGTGTGCCCCGAGGTGTCTGTGTGCTTGAACTGCATGTTCCTGTTATGTGTAGCGAATTTACATACCTCTTCTCAGCAAACATTTCTCTGCACGTCATTCCCTTGACCAATCACACCCTTGCAAAATGGTTGCCATGACAGCCTTATAGCCTCAGCCTCTGCAGGACTGTCAGATGGGTGTGTTTGTGTGTGTGTGTGTGTATGTGTTTGTATACGTACACACTTCTGTGTTTCTGGCATAAAGGCATTGGCAGAGAAAGGAAGTAAGCAGTGATAAGGGTCCAGTTTAGACTTTCAGGTGTTCTTATCTGTGTGTGTGTGTGTGTGTGTGTGTGTGTGTGTGTGTGTGTGTGTGTGTGTGTGTGTGTGTGTGTGTGTGTGTGTGTGTGCGTATGTGCGCCCGTGAGCGTGTGTATCTGAGGTAACACGGCAAAAAATATTCCTTGGAGAATCCCACCAGTCTGATCGCAGCTCATTGGTGTAGAAGCAGCAGAAGCAGGCAGTTAAAAATCAGTGTCCAATCATTCACAATCAATATCTCATTCTGAGCAGCTTCGATCAATATCCGTCTTTGTAAAGGACATTTCTAACAGTCGCTACTGTTTAATGCTCTCTGACCTAATGAGGTGAAGTCAGGGTGTCTGCATTGGTGTTTGTGTGAATATCTCTGTCAGCATGTATTATTTGTTTTTGTGTCAGTTCTCGTACGTGTGTTTGGCTTGTGGTTATATGTTTGCCTGTATCTGCATTCATGTATGTGTGCGATTGAATTGTATGCATCTGAAAGCAAGAGGTGCAGTAAGGAGTATAGAGGCACATTTTCTTCTTTCAATCTATTTTATTTATTTATTTATTTTACCACACTGCATAAATGTCAAACTCGGGTTGAGGAAATTGTGCTTGTTTAGATTATTTAGATGCATCCCACATTAATTCCCAAAGACCTGAGGTTTTCCCTGCTCCAATTTCCATCACAAATGGACATTCTGGTGCGTGCTGAACACACACACACACACACACACACACACACACACACACACACACACACACACACACACACACACACACACAATGTATGTCAAAAATGTTTTGGTTTCATCCCCCATGGCTGGAGGGCGACGCTGCTGAGAGGGGAATACTTAATTACATGTACACAAATGGAGGAAAATACAATCCTGCAGGTGTACAACAACACACACACACACACACAGAGACACACACAGAAGAGTTAGGGAATGGGACGATTGTACAGCGACTTGCAGGTCCACTAAGTGTTGCAGAGGGAAGGGAAAGCACCGGAGACCGGGGGAGGTGTGGGCACGGGGGCAGTCAGGGGTCAATTAGTATTCATAAACGACAAATGAATCCATAGCTGCGGCCTAATACCAATTACTTTTGATCACCTAATCAATTAGAGTTGGTTAGGGTTACTGTAGCTAAATAGAAAATTAACTGCGACATTCACCATTGGCGTCGAGATGACTTTTCATCAGCCACCACATCGGACATGTTAATTTGCTCATCAAGGTGGAGAATGGAAGGATATTCGCCCGCCTGGTCGGAAGTGCACACTCCTCCTGCACACACGCATGCAACCACACACAGTTATTACAGGCCCTTTATTAAATATCCCTGTGGCCCCTTAATAGACAAATAGCATCTGATTCTATCAAGCAGAGTATAGAGGAAGAGAGAGGGAGGGAGGGTAGAAAATTAACGGAGTCCTCGGTGGCAGAGAGAATATGCAGCATGGAGAGACGGAGCAAATGAGTAATTCAGAACTGATTGATTGTACAAGAGAGGGTGAAAAATGGAGAATGAGAGAGACAGAGTGCAAAAGAGGGGGATAGACAGATGAAAAGCACCATAGATTGCAGGAGAGGGAGGTGGGATGGAAGTGAGGGGAAGAAAATACAAGGTATAGGAGTGATAGATGGACAGCGAGGGAGAAAGATTCAGACGAGAACGAGACAGAGTGGTCGTCGCTCCACAAACCTTTGCTAACTGCTTATTAAGCTAGCCCTTCTGTACGTGCTGCATGTCTGGTGTTGGCACACCTTTTTTCCATTCCCATCCCTAACCTAGTTTAAGTTCAGCCATCGCCTCAGGCTTGTGGAAGAGGAGTGGCAGTAATATCAGGTCAAGCCCGGGGAGGGGAAAAGCCCAGTGGTTAGTATTCCCAGAGTGTCGTAGGGAGATGCAGGGGAGAGAGCGTCTGGTGGGGGCAGGGAGAGCGTGTCTGGTGGATGAAGCTTTAACTTAACCAAACACTCCTTCTGGTGGAGATGCATGTGGCTGTCAACATCAATAACATCACTCGTTGTAATGTTTTTACATACTGCTACTGTGCTTTGGCAAATACATTTAATAGGAAATGTAATTGATAATGGTCATTAGCAACATCATATCCTCTCATGGCAGAAAGATCACAGGGGTGATGGGGTTGCTGCTTTCCATGTGTTGTCAGGTTTTGGCAACTAAAACACTTGGTTGAAGGAAAGTTGAAGGAAAGACTGAATCGGCAAAACATCGTTGAAGTCAGTGTGGACTTTAAGCAGCGCGGCTGAGGGATGGCAGTGTTGACTCTTTCTCTTGCCAGGTTAAGTTTTCGCATATCCAGTTAAATATTTCAGAACTTTCTCAAAGGGAAACAATTTACATGTCTTGATGTTGTACCCATTAACACAATCATGAGGTTCACATTTATGGTTTCTAGTGAAATGTCTAAAAAACTATTGGATGGATCTCCATCCCATCAGTCTTAAGTATACTTAACATAATAAGATGTGCTACGACTATTTTGGTCATAGTAAACATTAGACTGCTTAAGGCTAACATATTCATGGTTTGTCATTCTAAGCATGTTGGCTTGCTGTCGTAGGCATGTTAGCTTCACAGAGTCTGTTCAATATTTAACCAAGGCCACATCCGTACTTTAACTTTCATCAGTTAATACAAACCTTGATGCTTCAGTTCTCAAGAGCAGGTATTGTTGTGAAAGCAAATTTGATACATGAAAGACAAACATTTCAGAGATATTTTTTAGAATGAGCATTACCTTTTTTGTGTTGACAGAAAATGTCTTCTCGGCAGCCTTTTTTTTCTCACAAATTAGAGTTTGATGATACAAATGTGTTGTATATAATCCTTTTTTATGTGTATGGGTGGGTATGTCTGTGTATCTGCGCATGTGCATGTATGCGAATTCGAATGTATCCAAGTGTGAGGGCAGCTGGTGGATGTATGCAGAGAGGTGACATGGAGCTCGCTGTAGCTGAATACATCCTATACCGTGTTATATGTGGATTGGATCTCCTACTGCATGTGTCACATGTGCGGATCTCACCCAGACAGGTGTTGGTGTGAAATCATCCACATTCCTTAACATTCATTTCTCTCTGCCCTCCATGTCTTGGCCTCTCTCTAATTTGTCTCTCTTCCACTCCACCTCCCTCCGTGTCTTTGAGGCCAATGGCCAAGACAGGCTCACACGATGCAGTATTGATGTGGACGGTTAGTTAGCTCTTCCTCCACATATAGTCCTTCCTGACTAATTAGTGTCGAAGGAAAAGAGCCTGTCACAGTGTGTGTATGAGGCGTGTGTGTGTGTGCGTGTGTGTCCTAGCCTCTGCTCTCTTATCTCAGAGCTCTCATTAACCAGGCTTTGTTTTCCTTAGCTTCATTAGCATTCTCATGACAGCTGCTGTTACCTCAGCTCTAAGGCTAAATGCTAAATGGTAGCCATAAGAAGTCAGTCTGCCCCTTTTCATTAACATTAGCCTGTTTACATTGTCTAAGTGTTTGTAAGTGCGGTGACAGAGCCTTCCCTAATAGCTCTTTGGCAGTAGATCCACATATCAAGTGTTTGCTTTTGCCGTTCTCCTCTAAAATAGCGAGAGACAAATCATCTCTCCTGCAGAATATGTTAAACTTGCTCTCACCTTTGGGCAAGTCCACTCTGCCTGTGCCCATGAGGAATCCTGGCTACTCTATTAACATGAAGGCAGCATCTGCACACATATTTCCTCCAGGTGTTCGACACTCTGCAGTATCTAATATCACTAGCCAGCCAGAACACAAGAGCGAAAACAGAGGAAATAGGAACAAACGAGGAAAGCACCGGGAGGGCAGCTGATCCAGACACAGACGTGGGGGAGGTGGAGGGAGAAGAGAGCGTACAAATGGAAAATGAATGAGCCTAGCGGGAGGGATGGAAGGGGGTTGTTTTAGGGGTCCCAGTATATGTTCCTCATTACCATGAGGTATTCTCCAGAGAGCTCATGGTGAATCAGGGGGATATATGTAAAGGAGACCAGGCTGTGACAGGAGAACACCTGCGCTAAGGTGACGCTGGAGCGGAGGGTGCAACTACCATCCATCCCTAATGATCACCACGGAGGGCGCAGTGAAGAATGTTCAGCAGAAGCCACCAGAGTCCCAGACGAGGGGGTCAAAGGCCAGCTGCTCTGTATTTCCTCCATCCATCCTCTCCCTCCTTGTCCCACTAACACAGAAGCCACCTCACATCCCCCCAAAATGATAAACAGTACAGCACGCTACACACACACACACACATACACACGGGTCCTTACACCGAGCACACTGCCAAAAGACCGTTGTGATGGTTTTTCCTTATTCTCTTTACTGTGTATAATGTTCCCTGTATATCACTACGGACCATTAAAACCAGCATACACTCACAGATTCTAGCTTGAAATAAGTAATAAATCATTTTTTTTGTGGGGGTCATAAGTCATGTTATGTTCTTGTTTCAGCCTTGTTTATGCAAATCCGACCAAATTACGTTTTCTATTGACATCATGATTGAATGGTGTTCATTAACGTACCTGGCAAACTGCAAAAATGCTGCAAAGATGCTGAAGCTGAACGTATTTAATTTGTTTTCTGTCAAAATAGGTAACCTTGCAATAAACTAATATTTGAAGTAAGAACATTTTTTGACTTTTTTTGGTTATGTTCAGACACTGGCAGTGCTTGGTAAAGGTTATGGAATTAAATAAACGTTATAAACTATCTTATTTCTATAGCACCTTTCAAAACCAAAGTTACAAGGTGCTTTACAAAATATAGGACAAAGGATTTTCTCACCATTCTAACTAAAGTTACAGACTTTCTCGAACCTTAAAGCTGATGTAAGCTGTTGTCGTTGTTTTAGCAAACTTCCTGTGTTGCTGTAAGCGTCACCGCAGAAAAAGACTCCTTTCTTCTTCTTTTTTTGAGTGCTCTTTGCCTCTTTATCTCTTCAAGCATTTTTCATTGCTTGCTCGTGTTTCCTACTCTTTGCGCATTCACAAGCAAACGTGACTGCCTTTGTCATGATTGGATAAAGAGAGGAGGGGAAACCAGAACCAATTATTTTCTTTTTTACTGCATGAGCAGACATGGACAGACAGACATGGGTTAGTGACCAAACACTCTACAGCAGTGATTACTGTTGGAATAAAGACCTACGTAACACTTATTTTACTCATCTGGATGAAAATACATCACTCTGTTGTTACAGTCCTGCACGAGCCTCCTCCTTGCAACTCCAGCGCCGTACATTTTATTCACTCAAAGAAAAATCGTCTCTGAACATAATCCAGGCGGTGATTACATTGTTCAGCAGAGTTATGAAAACAGATTAGCAATATACAAACATTATTTCTAGGAGACACTGTAATGTAGTTAAGAGCAAAGACTCTCCAAGTAAAATCCAAGTGTTCCAGCATCTAAAACTGACGCTGTCTTAGATGAATATGCTTTATTTTACCTCATCAAAGCGTTGACTCTCTCAGAGAATGTTAACCTCACTAACCTGTGTTCAGGTGGTAATATCTATATATACCAAACAAAAAGGGGAGCATGGTCAGGAGAATAGAATCAGGGCCATTTTCTATTGTTTTGTCTTATAAGAAATTAAAACATTTCAGCATCTATTGATTTTTATAGTGAGATAGGTGTGCACTCGTTGTTCACTGCATACTTAACTCTAGTATTTTTACATTGCAGTGAGATCAGATAACATAACAATACACAGCGGTGTATCTGGAAATGGTAGAAATCATCTTCTCATCAGCACACCGACGTGCTTCACCTGGCACGTGCAGTTTTCTGGATTTGATTGGCCAGGACATTGCATTACTAAATACCAGATTGCAACACTTGCACCGAACAAAGTGCTATTGTCTGTTCGAATGCAGCTGTTAAAAAACAGCGGCGAAGGAGCTTAATTGGAGAAAAACTTCAACTATCGGAAACACTGGTACATGTCAGCTTCGGTGAATGTGTGAGTGCCTCCGAATCAAAGAGCGAGGGCTTTTTTCAGACTGACTATTTTGTACCACCGCTGAAACACAACAGAGAGAAATGTGTTGTAAAAGAGACGGAGATTCTTCAGCAGACGGTAGACTCAATCATCCGTGATGTAATGCAGCCACAAGATGAGATGTATTTTGAGTAAGAGCTGCTCCTATCTCTCTGTCTGCTCTGTCTGATGAACATTACTCAAGGATTTAGAGTGGTGAGACAGATGTGAGTAATTATGCAGAAAGCTGTCATACCTTCTATCCGTTCCTCCTCATCCTCCTCTTCCTCTTTACCACTCTTGGCTCCCCACTCTCTCTCCGTAAACCGCCCACTAACCCTGTCTATCTGTGGCCCGGTGCTTATATATCCTAGCGAAAAGCTGAAGTGGTCATTATTCACAGCTTAGAACATGGCTGTTTTACTGTGAAATAGCTCACAGTGTGCTAAACATGCATCCAAAAATGCAATTAGCATGGTGATTAGCATAGGTACTCCACATGTTAACCCGTCAAAATGCACGGGCACCTCTCTCAGGACCCCCAACAGTGACTCCTGACAATACACTCATTATGAAAGGGCTTTTCCATCATGGGCTCATTTCCCTCTGAGGTGGAATAAACCAGAGGGGAGAATAAGTGTAGTAAGAAAATGAACAGAAATGCTTTTCCTTTCCTTTTCTCTACTCCCCCCCCTTTCATCTCAGCGTCATGTGGTCTTTATCTCAATGTCAGTCTGGCCTTTTTGTCCACTATACGTCCCCAAGGATCCATTCACTAAATGGAAAAACCCCTCTCACTGATGGATTTACACAAACGTGCGCGTGGAGCACAAAGTGGCAATATAATAATGTTATTTCAACAAGCATGGCCAGTGACCCCGCGAAAGAGGCTCCCCACTGTGGCTGTATACGCATAACCTTAATAATTCACTCACACACTGCCCTCAAACACACACACAGATACATAAAGAAAAGGTCTAAATAATTTACAGACGGAGACGTCTAGCCCCAAGCATGAATAAATAAGAGGCAGCCCACTGGCCAATTCGCGCCCCTCTCACAACTCCTCTCTGGCCGCGTACAGTTTAATCAGCTCATAAATATTGCACCGCTTGCTTACGTGATAGTTCCACTAATTTAGTATTCAGTTTTGTTTTCATTTAAATATCACTTAGCAAGTCTGCAAACTGTGGTGTTAAGAGACGGGTTGGAGATACTTTTTCACATGCAGAAGATGCAGATGTTTAATTCAGAGCTGCTGTAATTAGATACCATTAATCTACAGTGTGCGGTACTTGTCTTCTGATTTGTTTTAGCCTTTAGACTGAAAGCCTGTTCCTTCCCGGCCAACTTCCACTTGTTATTGTGGCTTTAAATACTCTTTACTAACTCTAACAAGTCCCAGTTAGGCTGCTCTCCTTCTATAATTCAATTCCACACTACAAACGGCAAACACAGCAAACCACAAGGGGGGTTTGTCAGTTATCTTATTTTGTTTTTATCATTTCATTTGTATGTTTAACTGAACTTTTGCACTCTTATTTTTGTTGCAGTCTCAAATTCACATTCTGGGAATGCATCACACACAACTCCTATATGATCAACCAGTCTATAGATTTAAATTGAAATCGAATATTTGCTCCAACCTTTTTTCGAATTGAGTACTTTCACAGGTGAGCACCATATTGCATAAGCACCTGTGTGGTGTCCAGTTGCCCAGCCGGCCAATCAGGCAGACCTTCCCAGCGACCTCAGCAGACGACTTCAGAGACAGTTATATTTGCTGACTGATGGCAGTATTTACTATATACTACACATCTCTGTAGTAGGCTAACCAAATACATGTCATTTATTTTGTTTTTTGACTGAGAGACCACTAGCAGCAGAAATAACATATTGTGTATTTAATTATTCCTATTGGGTGAATCTAATAATAAATACACACGACTGTAGTCTTTATCTGTTAGTATTTTTTTTATTACTACTTTGTAGGGTTAAAAATAGTAACACATATTTGCATTCTCCATTCATCTTAACATAGAGCTGTATAGCACATATCTTAAGTTTGATGTGTGTGATTAAGCAAACAGGTCACATTTGTTTTAAACTAAACTACAACTAAAGCACCTGAAACTGATTCAACTGATAAAAAGAGCAGGAATGGGAAATTACTTTGTATGGATAAAAAAATGATTTTTTAGATGAGCAATCAACCAGAAATAGAACTGAACAAATAAAACTAGTTGTGATTCTGAAGGTAACTGTGATTTTGGTGTGTGCTGTTCAGTTCCTGCATGTGTGGATCCCTTCTGTGTGGAAGTATCAAATCATAACAAAACACTGCTGATGACAGACTGGTAAAATTATACCAAACAGGTTTTTGGCAAAGCTAACTATGATCAAACTGCTACAGCCACTAGTACTCATGAAATAATTAAACCAATAAAACAACAACAGCATAATTACAATGTCTTCATTGAATAGCCTGCAGGGGTTCTCTAACTTGGTATCATATATTGATTTTCTTCAAACATAAAAATTGGCTCTTTAATTAGATTGTACATTCCCTAAATTAAATCTTAATTCTTAAGTGTTGCAATACACACAGGAGACATTTTGCAATCGCACTACACAACACTGTGTGTATGCAACGGGGTACCGTTGTTGTGACAGCTGGGTCAGGTCTGCCTACACATGTGAGGGAGGTCCTGGAACATAAAGTTCATCACAGACAGAGTGATGTATTGGCTGTCTCTTCTGTAGTGTATACTTTATCCTGGGCTCATGTGCTGGTTAGTCATCTGAGGCCGATACATTAAGTTCTTACAGCAAGTAGATTTTTACACTAACATATTACTTCTTTTCCTTCTTTGTGTAATTCCAAAACTAATGCCAACAACTTCAAATTTGTCACTATAAAAGTAGCAGCGGCTGTTTTTCTCAGAGAGGAGTTTTACTGGCTGGTGTCAGAGGTCGAGGAAAACTGTGTTCTCCTGCTGAGATTCTAGTCGGTGTGTTCTCTTCCTACAAAATAACATGTATTGGTGTAGCTCTTTTTCTGCAATACTCCACGTTGGGGAGGGTAAAACCATTAGTCGTCGTGCTGCAAGAACAGTGTGGTTCTTAAAGAGCTTCCAACCCATAGATGTTTGATGCCAGAAGCAGCAATGCCTGATATTGAATCCATCTCTGTGTGGCGATGGATGAGTACGTTTTCCCATGAAACACCAGGACGAGTCTGTCATGTGTTGGCTAGACTAGTTCAGGCCACTTTAAACTACCTGAAACTACATTGGCACCTGCGATGGATCATAAGGGAGGCATCTGTGAGCCATTGTGTCCCTTTTATAGTACAAAACAAGGTATTTTATTTTCACTATAAACATCTATCCTCTATATTTTAGTGTGGGCCATAAGGCTCCAATTAAGAAAATGTTCATTGTCTTACTTGGAGTGAATAACTGCTGTGTTTACCTGCTTGTCCCCCATCCTTACCTGGGCCTGGCATCCTGGCATCCTGGCAGCTTAATGGTCAAGAGGGCACCCTTGTCATAGCAGCACAGATCATAACAATTAGTCTAGACTGAGGAGAGGAAAAGCCGTTTCACACCAAGTGCGAATTACCGTGCGGATTATTCGCACGGAAATGTATAAAAAATGATTTCATGGGTTATAATGGGAGCTTGCACACCAGGGCGGAACTTTCGTGCGGCAAAAAAAATCTCCGGAACCACTTTGTCGTCTGCGGAATTCCGTCTGCGAAACTCCACGCTTGACCAATGAAATCGTTTGCTTTGTAGACGGGAAGTGACATCATACAAAGCAAATGATTTATCTGATAAAATGAGCTAAAGTTTAATCATTCTGGTGTCCCAGCTAGAGCTTATCGGGCCCAAAAAATCAAGCCCGACCCGACTCGAGCCCGTTGTGTCCGAGTCCGGCCCGGCCGACACATTAACTGTAATTATCAGCCCAAGCCCGATTTAAACCCGACATTTTTTTTAATACTTGGGCTGTTATAAACGACGTTCTCAACTACAATTCGCGTTACTCTAATCTGACCACTTTTTGCAGTAACGAGTGGTCTAACGCGTTAATATTTCACACCAGTAATCAGATTAAAGTTGCACTGTGCGTTACTATTATTTTTGTCATCTTCCTCAGTAAAAATATACACTTTTGCTTTCTTCTTGTGTCTCAGGGAGTGACGTCACGTGTGCGACAAGTCAGGTTTTCAGCATGAGGAAAACTCACGTGTACACCAAGCAGCGACACAAACGTAAACAACAATGGAGGGAGGAGAGAGATGTGTGTTTTCTAGCCGGAAATGCAGTCATTACTTTGAGTTATTAGCCGGCTCTGTGGGTGCTGAAGAGCTTGAACACTCCTGTCAGATAATGAACCGCGACTTTTTTTCGTTAGGTGCGAAATTAGGACACAAGAATGCGAACATTTCGCATCGGACTCAGTGTGCATGCTTTACATGCGGAACATTGCTGCACGGATATTCCGCAAATCCGTGCCGCATTTTCGTATCGCACCGGTGTGAAACGGCTTGAAGTGGGGGAAGCAGATTCAGAGGTGGATCAACAGAGAAAACAAGATTAGTAGGGGATTCATCCATTCTCCTGCAGTTATCTCTGTGGAGTGTGTCTTTTTGGTAATAATTAAACTGTCTGTTAAATCAGGGATGCAGAGGCTTAAGGAGTCCAGCTCCTTGTGCCATCCTCGGCTCCTTTCATGGCAAAAGCTTTGCAAACAACTAGAATGAAATATTATGGGAAATGTACGCAAAACTATGTTCTGCACCTGGAATATCTGTAGGTATGCATGATAGGTAAAGCAAGAGAACTATTGAGAGAGATATCGAGGCAAAACGGTATGAAGAGAGAGAGAGGGAGAAGCAAAGAGAGGTAAAGAGAGAGGAGTATAGAGGCAGGGAGAGGTAAGGGAGAAAGAAAGTGAAATAGCGTAAAACGCTGAGCGCAGGGTGCTGCATGTCGGCGGGTGTCAGGGGGAGTATTTGGTGGCCGGGAGCCAGTATGAGTGAGATGAGGGGAGGCGAGCCTGCAGAGCCAATAAATTACGGGCCTTCAAGCCCCACTTTACATTAATGGAATGTGCAGCGCTGCTCTATCCAGTCGGCCGCTGAGATTAAAGAGTCGGGAAATGGCTGTGGACAGGCTCTCCCCGGTCTTGGCTCTCGGTGTGATATGGGCCTTCAGAAACCCACAGCATGGCCCCGTGGTGCACCGGCCCACAAAACAGAGACGGCTGTGCATGGAGGTCCAGACCTAGCATTTTACTCAAAAATCCATCCCAACAAAACCCGCAAGGTGTCTTTGCCTTGTGATCACAAGCCTCGACGGCTTTGGTGCTGCAGAGACAGGCAAGGTGGTTTTAGGGCTTTAGTATTAATGGTAGAAAATCCTCACTTGGGTTGTTTATTTGAAATACTGTATTATAGATGAGTTTCTGGGAAAGTCAACCTGGATACAGTGCAGTTCTCTGAAGATTTCTCACAGATTATGTGGGATAAAGTGTGCGAGTATGAGAGAATGGCTGAAGCATATCCACCTAAACCCTGCTCTCTTTCACAGCCCCTAAACCCATTACCCCACTATTCATCTCTCAATTGAACTGTGCCACCGCCGTGTCGCTGCCTCCCTCCTGGTGGTTTTTTGGACTTGTTTGAAGGAATCAGATGCATCTGGAAAGATTCAATTAAAATGCCGTTGCCTTTCTTAACTACTTCTCATCGCTCGCATGTCTCCTGCCAGTCTTTTAAAGTGATTACACACAATTATTTCAATTAGATGTCAGGAAGCAGTGTCATCATCATCAGACAGTAATCAGGTTGTGGTGGAGCGGTGGGAGACAGAAAGCGACAGCTCCTCTCTTTCTCTTTCATTAAAGATGGAGAACATTGCTGAGCATTTTTTATTTCCCCCCTCGTTTCTCACAATGTGCGACACTTTTAGAAACGCAGATAAAACATTACACTTTTTGTACCCCCCTGCAAGCTGTTCTCATCTCTGCTAATGAATGGAATGCATTTCTGGATCTCTCTCTGAGAGACGGCTGAAGATGAGGGATTGAGTGAGGCACAAAGGAAGAGCAGGCCTCCTGTTGTCTCCTGGACAGAGTCGAATAGAGAGGGAAGGGAAAGGGAGATTAGACAGACAGCCTTCTGGCTACACTTTACAGTAGGGAACAACTAAAATATTATCTGACTGAATTTGTGTCATTTTGCAGAGAATTTCAGATGTAATTCAAACTGATGCTGACACAAAGAAAAACAGACACTTGGAACAGGAAGATTTCCTCCCTGCATTTTGTATTCATCCCGATACCACAGCTCTCTTTGAATAAACAAGACTTAACTTATCTTTCCTCTCGCCTTTCTACCTTTACGTTTCTCTTTCCGCGTAAAACAAAATACATGCATTTCATCATAACAGGGTGAAGCATTCGTGAAGAATCCAAACAAATACAAACACTTACTCTCTTTACGCTCCCTCGTGTCGATCAGCAGGGGTTCATGAGCTGAGGGCCGGTGGTGGTCTGTGCTTCTGCTGGAGCTCCAGTATTCCGTCCTTGAGGAGCAGAATATGCTATAGGAGCTCCCATGGGACCGAGGTATGGAAACAGAGCTAGCACAGGAGCTGCTGGGGCTCTGTGTTGTGATAACAGAGGCTTTGCAGGAGGCGACACACACAGCATAATGAACAACCGCCCACTGCAGCGCACACAAACACACATTTACACACGTGTGCATCGGCGCGCACACATACACACACTCGGTAACACAGTGGCATAAAGTGCATGTTCTTCTATAATCCCATCTCTCTCTTGTTGTAATATTTTCACACAACATCATAATGGACAAGACATGCGCACGTGAAAAGTGCACACACACTGTGAGGAGGCAGCCCAGCCCTCTGCAGCACATGCTTGGTTGCTTAGCCGAGGCCACTGCGTGTCTTACAGCAGCATCAGTATGCTACGAGCATGGTCCTGTGTCTACACCACTCTCCTCTCCCTCCCTTCATCCACCTCTCCTTTATGCATCCCTCTCAGTTCTCAGTCTTACTTTCATCACTCTCTCTCTCTCTCTCTGCTCACCCAGGCTCTGGTACTTCCTCCATTCCTCACTCTCCCTCTTTTGGTGTAAAACAGAGCCAGATTGTGGCTGGTTATTACCACGGCGCTGTTTGTGTTTTCATCTCTTGACTATTTGTCTTTGAATTATGTGTGTTTTCCTGTTCTCTCTCATATTCCACTTGTCTCTCTGCTTCATCTCTCCCTCCTTCACAGCTTCTTCGCGTCACTGCTGGCTGTGCTTTTGGGTTTTCTGGTCCAAGTGGGGAGCAGCGTGCTAGGCTAATTATACAGTCATGATCCAGCCATATTGGCTAATGTTGTTTTTCCGCTTCTTCTCTCTGTCGTATTGTGACCATGGGACGGGCCAATTAATTGCCCTGCTGATGGCTGTCATCATGCACACCCTTCTATGACCAACACAGAGGGGTAGAGTGTGTGTGTGTGTGAGTGTCCGTATGTGTGTGCTTGTGTGTGTGTGTGTGAGTCTCAGCGGGTGTCTGATGGGAGGGTGCTCAAGTGTGGAGGACTCATCATGGGTTATTAGGAGCATGCAGGGGGGCCATCAAGCGTGAGAGATGGAGAGATAGAGGCGGCAGAGAGATGAAGAGGGAGAGAGAGAAAGATGGTTAAGAAAGAATCATTCCAAAAGCAAAGTACTGCTGGTCCATTTGAAAGAGACTCATTGAGTTTCATTTCCTCTCATCAATATGCTTTCTTGGCAGTTTTGGATAAACTTTAGTTGGCATTAATTATACATTTAGAGACACATTGAGTTGGAGAATTTCAAAGAGACAGATTTAAAATGAATTGAATCTGCAGAGCCCTTGATACCGTGGCTTTGAGTCCATAGTTTGGGTCAAGTAAATCTTTAGACCCTGCTTGCCTGGCAAACACCCACAACTTTCCTCACTCACAGTTCAAATTTATATTCTCACTGCCAAAACCTAATAACCAAAATAAAAGAGGCACGGACATGGCGTGATACCTCTGTCGCGGCGGAGTGCTTTCATTATGATCAACTGAAGCCGCTCACTGACCACAGACGACCACATTTTTATGCGACTATTCTGCATTTTTTTCTCAATTCCACCCTTTAATAGGTCAAACCTAGAACTGTGTGAAACAGTCTGTCGAAAAATGATTACAATAATTACCTTATTGTACCAGAGGCAGTGCTGCGCAATAGAGCATCCTTGTGGGTGTTTTTACATGACACGATAAATCATTAAAATCAATGTGTATCCATGATCCTGTACTTAGAGTCATCTAGGTAATTACTTCAGCTGCAGTTAATGTGGCCTACTCTTCCAAACTCTGTATAACCATCTGCATTATCACTCAATGTGCACACAGCGAAGGGAGACTAAAAACTTGGTACCCAGTTGGTTGGGTGTGTTTTTGCAGGATGCACAGCAGCATGCTTCAGTGAGCTCCATGACCGTCTCGGCCCTGGCTCTAACTGCATATTGTTTTCCAATAATTTGTGTATTTAACCTCATCTATGTGCACAGAAGGTGATATTCTGTCTTGTAAGACTGTTTGGGTGACTTAATGGGAAGTTTACTACTGGAAAAACTCTTGGAAAGGTGGGTCTTTAGGTGATATAGTATAAAAATGCTCAATTAGTAGAAAATGCTGAGCTGGCCGAGTGGATGGAACAAATATATTTTGTGTGGTCGACCAGAGTTCACATCCCACCTGTATTTAGAGTTTTGTTTTATGGCTCTTAACTGTTATACTAAGTGAATTTATTGTTTTCTGGTCTTTAAAAGAATATTTCCACTTTTCAGTCGCAGCTTGGTTCGATTTAAGAAAATAGAACTACTAGGTTAGATGTAGGCAATAAAAATTCTCAATTAAGTTTTGGAGAAGAACGTGGTGTGACTTGGTGTGACTAATAAATCAGCGTTCAGTTTTGGTTTCATGAGGGAGAGGAGAAGCGAGGATCGCCAAAAATGAAACCATCAGTGTTTGATGTAACAAGATATGAGACATCCAATGTGAGCTGAAGAGAACAAGTATCAGGCACTCAACACTCTGTGTGACGCAGGACATAAGGTGCCACTGCCGGGTTAAACACCAAGATTTTAGGAAGTCCCACAGTGTAGACGCTACAGAGATGGAGTCTGTGTCCCATGTATTTCGCCAGTGACATATCCACTCAGTGTCATCAGGGTTGTTTCCAAGAGAGGTCCTTCCCAAACCACAGAAGACAGTAAAAAAGTAATTTCACTGGCTCAACAGTTTTACTCATGACTTGGAAACTGCCTTTGACATAAACAAAAAATGGTGCAGCGCTCCTTTAAATTAATGTGATTTCTGTTTCAGAAGCGTTTGTGGGGTGAATGAGCGGTATCATGTTGCATTTAGTGTCAGGGCAGATCAGCGCACTCTGACACCCACAGTGCACGTACTGGTCTCTCATTGGCCACCTTTAATTTCCTGCCACCATCCTCACAGCACAGGAAGGCAGATGAGGATAAAGGATAAGAAGAAGACAACCTTGTACGCCATGATTAATTCATCTCATATTGTGCTTGCCCAGAATGAATGTGAAGTTAATTTTTAATATTCCTATGCTTTCTCACATGATTGCGACATGATTATGTGGGGGGTCACATAGTGGGCGTGGGTGTTTGGGAGGTGAGGGAGAGGGCACGAGAGAGAGGCGGTGTGAAAGAGAGCGGGTGGATTCACACGTTTAGCAAATTGTATTGTTGCTACAGTTTGTGCTTGCCAGCGCTGCTAATATGACACTTAAGTAATTCAAATTGAAAACAAAAAGAGATTGAGAGAGATAATTAAAGAGAGAACAGGAGATGGCTGGAGAAGGGGAGGATGAGGAGAGAGGCAGCTGCAGCATTACCATGTGTGGTTCAGTGTGAAACGTGTGCTGCTGACACAGTTTGTTGCGGCTGTGCATCTGAGCAGCACGAGAATAAACACAGAGTGCACCTCCAGCTTTATTTTCATGCTGTATAGAACAAGAATTGCATTTTTTTTTTCCATTTATGAGACACAACAATGAGTAACTACGTAGTGTTTGCAGTATATACGTTAAACTCTCCCCACTGGGAGCAGGCGGCATGAAGGAAACAGTAACAGGGTGAGAGGGGACACAGATTAGATGTCACATGATAACACAGCCCCTGAAATGTTATTATTGCTCATAATAGGAGCCTTTAATAAGCTTGCTGTGAGGTCATGGTGTATTAATGGTGTGTATTACATTAACACAACAGATTCACAGACAATGGAGACTCTGGATAAGCTTCTGTGATACACACACACACACACACACACACACACACACACGGACACAGACACAGACAGGAAGGATGGTCCTTGTTACACAAGGTCTGAGATGCTGATGGGAAAGTAAAGCTGCTCGTAGGCACAGGATGAGTGATTTTGTGTAAGATTCTGTACGATCGAGGTGGAATACTTTTGTTTGCACCACTCACATCAGTCAAAGTGTCATGAACTGGATGTTAGTAGAGCTAAGAGTAATTTACTCATGCTCATAGTTGCAGTGACTGTTGTTAGCAGGTAACAAGACATTTTTTTGAAAAAATATGACGATAAAAGGTAGAATTTAACCTCTTTATTTTGAATTTACCATTTTATCAAGCCACACAGGTTATAATTATGTTAACACAGCAATGGGATAAACACTCAAATAAAATCAACCAAACCAAACAAGGTGACCTGTCCTTTCCTTTTTATTTTCCTTTCCGTCAGCACTAATTTTCTCACTCTGGTGATAATGGATGTGAGGAGCAGCATAAGACCAGGACAGAGCCCAAAGGGGTCGCTGTGTTTACCGGCACAGCTAGGTAGACATTACCAGAGCTCCTGGTTGAGTTAATAGTATAAGAGGCGGATCACAGCTGGTCTTACGAGAACTGTGTTGGGATCCATAATAATGCCTCTGAGACACTCTTCTGTGGTTGTCAATCACATGGCGATGGTGCAAACAGACTACACACCTGTTAAATGATTGGCTGTTCATTTTCCATTTGTAGCACACTCCATTACCAATGGATAACATAGGCTGTTTATAAGCCAGGGCGTATTCACTATGTGCTTTTAAGTTGGTTTGTGTTTAACCTAGATACATGAAACTATCGCACTGTTCCCTTGTTGTTACTGATGACGTGTCTATTGCAAACTATGATTGTTTGATTGATTTAACCGGCAGTGGTATGGTTAAAGTTAGGCAGGATTACACTCTGACTACGTTATGACTGGCGACAGTCTGACTAATAAACCATACACACCAACTTATACGTTAGTGCTCTTACCCCATGTGAAGGGTGCACAGTATAGATAAATTACAACGAAACTGTGCAATTAAAAATAAACCTTAAAATATGCCCATACAAAAGATCTTATGGTTCTAGGACTGACAGTGGATCCGATTTGCAAAACCTCAAATCTGATTGGTTGATTCGAAACTAATTTGGACTGAAGTGCTGGACCTGAACTACACATGTTAACTTAAACTAACAACATTCCTGTCTTTACACACACACTTCAGACAGTGTCATGTTGTAGTAGCATTATAAAAGTAACATGAAGTGAGAGCCGTAGGACTGATGGAGACGTTAATTAGAGGCCAGGCCCGTCATCCCCACCTTCTGAGCCTTTTCCACCCCTCCCATTATCCCCCTCCCCGTCTGCCCTTAGCTGTCATTCACAGTCCCACCACTGCTAATGAGCTTATTTTGAGCCATACATTAAATCTGCGGCTGTACATTTTCCCCCCATACAGAGCAACCCGGCGTTTTATTTTCTCCACCAGAAAGAGAGAGATGGCTGTTCGCTCCCACGACGTCTCCAATTAGATTCCCCTCTATTCATCCTTCTGTCATTTCCCCTCTCTTCTCTCTATCCTCTTGTTTTTTCTTGTCTGGCCATGTTGGAAGCGGGTTGTAAAACAGACTGCCTTATCCAAATGGAGACGAGCCCCGCAGTCACTGTGGTGTTGTTACTGAGGCAGAGTCACATTAGCCTCTTTAGTCTGCCTGAGCGAGTGCATGCGTGTGGCCCTCTGTGTGTGTGTGTGTGGTTGTACATGTGTCTATGTGTGTTTTGAGGCTGTGTGTGACATTAGCCCCGCAGTCACAGGTAATGATCTCATCTCCCCGCAGGTGACTTGAGGCATACAAAGAGAATTACGCACACACACACACACATACACACATACACATTGCGAGAGGGAAAGATGGGGAGCCGAGATTGGTATTGTAATGGTTCTCTAATGGGCTACCTGACAAGTGCTTTTTCTTAATGCTATGCCTCTCCCGCTCTCCCCCTCTCTCCCCCTCCCTGTTTCTTCCTCCACCAGGTGCCTTTTCCTTCTTTGAGGAGCAGTGATATGGACACCAGGCGTGGTGACGTCCAGGTATGTGTTCAGTTCTCATAGATCTCCTCTTGTGGAGAAAGGAGAAGGATGCTGCACACTCTGTGCCAAGTATGTTGTTCTGAACCTGTTGTGCTCAGACGCTATTAGACCTTGCTTTTAAAGATCAATTCTGCATTGTCAGATCAAGTTGATTCATTTTATTAAACAACACAGGTTTATTGTAACTCCTTCAGACTACACAACAGAGCATATTTACTTGTATTTAGGCTGTAAGCTTATAAACATGCAGGAAGTGATTCTGTAGTACATTTTTTAAAATTGCATCTGCATGAATAAAACTGCCACAACAGGTTGTGATGATAATATGCTCGACGTCTTCAAATTAAGTTTGACATCTGGTAAACAGTTTCCATCGACTTTGTCTACGTTGGAGCACCGAGCGTCATTGAAGTAAACACTGAGTCCTGTCAGAGTCATGTGCTCTGCCAGCTCTGCACATGGTCCGGCTGTTTAGAGCAACAGCTTTATCTAGGATGTTGTGGTGGAGACAGGTCTCTGTAAAGATGTGTGCACAACAGTCACACCACTGTCCCATTGCCATTCCTGTGCGACCGGACATAAGCCAGGAGCCGCCTTAAATCTGAGCTTGACTTGCATGGCTTGACTGACGCTCTGTCTCTCCTCCTTGGAACTAACCGGCTGGTCAGGTTGGATAGTCGAATGCTGCCGTGGGCAGTGATCGTCTTAAAGTCCACTGCTGTCTGCTGAATCCAAAACCTGCTCTTTTCTTTTCTTCTGTATTTTTGCCATTGAGTGACTGTGGATTTCATGGCGAAGGACTCACAGTTTTCCACAATAGTCCAAAGAAGGCGACATTATCGAGAGCCTCGTCTCAATGCCTCCCTCCGCTCTGCTAACAGAGAAGCCAACATAAACTAAGTCAACAAACTTTAACTAATGAGTGGCTACAAGAACAACACATTTCCACAAACCCGAAAATGATGTGAAATTTGAAGGAGCTACTGGCCGCTGCATGTGCTGCTGTTGCCATATAATCAAACCACATCTTCAACACTTTGCAAAGCCTGTAAACTAGGACAAAATGCTATATAAATTTGTATTTGGTATTTTGTTCAAATGCAAAAGTTTCTTGAATCCCATCACCTACAAATACATCTGATATGATTTCAATTAGCCAGTCACAACTGGCTGTTCAATTCAAGATATTTTATCCTTTGAATCCTACAGCTCATCCACCTGCTGTCAGCTGTTTTTTGTTTTTTTTTTAGCTCTGAGCAGCCTCTCCACCCCACAGACACACTATGATGCTCTTATATTCCTTGCTCTCTATTTTTCTATTTATACCCACTGAGATGAGCAATGAGCCCCAGGCAGCCCTCACTCACCAGCCCGAGCACACATACACACACAAACACACTTTCTCTCTGGCACACACACACACATGCTGAGAGTTGAGGCTGTGGTGGAGGTTAGAGGGTTTCATCAACAGTGTGTCTGACCATATGAACTAATGTGATGCAGTTAGCTGTATTGTCAGGCCTCAGAGAGCACACGCAGAGGACTGGAGGTCCTGCTGTGTCCTTGCTTTCAGCCTTGTGTTTGGGGCGTAAAGCTGCATCCCCCTAAAGGGAAAATCCACTCTGAAAAACCAACAACGCATATTGCTCATTCTTGGTTTGTAAACATGAGAATGTGACAAACAAGAGAGTCAAGAGTGTCTTGGCAGAGTCATCAAGAGACACACAATGAAGAGACAATATTTTGTAATAATTGGGGTGATTTTATGAGGCTGTGGGCTTTTCACTTGGTAGCTGGTAATAAAGCAATTAAATTAAGTATTTTGGGGACTGTGAAAGCTTAGGTCAGTGTAATATGAATCCATAAAATCACAAGTTTCTTCTCTTGAATCAGTGCCAATAAGCAGCAAAAGACAGAGAGAGAGTGCTGTGGTCAATAACGATATCTGTTTTGAGGTGGATTTTTTTAAAGCTCTGATTACCTCCAGCAATCAAAAAGTAACTAGTAGTCAGCCATTAGCCTACTAGTTTGTTGGGAGCTCAACTAAAAGGTGAGTTTATCACATTAAATTCATGCCAGCACTCCTGCACATATACTGACGTACAGTCTGGCTCACACAGAGGCAGAGGGGGAGAGCTCGAGTACTACTGCGTGACTTAAAAATGAATGAAGACAACATCCATGAGAAACAGCCCATCGTGCATTATTTACAATATTGAGAATACTCTGAAATCGTGTCAGCTTGACTTGTTCCACCTCTTCTGCCCTCTTTTTTCTCCTCCCTGCTCCTCCCAGCACTAGCGTCAGCCCGTCCCCTCCCACCCCCCCTCTCATTGAGCGATTCACAGAGTTTACCAGAGGTTGAGCAGGGTCAGCATCATAACTCCTCAGTCCAGTGGAGCAGAGCATGGTCAGGAGGAACATGGTATACAGCAGATTCTCTTATCAACTCCTCAGTTCATACTGATGGAAGATTTTATATATTTGATTTGTATGCGCCTGATGCATTTCTCCATAGATAAGTGTACACACCGGCTGTGGGCAGTAAGGAGCGCGAGGGTTGGCCTACCGCGTAGTTTGAACTGGTGCTTTAAAAGGCTTTAGATTGTAGAAGAAATGGCTGTTTGAGAGCCACATACCTTGTGTTGCATAATGTCTAATCATGTATTTCAATGAAATCATAGGGTGCGGTGGATTATGCAGTAATGGAGAATGAATTAAATCCTCTATGATTGCTGAAGTCTGGAGTTTAAATCCATTCAGTCCATGCCTGTTAGATCATCAATACTTGTACAAAAGGTAATAACTGGCTATAGTGATATTACATGTCTTGCAATCCATTCTTTTGCCCTATGATGTGCTTAACATAATTATCACCTTCATAGATGAAAATGTGGGAGACTATTCTTCAAAGAAATAGACCGTTTAGATAGTTTTTGTAACCAGAAATACAATTTTTATGTTCAAGGACATGTCTCTCACTTCATAAGTTGTTACAGTTTTTGCCGCATCTATGTCAAATTCAGTTAAATAGTCAGCTATGACTTGCTGGCAGTTCCTGGAGATAAACCCCAGCCTCTCTCTACAACTGTGACCCACATTTCCATCGTCATCTTCCTGCAACAACTCACCTCTCACGAGATTTTCAGACCTCTCCTTGAACGCGACTTGTGTTTCTGGTTACAAAATGGTCCTTGTTATTCAACAAAAAGGTCTGTCTCTGTAAGAATTGTTTCCCTGATGTTGTCAGACACTCATAATAACAACCTCAGCCTGTCAATGGCAAAAACAAGCACTTCTAGTGGACGTAACTTTAACCGGTGGAGTTGCCCCGATGGTTACACTGCAAGGGTGTTGTGGCTGCAAGTCTGAATCGATCTACTGGACTGACTACAAAATTGTTGGTAAGTATGAATCATTTACAGTAATGAGAAGGTCACGTGCTTCATATACGTCACGATTTATTCACCATTTCACAGTCTAAGTCTCATTCCACAGCACTTTGTCACATTTTATATTTTTCAGAAGCAGAACAGGGCAGGTAATGCGGCGCAAAGTAGTGTGATCTAAAATAACGCTGCTACAGCAATAGCAACTGTATGTCTGCTGACTGACTGGAGTGTATATATTTTATCATAAGTATCTATTTTTTTATAAGGCCTGTAACATAGTGACACACATCAGTTACAGAAGTAAAGGCTCGACTCAAAACCGGGCATTTCCGGCAGAGCAGGAGCAGTGTTTTCATCTAACTGCAGGCTTGATTTTCCTCTTGTAACTACACCAGCTTCCATTGGAGTTCAAAATAAATAATTAAATAGATAAGACGGGCAATGCTACAAAATTGTTACAGGCAAACAAAAACAGGAGGAATGCTAAAGCTTCATTGACAATTTCTGTCTTGAAAAAAAAATCAACAGTTGCTAATATTGCTGCTAATGTTATCACCACTGCCTCCTGTCACCTCCACTAAGACCCTGTTAATTTTTCCTGGCTAACAGCCTCCTTTAATTACTTCTCAGACACCAATTATATTTCTATTATGATACACATTGGGTTAGAATTGCTTTAGAATAATGTATTTATATGATTATCCTGTCTCATTTTTTTAAAACTAACAAATAATTGTCTGTGTCACACAATTGTCGTGCCACACCACAACTTGCTATGGGTACACTGTGTAAGAAGCTCTGTGGCTGTTGTTCAGTACATTAGTACAACAAAAGTAATCTTTTGAGACTCAGTGGGAAAAACAGTGCTGCAGTGACATGAGTGATCCAGGTGGTGTTGTGTCGGAGGCTGGTGTTGGTGCGGGGCTGATGGAGTACAATGAGTTCAGACTAGCAGCAGGGCTCACTGAGACACTCACACAAAGGTAGGATTAGATACCCTCTACTTCCCCTCTGCTCTGAGGGAAACCTATAGTGTGTGTGTATGTGTGTGTGCGTGCATGTTCCCATGTCTGCATATGCATGAAACGTGTTAATGAAATATGATGGAATATGATAGATCCTCCCAGAGGCAAAAGCCCTCAAAGTTACACATCCTGATGAAAGCATAAACATGTGTCACATTTCACCAGAGCACATCTTTATATGTGAACCCCTGCGGCTTCAGACACACACACACACACACACACACACACACACACACACACACACACACACACTCTCTCACACATACACACAAGTCAACCTGTCACCTAGATTTAAGTTGTGATCATCCTCAGGAGTCTCTACCCTTTCTGTTTCTGGCTCGTTCACACTTTATTTACATGTGAGAATGCAAAGAAGAATGGCCTGTCACATTGTCAAAACTCAGCTCAAACCTCCTCTGGATGTCTGTGTACATACAGAGTTTTCAGATTCAATATGTTTCCTCTCTTATAAGCCATCTCTCCTCATCTCCACATGCGCTTTCACTCTCTTCACATCTGTCAGACTCTTGATATCCTGATACATCTGAGTTATTGAAGAGCGACATGCTTTGATAGCTGCGGTTATGCTGTGATATTTCCTCTTCGGAGGGGGGTCCAGCTTCGTAGCTCCATTCCATCTGCTTCTGCCTTCCCTCTTTCTCTCCCTCTCTCTCTATATATATCATTCAGTCGTTGCGATGCACCCGCACATCTACACACGACACCACGGTGTTCGTAGCTAAATGAGCAGTATGAGAGATAGTAGGTGAGACAGGTCACCGTGTACTTGTTTGTGCATTTGGGTCAAAGCTAATCTCATTTCAGTCGGGATGTGTCTGTCAAATTCACCTCCAGACGTATTGACGCCTTCTCAGAGGAGACTCTGTCATTTACAGGCATCAACTAATGTTTGATCACAGTGTCATGTGACTACAGTAAGCCATATTTGAATACAGCACGAGCCACACGGTTATGATAAAGCTTTTAATGAGGTGCAGGGAACAACATTTTGCCAACATCATAGGCCTAATTTATGAAAATGTTCTTAGATTTACACTTGAACTCAGTCTTAAGATCATTTCCATTAACAGGCTTTGATTCATAAAAGACGCTGAGCATGAAAATTTAGGCACCTCTGATCTATAAATCTCAGATCAGCTTCAATTGCAACTGCCTTCAACTCTTAAAAAAAATGAAATGAGGGATTAGTCATGAATATGGACCAAAGCAGAAAGACAGACATCTTAGAAGACTAGATCACAGAGATGGAACAGGAGATTGAAGTCTTTCAGTGGACTAAGTAGAGGGTTGACAAACAAAGCTGAACATGCAGCTTGGGAATGTGTTGCGCCTGCACATTGTTTATAAAGCTCAAGCAAAGTTCATGACAGGCTTCGATGGATATGTAGAGTTTGCTTGTGAGATAATTTCAAAGCTCATCAGTGGGTTAAGATGACTGGCTAGATAATGACAGGCAAGGAACAGGCATATTTAATGCTTTTTTTTTCATCATGTTTTTATATATGAAATGCCTTTAAGATGTAATTACCATACCTTAAAGAAACATACTCGGAGGGGTTCAACTTTCATGCCTGTTTTTAATCTTTTGCTGTCTTTTGACCTTTGTTTTTTTCTTTTAGACGATTTTATAAATGTTTTATGTTATAGTCTGTCCTGTAAATATGACCATGTTGGAAGTGTTCTCCCCTTTTGCATGTTATTCCTCAGATTAATTATCTTCCGTAAATAAAATCAAGCAAACTACTTGTACATGTTTGTCTGTGTGAGTCATAGTACAAGATCAAAATTCATCGTAAAGTCTGTTTTTATAAATGTGGCCCTATGTCTTCATCAGAGTAAGAGGACTTAGTGAACCATGCAGAGATGTATACAGTAAATAAACATCGTAAAAAGAGCACTGAAAAGAAGATAAGTTCATCCTTGTATGTAGTCTACATGCTTCAGTTGTGTTCAATGTGTCAAACTATTAAAATATCGTACCAGTTTCAGCAGGACTGTTTGTTGTTGTCCCTGCAGCCAACAAATTGAGTGCTCGAAAAAGCATTGCTATTTGAATAGAACCTAGAGTACCGATAGTGGTGGCACATCATTATGTTGCATTATTTGTGCCAACCATGAACAGGCTTCCATACTGATCTGTTGTGGTAAAAAGATTTAACACTACTGGATTTACATATTTAACACAACTGGAACATCCTTGTTACTACGATGCAATGCTAATTATATATGCTATGCGAGACAAAGCAATGCCCAGACCCTGTCTAACTGTAACCATGTGCTCCAGATCTCATCCCGCTGAATCCTGCCTCATTGTCTTCTCCGTTGAGCTCTGAGTTGGCAGATGTTCCCTCATCCATATGGAACATGTTGTCTTACTTTTTTACCATAACTCTTGATGTATGTGCAGTTTGAAGATTGTTGGTCGGCATGTTACATGGAAGCTTAAGGATTTAATCAGGCTCACTGTATGTCTGATGGTGACCCGGCTGTCGGAGACCATCCCGCTTTACTGTACTGCCACTACTGTAGCCGAGCAGCGCAGAGCCGAGCTCAGGCAATTAGAGAGCTGCCTTTGTTGCCTTTAACGAGTTTGACCCGTTTTGCTGATAATACGCATACATTTCTATTCTTTCTCCTTTTTCTCCGTCTGTGCCACCATCTTTTCTTTCATTCCCTCTCTCTGTCCCCTTTTCTGCATATGTGTGTGAGAGGAGAGGAATCTTAAACCTGTGAAGTGGCGTGCGTGAACCTGAACTTCACATTGTGTGTTATACATTATACATATATGGACATTTCCATGAGTTAACCGAAAGAACCATATGTGTGTGTCTCCAGAGAAGGCTATATGTTGATGTGTGTATGCGATTACATCTATACCGACGCTCTGTTTCTACTGAATGTGCCTACTGTGTGTGTGTGTGTGTGTGTGTGTGTGTGTGTGTGTGTGTGTGTGTGTGTGTGTGTGTGTGTGTGTGTGTGTGTGTGTGTGTGTGCGGCATAGGAGTTAAAGGAATGAGAGAAAGCTCGCTGCTGGCTTGCCCACATGAGCATCCGGGAGTTATCTGTTCAGCCAAGCTGAGACAGACAGACACAGACTGTGAGGGAGAGGAGGAAGGTGAGTGAGGGAGGCAGATACTGAGGGAGAGCGATACGGCAAAAAGGGCAGAGATACTGAAGTGTGGGAGGGAGATAGACAGAAGGGCTCCGCACAGACAACGAAGGTAAACTACAGCTATACTTAGACAGGAAAAGATGAAGGGAAGAGAGAGTGAGTGAGGAGGAGGTGTGGTTGAGGAAGAAAGTAAGGATGAGATCAGTTTTAATGAGAATACACAGAAATCTGACATAATGATGACATGAACGTCCCCGATAACTTTCATGAAAGCGTAAAAAAAAAAAAAAAAAAACCTACCGACATTTTTGACCTGTTTCCGCGCGGAATGTGGGCCACATGAACGTATCTGGTGTCGGCCAGATCTGGGCCACAACGATTTTGCTATCTGGGATTAATATTGAACTTGTCGTAGGTCCAAATTTGCAGCAAATCCGACACTGCTCCTCCTTGGATCCTCAGCAGCAAACCTGCCAAGTATGAAGTAGATCAGAGAAACGGTTCTTAAGATGTGTGAGCAACATACAGACATACAGAGGGAGATTCTTTGCTTTATAGTAACATATTGGTGTACATACATTGTTCAAACTCCTGGTAGCAGTTCACAGCAAGTCAGTACATGGTTTTCAAATGTATACCCTCTGATTAACCTGCCTCCTTCACATATCCCACCCCGGCCTCGTGTCTCTGGTGTCTCCACCTTGAAACCTGAGCAAGGTTTAGTCGGAAGACTGCCGAGAATCTTCCAGTCTTTGCAGAGATCAGAAGAATTGTGTCCACGCTGAGGCTCCCAGATCCCTGACAGCGGCACACACATCCAGACAGGAGGATGATCTTAGGGCGAAGGAAGTGAAGGAGAAAAGGGAGAGGAGGAGGTGTAAAACGTGAAAGGAGGTGTGGATTAAAGGGGGGGGGGCAAGCTGCACAAGGTTGGGGCTTAAGGAAGAATGAAAGAAAGACATGAAAGCAGCAGAACGCCGTGGTTCAGTGAAGTCAGCATCTCTCTCTCCCATCATCTTTTATTCAGGTGCTTCTTTTGTCAGTCAGTTTTAAGCTGATTAATCAATAAACAACAAGAGGGAAGCAGTATTTTTCTGTCTTTAAGCCAGCGTCATGCCATTTTTCGTAGTTCCAGAAACTTAAAATAAGTGCGCTCCCACTCAGACTGAAGAAGGTTAGACACCATGGTGAGTTTGCCAAGTGTGACTCACACACACACACACACACACAACAACAGGATTGAGGCTGCACGATCTAAACGCTGGTGGTTACCCAATCAATATTCTACACTGAATGACTGAGCGAAGGCTGCATCATTGACGACTGCTTGCGTGCGAATTCATGATTCACGGTGAGTGAGTGTACAGGAGAGAGAAGTGTGTCACGACGTGAACTTTGGACGGCACAGTCACCCCGTCAGCAGCCTCTAAACTACCAGTAACCCTGATGACGCTTCTCCCACAACTTTCTTTTTTATTTCAAAACCTAAATTCTCCCATCAGCCCCTCCTCCTCCTCCTCCTCCTCCTTCTTCCTCTCTCCTTTCATCTCCTCTTGCTCATTATAATTTTGTGAATATACATTTACTAAACCCTCCACCATCACCCAGTGCTTTTCTTCTTCCTCCTCCTCCTCCTCCTCCTCACACCCCCCTGCTCCTTGAAAGCTGAAGAAATCAGGACAGTTCGGCAGCGCAGGGGTTAAGTGGAACCCGGTCTCCTGATTGGCTGCCGGCCGGCGGTCTGAACCAGCCTACAGAAAGAGGTAACCAGGCAACCTCAGAGAGGGAGAGAGAGAGGGAGAGAGGAGAGAAGAGGGGGCAGAGGAGCGAGGAGGGGGAGAGACAGAGAGAGAGAGAGAGAGAGAGAGAGAGAGAGAGAGAGAGAAAAAAACGCGCTGAAAGAAGCACTGGCATAGTTTTGTGGGGATTGTGGAAAAAGATGTAACGGAGCCTGCGAGCGCTCTGCCCGGGATGGAACACTGGATTACTCTCCCTGCTGAAACACTCTGTGGATGTCTGAGTAAACCAGGAGGAGATACACGCGGACTGAATGGATTCTAAAGCCTTTTCGCAAAATGGGAACTAACTGTGCTCATTCTCGCTGTAGTGCAAAGGTAAGTGCGCCAGTGCAAAACACGAGCCCGGGAGCGGATGTGGGGGTCCCGCCGCCGTGCGCGAGTCTACTTTTTTCTCTCTCCCCCCCCCAATCGGTGTGTGTGTGTGTGTGTGTGTGTGTGTGTGTGTGTGTTAGTTGTCGGACCTTGGAGAGGAGCCTGTGGATTCACTGCTCACTGCAATGAATTATCTATTGCCGCTGCTGCTGCTGCTGCTGCTGGAGGTGGAGGTGGTGGTGCATCGGGATTTTAGTGTGGGCGCATGTGTGTTTGTGCGCCGGGCCGGTGCGGGGGAGTGACCCCCTCTCTCTGAAACATAGTGGTCAGGGACTCTGTGTGTGTGTGTGTGTGTGTGTGTGTGTGTGTGTGTGTGTGTGTGTGTGTGTGTGTGTGTGCGTGTGTGTGTGTGCGTGCGTGTGTGTTAGGCGGGAGGAAACACAGCGCTTTGCTGCATTTGGCATCTGTCTCCCCGGAGCGTCCTTCTATCTGAGATTCAGCACTAGATTATTCACGCTTTTCTTTTCTTTTTTTCTTTTTTACCTTATAAAGTGATAAAAACCGTCGCAAGTTTTAGTCCCACAAAGTCACCACAAATATTTTTGCTCTTCTCCTTGTTTGGCGTCTGATCTTTGCCTCCCCCCCTCAGAGAAACACATCACAGGAACGAGGGTTGCCTGTCTTTTGTAGAGTCGATGCTGACTTTATAGTAACCCCATTACATTTGATGATATAAAGTTACTGCACTTATTCTTATGTTTTTTGTGCCATTTCACGCCTTGCAAGTGCATGGCAACACACACGTGATTGTCTTTATTCCAGAGGTTAGAATAATGTCCCCCGGTGTGTGTTGTTGGCTCACCATGGGAGTGAAGTGAAATGAAGTAGGGATACAGTGTGTAGGCTGTCGCTGGTTCTCAGTCACTGGGTTTTTGAGGGGTTGATGGGGAGGAAAGAGAAGAAGAGAGAGCGACAGAGTGGAAGGAGGAGAGCTGAATGGGGCCGACCCGGTCAGTTTGCTTTGGGGGGCCCGGACTCCGCTGCAGCTAAAAGCCGCATTAATCATGAAGCTGTGGTGCTCTGCAGACCCTCACTCTCTCCCCTCTCTCTCACTCTCTGCTCTCTCCATCTGTCTGCACACATGCACCCTGCATCAGCCACATATACTGCATATATATATATATATATATATATATATATATATATATATATATATATATATATATATATATATACAGTATATGTGCGGTGTGGAGGGGTTGTATCCTGTCTACATGTTTAAAATGTGGCTCAATTTGCAATCAAATCACTGCTTAGTGAGTGTTTGTGGTTTTGTTACAGATGTAAAATCTGTGTCGCTCCCAAGCACAAGCTGCAACACAGTTGCATGAATGTGTGTATGTTTGTGTAATAATTGTTGTCTCTGGCTCCATAGCTTCATTTTACTCTGTGTCAAGTGGAAACACTGTACTTGTACCAATGTTCCCTGTGAAACATGTGACATCGACAACTACACAACCTTTTAAAAGTACTTAAAGTAAAAATCTTATCGAGTAGATGCATCAGTAAACCCTTATAACCCTTATGTACTTTTTGTGCAGCTGTTACGTATTTACTTTGAGCTGTAGAAGTGAAATTTGAATGCAGGCCATTTTATTTGTGATTGCATTTGTGTTTTAGTGCTGCCACTTTTACCAATTAAGGACTTTTCCACTCCTGCCAAGCAGGCCTTTTACTTCTGCCTGTATGGGCCCAGCAGGCGACTCAAGAGTATTGTGTGGAAACTGAAAGAAAAGTCTGTTGAAGGGTCTCTTTCTCCCTCTTTCAGTCCTCATCTCCGTCTGCTCTGTCTCAGCAGCCTGCCTTTTTTTTTTTTTTTTCGCTCATTCTCCGTCACTTTCCACAACCCAGCCTGCCTCTTGCAATTTATGTTTTTTTCCATGCAGCATAGTAGGACTTGTTTCTGTGAGCTGTGTAATGGTAGACAATGCTGTTTGATTGAGAGGTGGACTAAATCTTAAGCAGAAAAAAAGAGCTCTTTTAGTGCTGTGTAGTCCTGCCTTTAGAAAATCATTGGAACCCAGAGCTTACTGCTCCACTTCCTTCAGAGCGTTTAACAGCTTTTGCAAACGTAAGCTTGTGACTCTGAATTTGTATCTCAGATGGAGACATGTTGTGCCTCTGATATTTGGGCAGCCTTCTTTTTTACTCGGAGTAGTTCTCTCCCTGCACAGAAACTCATCCGACGCCATGTAAATGTCAGCGTTAAAACGACAAGCTGTAAAAAATAAAGCACCACCACCTGCGAAGGAAATTACATCAAACATTAACTGTGTTCTGAGTAAAGTTTGACCCGCAGCCCTTTTAAAAGTAAGAGTGGCCGTTGAGCGCACTGAAGCGTGGTGGCCTTCTGGGATACTGGAACAAGCCAGAGGAACTGACCCAATCTGGGTCCAGATCAAGCCCGGTCCAAATGAGCTTCCATTCGACCAGAAAGGGAACAACACATACTTAATTTATATCAGCCAGTAAGAATGCTCCTATAGCCTGTTTACACCAGCTGTACTGTAACCTTATCATTCTCATTGCCACCTACTTTGCTGAGGCACCCCGGTGACACTTGTTGCTATGGATACAATTCAACATTACAATAAATTGACAGCCTATTCAAGTTACCTCCTCGACTGCACGCTGGCTGTGTCTCAGCGGTGTTTTCTGTAAATCAGCTGTGGTGAAACAAATGAGCCAGCAGCTGCAGTGGAATTAAACTTACGAGAGAAGATAACTAACGTTCGACAAGTTCTCCGCCTTTATTACTTTCTTTCTTTATTTAACTTGACAGCAACAGCACGACTCCAAATTTAGATTCCCGGTTGTTTTGCGCCATTTCAGATCCAGGTGAACTTGCCTTTGTGTCCATCTGGTTTTTTGTTAAATGTGCACTTCCATAAAGGAGATACATTCTTGGGTCTGCTACAGTTTCCTTCCACTGAGGTGCCATTTTGATCAGCTCCTGGTTAAATCTTAAAAGCAGATACCACCAAAATTAAAATGTGTATTTCAAAGGTGAACTACTGTGTTAATGCGGTTCATGTTCGACCTCTTACAGAGAGCCCTGCAACCCTGTCCTGCCTATCAGCCGGTGAATCATTTGTGTCCTTTATCAAACATGCAATCAGCTGTTCACTTCTTCTTCTCCTCCTCAGGCATTTTTTCATGCTACATGTTCTCCCTTCACCTCTGTGAGTTGAGTCCAGTGCACTGTTGGTTTCTCAGCACAGCTCTGACTCATGAGTTTTACTTCTTAGCTGATGCTGCAAAGCCCTCAATCCTTTAAAAGTGTACACCAGATACAGATACTAATTAATAGTCACCCAGAGGCTGATAACTGATAATTTGAACTGATATACATTTACAGTAAATATAATTCTCAGTCTCAAAGGGGGTACTTTTTCTAATACTTCATTCTTCTTCATACTCCATTTCTTTGATAACTTACTAGTTACTTTGCAAATTCCGATTATTCAGTGCTGATTGGATATTCCACGTATCAGGTGTTTGCATGAAACCTACACAGTCAGAATGTTGATTAATACAGGAATACGGTGTGTATGTTAACGTTACAGACCACTAACAGAGAAAGGATGCTTCATTAGAGCCAAAGTATTGCCTTTTTAAGTGTATTTATTTATCAATTGGACAAAATAAACACTGATACTATAATAGGAAGAATGCTGAATATCGGCTCTGATAATCAACCAGGCAGATATTCCGTCTAGCCCAGGGGAAGACAATATTAAAAGAACAGAAAATAAGAATATGTCAATTTCAGACCTGCTCTGCTGAAGTGCTTTAAACAGACTGTAGCATGTTAAATACTACGATTTCTTTAGTCGGGGGTTCCACTGTTAACAGAGAAAGGAGAGAGGCAGAATTGACTGGCCCTTGGCTAGCTGCCCTTCCCATTGATCCACGTGCTGTACGTGCATGTGTGTGTGTGTGTGTGTGTGTGTGTGAATTACATTCTCTCAGATGTAATTGGCATCGAGAATATCTTTACAGCCCAGTTGGAGCATGTGTGTATATATGCACACTATTTCCTGGTCTTTATTCACTATAAGGAAAATGGGATGTGTGCAAATCAGTATTCATCACACACACTGAAACCTTAAGACACACGGATGTGCACAGAACTGCCATTACCACCAATCACGATTCCCTCTTGAATACCAACAGGCACACTAAAGCATGTTACATGTGCGACACACACACACACACACACACACACACACACACACACACACACACACACACACACACACACACACACAGAAGAGGGGGCTGTGAGAGAGCAGGGCTGTCCATCCAGAGGTGCAGATCAGGCTGCCAGCTAATCTGCCTCTGCCGGCTGTAATCTGTAATCTTCTTAAAAACACTCGCAATCTGTCCACACCACTGGGATTAGCATCTGCAGACACAACAACAGTGCGCGCACACACACACTTTTCTCTGACCGTATGTTTGACGGCAAAAAGACTCGTGGGGTTTAGCATGCCCTGCTTCTGCTGCTCTGCTTCTCCAGACTGTACTGTGGCTGGGAAATACACAGATAAATACGACGACATGTTGTATATAGTTTAGATATTAGCAGGACTCCACACAAACCTTTTGTCACTTGTAGCACTGGTGCTCCATACTGAATCACTCAATCACATGCAAGCAGCAATTCTGAACAACAGGTGTTAGAAAAGTTGGATTTGGAGACTAAGATGGACCTTGAGACCTCGTGATGGTCTTCATAAACCTCATGAATATATTCCCACAGTTACAGAGTTAATGGATGTATGCTGTTTACCACATTTGTTCATTCACTTTCAGTCTGGAAGTGAAATATAATGATCCAGCCCTTTGCTTCTCTGTATCCCTGCTCCATATGTTTACCCTCAGTGTCCTTTCTGTGTGTCCTCAATCTCCATCTCTCCATCTCTTGCTACATTCCTGCTGCCGCTGCTCTTCTCAACATCTCTATTGCTCTCTACGTCTTTATTTTCTATCACTTTCCTCTGTTTCCGCTTGCAGCATTGCTTTGGGGATCCTCTTGTTTCAAATGAGATGTTGATTATGAAACTGAGACTCTCGAGTTCCTCCTCTTTCTTTTTCTACTCGCATTCACCATCGCCATTAGTACTTCACATCATCATTATCACATTTTCATCCATTTTCTCTTACATCCTGCCGCACACATCTGGTCCTTCTGGTCTTTTCCCTCTCCAGTGAGCACCACTTTGGGGTGAAATCGCAAAGGTGTTCACTTTGGTAATGAGTTTTCACAGCAAACAAAAGCACTTTAGAGCAGACATTTGCAGGAGGTGAAGGCACACACTTGATCACACGCACACACACACACACACAAACACACACACACAAAGATGCATGCACCACACTGGAGTCACAGCACATTAACACTTCAATTAATTCAACGCCTTACATTCTCATTTCCCCAGAAGTCAAGATCCCTGACCACCCCCCACCTCAAATGTCACACACACACACTCACACGCACACGCACACGCACACGCACATGCACACACACACACACACACACACACACACACACACACACACACACACACACACACACACACACACACACCAGTGATGTACAGTACCCCTGCAGTATTACATGCTTCTTGTGACATTTTAGGTGCTGGAGAGAAAAGCCTGCAAACAAAGCATCATAAATTACATTTTAATTTGTGTTTCCGGCCTTTGATCCAGCTCTCTACAAAGGAATGGAGATGCCTGGTTTTGTCCCATATTCCTTATTCAATGCACACAATAGATAATGAATGCATGTAGGGAGAAAGGCAGCGGGCTCTCAGTTTTGCTGGGGGGTTGTAAGCTACACTTCCCTGTGGAACGACTCCACTGACTTCCACACTCACTGTGAGACTGCAACAAAGTTAGACGAAGAAATAGACGGGGAAGGGAATGGAAAGATGTTTTCCTTAGAGGATTTCCTCTTTATATTTCTCTCCCTCTTTCTTCCTTTCTTTCGTCTCTCAAGCTTTCTCTCCATCTGTGCTTTTCCGTCGCGGCTCGCTAATGAATTTTTAACTGTCCCACGATTCTCCCCCTTTGTCTCGCCCTCACCCACTCTGTTTGTAAAGATTAGCCACAATTCAATATCCATCATTAGCTTTTGTCTTCACTGCACCTAATCCACAGTGATGTCTCACAGTATGCTAACTTAGTGGATGGCAGGAGCTTTGTAGCAGTCTTCTTGGTCACATGAAAGTGACATCGCCGGTCTGACCCTGTCTCGTTTTGACAGACAGCGTTCTAGTAACCTAATTTAGTCCTCCGCAGACAATGATACGACTGCTCTGTGTGCCAAACATCTGTTAAAGCAGATGAAACAGCGAGGGCGAGGGGCTGAGTCTGGCATCTGTGTCCAGGACAGAAGAGCTGTCTCTGGGCCGGAACCGCACCGTGAGCTGCCTCCCTGGAGCAGCTGGTCCCTGGCTCGTACGGCGCTCGCCAGGCTCAGAGGAGCGGCTAGGCGCCCAGATGTTGCTGCATCCAGGCTGCTGAGCTCACACTTTGAGACGTACGCCAGCACACATACACTCATCGACAAAAACTTGTGTGCTTGAGCTCATGGCGCTCAGCACTTGAGTGTTGCACCCAAGCACTTTTGTGATCACAGACTGGAGTTTAATTTGGCTTCATGGGTCATGAAATCTGCTCATCTCATAAAGCAAGTTAAGTTTCAATTAAGGTAGAAACATAAAAATGATCAAAATGTGCTTCGTTATTTCATGCGGCATTAAAGCAACAGTCGGGGGGGGCCGCGGCTGTAGTGATTTTCTTTTTCAGCTTCTTGCTTACTGTTCTCTACCTGTGACTGATCTTTTACAAAAATCTAGAGCACATTTAGTCGCTGTGGCATTGTAAATGCTAATTCTTTACAAAGCGTGTTAAATGATGTCAATTCTGTATTCCTCTACTGATGTGAAATAGAAAAACATTTGTGTGTGAGATGGAAATGAGCTGAGGCTGAGTAGATAAGGAGCTCAGGGGAGGTTAAGGCCGAGGTGAGTTTTTATTGAGGCTTCTCAATGTCAGTAATGCCGCAGAGCGGAGAGTAGCCATGTCATTGCTCAGCCTCGGTCATTTATCCTCCGTGCTGAGTCGTCAGAGCTCTAGTGTCTGAACGCTTGTGCACTTGTGCCCATTTTAGAGAAGTGAGGGAAGTAGATTGACTGCAGTCTGTCATCTTTCCAGTCCATGTCTCTGTAGGCCAGTTTGTGGACCTGCTGTGCAAAGGTCAGTCTGCTGCAGCCACCACTGAGAGAAAGAGAGAGTGACTGCAGTGAGACCAAAGTATGTTTTACCAGCAATGGTTATCAGAATGGTCCAACTTCATTGACTTTTTATTTTGCACCCCGTCGTGAATTACTATATTTCACTTACTGAGATACACATATCGTTATGCCTGCATCATAAATGGGATATCTCACTTTTAGACACGTGAGCCCATTAGATTTTTGCCAGATCCTTAAGGCTGCCTTAAGAACGTTGCTCCAGGTTTTGGAGATTTGCTCTTCAGCTCAGATTTGTGGTTTTGTTGGGTGAGTCATGGGAAGTTTCACTAAAGGAAATCAAGATTTGATCATGTTAAAGAACTATGGAGATCTACCAGCACCACCACCACCATCACACTATCGGCAAGTGTTGCCAATCAGTTAAACAGTTCTTTCCTGCCCTTGAACAACATTCGTATAGTTTTCATGAAAGTAGAAAAATATATGGAATGACTTACTTGAATAAAATAATCCCATGTAGCTCCATAGACGAGAACCAGAATCCATAAGCACAATCTACTCGTAGACTCACCGTCACATTTGCATAACTCCGGCCCGCTGTTGCTGTAAGGTCTTCAGTATGTTCATAACTGGCTTGAAAAGATGACTTAATGTATGATTTGTATTACATTTTCATGAATACATTTATGTAAAATGTTGTTAATGCATTCTTACACACAATCAGGACCTTCCCTAATGACCCAACGTAAATCCCTCCAATACCAGTATTTTCATTTCTCTTCCACTTTTCAATGCTGTTGACTGGCAGTTGTGTAAGAGGATTTGACCCGCAGACACATAAATACACATTAGGAATGAAGATAAAGTAAATCAGTCCTCGCTTAACCACTGGGAATTTTCAGCTCAAATCAGCCCAGAGCTAGTTAGCATGGCTTTGTACTTTAGATTGAGCTGTAAAAGTGGAGCTTTAGCGCTAGTGAGGATGTATTTATGAGACAAGCATTCATAGGAAATAAAATACAGCTGCACCACTCATTTATGAAAGCCTAAAGTAGCTTAAAGCTGCATTAGGCAATTTTTTGACTATACTAGCGGATGGAAGACCCCAAACAAACCTCACAGTAAGGAGCTTTGATAATATATCAGCTTATCAAGTTCTTACAGCTTAAGCCTGTGGTTGTTAGCAAAGAGCTTCCAGTTGCCTCCAGCAGAAACAAAGCAGTACGAACATCTCGTTAGAATCCGCCTTCTCTGCTCCTATTCAAGTCCAATATTTACTGGTGTTGTGTTGTTGGAGTGACCCGCTAAGTATAAGAGCGAGTGGGTGTCTTTGGCTCACTATTAATCTGTCTCTGGATGATTGTTTCCGTTGGCTCGCCAAGATTTCACTGCGGTCACATGGTGAAGAACTGGCTACTGTGCTGGAAGTGTTTTTTATGTGAACTGGCATAGTGTTGGTGTGTCCAGCTGTCAAATCATATCAGTGAGTTGGTGGCTGAAATGTGTGTGTGAAATGGCTGGTACTCTCAAACCTGCCATCTACAACCCTGATTCCAAAACAACGCAACGCTTCCTTCTTGATATTTTTAAGGTTTTACCTCATCAGCAAGCAACACGTTTCCAACACGTTGGGGCAGGGGCAACAAAAGATTTTACTACATGTGCTCAGGAACACTTTGTGTAATCATCCAATCACAGACACTGGAATAATCAGATAGGTATTGCCAATAATTGTGGGTTGAAAGCACATTCAGCAGATTCAAGGATCCAGCAATCCTCTCTCTCTCGCTCACTTCACGCGTGTGTGTGTGTGCGCGTGAACGTGTGTGTGTGTGCATGGGTGTGGGGTGGTCAGCCTCTCAGTCAGGGGTCCTCTTTAAGGACGAATGGAGGATTCAATCACCTGCTCTCAGGTCGTTTGTGCTCCTTGATCGAGTTCCACTGAGCATCTACTAGACTGACACACTCTACTGGGCTGCTGGTCACACACACACACACACACACACACACACACACACACACCCATCCTCAAGCAATGAGGCGGACATATAACTGAAGGGTAAATTATTTTTTTCATTATAAAAGTGCTTTTGATGGCCCCCTTACCCTTAGGCCATGACCTATAGCTCCCTCCCTCCCTCGCTCCCTCCCTCTCGATCTCACACGCACACACACACACACACACACACACACACACACCAGACACACACACACACACACACACACTTGCATGCCATTTCCCCCCTTTCTATATCCAAGCATTAATATAGACAGCCTCCAATTAGCCGGATATGCGTTGAGATAACAACTCCCCTCTATCCATAGCAGTCTCAGGGCTGATGAGTATGTTAAGTAATCTTTGGGAACGAGGGTGTTAAAAGACCACCCATTCAACCATGGGGCCACGCTCTGTGCGTTTGTGTGTGCGTGTGTGTGCATTTGTGCGCCCCTGAAGCTGGATTAATGGAATAGGCAAGATCTGAGAGCGGCGAGATTAAATGACTGTGAACTGATTTGATGGTTTCAATCACACACGCCCATAATAGCATGGCTGGAGCTGACAGAAATATTTGTCGAGGGCTTATTTTGAAGTTGATAATATGATGTGGATGACTGGACTGCCGCATTTGATGTGTGTATGATTTCAAATGGCACACATCCCTCAGCCAGCTGCACTGTAAAGAGAATACTTCTATAGCGAGGAGAGACTGTTCTTCATTTATCTTCCCTTCCCATATTTTCCCATGTGACGTTAAGATTGTAGGTCGGCAGACCAGGCACGGAAGGACTGTTCTCTTCAGCCGGGAGCGTGTCTATAAGAAGTATGTGCTTTAAGCAACTTCTTCACGCCATAAAGCAGCGAAGTGCTACAGAAGCCATTAAGAGTAGTCTGCATCCTTGGGCAACGGAAAAAAATGAAAGTGACATAAAAAGTTAGGTCTGAAAAATAAGGTACTACTTGAGTTGTGTGTTTAAAAGGAAGTCACCCGGTAAGAGGATGAAGTGTGGAAACATGTGAACGACATAGGGAGGAATAAAGAAGGAGCAGCAGGAAGTGAGAGACGGGGAGAAGTGAGGTGAGAAATGGTTGTGATTGCCTGGTGTGCCTCAGTGAGCTCTGCTGTTATTAGTCATACTACCTGCTGCTGTGATGCCCAGCCCTCGCCTGCTTCCTGCCACCCGGTGTGTGCATGTGCCCTCATGCGTTTGTGTGGATGTCTAATGGGTTTCAGAGCCGGGGATGAGTCCACTGTCTCACCTTTCCCACTCTCCCTCCCGCTCTCTCTGGAGACTCTCCGCTCGCCGGGAGAAAACAGACTCTTACCTTGGCCTTTGCTGTAAATTGCCCCTCAAATGAGTTCTTACTGTGATCCCCTCACGCTGCCTTGGACCAGAGCTCTCTTGAGAGAACAACTTAATGATCCCTGGTCTGATAAACGGAGGCCGGACTGAATGAATGGAAATGTTTGCTGAGGGGAATATTTGAGGCTCGTATTGTCTATCAAGTGGCCTTCCCGAGAGTGGACCTCTTCACCGGACTGGATTGACCTCCGCAATTTATTACCTACACCGCTGACATCCATCACATCTCAGCCCCTCAGGGACACACACACACACATGCACACGAAATAATAATATCACAGCAGGCCCTATGACTGCCTGCCTGCTGCTGCTGCTCTGGCTGCCTTTATGGCATATTAAATGACTGACTGGGTGGAGCTTCGGCTATCTATATGGTTTTCTCTACGACATACTGTGATTCTAGGTGGTTGATTCAATATATGTTTGTGGCAACTGGTGCTCTCGGCTGGACGTTTGGATGTATGACTGGCAATATGATCCAGTTGCCCCTCAGTATCACCGTCTCTATCAGTAGCCCAGTGGAGTTCTCCTTCTTCCCTCTCATCTCTTTAAACCATTTCCTTCATATGCTATAGTGCCTCAGTAAGCTTCTTTCGGACGTCCTCTCATCATGTAAATGTAGTTTTAAATGTTGCTGTCACGTTTGAATAAGATCTTAACTAAACTTTCCAAAGGGAAATTCCTTTATTTCTTAACTTCAGAACAAGAAGCTCTGAATTCTTTCAAGATGAGTTCTTACAGTTGTCGCCTCATCTTGGCTGTCAAAATCAGTTAAATAGTCAGCCTGACATGACTTTGAGAATTAATTATTGCTTGCGGTTCCTCTAGGTAAACTCTAAGCTGCTCTCTCCAACTCTTTGATAAGCATTTTTGCTGCTGTCCTCCTGCAACGACTCACCTCTCAAAAAATGAGTTCAGAGCGAGACCTCTCCTTGAATGAGACTGGTAAGAAAACCGATCTCATTATTAATTATTTTCCCTGAAGCCTGAACTGAACGCAGTCACATTAATGTAAAAGCTGCAGCATCACAAGGCCAAGAAATTCTGTGGATATGTCACTTTTGAGTTCAGACGAGACTTTTCTCACAGAAGATCCCTCATCTAAAAATGTGTTATAATTGATTGTTTTCCCCTCTGCAATGCAGGGTGAAAGAGGGAAAAAAAATATTTTTCGAATAGCGCATTTTCAGGCAATCCGTATCCTTACATTTGCTGCTTACATTATGAATAGTAAATCATTTCACACACAATATGCGAATCAATGTGTGTTAAATCGGGGTCAAAACCTGTTGAACGCTGTAGGAAATAAACAGCATTCTGTATGTAACAAATGATGAAAATGGTGAGCAGATGTATTTAAGGACGGTATTGAGAACTGGGGTCAGACATACCTGGTGCTCGCCGTGGGTGTTAATTAAAGCTTCAACTGCATAATACATTTAAAATCCTTCCATGGTGCAGCCTGTAAGAGAACGTAAATAAGGACATGGAAGGTGCCACTGCTGTCTTTCACACACCATTTGGGTTTCAGTGTCTTGCTCAAGGACACTATGGTTGAACTGTCAACCCTTCAATGTACCTGCTGAGCCACAGCTGGCGCAGGTATGACTTTAATAGAGTCATTACGAAACATTTACATAATGGAGAGTTATGTTTGAAACCCAAAAGCCATTACTTAAGCGGATGGATGGAGCCAGAAATATTACAGACTGTCTGGAAAAAAGGCTCTGGAGTGAGGTATGGCTGTAAGTGATGATGTGTGTGTCGTGAGGTGTGTGTGTGTGTGTGTGTCACCATCCCGCGGAGTGTGTTGTGACTTGGCCGGGGGAGTTCTCAGGGGTGTAGCTGTAAATTAAGACAACAGCAGAGAGGGGAGGGATGGAGGGAGAGGAGGAACACTTCCAGGTGTTGCAGAGCGTTTAATCACTCACCTGTGAGACTAATGAGATGAGCCAGCGGACCACACTCACGCACACACACACACACACACACACACACACACACACACACACACACACACACACACACACACACACACACACACCCATACTTGCTGAAATGTACACGCACACTCACACAGACTGGTGGGACTAATTAACCAAACTCCACCACGGCGAATGTGCCGCCACAGCGCGGCTGGTACCAAACGTATACAAACACATACAAATACGTGACAGCTTGCTGCCTCCCCGACTCATTACAGCGCTCCTCTCACGCTCCTCTCCTCGTCCCGCCGCCATCTGAAGGAGACGCAGAGGGAAGAGGAGGAAGAGACAGAGAGAGAGAGCAGAATGGGAGCTAGTAGGTCAGGTCTAGGCAGAGGCAGCTATTCTCCATGCAGGCTGTGGCTGCAGGCAGCGCTACAGGTAACAAACACATCAGTCACATACACAGCACACCTGTTACTGTACAGATGGCAAGCCCTGGGAGAGAGGCAGGCAGAGCAATGAAGAAAGATGAGCAATCAGACCGAGAGAGAAACACAGAGGGGAGAAGACAAAGGGAAGGGAGGGGATGATATTTTTCGTGGGCAGATCATTAGAGGAGATGGAGGGAAAGGAAGATTGGGGGGGCGAGGTCAATCTTCCCGATGTCGGGTCAGGCTGTACCTGTTTGTGTAACGCCATGGCAACAAGGGAGCAGGGCTGAGGCGAGAGGAGGAAGGGATTTCCTCACCTGTGTCCTCTCGCCTGCAGCAGATACAGTCCGGCGTAATCTAGTGAGTCTCTCTAGGTTCTCTGTATAACGTTGCACGCACGCACACACATCTTTTATTATCTTTTTCTTTTTTATGTCTCTCTTTTTTTTTGTTCAGCCCCACGTAAGAAGAAAAAAAAAACCTCTTCATTACCCGTATCCTCATCAAAGACACTATAACATTCTCCAAAGCTCTCTCTGCTCTTGAGATATACCATTATAATTTAGTCCTCTATAATCATAGAATAAAAGGTTTTAGTCTGCGTGTATGTGTGTGTGTGTGCATGTGATGGTGCCCCCAGCTACATATCTTAATCTCCCGTCTATTAGCATATTCAGAGTCCTCCTTTAGCTGGTGGAGGCATCGGATAGGCTAATTTCACAGCCCCGCCGGCCTTCATCTCGCTCCAGGAAGTGAAGAGGATGATGTGTCTTGGGAATAAGATGAGAAGGAAAAAAATAAGTGCCCCAGCCATTTCTGTCGCGGGCGCTTTCTCTAACAGATGTGGCTGAATTCTGAATGAGCTAGAGGTGGTCTGGAATATACAGTTTTTGCATTAAACGATGAATTTGGTCTGGGCTTTGGATTGTGCTGTTAAAATGTAACCCAATTTTAGTTTGCAGTCGGTTGACGTTGATGAGGGATTCTCAATTAGAGAGCAGGTAGAGAGGGTGAAAAATCGGCACTTTATAAGCTGTAACACTAAGATTTGGGGCCATAAAAAAACCCTTTAAAATGTTCTTTACAGCAACACGGTCAAATGGTTTTATGGAGAACGTTTATGGTGCTTTGAAAAGCTCTTCAAGAGTGCTTGAAATGTTCCAAAACTGCAGTATTAAAACACTTCATTAATAACTTACTTTTCTCTCAGATTTTCTAGTTTTTGTAATTTATTTAGTCAAGGGATCCTCGGGTTATTCTGTGAATGCATTTTCTGTCTTGCTCACTCACTCTTTTGTTGCAGGAAGAGAACATGACATTTCATGAGAAGTTAACGAGCGTTTACCAAAATTCTGCCAAGTTTAGCCACATATCATCAGTTATATAGTAAAAAATATATATATATATTTTTGTCTAGCAAAAAGGCTGAAAATATGACTACTTCTCCTTGATGTTTGCGTTTAAATTTAATCCCGTCTATCTCGCAGATGGAGAGCCGTCTCAGAATTATCCATAAGGCCATCTCTAAAAATAAAACACAATCTCTAGAAGTGCAGACTTGTGTCTTGTTCCTCGGACGTCAAACAAGCAGCATGCACTGGCCTTTAATATTAATCTGCACTGTGTGTTTGGCAGTGGGCAGTAGTGTGTGTGTATGTGTGTGTGTGTGTGCATTTGTGTGTGTGTTTGAGAGAGAGGAGGAGGAGGGCTGGGAGAATCAGATTGCCTATTCCAGTCACACAGATAGTCTTTCACTCCTCAGCCTGTGACAGCACATTTCCTTGCCTCTTCATGCTGGTTGCCTCTTCTCTACCAGCTCCCTCTCCCTTCCCCTTCCTCCCCCTCCTCCTCATCCACCCCCTCCTCCTAAGTCTTTCTCTAGAATGCAAATTCAAATTAGCTTTATTGGCATGACAGGGATTTTGTATATAAAATAACCTAGAGTACGGTAATAACAGTGAAATTCTTGTTGTTCTTTGTCTCTTTTAATCCCAGCTGCCTCTATTACTTTCCCACACAACTATCTTCCTCTCCGGCTCTCTCTCTCCTCCTCTTCCTCTATACCAGTCCTCCTTTTTTCTGCTTTCACACGCACCTCTCCCCCCCCAGCTCCCCCGGTCCTCTCTGTGCTGGTGTATGTATTGGTATCATTAGCAGCTCCACTATGATGGATGGCACCGAGAGGCTGGGCCCTGTCGGGGTGGGACTCTGCTTTAGCACACCATCATTACCTACACCGCATACACATACATATGGACACACACACACCAGCACGGATGTACCGCATTGATGGGGTGTGTACGTGTGTGTGTGTGTCCGCGTAGCTGCGCCAAAGTGTATTTACAACTAATGCATGTCTGGAACAAATGACGTCATTGAGATGAGAAAACAGCTATTGAATTTTAAGTCCCCCCTTGACGTCCTCTCTCTCTCTCTCTCTCTCTCTCTCTCTCTCTCTCTCTCTCTCTCTCTCTCTCTCTCTCGACCAAAAGCTTACACACACACACACACGCACACACACACACACACACACACACACACACACACACACTGAAAAATGGACACAGCCTTTTCTGAGTTCTGAGAGGTTTGTATTGACTGGAAGCCCTACAGGGAAGTGAATGCCAATAGCCCCTCGACTCTCTGTGAGAGTTCAGACGGACCAGCAGTCCAGTAGACCATAGGGTGCTAAAAGGGGCTATTTCAAGAGATGGCACAGAGTTTCACCTCCAGGAACTTTCACAGCCTTCACATGGGGCATGCGATTTTTTGCACATTGCCATGGTGTGTGCCTGTGTGTGTGCCTGTGTGTGTGTGTGTGTGGTGTGGTGTGTGTTTGGTGTGTGTGTGTGGGGGGGGGGGGGGGGGGGGGGGGGGGCATGTGTCTGGGTGTGTGTGCATGTGTGTGTTTTTGGCAGGAAATGTTTGCGCAAAGTTCAAAGAGTTTGGAACTCACAAATGGAAATTATGCAAATCTTGTCCTGAGTCTGACAATCCCATGGTGATTCACTCTGAGGCTGCTGATGACATCAGAGGGTGCAGTATTTATGTGGGCTTGGAGAGTGTGTGTGTGTGTGCTAGTGTGTGTGCGTGTGTGTGTGTGAATATAAAGCAAAGTAGTTGTATAGCAAACAAATGCAAAGTCTATTGTAAGAAAGTGTTAAATATGTAGCTTATTGTTCTGCACATTGCTGCTGTAGTTACTCCCCCGTGTATGTGCTAGTGTTTTTGTGTGCATGTGTGTGTGTGCGTGTGTGTGCGTGATTATAAAGCAAAGTAGTTGTATAGAAAACAAATGTAAAGTCTATTGTAAGAAAGTGTTAAATGTGTAGCTTATTCTGCTGCACATTGCTGCTGTAGTTACTCCCCCGTGTATGTGCTAGTGTGTGTGTGTGTGTGTGTGTGTGTGTGTGGGTGCGTGTGCGTCTGTGTGAAGTGGTGCGGGGGCTGATCATGTTGTCAGAGTCCATAAGAAACAACAGGGCCTTATTAAACACGGACACTCAGTAAAGATTGATTTTGTTTGGCTGTCTGTGTTTTAACTGGCAGGGCAGGCGACTGTGACAGTGTGCGTGGGCGATTAGACACACGGGCAGGAGGCAGGAAGTGTGACTGACTGATGGCCGCTGGTGGCAGGAGGCTGCGCAGGGAGGGCCGGGCCGGGAGGATGTGCTTGTATTCCCCCGGGGATTTCTCCCAAGGGTTGAATTTGGTAGATTTAACCTAGACATTCCCTGTGCGCTCAGAGGACGGAGGTGCAGACAGAGTGTGAAGCCACCCATAAAGCTCACCCGTTGGCTTCTCCAGATGTGAGCGAGCTGCTCCGGCAGGGTTCGCCAGCGGCTTACAAGTGAAGAAGTTCGGGGCTGTTATTGTTGAAGGTTTTAGCCTAAAGGTTCCTTAACTTCTCTTAGTCACTACCTGCTCCATTCCTCTGCCATCCAGCTCTTCCTCGTCGCTGTGTCGTGTCTTTCCAACACTGCTTTAAAGCATGTACAGAGACAGAGCAGAACTCTCGTATTTTACTCTTAGAAGAACTCAAACATTCCCATGAGCTGCTCCCTCACACACTTATAGGGCAAAAGTACTGTACATGTGTGTCTGTGTTACCATTTTCATTCGAGCTGGCTGTGGAGTCTTGGGCTGGGCACAGGATGCAGCAATCAAACATTTCCTCTCCTGATACCTGTTCTGATACCTCGACTCGGGGCATCTGTCGATAAGGATTACAGATCAGATACCGGTGGTTTCTTTTTCTCTTTTTTTGTTCGAGGTAACATCAGGTCAGATCGTTGTGGAGCTCGGATCTTTAGAGTGACACTGACAAACAGAATGTGTTAGCGTGGACCATCACTTTAAAGGTCAGTCTGCGTACCACAGCTTCCATGTTGAATGAAATGAAGTTAGAAGGACGGAAACGTCAGTCGCTGCTGATTGGTTGGGGTTAAACAAAGCACAATAACTCTATCTATAGGGAAGTATATTGATATTATATTGTTATTGTGATATGAGACTATTTCTAAGTGCTGTATCGTAGGCAACTTGACTTGTTGAACGCAATTCACCTCTCCGCCTTCTTCAGTTCTAGCTAACTGAAGGGGAGTTGCAGGCTTTTAAACTGTGTGGGAGTGTCCTTGCAGAGTTGTTAAGGACACATGTGAGCTCTGAGTTTTAGAGTCGTTAGGGCCACTCTTTAGACCCACAAGTGGCCTTACCACGACCTGGAGGACTGACAACTTTCATCCGAACGATGGGACTAAACATCAACTTAGATTTGGACATGTCGTTATATCGTGATATGTCATAAGTGTTGTCTTTTCCTGGTTATAAAGGCAGCATTACAGTTAAGGGAAGTAATTTCCTTAACTCACCAGACTGTTCTACATGTTGTAATACTCATCTTAATGTTTTATCAAAGTACTAATAGTCATCCATATTTTCGCAATGTATATTTTTTCACCCATTCATGTTATTTATGAAACACTTTTGAGGGTGCATCTTGATATAAGGGCTGCATACTATATCATTGAGACATCGTGTCCATGCACAAAAGTCACGTTGCAGGATGTGCAATTTAGACTAAGCCAGATTAACTCTCACAACTTTTTTTTACAGTTTTATACTGAAGGTAACCTTTCAAAGTTCATATTTATCAAGACTAATCTACACACGAAGTTGGTCAATTATTGAATAATTTGGTCCAGTTAAAGAGTTCTTTTTGAATGTTTTTCCATAATTGAGCAGCTCTATTTGATGTTGCCTTAAAACATTATATCAATATAATATCTACCGGTAATCTGAATGAATCAATGTGGTCCCTGTGTGCTTTGGATGTGCTAGCTTCCTTTAACAGTCCAAAGACCTGCAGGTCAGATTGACAAAAGTCTGTCAATAGGTATGAATGTGAGTGTGAATGATAGTTCCTAATTTGTGTGACGGACTGGCGACCTGTCCCAGTTGCATCCCGCCTTACACCCAGTGCGAGCTGTCGTAGGCTCCAGTCCCCAGTGTGACGCTGCACAGATGATGGATGGATTAACATTTCCATATTGCAGACACATGTTTATGTGTCTGAGGTTTCTCCTGGATTATGTAATGTTTACTCCAGTACTGTACTATATTTTCTGTGTCAGTAGTAAACGCTTCAGTCACACGGGAAGCAACAGTCGTCGTCTCCTGTATCTTTATTTTCTCTCATCCATCTCTCTATCTCTGTGCGTCTGCCTTTAGAGGCACAGTTTGAAAAGTGCTACGTCTGTGTGTGCACGAGCGTCTCCCTGGCTGTGTGTGTGCACGTGTATGTTTGTGCAACAGTGTTGCGCGACACCATGATTAAGTGTTTTGAATAATTGATGATTGCATCCCTCATTAAGTCTCAGTCTCCTGCTCCGCCTGGCTCCGGCTCTATTTTTATGCACCAGAATCCTCCTCTCTTCTCTTCTCTTCCACTCCACAGATGTAGCGAATCCATCACTCACTTTAGGCTCTGCTGATTGGGGTCCAGAGGGGCTGTGGGGGGATCTAAATCATGTTGAGTGGACACTTTTAACAGGCAAGCAACACGGTGGACTGTGGCTCAGTGATGATGGGGTTTTTTCGAGAGCAAAGAGCGACCCCTGGCTTAAGAGCTGCTGGGGACACACTGGTTGCATCAGGGCAAATTGTAGAAGCTGTCAGCGTGAGCACGGGCACTTACACATCCTACAATCCTCTTCTTTATTGTGTCATTTCCTGTATTTCATGTATTCATTAATTCACCCACTGTTGATGCATAAAATGAAACAAGTACACCAGAATTGTACTAAATTTGGAACAATAATCACTGAATTATTCTTAGAGAGATATAACATTATAACAGTGGGAATGAGGAATAACGTGCATCCAGTCTGCAAGTGTGTGATGACCACAAGTTTCTAAATGACCAGTAAACGTAAATTATGAGTTAATGCAATGCTGGAGTGCAGCTAATGTGTTTCACATGTGTTAATAGAAAAGATGAGAATGATGTGGGTCGATGTAGTAGAATGACAGAGTGATGTTAAAGGAGGCAGCGAGGAGATCGGACCGACAGACGGACAGAAACTGGAATCAGACTGCGGGTTTGTTAATAAAGGCATATCCACAGTCTGTCAGCAAAGCTGGAGCTTCCACTCTGCCTTACACACATTGTTGAGCAGGACCAATTTACATTTTAGCACATTAACAAGGCAGAAGAGGCACACACACACACACACACACACACGCACACACACAGGGGAGGTGCAGGGAGAATGAGATTCGTTTTCATCTATTTCCCCTTAAAACATGAGAAAAGGAGGAATTCCCCACAGAGAGTGCGGCGCTTTGATATCTGCAGCCCCGTGTCTGTAAATAGGTTAGGTGAAGACGATGTCTGTATGTGTGCGTGTTTGCATGTGTGCACGCATGTTTTTGTGTTAATTTGAGTTCTGCATGTTCACGTGAGTCTGTCATCTTGTAGGGTATCCTATTTCTGGCAGGAGATTGTGTGTGTGTGTGTGTGTGTGTGTGTGTGTGTGTGTGTGTGTGTGTGTGCGTGGGTGTGTGTGTGTGTGTGTGTGTGTGTGTTTACCTTTTCCTATTGAGGCCTCTGAATGTTCCTTGTAGTCAGGCAGGCAGGCAGGCAGGCAGGGAGCCATGTGGAGCACCTAGAGCAGCTCTGTTTCCATGTTTCCCCCCCGCAGTGTGCTGTTGTGCTGGCTGGTGGCCTGGCTGACTGCCTGCTGAACTAGCTGCACTGCTCTTCTTATAGACCTCTAAGCCTGCGCGCTGCAATAAGCTGGTGCTTTATCTGCCAGACAGCTGCAAAAACTATTTTTTGGTGTTGCTTGGCTGTGATGGAGATGTAGACACTGAAGTCACATTTCTTGCTTCAACCTCAATAAGAACTGTGTGAAATCCAGCACAGCTGATTTGGTGTGGGAGTGTGATGGCTCTTTAGATCAGCGTCAGAAAGGCCCTTTTGGCCGAAGGCCATGATATGTCAGCATGCATTGACCCACGATGACCCTCAGCCATGTCTTGCTATGCTCAGCTTTAAGCAACGTACTACGTCTCTGAAGCTTTGATGTGATGTAAGAATTTCTGTGGTTTGGAGTTTCCTTCTTTTCTTTGTTCTTGGTTTCCCCTCATCACTCGCCAACAGCTATATCAGAGCTGTGTTTGATGTGCTAAGTCACTGCTATTGAGCTTGTTTTTGGAGGCTGCAACTAATGATTAATTTAATTATTAGCTTGATTATTTTTGGGATTGATTAGATAAATTATTTGGCATTGAAAATAGTGATAATAGCCAATTATAATTACCAAAAGTCAAGATTACGTCTTCAGATTTCTTGTTTTTCCCAGCCAGCGGTTCAAATCCCTGATGTTTTCAGATTGCTTTTACATTAGTAGTGTACAGACTTTGCATATGGCTCACCTCTGATCCCACACTACATGTTGTTTGATAAAAGCCAGTAAGACTTTGGGCTGTTGACAAGAGATTCAGTTTTTCTCCTTACAGAACCTGCCCAGTTTTGGTTTGTGGATGCGTTTTAAATCTCTTGGATGTTTGGTTTCATTATATTGTCCTCAAGACAACATGTTAGCCGAGCAGAATCATTATGCTTAATCTTCTGAATTTTGTTTGGCTGTTTGTTAAAGAAAGACAGTTTTGAGTGGCAGAGTTATTTCAGTTGATTTGAATTTATGATTCAAATACTTAATTTACTGTGATTGTGTTGTGAAATTAGCCGACCCCAATTAGTGAAATAAAGCTCTCATCAAGGCTAAATCTTTTTTTTTTTCATTTTTTATCTGCCATACAAGCTTTTAATCATTCATCTCTTATTAATCATTAACATTGCTGTGGTTCGTAAACTTCAGTTTGTCCTGTATTACAGGAAAGATACAGGAAAAAAACGCACAGTTTTGCACTTTAGATCAATTTAATCATCCCAATCTATCTGTCAATCATGTCTTGTTCTGTGCCAATCCCTTAATAAACGTGAGATTAAGATGAGTGACACTGCACTTCTTTTATTGTTGAGTATGGGACGAAGTGAAGTGATACCTGGGTGTGACTGTACTTTCACCCACCATTCACGTTGTCACTGTCTATCAACTCATTCACTCATTGGTGCGTCTTGTCCTCTAACTTCCATGAGCTGATCTTTCACCCTTCCTTCTGTTCTCTCCCGCTACGCTCGCTGTCATTACTTCCTCGCTCTTCGTCTCCCACTGAGTTGCTCAGACTGTCAGGATTGACCGGACGCTGTATTTTGCTAGCCACTGCAGATCGGAAACTGGTAGGTCTCGAGATTTATTATCCTTAGGTTTTTACTGTTGAGGTGAACTTTTGTTTTGTTTTTTTTCTGATTGAACGGTCTTTTATTGGCATTTATTTCTCCCCTCCGTTTGCTAGAAATCAGTTGACATTTCAAGGTGCGTTAAACTCTCAGGGCGCCTAAAAAACCAGCGCTTGATCTTGTCTGACCGTTAATGTAGTTGAAAGAAAAGATTTGCCATTCAGACATCTGAACCATGACAGAGTGCAACATGGGGATAACCTTTCGTACACAGTTGTGGTTATTCATCAACTTGTACAGCTCAGAGGAGAAATGTGTTGCTGATAAGGCGTCAGGATACAAAGGTGGTGTTGTCGGAGGGGGAGGGGGAAGAAGAGGAAGTATGGGGAGGAGGCAGGAGATGGACAGAGCACAGGTAGTGAGAAAAGTCTTGCGGAGGTGGTCTCTATGATTATTCATTATTGAGATGGCAGGAGAGCTTGAATGAGTGGAGCCACTAATCTAACTCTGAGCCTGATGGACAGAACACAATTACCCTGGGAGTGGGAGGTGGGAGAGAGAGGGGAGGCCAGAGAGAGAGCCAGCATCACCCCCCCACCCCACCCTCCATCTCCCCACCTCCCTCCCTCCTCCTCCTTTTCTGTCTTTCTTTCTTTTTCCTCTCCTGTCGCCTGGCAGACTTTACTGTAGCTGCAGATGATTTCTGGGCATTAAGCTCCTGTTGGCAGCATCCTGTTTATCGAGTCACACTCACACACACACACACATACAGTAGAGCACATACGCACACACAAAGGCAGATCCTCACATCACCCACTCGCACTTGTTGGCAGCGCCCCATTTACGGACGTCCAATTTACAGCTCGTTCCTTTCTCCTCGGGTCTCCTCTGCTCTGGCTTCAGATTGCTGTCTAAATCCAGACACACTAAGCTACGTTTCACGTCCCCGCTCCGCTGCTACTTTTAGCTCGAGCGCACCGATTCCAGGTCAAACCGCCACTACAGTGTTCACGATGGCTTTTGATGGCGCTGCTCTTCCCTTCATGTTGTCGTTGCCTTCTGTGTGTGTATATATGAGGCAGGGATTTGTACAGCTGAAGCCAGACACGGACATTTGAGAAATTAACTTGTTCTCCCCTCCAGGGATGATAGCTTAGATGTAGAACTCTTCCACGACTCTCCAAGGAGAAAAAGGACCATATGTCTGGAGCCCCGGAGAAGTCTGGAGAGCGGCGCAGCAGCAGATTTTTAATACTCGTCTTCACGGCCTCTTTTTTTTTTTTTTTTGCTCACTTTCACCAGCAGACTTGTGGCTGTTTTTTTGCTCTCAATGGTTGGATGAGTTGGACTTCTTGAACTAAGTGAGTAGCGCTCTCATAGGAGCAATTTAGCAGCGAGCAACACAAACTCAAAACTCATCTCACACTTTTTTTTCTTGATGTAGTTTGGGATTAAAATGCTCAATGATAAACCGCAGCAACATGTCTTTGAATCTTTGCTTTTTGTAGTTGTAGAATAAAAAGCTGGCATTTTCTGGGTGAAAGGCAGTCTGGAGGGGGGGTTTCTGGTAGGCTTCTTTCCTGGTCCAAGTCGAGGATTAACAGACCGCCTTTCTTAAACACAAGCTCCAGATGCTGCCTGAAAGACTTCACAGCTAGAAGGAGAAGAACGAATTCAGAGAACAAAAAGACGAGAGAAGAGGGGGACAGATTGGGACATGTTCGGGGTTAGGGCTGAAGCCGCTCAGACTCCATCCTTTCTCCTCTGATTTTACTTCCTTGGGCTTTTTTCTCTCCCCTTTTACCCCTGCGCTCATTATCTTCCTCACCCACTCTATGTTCCCTCACCCCTCACTTTCTTTCCACTCTGTTCATTTCTCTTCCCTCTAACCCCTCTCTTCATGCGCGCTCTCTCTCCATCCATTTGGTGGAACAGTGCTGCTGATAATGCCTGTAATTGGAGTGACTCACACTTTTCCAGTGTGTTTGGACCAGATAAAGAATATTGTCAGCATTTTGCCGACATGGCCTCTGCTGGCAGAATTAAATGGACTCTGTTCTGTTCTGTCTGCAGCAAATTAAAAGCCTCTCAATTCATCTGTTCTCGCCCGAGGCTCACAGGGGCCTCCTATTCACACAGAAACACCGTGGAGAGGGGGGAGGAAGAGAATAAGAGAGATTTCCCTCTTCCCCAAGAAGCACCAGTCAGTCTTTTTTCGTTTTTGTCAGAGTCCTGCACTCAGCCACTATTAGATGGAGACGGAGAGGGAACGAGAGGTCAAGACTGATAGTCTTAGGAGAGGTGAAGAGCAGCTCAGAAGGTAGTCAGCTTCATTATTCAGCTCGTCGACTTGCAGCTGTCTCCTGCTGTCTTTGCACTTCGGCGTCTCTGTGCAATAAAGGAGTTGTGTTTGCATGTAAATGTGTGTGTTTTCGTGCATTCACAAATCGGAGTCAGAGTGCGAATCTGAGTGTTTTTGGCTGCTAGTTTGTAGTAAACGCTGCCAATCAACACTTCAGAATAAAAGTAGTGGCAGATGGGCGAAGAAGGGACAGAATGCTGGACGCTGCCCAGTAAAGGCTACGAGCGTGGTAGTAGTGTTAAAGGAATATTTTATGTTGATACATTATGTATGAATATGGTTGTCTTTGCAAATGATAACAATTACACTTAATAGCCACCAAGTAAATAGCTAAAATTCACTTGGTGGCTACATTAGATATTAGTTTCACATAAAACTACTGGTGTTAAAATTATACTGAACAAGTAAGTTAAAGTAAGCATTTTTCTAAGCATACACTTATTAGTTACGAGTTACTTTTTAGCTGTTCAACTATCAATAGCAGGCGTCCAGTAATGGGGGTTTCTGTTTCTCTAAATCTTTATGAAGAAAGCTTTAGATATGATTTAAAAGTAAGTACCCCAACCAAAAGATTAATTACAGTAATTGACTAAATATGAATACACTGATTAATTACAATAATTTGATTAGTTGTAATTAGTTACTTCCACCCTTGAGAATGGAAGGTAAAAAAAAACAAAAAAAAAAAACAGGATTAAGGACTTTTCGACCACTGAAAGCACATGTCCTGGAGCTGAACACTGGTCAGTTCATTGTCTTGGTGTAATTGCAGATTGTTTCAAGTCTTGTTTAAGTCGCTTGTTTCTTTTATGTGACATTTCATGTTGTTTAAGTTGTTGTTTAACTTTTCCTGCTGCTCTTTAGATCAGGACTTTCTTGTAGAAGAGATTTTGAATCTCGGAGGGAATTTTCCTTGAAGAACAAATGTTAAATGATCTATTTTTCCATGATGGTCACAGAAGTTTTAAACCTCCAGGTCAACCTAATTTACTTATTTATTATTATGTTGAAATTGTAACCCAGTATCCCAGGTCAAAGTCCATGAACGTTTACAGCCAGCATGTTTATTACCTTGTGTATTTAATGAGGCGTTATAACTGACTCATGTTTGGTTTTGACCTCCAAATTAAGTGGTTCTATAATCTGGCCAATCTGATAGCTTGTTTACAACCTGTTGGATCATCTAACTGCTTGCTTTTTTGTCAGTGAGTTCGTGGATCAACAGCAACTTTCCTCTCACTGTGCAATAAAATCCTAACTCATATAAAGAAGTTTTTGTGAAAATGAACATTGTTAGCATTGTTAAACCTGTCTAATGAATTTACTGCCCGATTGAAGAAGGAAGTGCTTTAACGTGGTGGGATTGTTCTTTAAGCAGTGTCCTTGCAGAGACACATTATTGACAGGAAGTGGGAAGTGCAGAACAGGTCTCTCCGATCCGTTACCATGGGCAACATGTACTCAAGGCCCCCGATCAGAAAACAAGCTCATTCTCACGCCTGCTGAGAACTCTTGCAAGGTTTCTCCTGCCAACAGTAACACAACCTAATTGAAGCAAACCTCTTTCTTCCTCTGTTTTCTCCCCAGCTCTCCGTGGGTGTGTGTGGGATGTTGTGTCAGGGCTAAAGCCCATCCCTCTCCCATGAGCCTGTGTGCCCACACACACACCTGGCGCCTCCACGCACACACCCGGCGCCCACGCACGCACAGCCGGCACTGACGCTGTGAACTGGACCCTCGGAGCCCAGCGGAGCCAAGCGGAGCGGAGTCTAGCCCAGTTGGAGCCTGAGGATGTCAACAGAGACAGAGCTACAGCCAGCGGTCAGGCCCAGCAGCGTCAGGCGGGACTCCAAGAGGAAAGGTCGGTGCACTGTTCTCACACCTGTTGTACACTTTGAAGCTGTGTTAAGGAAGTTATTTCTCAGTATTCTTTAAAGTTGTTTACTTTTTTACTCCGTGAGGAAAGAAATGCATTCACTAGTTTACTTCGTTTAAGAGAACCAAATCCTTAATAGCCTTGATGCAGAAAATGATATTACCAGTTTTATACACTGTTCAGAAAAACACTCAGAGGATTTGTTGTTTGTCAATATTTCACCTTTAAATTAATGCTTATAGGGAACTGAGAACGTCAATGAGAGAAAATGAGTTGGTAACCTTGCTAAGACGCCGGAGGTGTGCAGCGTGTGGGCTCACTGAAGCTACTCTTTCTTGTTCCATTACTCACTGCAGTATTTCAAACTGATCTGCTGTCAAAAATGGTGAATACGACCGTTGCTTTGTTATTTTAGATACGTTTATGACGAACAATATCTGTAAAGTAGGGATCAACTGAAATGCTTTTTCATGACCAATATCTTGGTGTCAAGATTTAAAGTAACCAGCAGGGAATGTAATTTTTTTTTTTTTTTACAATTAACTCCAATAATGCACTGCACCTCTGCTGCATTTATTTGATAACATTAGCTACTTTGCAGATTCCGATTATTCAGTGTTGCAGGATATTACTTTTTGTGGGTGGGAAAGTGAGTGAGACCTCAGTACACGTGTGGTTCCGGCCTGTGCATACATTTTTATTTTTCAGTTTTAACCTTCCTTGTTACTGTTCTTTTTGCATGACACAAAGTAAAAACAACACTGTCTTGACAAATCAAAGCATCCACCTTTGTCTGAGCTGATCCTGACTAAAGAAAGAAATGTGTCACACTGCTGCATTACCATGAAGAATATATTACAAAAACTAGTCATTTTCTGGGACTGTGCTCTCACTACAAAAACACACATTCGTCAGCCCCTTCCTCCTTTATATTAATTGTGTTTTGCTCCGCTGCTGATGAAGGATTTGGGTCACAAAACAGAACGCAGGGCTGCTGTTGTTCATGGCTAATTAACAGGTGCGGGGTTTCACGGTGCAGGAGCCTGCTACCAAACAGGTGCGGGGAGTGTTGTGGTTGGTGAGAGGCAAACAGATCCAGGTGTGAAAAGCTCCAGAGGCAGGTAGCTAGCAGGTGTATTAGCAGGCCTGGGTGGTCTCAGAGCAGAGGTGATGCCAGGGGCCAGGCTGGCAGCCATCACCCAGCTGCTCGGTGCCACCTGCCCGACTGCGAGAGCGACGCCTAGCACTCTCTGAATAAGCATCTGATTGATGTAGCAAAAACTCTGGACACCGTTGGGAACGGCACTTAATGGATGCACACGTACACACACACACACACACACACACACACACACACACACACACACACACACACACTCACTCGGTATCACCTGCAGCAGATGCCTCATTGCACACGGCACGCTTCAGCCCCTGCAAACAAGCGTAGGTTCCCCCCATACACAATGTGTGAGGGAAGGCTGAATGCCTCTCATGTCCTATTTAGAAACAGTATTGTTCTGCTGCAATGGAGATCATGTTCATCATTCAGACTGCTCTCCATATGTGAGGGGATTGCAGACACACACACACACACTCACGCACACACAAACTCACTCACACTAGGACTGGGATTGAAGCCCAGAAGAGCATATGAGAGGAAAGATGAATGGTTTGCCTTCAGCATTCAGACTTGAGGGTTTTTAGCTTCTTCTCTCTGCCTGCTTCCCCTGTCTCATTCTCTCTCTCTCTCTCTGTCTCTCCCTCTCCCTGCCTCACAAACATACACACACATGCGAAAACACACACTCACACACTACCTTACACCTTGTCTCGTATCTGCATCTCTTTTTATGGTGGTGTGTAAGGGTTAGAGTTAGGGTTTGAGCTCACACAAAGTACTTATCGCTTTTCTGATCTGGGTCATTTCTTCCAAAACACACACGGACGTACACACACACACACACACACACACACACACTGGGCAGGGTGATGAAAGTCATATGCAATCATACATATACCACACACGAGCAGCGAGTGTGCTCTGGGAATAAGAAACTTTGATAATGCCCCTGTTAATAGCGTGCTTCATGTGTGCGACCGGTGTACGTACAGTACATACACATGTTTCTGTCCCCGTCTCTTTGGAGTAGCTTGATTTGAATGAAAATAGATCCTCTGAATGGCTGCTCATCATTAGGGTGTAAACGGCGGCTTGTGAGAATCCCTGCAGGGATAGTCCTTCACTTCCCTAATATCCTCCCTCTCCCTCCTCATCCTCCTCCTCCGCCCACTGCTCTGACTCCTAAATGACCTTGCCCTGAATGAGTGAGACACAGAGGAGAGACTGATCACGAGGAGAGAGAGAGAGAGAGAGAGACTGAGGGAGACTAATGACTCAGTGTGAAGGAGAGCTGTTTAATCTCAGGCCTTTGTTTCACACTTCTGTGGTGAAGAATGTAATGAAAAAGACTATGGGACTGCAGCGTGTCACACATTAATCACAGATGGTGTGTGTGCCCGGCTCCACATCAGTGTGTATCTGTGGGTTTGCACGTGTATGTTTCTTTTGTACACACAATTACGTTTCTTCTGAGAGCTCAGGGGTCATTCTTCTCAGAGAACCTTTTTTTCTCTTCCAAAAGGTTTTTTATTGAATTACCGTGTCAAGATGGAGATAACCTCCGACCTTCGGCATTTACATGACCGGAGCTGAATAACTGCGGCTTTCTGCCGTCTCCGACAGTGAATTAGTCCGTCTTATTGGTCAGGCTTGATGCTTGAAGTATGAAAGTCTTAATTAATCCTCAACAAATCCACAAAGATTACGTCTCTGCACCTCTATCCCTCTCAACCAGCCCTGCTTCCTTCCCCCTTCAAGTCCTCTACAGTACTTGTATTCCTGCAAATCATAATAATTCTTCATTTTAATGTAGGTGGTGTAATTTAAACACCACTGGTTGCCGTTTAGGGCATGGCCCGCTGATAACCTGCCATCACAGGTTGCTTTTACACGGCTTGGCCAAAAAACAAACTCACCAACTTGTCATTTACAACAGTTCTCAATATTACTGCAGTCAAATACACCATCACTGACTATGACATCAGTGCTAGAAGATATAGCTAAATTGCCACAGCTATGACAGTGTCAGTAAAAACTGAAGTTACGCAAAGGGATACGAGTCTGAGAGATGCCTCGAGTGGATGTTTGTTCGACGGCTAGTTTCTTAAAAGGAAACACGTTCTGATATTCTTCATTATCAATAAAACACAAAGCTGACAGTCTGCCGGTGCAAACACCAGCACGCGCTATGTGAATGTCAAATTAGAACAGCTAGCCAATTTGAGGTTTGTCAGGAGCCCCAACAGCTGCCGACAGTTTTGTCTCCACTTCAAACTTTTCCATCTCATCGCCCACCTTGTAATGAAGTACGATGAACCGTGGACGTCTTACTCTGGGGAATCTCCAAATCGCGTTTCACACTTTCACTGTGCAAGCAAATCATTCTGGCATTACAACGTGGGCTTTCAACAGATCTGCATTTTGTCAAATGTAGTGTAATTAATGTAATTACAGATCACACTTAAAGCTGTTATAAGCATGCTTAATGAACTAGTGTGCTTCAGCCTCCAGAGGATCTCAAGTCAAAACAGGGTACAAAGATTGATCTGTTAAGCTGGCTGAGAGAGTTTCATTTTATAGTACTTTAAAGGAGACATACTCTGCTCGTTTTCAGGTTCATAATTTTATTTCGGGTCACTACTAGAATAGGTTGACATGCTTTAGTTTTCTCATACTCTCCACTGCAGCAGCACTGTGATCCTCTTCTGTTTAAAACGCTCTGTTTTAGCTCCTATCTCTTTAAGACCCACCCTCCTGATTACCCAGTCTGCTCTGATTGGTCAGCTCACACACACACACCTGAGAAATCACTGCTAGCAACAGTACAGTGGTAGTGCTAAATCAATTCTTACGTGCTAAACTAACCACAAGGCAGAAATTATGCAAACATGTGGCATGCGATGAAGTGTGATGTCACAAAGTCACGGTATTAAAGGCGGAGACTGCTGACGAGGTCTTTCAGGACCAGTGTTTTCTGTGGGAGGAGCTTCTGTTGGTGCAGACTTTGACCTTTTTAACTTTCAAGATCTTTTACATGCTCAAGAACACATACAGAAGAAGGGAAAGGAAATAAACAAAAAAGCATATCAGGTCCAGTTGTATGAGATAGAATTAAAAGTAACTGTGAATAATAACATCTGATACAGAATAAGTTCAGATTCTACAGTGACTCTGACAAAACAAAAAAGCATGAATAAAGATACAAAATAGCGGAATCTGAACCGCCAAATAAACTCCTCTGAGTTCTCTGTGAAGCTGGCGTCATGCCTGTACTGTTGTTACAGTGTGTATGGACACTATCAGAGTTGTGAATGAATATTTGAGGCCAGCCAAGTGTTTGCAAATTGTGACTAAGATTGGAAAGCTTGTCTACGCAAGCAGCCGCATTGGCAGGTAACCAGCAATCCTGTGGGTGTTATTCATTTCTAAAACCCTACTTGTAAATATAGCAACTCTGACGTTAGTAATTTTGGGACTCCAACCAACAGATTATGACTTTTTTTTTTCTTTTTTATTCACAGTATTGTCTATATAACATCATTAAATGTTCAAATAAATCATTCATAGATGCGCGCCCGTCTTTTAGGATGTGACAAAGAATACGATTACAAGTAATAATAACTTCCGCTTCTGTCAACACACTCGGTCGGCTGTCATCACAGCTCTGGAAAATCACGACTCTCCCACGGGGGGGGATCGGAGCTGAGGATGTGTGGGAGGGTGCATCTACAGTGTAGCTGGCAGCCAACAGTATGAAAAGAGTGGTTAAGGGTTATAGCTGTGCAGCTGTTAGCCTTTGTGTGTGTGTGTGTGTGTGTGTGTTGTGTGTGTGTGTGTGTGTGTGGGTGGGTGTGTGTGTGTGTGTGTGTTTGCTCGTCTCTGGTGTGCGATTAGCAAACACATTATCTGCTTCGTGTGGATATTATGCACACATCCAGTCTATCTGGCACAATCACCGCAGCCATTTACTCTGATATCTTTCCCTGGGGAATCTTAGAGCACAAACAACAGTATTTTGAGCATGTGTGTGTGTTTGTGTGTCTGTGTGTGTGCCTTCTATGAGAGGTAATCAGATCTGTTCCCTCCAATCAGACAGAGATTGAATTGAATTGGCTGTCTACTGTTGTGGCTGTCAGTGGAGTCCAGTGGTGGATACAGGAGGGATGGAAGACACTCGGTCACAGATAGAGGAGCACACTCTTTTCCATCACTAAAACTATATTTAGAGATAACTGCCTCCGCTCTGTCCTCTCCCACTATCTGCTTACCCTTCTCTCCCATCAGGTTATTTATGGCAAAATTAGTGACCTATCCATCCCACTGTCTACTCTTTTCACCAGTCCGTGCATCCATTTTTTTTTTTTTCAGCATGGTAATGACCGAGGAGGGCCGGTAAAGCTTGGTTGCGATGCGATCAATGCTATTCCCAGGCAGGCTTCTCATTCCACAAACCCACATCTTCTCTCCGTGCAGCAGCTCCAATGACACACTCCTCTGCCCCTATTCTTGTGTGTTAGAAGAAGAAAAAAAAGCTTCACCCAAGCTTTCAAATGTGGCCACAGAGAATAAGCATTCAAAAACGCCTGACTCTGGGAGGAAAATAAATAACAGTGAAAGCCCTTTATTTCCCTTCCGGATGTCTTGGACTATGTGTGTGTGTGTGTGTGTGTGTGTGTGTGTGTGTGTGTGTGTGTGTGTGTGTGTGTGTGTGTGTGTGTGTGTGTGTGTGTGTGTGTGTGTGTGTGTGTGTGTGTGTGTGTGTGTGTGTGTGTGAACTCTGTGATCCTCTCAGTATGTTCAGCCTTAGTCCTCTCCTCCACGCTAGTTGGTGTAGCTTTGCCCACCGCATCACTAACTACAGTCTCCATAGCAACAGTTTGCTCCCTGCTTATAATTTGCACAAAAGGAAAAACGTCCCAATGTCACACACACAGGCTCTAATAAAGGCCACTGCTCTCACCCCACTGTGCTGGTTGAAGGACTGTGCTTTAGAGGGGCATTTCTCATTTGTTAGACGTTGACAGGCTGCTGTTTTTCTATTTCATATCACAAACAGAGCTCTTTGTGCAGAGCTGATCTGAGACACGTCAGCACTGTGAGTCAGAGGAAAAGCTGGATTAATTGTTTATGTCTTCTAAGGCGAAGAATAGTACATGGCTCCATTTTCTTATACGTAGTGAAGGTGATTTCCGGTCTAACTGAGTCTGAGATAAGGAGCAACAGAAATAGTTTCAAGGTCCCTCTTTTCGGGGTTGTACTTTTAGAAACTTTAGTGGCCGACTGTTGCTGCAACTACAACTTGTGCACCGCCTCATTAGGAAAATGAAAATGACAAAATGAAAATGATTCATAATCTGCTGATTGCTTAACTTTTTGGTCTAAGATGATCTGCTCGAAACTGCAGCTTACAAGCTTCGAGGAGGTAGCATTTTAAAAGCATCTGTAGAGGAACTTTTAAAGTGACTGATGGTAATAAGTTTTAAGCTGTTATGTGTGCTACAGATGACAGTCTGCAAAGTTAACTTGGCAGTGCAGTTCTCCTTCCATTAATGCCTGTGTGCATCACAAGACAGTTTTTATCTGCGTTTGGAGAAAAGACAGTAACATGTTATTTATATAGTGCTTTTCATGAACGTGTTAATTTGAGTATGATGTTTATTTAAACCTAAACAAGACATGATACAACACACCAGGTTTGATTCCAGCTAGAGACCCTTGTCTCTTTCTTCCTTTTCCCTGTCTTCACTGTAAAAGGGCAAACAGAGAGAACTGTCTTACATTATTTCATAGAATTTTCTTTAGTATGATGTTTAAGTTCCTCCTTCTCTCTTTTTCGTTAAGAGACTACAGGACATGTAATTTACAAAGCAGATCTGTATTCTGTCAACACTTTAATTCCATGGGGACCAAAGGGACAATGATGATGATGATGATGATGATGATGATGATGTTACACAGTGAGGAGATAAGAGAGTTATAAACATGGAGAGACACTCTAGCAGATGGCAGAGCTTCCTCTTCCTTTTCATGCTGTATGAAGTTCGTCAGTCCTCCTTCACTCCATCCCTCTCTTCCAGGACCCCGGCTGAGTGAATGAAGGGAAGGGGTTCATTACGCAAGATGAGACACAGAAAGACAGAGAGGGGAAGGACAACAACTTCAAGTGGTTCCATATTTTTGGCAGAGATGACAGACATGAGAGAAGGCTTTGTTCTGGCACACTCGCCTTGGCATGAAAGGAGGACCGCTGTGTTTTGAGGAGTTACCTGTGTTTCCTAATGCTTTGAAAGACGGGTCTCTAGTGTTTGACTGTCACACACACACTCACGCACGCACACAAACACGCACGCCCATGGACGTACACACAAGCACGCCTCCTGTTCACACAGACTGTGGGATTTAGGAAACAAATAGTTCTGACACTTTTCAGTCAGATGTGTCTTACAGTGTTTGAACAGACTAAATAATGTGTGTGTGCGCGTGTGTGTGTGTGTATTTAGGACTGAGGACAGTGCGAGGTGGTTTTTCTACCTCCTCTGATGATAGGAAGTATTTGGTGAGAGCTCACAATGCAGAAGGCTCAGAGAACTCCATGTTCTTCTCCTGCGGCAATGTACGAACGGTAATGCAAAAGTGGAATTGAGTGTGTGTTTTTTTGCGTGTGTGTGTTTTAATGTGTGTGATCGGCGGCCGAGGGGCGACCAGCAGCGCAGTCCGCGGGGGGAACCGCTTCAGCGTTGCATGACAGGATGCTGGCGACTTGTTTACACAGCCCGCTCTCTGATGCCCTGTCAGAGCCCAGAAAACACACTGCAGCGTGCGCAAACAAAACACACACACACACATGCAAATAGACACAGTCACATGCAGACTCGCAGGCCATGTTCCTCTTCGTTAGTGAGACCAATTACCTTGTAATTAAAGCCAGGGCGAGAAACGAGCTTTACCACCAAGAGTCCTACATAGACTGAGGGCTGCTGGGAGGAGAGAGAGAGACAACAGGATCGAGGGTGGCCTTACGGTAGTAAAGGTACTGTCGGCTTCTTATTAAATGGGGAGAACGCAGAAAGGATGAGATGAAATGAAAGGGTAGAAGTCAGATGCACTAGAACAGGCTGTACGTTTGTGCACACCGAATGAACTTCGCTTCCTCGGATAAAAACCGGACGGCTGCCATTCCCATCATCAACGCTCCATTTAGATATTTTAGTCTTAATAAGCAATGTGTACAGAGCAGAATTGTGTTTTGCAAACATTAGCTGAGTGCTTTTTTCCCAGGTGATTCAGTTCATGTTGTTATGGTGAAAATATTAGACTTTAACCTAACAGAAAAAAAAAACATGCTGAACAGCACACAGGCACAGCGAGTGGAGCTGTGCTGTTTGGCTCTTTGTGCTGTGTCAAAAGCTCAGAGCATTTATTAAAGTCAACTTCATCACCTACCAAGTGAGCAATAAAATCAACTCCAATCAACTTGCCATGATGGTTGTGTGTAACACTCACAAGGCCCTCATCACTTTCCTGCTAAAACAGTTTAAGTCTTGTTCTTTAAATGTATTGTTATTTCCAATTGCACTATTGTAAGTACAGCTGGTACACTGTGTAAACTGCAAGATGCAAGATGCATTTTTTATTACCCTGCACAGGCCGGGATTCAAACCCAAGACCTGCCTGCTGTGAGGCAACAGTGATAACCATGAGTCACTTTGTTTCACAATGCATTTTAAATGGTTTTTTGAGCATCACAACCTCCGTAAACTCACTATCATAATTCGATCCACTCGTGGATCAAGAAGACCTGCACAATGAAATTATTTTATCCCCATTCAAGGTAGCCAGGGGCTAACCAGAAACCAGAAAATCAGCCGGCTCAGCCAGCACAAGTGCTCACTGTATGGGCCTCACAATGCGCAAGGTCTGGGTAATTTAAAATTTAACTTTTTTGGCTTTAGGCATCACTGAGCAGGTGTCTGAGCTGTATTGACTGCTCATGAAAAGTCCATCGTCTGCACTGAATTTTGGCAAAATTCATGTAGAATACTTCAACACTGAAAGGTTTTGTTTTTTTTTTTATCTCAAAATGGCGTCCAAACACTGTGTTTGTTGTTTATTCTATATACTATTAGGTAAGCTAGTTACCTACATGACTTTACTTTCCTGTCCTGCTATAAAGTTTGTAAAAAAAAGTTTCCTTAAAGGTGTTCGTCTTCCCTACACAAAAGTTTTCTCTGTGTCCTTTTCCAAAGTGACCTTGACACACGGGGTGCTGATGTTTCTGAGTGTGTGTGTGTGTGTGTGTGTGCGTATGGGCCGGTAATGGGCAGTGTATTGTGTCTGTCCCTGACGTATTTTTCAGCTCTAATGTTTTTCTGCCACAGAGGATTGCTGGATGCCTCAGGTCACACATGCATGCACATGCACCTTCACGCACAGACAGCTCAGGTCTGTGGCTGTGCCCCCGTCATCCAGGTCAGAGCGCCGGGCGGCAGGGAGATGGAGCGGGGGAAAAAAGGGGGAAAGAAATAGAGATGGAGGGAGAACGAATGTCGGGGACGAGAAGAACAAAAGGGCAAGAGGATAAAGATTACACGATGGCTCTTTGAGATTGTCGATATGTCTAACTTCAAGTCCAACTCAGGCGCATTCTTTCATTTGTTTTCTTTCTTTTTCTTCTCGCATAGAAGCCAAATTGCTACTAACAAAAAAACAGATACGTGAAATGAAAACCCGCAGGCAGAACATGAGTTTGAACTAAAAACATCTCAGTGTAAACTTCACATAATTTAGCAAACTGCTTGAGCTGTGAAGAAGCAGCTTCATTCAGTAAACACAGCAGCAGTCATGTTGCAAATAAGACAGAAAAAAAGCACATCAGCGCAGTGCTCGCTTATTTGACGAGTTGCAACGGCACTTTATCATCTCATTTTACACCCGTGATTCACTTCAGCAACTGTGGCTATGTTTTTGTAACGTGTGCATATGCGTAGACTCAGTTTGAGCTTCTGTGTGCCAAATCAATCGTCCAGACTTAAGCATGGAGCTGAAGGGGAAACTTGTTGTTTTTCTTGGCACATGCTGCTTGTGGGTTTAAAAGAGCCTGCGTGAGAGCGGGTATGAGTGAGCGCTTCATCTGAGCAATTCTCTGATAGGTAAAGAAAGCACATGCGCGCACAAAAAAAAAGAAAGAATGCACACACACACATTTTCTCACAAGCAGTCAGCAGCAGGGTTTAGAAGCAGGATTAATTGGAGAGTTACTGCGGTGTTCCCTCATGTGCTGTTGAGTGTTTGTTGGGAACCATCCCAGCTGTAGTTAAGAGCCTCTGGGTGCTGCTTCATTTGGAGCACAGTGAAACAAGCGCCATACTTCAGATGCCTCTGGAAGCAGCACAGGCCTGCTGAAAATGAATAGTGGCTGTAGCTTTTTGTAGCTAACATCACATCTGAGGAATATCCGAAAGGTGCAAACCTTTCCTACGTAGAGGTGCTACATCTCTCACTCATGCTTATCCACTGGCCTCAAACTAATGGTCTAACTCTCCGTTGTCTAATGAAATTAATGAACTGGACTGTTATGCATTGTTGGCCTTACACTGAAAATCCTCTGCACTTTAATCTTCAGCCTGGATGATCAACTTGCATTCGAATAGAGAAACACTGCACCATTGAAGATCACTACCAGTTTCTGTGCAGGTCATCTGAAACATGTTTGGACACATTAAAATCAGTCTAATCTGTGACACGGTAACTGTATGAGTGAGTGGGACTAACCGAGGAGAGAGATCAACTGTAAACCTACCGAGACGTCACCAATTGGTTTATGGACCGACGTTTATAAGACTCAATTTTGACATTGCGGTCGTTACTGTCTTGGTCAGATGTGACAATATGTGGACGAGAGGGAGCTGGGGAGGATCTCCTGATTGGATCAGACTGAGAACAAGTCTGGGTTGCAAAATTGAGCATCATGCTGTGTTGAACAAGACTTGAAACTAAAGATTGAGACCATACGCAGATAGGGAAAAAGTCAACTGTGGTAGTAGTTTGACTGGGAGTTTATCATAAGTTTACACACAGTTTGACTTGTTTTTGGATCCAGTGGAGTCGTCCTCTACTGGCCATTAGCAAGAATGCAAGTCAAGGCACTTATCAGATCCTGAATCTCCTTACATATAAATCAATTGTGTGGCAAGTAAATCAGATGGCAAATAATCAGCTTTTTTCATCAATCTAATTTTTTAATTTTTGATTTAAGAGACATTGCATCACCAGGGCAACATTTCCATAGTTTAGATCTGGGATTGAAAGGAAAAACCATGAGCAGTCAGTCAGACAGATTTTAAACCATCCTTGAAACATTTCACAACATATAGACCCGCTACAGATGTCTAAACCACTGACTTATGTATGAACTTATGTTAAAGTGACGTTGCTTGTGTTTCCATGTCTCTCAAACTACTTTGGTGAGCACAATGTCATCATAACTAATAGAAATGTCGCCTAAAATATGACCTAAGCTGCCAACAAACTGCTTTCTTCCTGAAAGTGCAGTGTCTGTCAATTTTAAAGTAGGACAGGGAGAAAAATAGGAGAAATCTGTTTCAATATGTTTGTAATCTTAATGTAATCCCACTATAGGGGGAAGGATCACACAGAAACAAAAATAGTTCATGGCTTTTGTGGATGGAAGAAGGGTAGAAGGGGGAAGTGATTGGAGAGAGAGTGATGGAGGGGTGCACAGGAGGCAGAAGGTTATAGTTGCCAGGGGCGATGCTAGGGGCTTCCCTGAAGGGCTGGATGTACTGTACCAGCAGTCACCTGCCATCTATCACCTGTGGAAGTGTGTGTGTGTGTGTTTGTATGCATGTGTATGTCTGTGTCTGAGAGAGAGAGAGAGAGAGAGGAGAGTCAGGGGGGTTTTGCCTGTCATAACGCTTTAATCCTGAGTGACATTTATCCAATGGAGGCCTCGCTCATTCATCCATCCATCACGTTCTATTCCTCCTTTCCATCCTTCGCTCTCCGCTTTATGTCATTCCCTCCCTCTCTGCTTGTTGCTTCAGACAGACAGTCAGACCAACCCTGCATACCAAGTGCACACACACACACAAATGTTCTGAGGTATTAACTGCTTTACTGTCGCCCAGAGGGCTGAATACCAGATATTGCGACTCCGGTGTGGCACTGTGTCATGTGTAAAAGAGAGAGAGAGAGAGAGAGTGTGTGTGTGTGTGTGTGTGTGTGTGTGTGTGTGTGTGTGTGTGTGTGTGTGTGTGTGTGTGTGTGTGTGTGTGTGTGTGTGTTCGCCTTTGCTGCCATGGACGATGCACTAGAAGGCTTTTCTATCATTAGTGTTTCGTTATGGTAGGTGTAGTGTGCGTGAACATGTGTTTTGTTGTTTCTGTGCAAGTATGAAAGTGAAAGATTTGACGTGTGTGTGTCTGATTGCGTGTGAGTAAGTGAATGAGTGAGTGTGTGTGTGTGTGTGTGTGTGTGTGTGTGTGTGTGTGTGTGTGTGTGTGTGTGTGTGGAGCAGCCATCACAGATGAAACGGAAGATTCTTTCATTAGTTGTGTTTGAAGCTCAGTGGGGTCACAGCCGTAGCAGACATTTAATTACAGCAGACTGAATGCTTCCCCTGCTGACACGCGCGTGCACACACACACACACACACACACACACACACACACACACACACACGCACACACACAGGGAGGCCTTTCAGGGAACATGCTCCCAAAAGGTAATAATATGAACCACTCATCAGGAGAAGTAACCCTGGGCCCACTCTGCCTTTTCCTCTCTTTCTTCCCCTCTTGGCCTTTCTCGACTGCTGCCTCTCCCTGTGTCTCTCTCCCTGTGTGTGCTAAGTATAGCAGCAGTAATGGTGATGGATGCAGATGGAGAGAGCAGGTCTTAAATGTCAGACTCAAATGAAAACCGCTGTTCCAGTGAGACAAAAGCAGCTGGACACCTCCGGTGTTATTTAACGCTCACACATTTATCACCCTGATTTCCAAATAGGTTGGGACGCTGTGTAAGATTTAAATAAAAACAGAATATAATCATTTTCAGTGAGCTGTGTTTACCAACAACAGTTTTATGGAGTGTTCCTGAACCCATGTAAACATTCATGTGTAACATTATCTCGCCCTGTGCTTCCCTGTGAACGACTGAGCTTTTTTAGGATGCTCCTGTCACACCCAGTCCTGATACTATCACCTGTTATCAGTGAACCTGTTCACCTGTGGAATGTTCCAAACAGGTGTTTCAGCAACTTTCTCAGTCTTCTGTCGCCTCCGTCAGAACTTGTTGTTGAAATGTGTTACTGGCGTCAAATTCAGAATAATTATATATTTTCACGTTGAATATATTTTGTATATATTTACTGTTTTCAATGTCAAGGATGAGCTAATCATCACAGTCTTCTGTTTATGTTTTACACAGTGTTTCTGGAACACACAGATTGTACCTGTTGTACACAGGTACACTCACAGATTAAGTCCTGCACAGCTCAGACTATGCAACAACGATGAAATTGATTTGTGGATGCGTGCATAAAGATTGCGATCAAATCACACATTTCAGGAGGAGTTCCCTTTAAAATAGAATACACATGTAAATATCAGCACAGATTTCTCACAGCGGGTTAAACATTTTGCTGAGATGTGAAGAAAATCCCCTCGGACATTTGTAAGCACATTTAATTTTGCTGTCACATTCACAGAAGAGTTTCTTGGGTTCACCATTAAGTTGGTGTAGTTGTTCCTTTTGTATAGTAAAAGGTTTCTAATCTCAACATTTTTTTTTATACTTGGACATTAGACAAGTACAGTTTTTGTTTGGCTGTAAACACACCATTAAAGGTATGCTGTGGAGATTTTGACCACTAGTAGTGCTCTTGGGCAACGTTTTTATGTAAGTCCACAGTAACACTTTAAAACGACCATCATTAACAAATGGTCAAGAAAGCCAGATCATGTTTAAAGAATCTGCGGAGTATTTATTTAACATTTATGATAGTATGATTTACAGTATGAAACATCAATTGCAACTTTACAATAAACAATTACTTAAAGGGTTTTAAAATTATTTCATCTATTCACATTCATCTATTAACTAAAGTTTAATTAACTATAAATGTACTTTTTTATTAATGATGATTATTACAAAGTGTTACTGTGTGAACACAAGCACAGTGCAGGCAGTGAAATATACGCTTTCTCATGCTATTGCAGAGATAAACTCTAACAACGTGCTAACAAATGTAGCCATGTGCTAACAAGGGCAATGGAAAAAGAAGACGCGTGCGAGTTAACATAAATGGAAATAATGCATTATTTAAAATGTCAAAAATCCCCATATGTTTGTTTACCAGAAAACTCTGTTATTGTTGTTGGTCGCTATTCAAAAACGTAACTTTTTCTATTTTATTTGATTAAAGTTTCCTTGTCTTTATTTTTTCACAAGCTGTCAAAGAGATTTACAGACGGCGGGTTTCCTGACAGACAGCTCATGTCTGGATGTGAAAGATATGCGAGCGTGTTTTTCTACACGCAGCCACAGTGGCATGTTTCATGTTATTCACACAGGGAGAGGAGACGGTGGCTTCGGGGGGGTTCATCATCGCTGCTGACTGTCGCTCTCGCATGTGCTTGTTTATGTGTGTACCCGCCTATATGCACATTTCATGGGACCGTTTCAAGTTTAATGAAGGCAATATTTAAATGTCTTCAAACATCTCTGCGTTGAAGGGGGGGGGAACAAAACACCCTGGTGGTTTAATCACTTACTCTCATCTGGGCCCAACTGAGACGTGGCACAATAGAGAGAGCTGCTCTCTCTTTTACTCGCTTTAAAATAAGGACAGATGTTCTTCAGCTCCTTTGTCTAGGAAGACTTTGAGGCAGACAGTCATGATTTACTCCAAGTAGGACTGTGACGGAGTGCCCTGCCTGTTCAATGATTCAGTGGAATGAGCTCATCCACACCATAGTTGTGTGTATGTGTCTGGGTGTGCAGGTTTCCTTTTTTTATATCAGTGGAGAACGGAGTGTATTTTCTGCTCATTTTGTCCTTCACATAGGACACCTTTTCAGACAATTTTCACAAACGAATGTTATTTGCGCTTTTCACAGTGCAGGTTTAATAATGCGAATGAATGAGATCCTGTTATTTCTATAATAATGAGCTCTTTTGTAGCGATGATTGCCCTTAAACATTGTCCAACCCTTTCCACGTATGTGATTGAATTCAGGTGATCCAAATGAAGCATTTGCAATGGGTATGTTTGTGCATGAATGTGTGGGCCAGCAGACAAAGCTGAGGGATTAGGGTTGGACAGATAGAGTCACATAACAACGATGGTCTCGCCTCTGGTTAAAGGCCTCATTCCGCCTTTTACTGCACTGCTGTAGGAACTCTATGAATGGAGGGAGTGTGTAAGGATGAGAAGAGGAGAAGTGGGACCTCTCCATCACTCCCACTATGACCTTCCAAGAGTCACGCTGTTATAGAGTACAGAACTAATGCCTCAATATATTATCTGAATATGCTGCATTATCATTATATCTCTCCCTCTCACTATCGCTCTTGCAGTCTTTCACTCACATATACACACTCGAAAAACACATTGGAGAGAGACATGCGCAGATGCAGAAGAGTCCCCCCCCCCTCCATACAATATTTGATGATGAAATGTTTGCACACCACAGGTCAGAGATAGAGAAACAGAATGGGGGGGAAAGATGGAGAGAGCACGACACAAAGGAAGCGAGTTTAGCCTTATGAGCAGCTATTCTCCCTCTCGGCTCCGCATTGTGTTTGGTGGGGAATTTTAAGTCACTTCAGGAGATAACATAGAGACTTCCTGGACAAGAGCAAGGTCAACACGGAGCGGCATCGCCCGACGCTCGCTAATGCGTGCGCACAATGGCCGACAATCTCGCACACAATGGCGGTTGAGGAGAGAGGGAGGGCCGAGGGAGACGGGGGAGATAAGAGTGAAATGTCACACTATTACTTTGCGGGAGAAATGGCCGCGGAGGAGAGCGAGTTTTAACTCTAATCCTGCCGAACTTTATTGATTCCTGTATCTGAGTATATTGACCAGTGCCATTCATATGATACCACAGTTCAATGCTCTGACAGTTCTGACCTGCACTATAGGTTGTTTTTTTTGTAAGATCACTGTTGAAGTCTGTTTTTGGTCCATGTGATTGATGATCGTGAGGTAATAGCACTGGTCTGAGTTAGATGGAGGTCCTTGACTGGAAGATGTACTGTAGGACTGAGTATGTGTTTGTGCGTGTGTGTGTCCGCAGGGCAGGATCGCAGCGAGGCGGCTCTCATCAGGCGTTTTAAGGGCGATGGCGTCCGCTACAAGGCCAAGCTCATCGGCCTGGACGACGTCACTGCCGCCCGTGGAGACAAACTCTGCCAGGACTCGATGATGAAGCTCAAGGTAAGAAGAGTCTCTCACTTCTTGTCTTTTCTCTCTGTTATTGTGTTTCAGATTAAGAATGTATTTCTTAATGCTTCCTAAAGTTGGCTGAAAATAATTCAGTTCAGCAACTTTCAGTGTGAGTTGCCAAGTTTGGAGATTTCAGATGTCTGCTTTCTCTTGAATATAATGGAACTAAATGGCACTTGGCTTGTGGTGCTCAAAGGGCCAAAAAAATATAGTACAATAGTAGAAGTGGTATAAAGAAGTCAATTGCAACGTCTCTTGGAGTCATGACCAGGTTAATCCACAGACTTTATTGGGAGCAGTTTCACTTGGAAACTGTTTTCTTTCTGCCGAACTATACTCGTCAATTGCACCAAAGGAAGCATGCATCTACTCATGGATGAAATGCTAACAAAGTTATTTAACAGCTCATCATACATGATGCACGCTTTCTTCCAGATAGGTGATGTTGGCTGGTAGAAAGAAAATAGTTCCTTGTACTGATGTTAATGATTACACATTGATTGATTCATCGCAGTTGGTGTATGTGTTGACATTAATAAATGAACGTATATTAACCGACATCTTCTGTTACTCAGTCGGTGTTCATCTGTTCTTTTAACCCTCTCTGATTTTGCATTAAATATAGATTATGTTAAAGGGAAAATGACCAAAATATTTCATTTCATTATTAACGAGTAACCGATAATCGATTCTTAAGGTACCCAACTATCACTTAAAGAAATTTGACCTACGTAAAACTGCTCACAGCAAGGTCTGTGGCTTATCCTGAGTAGCCAGGTCCGGCAGATGACCAAAAACTCAGCAACTCACACCAAAACAATCGTGGTGGAAAAACAAGTGTCGTTGTTTCTGGGGTGAACTGTCCCTTTACCACAAGAGATAATGCACTGGATTGCCTGCAGCCCCGTTAGTTTCGTGACCCACAAAAATGGTGGAGCACCAATAGCCAACACAGTTGTCGGTCCATAAATAGTTCTTGAACTTCATGCATATTCTAAAATTCAAACTTTTAAATATGCATGTTTCGTACATCACAGCACAGCTGCACTCGTACAGTATATATGTGTGTGTGCGTGCATGCATGCATGCATGATTGCCGGAGGAGAAGGGTGGAAGAAGAAAAAAAACGAGGACGTTATAATTTATAGGCAGGACGATGATCAGTGCAGGAGGAAGTGAGGAGGTTAGCCATATGGATGAGAAGGGGATCGGGGTGACTGTCTCATTTGCAAGGACAGGAACAATTAGAGGGAGAGGTAGACAGATGGGGCAGTTAGCAGCGGAGAGGAGGCACATAGGAGGGGAATCATTTGGATGATAGGTGAGAGGGAGACGAGAGTGGATAAAGATGGTGAGAAACAGGCCATTTATTTACTCATTTACTCGTTGCAACCTTAAATTGGGCCATCCAAATAATGTTTGTAGATGAACTCAACAGTATTTTTTAACCATTTACACAGTAGACTGAACATCAGTTGCAACTTAGCAATAAACAGTTGCTTCATAATTGATTTTTAAGGCATTTAAATAGTTTGGAAATCAGTGGTGAAGTGTTGACGAATTTGCTTCTTCTTCCACAAATGTGTGATGAGAGAGTTTGGAAACAGTGTGTAGAGCGCTCGTTTTAAAAAATGTATGAATTGTCCCTTTGAAACATGGGATCCAGATACTGCGGGAGATATTTAGGTTGAGAAAATTACGTTTTGTTTGTGTAGTGAAGACTCTCTCCAGCCGAGGCGTAGCAGGGTGAGGAGAGGACAGACAGGCCCATTGATCAAACAGCTTCCCTCCTCCTCATTTATTCAGACAGGAAATCCATCAACTCTTTTTCTCTGATCTCTCCACCTCTTCTTTCACACTGCTCCTCCCTCTCCGAGCCCGACTCCCCTGATTTTCTGGTCCCGCTCGTCTCCTTTTCTGCTCCTTTTGTGACTCACCTATGTAAATGGAGGCAGGGTGAACATAAAGGGGAATTCCAGCCTTAGGTACACGTGTAGAGTCATAAATCATCACCACGTGTCACAGAATTCAAGTAGTTACATCGTCATGATTACATTTATTCCTGCACCTGGCTCGTCTACTGCTTTAGTTGTTATTGAGTTCCCTCCTCCCACAATGCCTTTCAACGACCTGAGATATGACATTAATGTTTCAGTCACGTGCTCCTTGGATGGTCCCACTTCTGAGTTGTTGTTTTGACCTGAAGGGGCGTTAATCTGAATTTTCTTTGCTGTCGTCTGATACGAGCAATTGTAGTTTAATACTATACATAAATGTATTTGTCGTTCTACCATAAACTGCTTTTAACAATAACACATGTATGAATATGCGAGAAGTACAGACTGAGACGTCTGAGAATGTTCTCTATCTGCCTTTATTCGCCCATCTACTCATTAATTAAGTTTTGTCCTAGTCATAGTAGTTAATACCCATCACAAGAATGCCTCAGAAGACTAAAACAGACTGTTGAGGCTTTAGTGGGTTAAAATATTAATCTGTGATTAGTTTCTCTGTGACTGATTATAAAGACATTCCAAATTGTGATGTTTAATCATGAAAAGGTTTCCGAAAGAGAAATCATCCAAAGAGAAGCTCTTTATGGACTTAATCTTCCCACTACAGTGCACATGTGTTTCTGTCCTGCTTCTAACATGTTTTCTCTGTGTGTGCGTGTGTGTGTGTGTGTGTGTTCCTGTCCTCAGGGTATAGCTGCAGCAGCGCGGTCTAAAGGAGAACACAAACAGAAGGTGTTTCTAACCGTTTCCTTTGGTGGGATCAAGATCTATGATGAGAAGTCAGGGGTAAGCCTAAGAAGCAAGTGTGTTTTGTGTTTGTGTGTGCGCCTGCATGCGGCATTTCTCTGTGCGTGTACGTTTGTGTGTTTCCTCCGTTAATGAGGCATCTCCATGAGAGGGAGGGGGCCCTGGGGAAATCAGGAGACCCTAATTGAAACCCTGAGAACAAGGCCTCAGTAGATGAGAGAACATGGCTATCGTATTGTCTGCCTCTCTGCAAACAGCGACAACACTGGTTCTATATTGTGCTCCAGGATTATGCACTTTTCATCCTACACGGCTGCTTTTCTGGTTGACCGGCTGGATCTATGCAGGCTCTGCTCTCTGACCTCTATCATTGCAGTTTTTTTTTTCCCTCTCTTCACACTCAAGTCCCTCTGTCAATCATTTTTCTTACCTTCAGTTGAGATCATAGAACCACCTGATTAACCCTCATAAGTTTGTCTTGATTGCACTGATGCAGAGAAATATTGACAACTCATTTTTGACAAAAGGACCTGCCACCGAAAGAGGGCTGTTAATTCTGTCATTAAATACAATTGCAGAGTTGAGTACCCATGCTGCTCAAGGGAAAGTGGCCAGCAGAGCGTAGTGTTTTTATTTTTATGCTTTCTTTTATTTTTCTCAAGGATCCTCCTGACAGGTATTGTCCAGGTTCGATTCCCCTCCTGACCATACCTGTCACAGTATCCTTGAGCAGGCGAAATAATGGCCACATTCCTCAGGATACTTAGAGCTCTGTTTAGAGGACAGCCTCACTGAACAGGCCATTTCACCGCCATTTGTGTTAATAATGGAAAATTAGTTTCCCATTAAGCCCCAGCGTTCCAAGCATACCTGCCAACCCTACCAATTCTTGCGTGAATCTCCCTATTTTTTAACCCTTTCTCCCGCTGTGCTCCCGATTAGGGGGACCAGATCCTGAACGCACGAACCAAATGTGTGAGAAAGACTATATTTATGTGAGACAATGTGCAACACATGACGAAAGCTTAGAGGTAGTGCTTCATTTTGATTGTATGTCCAGTCAACAAAAAAATATATATATATTATACCGCTTATCTTATGACATATGCTTTGGCCTTTGGTTGACTCAGTAGGACGGTGCTTTTTGTACGACCACATGGAAAATGTCTCGTGCTAACTTGCAATCACTGTCAGCTGACTTTTGTCACTGTGCTGCTCAGTGTGTTAATGCTAGTTATTTTAGCTGCTGTTCCTAGTTTTCATCATATTCTGACTAAATCCCATTGGCCTAAGTGTAGGCAGCAAAGTCGGCAGGTTAACCTGTAATTTTGCCCACATTTGTGCAGTTTGCTTGACATAAACCAAAACACAGCCCCGTGATGATGGCCTGCAGTGGATTAACTTTTGAAAACTACAGCCAAAAATGTTGGACATCATCCTAACATGTGGGACAGGAAAAAGGGAAACAAATGCCAACACCTGGTCATCCTACTCCTGATAATAGTAGTAATTTCCCCTGGTAATCTCCCACAGACTCTGCAGACTAAAATCTTGCTTCATTATATTCTCTCTCTCTCTCACTCGTTTGTTTGAAGTCTCCCGGCAGTGAATGCTCCTCACATACACTCTCACAATGTTGTTATTTAAAATGTTGTCTTTTTAGATTACTTTTAAATTTTTAGTTGTTGTTTATGCATTTTATTGAGAGCTATATTGAGAGCTATCAGTTTAAGACTGATAGAAAGGTATTTTAATCTCACACCCATGTATATATTCTATTAATCTGTGTCAGGTTTTAGACATGGGGGGGCGTTTCCATCTTTTTCATAGCCTAATGTTGGCCGGCATGGTTATATGTCGTCAGTTTTCCTTCTGCTTTGATGGCTTAAGTAAAGAAACTTCTTATTTTTAAAACATAATACAGCATTAACATCTGCCCTCGTGTATGTTGTGTAAGTTTTTCTGTCTATCTCCACTCTGTCTGACTGTAAATGTATTCTGGTGCGGACACAATATGATCATCCACTCCTGGCTTTCATGGCTGACGCTGTAAGTCTGAGATTTACACCTCAACAGGACCTGGATGTTGCTGACAGTGTGTGTGTGTGTGTGTGTGTGTGTGTGTGTGTGTGTGTGTGTGTGTGTGTGTGTGTGTTCAGTGTGTTCCCAGCAGTAATTCAACAGTGCAGGGGTATTAGACAGGCAGGACATAGTAACCAGCGGCCTCCCACATGGCCGCCATATTGCATGCCGCCAAACTCATCCCTCACCAGTCCAATCCTTCATCCCTCTTTTTATAACCCTCATTTCTCTTCGTCTCATTCCCCTTCCAGATGCTTCAAACTCCCCACACTGAGAGATAGAGAGGGATAAAGAGAAAAGAACCAGAGATAGATGGATAGATGGCGAGGTAGGGAGTCAAAGGGAGAAGGTGTTTAAGAGGCAAAGGAAGAAAGAAGAAGGTGAGAGGAATCAAGGATGTGAAAGAGACGGATGGAGTGAGGATGGGAGGGAGGTACAGAGACAGACTGAAACAGAGTTAGAGGGATAGGTAGAGAATCAGTGAGCATATGTCAAAGTAAGCTCTCTACAGGGAGACCTTGTCCTCTGTCTCCACGCATTAATATTAACTATAGAGATATGCCGTCCTTACTATCAGTCCTTAAACCACTTCGAATGGCAAGGGAGTGAGAGAGAGACATGCAGACGGAGGGAGAGACAATGACTCTGCTGAGGTTCAGGGATCTTGACAGTCTCATTCCCCTCCTGTGCATCAGTCAGCCAGATGGGCGGATGGATGTATGGGTGAACGAATGGATGGATGGCCTCTCTCTCGGAGGAGGGAAGGTCGTGGAGGATGGAGGGAGGTGGTGCTCGAGATGGAGGAGAAGAAGAGGGGAGACATTAATCTAGCAGAGGGCAGGCCGGCACGTCTCTCCCTCTCTCTCTCCGTCGGCCTGCCCTACACACACAGAGGCACGTGCGCGCCGCCCTCTTCACCCGGGTTTTTGTCAGTCTCGTCAGGGCCGCTGCACCACATCAGGTCAAGAACTCACAGGAGTGAAGGGCTGAGCTCGTCTGGTCTGCTGCTCCCTCAGAGAATAAAATCAGAAAGATCAAATTAGTCCAGGTCAGCCAACAGAAAAAAGTGTGTAAAAAAGAAAAGGAATCATGGGAATAAGCTGTTTAGAGAAAAGTATCACAGTGATGCAGCAAGAAGAGGTAAACGAGACAGAGGAGGGTAGAGCAAGAAACACTGGTTATTAGGTAATTAGACGGACGAGACAGGAATGAATGAGGGTCGAGATCAGAGGGTCAAGCTTGAGGGGATGATATGTGGGTCCATTGGGAATTGGTATATGTGTTTAGACCAAGAGGTCTAAACGCATATACCAACAGAGCAGAGAAGAAGGCAATGAGTGAGACAAAGGGGCTTGTTGGGATCGGGGACACAAGAACTGTGTTCAGAAACATCTATAAAGGCAGGCAAAGGAAATTAGGTCTGTGTGTCTCTACTGAGCTAATCACCATGTTTGTCTCACTTTGCAGAGATTTGGCACACTGGTAAACTTCTGCTGTCATTTTCAACCATCAAAGTTAAAGTTTGAAAGGGGACATCGTTGGGCAAATTATTAAAGGGAGCTCTGTAGATTTACTGTGTTGTGTTGGAAGCCGGTCATTGTTTGACGTTAGCAAACTCCATTTCTAAATGTTAATTGTTAGCTACTGCTGCTCTCAGGAGGCTCTGAGACGCAACATGAAGTCACATCCTTTTGACTGTCAAGGAAAATCCGTCCTTGTATCTTCACTTTCTCAGTCAAAGTGTCAAACTGTCAATTATTGAGACTTTGTCCATAGTTACAGTCCAGCTCAGTGAATTTTTACTTTTGGTCATTGACTGACCGGGACTAACCGCAGCACTAGTCCCTCTTGCAAGGAAATAATTAAACCCCAAAGCCAACAGCTAATCTCAGTCCTGTCTCACTGGCTGAAGTCTGGACAGCCTCCGCGGGCCCCCCGATGATGTCTCCCCTCTAGTAGGGAGACGTGAAGCGAGGTGAGGAGGGAGAGAGATAGTATCCTCTGCTTCTCCTCCTCCCTCCCTCCCTCCCTCCCCTCTCCCAGCGTAACAGGGAATATCTTGGTTCAATGGCCAGCTACTGCTGAAGGGCATGCTGCCCACGGTCCCTCCGAGATACTGACACCGTGTGTGTGTGTGTGTGTGTGTGAGATTGTGAGAGTGGGACTAGCAGTGCGTATCACCAGTGCTGCAAAGAAGAGAAGAGAAGAGAGTGCACAGTCAGTATCGACTTTTCTTGATACACCCACCTGTTTTGGCAAACAATCCACTTCCTCAGAGAACGCATCTGTTTAAGCAAAAACTTTGAGCAGCGTCTGATAGCTGATGCTGCCAGACAGCGGCGGCCGGCCTCCTGGGATTTAATCGCATCGTTCTGTCCAAACTTTTCAAAGAATGATGCAACACATTTCTTCAGCAGTAAATCATTTTAGTTGGCAGAAATATTTCATAGATAAGAGATGTAAGGAGAGTAATGACATCTGTTCCAGCTTAGTGTGCAAAAAACAACTGGTGTTTACGGTGTAGAGCCGAGGGAAAACCACTGCAGAAGGACGAGTACAAGCCAGAGTAAAATATCTACCTGTTTATGCTGTTTCCATATAGTATTGTGACTAGACTGTCAGCGAGGTGGCGGTGTCTGAGCATGCACCAATCTTAAATTTCAACTAACCGTGAAACAAAAGAACATTTTCAGCACTTTGTTAAATCTGTACATCAAAAAATTGGATTGCACAGGCTGTACCTGAACGACGAGACGCTGACTGTATGTATATTTAAATCGTTTCTGCTCTCTAAGACGGAGCAGATCAATTGAATTTCCGCAGTTATCTCATTCTCTGCTCTCTTTGAATCAGAGTCTCTTTGTCACCTCACCACCCACCCAGAGATAATTCAATAACCTCTGCAAATGAGCTCTCTGAGTGTGTGTGAGCGTGTGCACTGTCTTACTTGTGATTTTCAGGTCAATCAGAGGTGATAATAATAATCATTACTCTAATTATGAAATCTAGAAGACACGACTCATACAATGATTCTGTTTCGGCGGGAGCTCTGCATGTGTGTGTGTGTGTGTGTGTGTGTGTGTGTGTGTGTGTGTGTGTGTGTGTGCCCGTGCCCCCATGTTAAACTGGTGTCACTGTGTCCTGCACTGTCGTCTGACTGGAGCAGCTTCAGAGACAGCAGATGTGTGTGTTTAGCTTCTGATGTATGGCGCTGCAACCCCTAGAATGCACTCAAGGGCTACTGGGTCATTATGTTGACTGTGTGTCTCTGCTCCCAGCATGCAGCTGGCATAGACAATAACAACAAAGCAGACATTTAGTGTGACTTAACAAAGTGCTGTTGCATATTAAGACGTGAGTTGTGTTTGCGCGCCTGTGTGTTTGTGTGTGTTGCGGGTGAGGGCACAGATGAAGTGATCAAGTCGACAGCTTGCCGAGCTGTGATTGTCACTGATCCCCCCTCTGTCCTCGGGAAAAACAGTGCCATCTGCCACGGGCAATGCCAGCTTGGCACTCCCCACCCAGGCTAAACTAGAGAGGGCAGGGGAGCTCGAAACAGTTTAATGTAGGATACAAGGTCTCTGTGCGACTGGGTTGTTTCTGCGTGTGCACTTGGAAGAGTTTGCATGGGATTCTTTTAGTTTTTGAAAACAGGTGTGCAGATATGTGGAGAATTCTTCAGTACTTTGAGTTCATTCATGTCCCCACCTTTTCAGACCAACTATTTTTTTTTGCACACCTCAAAACTGAATTCAGTCGTACATAATTGCTGTGTCATTCTTGAAAATTAAAACATTCTTTTCATTAAATGCCTCACATGGTATTGAAGAGAAGGAAGCAGCCGAGTTCGAGTGCATCAAACTTGAAAGGGTCCTTTTCAATTACCTACTTGTTAATTTATTTCAGTTTTACATTGATTTGCTTCTCACTAGTATTGGGGCTGCTGCTTGGGAACATATTGAGAAAAAGGTTGCATGTTATGAGCATGATATCATAAATTCTACGGCAAAACTCACAAGCATTAAGTTGCAGTCTTTCAAGTTGTAGTTTCTTGGCTGCGTCTGCATGATTTCTTAAACTGTGCCTTCTCTCAGGTCCTCCAACACCACCATGCGGTCCACGAGATCTCCTACATCGCCAAGGACATCACGGACCACCGAGCCTTTGGCTACGTCTGCGGGAAGGAAGGGAACCACCGCTTCATGGCTATCAAGACGGCACAGTCGGTCAGTGTCTGTGTGTAGGCAACTGTGTGTGCATATATGTGTGTGAGTGTTTGTTTACCATGCTTCTTCTGTATGTAGGTTAATGTATGATTCACAAGGGTTTTCTCTCAATAGCACGAACCTCTTGACATTTAGATAAGGACCCTTGAACACCAACTCATGTCTCTTTGTACTGTTCATCAAACAAACTGTTTACTCTGTAGGGCTCTGTGTTTCTGTGTGTGTGTTTCTGGGGTTGACAGGCAGTCCTGCAGCAACATACTCTATATGATATTGAGTACCCTTTTGGACGTGCTATGATTGTTGTTGCTGTTGTGTCTGGCTTGTTTAGTTTGGATCCAGCTGGCTCGCTCTGTAGCCATATTGATTTCCCATAGTGAGTCGATGAGGGTTTGAGTGTGTGTCACCAGCTCTAATGGCATATCCATCCTCCCAGGGCCGTGAACCGTGGCTCTCTGACTTAGAGAGATACACACAGTGATACACACCTGGCTGTGTCCAACATTTACACCAACCAGACTTGCGCAGAGCCGCGTAGCACAAGGCTAAGCCCTCATCAGTCAGCTAAGCTGTCATTTACTTGACATGTGCCTGAGGAAAGGTCACTATTATATTTCAGTCACATTGTCAGAATTTAAACTTGCCATCATGAGCACTTTGACTATTAGCTATGGAGCAGACACAACGAGGGGTGGAGGGAGGAAGCACAGAGCTTTTGGCAGCGGCTGAGGCTGTAATTGGAAATTAACCACTTTGATGTCAATTAACAATGCGTCTCTGTGGCCGTGAAGGCTAAGACTTAAGGTTGTTCCGAAAAGGCCAATTTAGGGCTACATCTGAAAGTAATTGGCTTACCACTCAACTCAAAGTCTCAGCACAAGAAAGACATGTTTTATTTAGCAAGTTTTAGTGGACACGGATGTACGCCAATTGTGTTCATCACAGTCTTTGTCATAACTTCTTAGAAGAGATACGTTTATAATTAACAGATAAAGGTTGTGCTTGATTTTGTTACAAAAGCAACCTCGTATCCACTTTGTCGCAGGAGCACAGAGAGTTTAAAGACTTAGCGTTGGCTCGGAACATCCAATTTTGACCGGCTATTTTGCAGGAAGTTATTAATTTTTCAGCTATTAAATCTAAAAAATTTGGAACTAAATTACTACCTTGATCAAATCATAACAGCTGCAAATGAAAAATAAGGTGGTGGTAAAGTGGTTCAGCCATCAGTGGTGAGTCAGGCTTATTTTGGACAGAGTGTTCACTCTCTGCTTTTAAATGAGCAGGCTTAATATTTTTACTGCTAATGGAAAAGCTCAATCTATTGCATTTTAACATTTATTAGAAATACCTGGTTTGAAATGTTCACGGTACATGAGAAAGATACATTGTACCTTTTGAGGTGTATGTCATTGTTTCGTGGCTCATTTATCTTCGCATGGATGATTATCCAAAGGTAGATTGTAGATTGTCCTGCTTAGTTTCGTGCTGAAACACATTTTAAAGCAACATTTTATAACTTTTTTACCTTCAAATAACATCTTCATAATCACATTGATGGTACAGTGTCTTGTAGGTGAATGGTGTCTCTGTCTCAGCCACTCTGCCCCCCCATCACTTCTCACAATGAGAGGGAGGATCACAGCGTTACATACATGTTTACTTCACCATACAAGTTTTCAACACTTAACACTGTCATGACGTAGTGAGATTAGTTCGTAGTTCGACCTGGGATTTGTACTTACGACAGTGGTGTCTCACACAGAACCTGTTGGAGACGCAGAATCACGCAAAATTCCAATTTCTACATTATGTTTCTTTTAACAAGTCAAAATGTCAGCGATGTCAGTAAGAGGTGAGTCAAGGAGCAGATGCTTGTGTCTGAATTCACCATTTCGCACCAGGAATCCATTATTATTAATAAAGGAATCCATCTTAGAGGAGTCAGAGATAATGTACAGTCCCAGTTTGTTCAGTTTGAAAGTTTCTCCCCCTTTTTTTTTTTTAACCATGAAGTCAGAAAGTGTAATCACATGTACTTTCTCGAGGCAGGTTGAGGGAAATTCAGTATGTCACATAATAAATTAAGGAACATCCTGGAGATATCGTGCCAGTGGACTATAACCAACCAGAATTTAATTTAGTTAAAGAGGGTGAATCTGTTGCATTAATATCCAGAAGGGATAGGAGAGTCGTCTTTTACCCAAATATCCTGATCAGTGCAGATTTTAATAAAACAGAATATCCGCAGTTAAAGTCTTGATCACGACTTTTGTTGGAATACTTCATCACCGTTGCTGTAGGCTAAGAGTTAGTCATCTGATTCAGGAGTGCTGAGTTTATTTCATCTCCGTGCTCCCATTAGCTGGCCACTCCTCCTGGATCCTCCTCGAAGCTCTGCACATTTCAGATTCTAAAATTCGCTGCTCGTCTCAGCTCTCTGCGTCTACTTTCACCTAGAGGTTTTGACAGAGAAGGAGCGACAAAGAATGTGAGAGAGGTGGCATGAAAAGACGAGAGATTAGAGCATCTGTTGTCAAATGCAAAAAAAAAAAAGGATCTGAGCCTGACAGAGTGACAATAAGTTTCGGAGTTGGCTCAGCAGTAGCGACCGTTTACCCCAGTGTGTCTGTCAAGAGCAATATGCGGCTGAGAACATCTCGCAGAAAGACAACACTGAAATAGAACTGCTTTATGCAAGGCAGTGTTCAGCCTGTGAACTCCTCGTGCACTTCACATAGTCCCAGTCAATAATTGATTAGGTCTGAAGCACCATGGTACAATAAGACTCTTTCCTGTGACAGTCGTAGTAAGTCCTGAGTCATCTTACTGGTTTGTTGTCTTGTGCTTTTGTCCCCCTGACAAGAGAGGTGGTACGAGGTAAGACAAGAGGCTCGTATCTGCTCGTGTCACTGTCTGAACCAGGCCTAGAGAACGAATAGAGTGTGTAGTGATTGTGCAGATAAGTGTGTAGAGGCTCAGTGGCTGTGTAGTGCGCTCTGTGTGCTTTCTGGTTGCCAGATCCCAATCGCAGGCAGAACTATTTATTGAGGTATAGGTCTAGAACTTCCATTTTCTGACTTTAGTCGGTAACATTTTTTGGATCTTGACAAGGATTGGTCAGAGCTTAACTGATCACCGAAGCACGACAATCAGTCACAAAGACATTAAATAGATATATAGATATATATGTAGTGAAAGATTTCAGACAAACTAATTGTGATGTTTTTCTTTCTCTATGCAAATACTTTCCTGCAGAACTGGCAGAATTCAGTTGACTGGCCGTTTGATTGTGGCTTGAGGCCTAATGGAACCATCCATAATCAGTTGTCAAAAGCCCAATCAGCTATCTGGGCTTCATCCTGCCAAAGCGAATGCTCGCACAGAATAAGAAAAACCCTTGGGTTTTTTGGGCCATGTTGCCGCAGGTCCGAAAATGACATTTGATCCAGGAAATCCAGTTTGAAGTAGCTTTACCCCTTTTCCATCAAAGCTGTGCGAGGGTCAGTTATGTGCCAGTGCCTATTTCAAACCAGCTGTCTGCATTTCAACAGCCAAAGAACTGGCTCAGGCCGGGAAATCTGGTCCAACAGCACCATCAACACCTTGCTGGTCCAGGACTAAGGTTTATGTCAGGGGCTGAGGTGAGATTATCATGACCCAAGACCAACTGCAACCTTATGACAACCTTCTTTTCAAAACAGAACTAGTGTAGCGTGTAGTCTGATTTATCCACAGAAGAATAAACACAGGCTTTTCACTATGGATTGATACCAGTGGAGTAAAAGCTAGATAGCGAGCTAAAGGCCAGCGTTCAGCGTTCAAAAGAATAACAAATGCATTGGACCAGTGGTGTTTGGATGCCAATGTATGCATGCAAAACCAGGAACAGCACTTGTAAAAAAGTCATTGTAGTCTGCAATAGTTAGACATATTGAGTCACACAATGACGTGACTCTGCAGTGGCTTTAAAACCTGTGGAAAAGCAAACCAATTCTCTAGACCAGTAAAAGCACCAGTCCAGTACTTGCACTTGGTCCTTGTTGGTAGAAAGTGTGTAATTGGGGATTTAGCAGATCATTCTGAAAAATGGTCATGGCAAAAGTAATTTTGTACTTGGTCACATTTGCAAGGCAGCAGTAAATACAATCTGTTGACATTACAAAGTCACCAGAAATGTGGCGACGCAACAACCTTTTTTCCAGCAGCCCGCTGCAGTGTAAGCACTGCTGTGTCAATATACTGTGGTGATATCACAGTGGTTTAAAATGAGAATGAATGAGGAATTAATGTTTGTGCTGCTCCTGTCATGAGGTGGTGAGAGCGGGTTCAGTCAACATCAGCCGCCACGTAACTAGGATGAGCAGGCATGATTCTAATTTGTGAGTTCTGATCAATTCAACACAGTCTGTGCCTGTTAGTGTGTATTTATGTGTATGTATGTATGTGTTAATGTGTGGGTGCATGTTGTGTCCTTGTCTTCTAGGCTGAGCCTGTGATCCTGGACCTGCGGGACTTGTTCCAGCTCATCTACGAGATAAAGCAGAGAGAGGAGATGGAGAAGAAGGCCCAGAAAGATAAGCAGTGCGAGCAGGCGGTCTACCAGGTACACTTTTTCCCCCCTTTTTAACCTTCCCTTAATCATCTGCCATAAGTATGATGAGCTTCATCCGAGAGACGCTCGACAGACAAGTCGAGCGAGACTTGAAAAGACATCAAAGCAGGCGAATGGCATACGGAGCACCCACTTTCAGGTTTCATCAGTGGCACCATCTGCCCATTGTGCTTATTTCACCTTCCTCCATTCTCTTTATCTCCAGTTGTCTCTCCCTCTCTGATGATTGCCAAATGATTGTCTTGAATGCTGGGAAGCTGCTCAGTCTTGCTGTGCTTTCCGCCTACTCTTTCCTCTCCACCGGCTTAACTCTCCGCCTCTTCTGTCTTCTCCCCTCTGCTCCTCTCTCCTCCCCTGTTTGATCTCTCCCTTATGCTTCCTGCCACCGCTCATCTGCAGACAATACTGGAGGAGGATCTGGAGGACCCGGTCTACCAGGTAACTTTCTGACCAATCACATCGCTGCTGTCAACCTGCTGCATTCTAGTAGCGTCAGCTTGCTCCTCTCTGTGTGCACTGTGGGGAGACAGTTCCTGTTTTGGTCACAATCCGTACAGTTTGGAGGGGTTAGACGTCCGCAGATGTTTGTGTGGAGTCGAGAGTAATAGGAGGTTTCTCAAATCTGCGATCATGGGTCTTGTGTGTCTGTGTGCATGTCTGCTAGTTGCGGTGCATGATTAACTGAAGGATGTATATTGTTTTCTTTGCTCCTTCGGGAACTTTTGCTGTGTAATCTCATGTCTCATGGGGATCTTTTGACAAATTCTGTTTGACTAATCTTTTTCTGCAATTTCACCACTTCTCTCTCAATTTCTTTATCTTCCAATTTCCCTCCTGTTTCTTGTTTCTCCTCTCCTCCCTCTGCTGCTGACGTTTGTAGTACATTGTTTTTGAGGCGGGACACGAGCCCATCCGTGACCAATCGGAAGAGAGCATTTATCAGGTACCCACAAGCTCATCTTGTACGCTTGTGTCTCAGTGATTTTCTCGTCAGTTGTAGTATAAGAAAGCTCTTTAAAAGTGTTTAATCTTCCAGTTGCTCGCCAATAGGTACCAGCTACATCACTCTTTAATGGGATAAGTATTTTGTGGACTGCTCATAAAATTAATGGCTTCCTCTTTTAACTCATAAAAATGTAGATAGAAATAATAAGAGGGAAAAAAAGACTGTAAGAATCAGAGGTGAAAAACCAGCCGGAAACCCTCTAGATGGCTGAAGCTAAGCCCAGGGAGACGAGCCCATCTCTGGGTGCACTCCTCAGGGGGCGTGGGCAGTCCTCCTCGGGATGAAGAGGGGGGAGGGTCGATGTGCATGGAGGGGATGTGGAGGTTATTCCTAGGCTGTGTGGAAGGCGGACCCCTCCTCCTTTTCTCTCCTGCCCTCCCTCTTTCTCCCGAGGAGATGAAAGAAAGCGGGGGAAAGAAAGATTAATCACCAGCCTCTCGTTTGATCTTTAAATAAAATGGATTGAAAATAGACGGAGTGCTGGCGTGCACTCTAACGTACACAAACAGAAGAACGCACACACATACACATATACACATACAAACAACCACCACACACACATATCAGGCATAAGGAACGTGAGCCTAGCCACAGAGGAACTAATGTATGAATAAAGATGGCAGCTTCTGGAAATAAACATGTGAAAGAAGGAACAAGGCCTTGAGAGGAGGAGAAAGAATGGGACAGGCTGTGCTAGATAGATATCCACATTCTTCACCAGTGCTATTTTTCATTTCAACACCCGGTGTGATTAGGGGACATGCAACTAGGTGGAGAAATAAACTTTATTTTAAACAAAACCCACAGGAAACCACAGGATTCATGCATATCAGAATTTCACTATCAGCGCTCTGTGTGTCTTCTCATTGCGCACACTGTCAAATCTATCTGCCTGTGTGACACAGAGATATTACATGTCTCCATGTGTGTGACATTCTGAGTTATTACATGTCTGTGGGTGTGATAAGCAGCCTTATCCATTCGTTATTAGGGAGAGAGAGAGACAGGGAGGGAGACCATCACTGCAGGCCGATAGTCTACTGATTAGCCTCATAGATGAGTTCTCACTTCACAGATTTTAATTCTGATTATCCCTGCACACACACACACACTCTCTCACACACTCCGCTGGTGATTGATTTGATTCCTGAGGAGCCAGGTTTCAGGGTTTTTGCGTTGGCATCCAGTGTGTCGCAGTGCTCTAACAACGCTGCGTACAGACTGCTTCATTGTTTGATTAAAACCAGAGGTAACGGGCTCTCTGACTTTATTGGGCGATTGTGTAGGTTCCCACCAGTCAGCAGAAGGAAGGGGTCTATGACGTCCCAAAGCGACACCCAGTGAGTGACCGTGTGTTTGCCCCATGTCCCACCGTCCTCCCCCCTTCCCTTCAGCCTGCCTCCCCCTCTCAGACAAACCTCTCAGCTGTCCCACGAGTGTAAAGCCTCTTCCTTCGGTGCCCTTCCCCTTTTAGAGCCTTGTGAAGCTCTAATTTTGCAGTGATGCTACTTCTCCCAAACAGTGACCCGCTGTGTCTTGTGATTGCTCCCTGAGAGGTTTGCTGGGACCCAGTGCTCGTGTGCAGTGTGCTGTGCTCCTCTTCTGCTTGTGCCTCGTGGTGCCTGCTCCCTCCGGTTAACTGGGATATACTGTGTGTAAATGTGTGTCGTGTCAGTTTTGCTCGACGAAGCATGCCTGGCTGTGGGTTTGCCGGTGGTGAATCATACACAAACCTGCATGACCTTATCCCAGACTGCGCCGAACACACGTTTTTGTCATATCTTTCCTCTGATGGATATGAATTACACGTCTGACTTTAAATGTGCATGGCCTCATATTGTTGAAGGATGCTGAACAGTTTTTCCACCCCATTTGTGCATATAAGTGAGAGTGTTGCTGTGCAAATCTATTTCAGTGTCTGTGTGTGTTTACAGTACTCGCGTGTGTGTGTGTTTGTGTGTGTGTGTGTGTGTGTGGTATATCTTTAAGCTCCTGCTATTGGCTCACACCACCAGCGGTTATAATGAAAGATGACCTTGGCCATTGTCAGGCTGCACTATAACTCAGCTGCTCTTTTATCTGCCTATAAAGATGCTAGTTATATTCCCGCCTGATTTAATCTGCTAAAATCTTCACACTCACAGTAACCGAGCTGCTGCCCTGTGTGTGTGTGTGCGCGTTTTGATATGCGCGTTTGAGCGTTTCTATTTGAGTCCGTCATCCCATGTTGCTGTTCTGCAGATGAGTATTCCCACCAGTCCATCCAGAACCCACCGGCTCTGTGTGTATTCCCCTGCAGTGGGTCTTTTTATCCTTTTATCCTCAAACTGGACTCCTCCACGTCACTACTGGCAGTCACAGTCCCACTCTATGAATTTCGGTAGGCTTGGAATTGGTCTCGCAGTTTTTCCGGCTGCATATTATCCTCAGCTTTGGTAAGAAGCTTACAGGCACCATAGTATTTCTGTTCTCTCCTCACCCAGCCCACAACACATGCTGCTATTTGGATTGCCTTTGTGTTGGCAGGTGTCTGAACGTGAACAAATCCAATATTTCTCTCTTGTTGTGCAACCAATTGGACTCGTCAACAATTCTAGTTTAAATAAGGTGAATTTGAGTCTTTTCTGCTTCCCAGTCAGTCAGAAGGAGTAAATATAACCCAGGATCATAGATATATAATTTATATAAATGGATCAAAGAAATTCAGAAATGTGCTTTGCTTTGCTTGTATTGTCATTTCAGGATTATAGTTTTTTTTTTTTAAAGATAAATCCAGACTCACAGAGGGCAGAAAACTGCTGCTCTGCTTCCCTCGCTATGGGTTGAATCGTTCGAGCGTGTTGCACCTCAGTCAGGGACGTCACAGCAGGTCTTTTCCATCATGAGTCGAAGTGCTGAATTCAAATCACACTGTTACTATGAGCGGCCTCAAGGAGAAATGGGGACTTCGCTACCATATCTTAGAATATCAGAAGTGATGCTAAATTGGCTGCAGATCTACTCTTGATGTAAATAAAATCCATTGTTAACACCAAGTCAGTCACTTCAGCTAATTAATGAGCTATATAGCCTCCACAATGGCTTAGTTTGAGTTATAGTTAGATCTGCCACACACATCAAGGTAGCATTAAGTGTTCATGTGGAGTGACTGCAGGATTCATTGTTGGTAACTCTCTTGAAGTAATGCATGAACACTATTGAGCCAACATGGTGGGAACACAGCAGTACTACCTGTCGTTATATTACTCATTGGGAAGTGACCAGAGGCCGTAGCATTTATGTGACCGTTGCTAGTTAGAGTGGATTTACTGTTTATTTCATCAGCAGCAGACGTTTATCGTCTTCTCAGCAGAAGGATTGACTGCTGGACAGTAGCATTACATGGGATCATTGCTCTGTGTGTGTATACACATCGGATGAAATGATGCTATCTGCAGAGATGTGACCCCCTGTCTAAAGCAATCTCTTCTGTTGTTTACTCTGTAACCTTTTTAAACTGGAAAAATCAATCAAACACACACATAAGGCCATTTCAATCTCTTGAGCCCTTGACCCTGTGAAAACTGAGAGTGTTGAATCAACAGAAGCTCACATGTAGAGGTCAGAGTCATACAACCGACCAGCCAAACACATCAACCCAACTCAAAACACTGGATTAGTATGATGTTTGAATTGATATTTAAATATCATATATTAACTAGCGAGGACCACACCATGAATGAGATGTACATGATGATGTTTTTTGAGGTGGAATGTGAGTACGATGTTGAAGACTGCAATTGAGCATGAGTGCGATGTTGATGAAGCAAAAGAAGAATTCGTTAGGGATCAACGGCAGCTCCCAGTCTAGTAGACCCCTGCAAGAAGGAGAGAGATAGAGAGGGCGACTGAAGAAGCGGAGGAGGGGAGACGAGGAATGAGAAATGGCTAATATGCTGTCAAGCACAGCGTTTACTGACTCTGATACAGTTCAGTGTTTCGCACAGATTGGCTGTGTACTTGTGGCAGGGAGGTCGCATTGCAATCAATGTGTTCACAGGAGGGATCGTGTGTGTGATTGAAAATAGACGAGAGAGTGATGACAGATTTCCCACAGAGTTTGGTCAGATGACTAAAAAATAAAAAGTAAAAATATAAAATGCTGGGTGGACCTCCCAAGTAAACTATATGTGTGGGAAATAATGCAGTTGGGAGCTTAAAAGTTAGATTGGTCCACTAATAAGACAGAGGAGAAGAGGAAGAAGCAGAAGAAGCAGAATATGGAAATTAAATCACCTGTCGTTTCTCACTATGTCTAAGCTCTCCTTATACTCAGGTGTGCATCAACTATAGCTTATAAACTTACAAATAGTACAAAGAAGTATAATTATGAGTTATATTATCAGTAGGAGAAGCAGGTAGTTGTCAGTGTTTCGGCTGAAAAAAATCCATATCATGTATCCTCATATCAGATCATATATGTGACCTATATAAGGCGGTCATTAATGTGAATTAAATCCTGTGTCTTAATTGGCCGAGCTTCCTGGTTTAAGTAAAGGTACATGGGTTTGGTAATGTTGGTTTCTGTGTGTTTGTGGGATAGGGGAAATGTCCATATTCTGATTGTGTCCTCTTCAGAGTTGTGTGTTTGTATGTGGCGTTTTTCAGCGCATGGCTGTGTGATCAGTCAGACGGTATGGGGATCAGCAAGGTGGCGTTAATTAAAGAGGATGCGCTAATTGTATGCAGAACACATGTGCACAGGTAATTACTGATTCCCTGGAGATGGTTAATTGATAGGTGGCTGCCGTACTGATAAAGATAAAGGGCCGGGCAAAGAGATGGCAAGAGTGTATAATGGGCACAGAGGGATAATTGGCAGGGCGAGAGAGAGAGAGAGAGAGAGAGAGAGAGAGAGAGAGAGAGAGAGAGAGAGAGTGACGGACAGAGAGCGAGCGGAGAGACAAAGACAGGACTGGGCAGCAGCAGGCCGTCACTTCCAGTGAGGATAACAGTGGCTATTGTACATTTCAATCAGGTCAATTAAAACAAAAAAAACCCACCACATTAGGTACATTTCATCCAATAGAAAAATTAACCGTATTTGGAGAGTAGATTAGTATCAGGCGAGCTGTTATTGTTCATCGCTATCAGCTAACAATGACCATGCTTCATGCTTTCATCCACAGGAAAAGCATACACTCAGCGATATTGTAGTGCGCCAACTGCTCTTGCTTTGCCAGACCAATCTGCACATCATGATCCAATGCCAGTACTGGCAAAAGGTCCAGCAGAACCCATCATCACTCTGGGAAAAAAATATTGCAGGTTGTTTGTGCAGTCAGATTGTTCAGGGCCGGGTGCAAAAAGACATCAGCGTGGCTCTTACATGTGTTTTCTGCTGCAGTTTAGAAGCATGAAGGCTAGAGCTGCAATTATTAGTCCATTTTAAGAAAATGAGTTGCTTACCGTTTTGATAGTTGATATTTTAGTTGTCAAACAAAATGTATGGATTTGCTGGTTATATAATGTCATTCATGGCAGTTCATGAAGAGCCAGACAAAAGTAGAAATTTGCAGACATCACTTTGGGAAGCTGTGATGAGCATTTATCACAATTCTGTGGACCAGTTGTAACTAGATAATGAGAATAATTGTTATATCAGGTGTTGGCTACTCACACGATACCTGTTTGTATGACAGACTCATTATTGGCTTTGTATCCTTCATGGGATTTATCTTATCCTTATGACATGATCCTTTAATCTTTAGATTGTGAATTACTTTGATCTAAATCCAGCCGGTAACAATGTCGAGCGAGCCAGCAGGAAGGACGCTGTTGTTTCCTCCTACAATGTAACATACTCCCTGCCTCTGCGCTCACATACAGCATGTCAGATAATCCGGCCTCTCTTGCTGTGTTTGCCTGCTTGTCAGTGTGTCTCACACTGTGGTTCCTGACACCTGGGAGCAGGCTTTACAGAAACACAAAGAGGGTTTAAACCCCAGCTCAGTGCTGTAGTTTAGACTAAAGGTAGGGATGAGCTTTAAACCTTTTTAAATCTTCACCTGGGCTCTACGTCTGGTGAGAAGAACCATGCTTTGTGCCTCTATGTGTGTGTGTGTGTGTGTGTGTGTGTGTGTGTGTGTGTGTGTGTGTGTGTGTGTGTGTGTGTGTGTGTGTGTGTGTGTGTGTGTGTGTGTGTGTGTGTGTGTGTGGATGAGTGGATCAGTGGCTAAAACACATTATATTCCCCTGTTAAATAAGCCTCATTTCATCCTCTGACTCACCCTTTTCTCTGATTGTATGAAAAACAACTAACATGTTTGTGTGTATGTGAGAACATTTTCATCTCACCCGCCATCTAATACTGAGGTTGTGATTGCAGAACGGACATCAAAACTCCCCACCCCACCACCACCATCATCATCAACTTCATCATTTTCATGCTCAGCCTCTCCAACAAGAAAATGCTGAGCCACAACCGCCTCAGCCACAGCCTCAGCCACAATCTCGGCCTCGGCCTCAGCCGCAGCCTCAGCCTCAGCCTCAGCTGCAGCCTCAGCCTCAGCCGCAGCCTCAGCCGCAGCCGCAGGCAGTGGCGGATCTGATAGACTTAGACCTGCATGAGGTGACTCAGGTAAGGCTCTACACAGCAAAGTGCTCTTGTTGTTGTGGTTCAAACAAATAGCAGGGAGGGTTTAAGTCTTTGTGAGCAGGGTACATACTGTCCTAAAGGTTACTTATCAGCCCTCCTGAACTGCTTCTTCAGGCATATCCTCAGATGATCTCCCGTCCTCCTCTGTGCTGCAACACTTTTGTTCTCCTTTAGTCGTAAGTCACCCCAACTCTTGACCCCTGTCATTTATGAATAAAACATGCAACCATGCTGTTGCATAGTAACCAGGCTCAGGCAGAAGTAGAGTCGAGCAGCGTACATACAGGTGCACCCGTGCGTTCACACCTGCATGAGTACGTGAATGCGAAAGAGGAGGAGGACTTGCAGGTATAGTCGAGAGGAAAAACACCGGAGCGGAGAGGTCCTTTAAGGGCGGAGTGGACGTAAAGGTCAGAGTGTCTGTCAGAGCGGGGGTCAGCAGACAGTGGCGGTCATCCCGCCCGCAGTCAAGCTGCTCAGAGCGCATTAATAAAGCATTCATAACACTTGGATAATCACAGCTACCTGACCCCACTGCCCCACCACGACACACGTACAGAATATTGAGCCGAGTGACTTCACTAAAAGTGGACAGAAAGTCTATAAATGTCCAACTTTTCTGCGCTGTTTGAACACTCGCTTCAGTGATATTTCTCCCGTGCCGCTGGTTTCTGTTTGAGGAACATTTGCAAATACTCTGTGGTATTGACTCAGAGCACTGTGTGGCACAACACTCATCGACAACTATAGGAAATTATTGTATTTTTAGTTTGAGAAGAGGCTCTCTTAAAGTGTGTTTTGTGAATTTAATCCCGTGGACACTCTGTTATCAGTCCTCATGGATGCACCATTTTGCACGTCTTGGATATCGAGCTTATCGTCTTGTTGAGTTGATCTTTATCTGCTGAACTACACTCTGCAGCAACAATAGTCCATATTACATCCTCCTCTCCCCCTCCTCTCGATGTAAAAAATATAGGCATCCGGACCCATAACTGTAAAACAGCATGCCCACAGATCCATTTTCTGATAAACGTAAAAAGAGCATTGTGGTCCATGTGTGACCTGCGAGAGGGAAGATATTCTAAGAACATTCATTATCTCAAAAGAAATTATCCGCATCCATGATTTATGCTAATCTCTGACCATGTATTCAAGGCTCAAAATTCCTTTACAACTAAAAATAGAGGTTCCTTCAGTTGCCACCGGCCTAAAGACATTATTAATGTGCAAGTAAAGGGGGGGGAGATACTAAAGAGAGGGATCATGGGGAGCCTGTGAAAGGAAAAAGAGCGATACAGAACAAATTCAGATCAAATAGAAAAGGCTGCTGTGTTTGATAACTGTTCCCTCTGAGGCACACCACACAGCCTCTACAACAGGGGAACATTAATGACTGATCCTGAGGAAGACAGTGGTACAGTAATGATGCGGGGGGTGCAGTAGTGTGCCTTTTTAGACCAGCTGGTGGAAGGCATCTTTACGAGATAAGATAAACCTTTATTGATTCCCGGGGGGGGGACGTTCAGGTGTTTGTAGCAGCACAAGGACAGAAATAAGCACAGATGAAAGGAGAAAAAGCAAAATATAAATCATTAGAAGTACATAAAAGAGAGAATAGAGCTCAACAATGAGGATCCGGAAGTCAGGATAGGAGACAGTTCAGGATTAGATTATTAACCCAAACACCAGAACCATCCAAGATAGAGTCACCACGAGCTATTAGATTGTGAAACGATGTTCCTGTAGAAATGTACGCCACACCCAAGAAAGTCATGTCCGCTTGCAGATTACTGCGACCTCAATTTAAGTTTTTTGCCCAGAATCAAATGTTTTATGGTCTGTTTTGGTCTCGTCTTTGCTTGGCTTTGTTCCAGGCTTAAAACTCTTTATATAAGGATTTTCTGAAACATCACTGAAAAAAAAAAAATAGGAAATTCTCTTCCTAAACTAGAGTCATTCATAAGGTGGGCAGCCAGCGTTGAGCTCTACAGAAAATGAGTAGAAATAAAAAATGGAACCTATACAAGCTTACAAGATAGTCAGTATGCATACAGTACCCCACGGGCAGTGTTGTACATGTGGAGCTGATGACAGAGATTGTGATAACTCTTGGTAGGTATGTCATCATAATCATTTCATCTCATTATCCCATCTCTCCTCACCCCTCTGTTACCTCTTCCGTGTCGCTGCCTCAGTGCTCAGGTAGGTGCCACCAACATACCTGGCTCGTGTCGTGCTGCATGCGGTGTGCCATGCATGTTGCACTGGAATGGAAACCAACCCACATAATGTATATAGTACGGCGGTAATGTTACTGTACCTGACTACTTGGTCTCTCTTATTCTCAGAATATCAACCAGTTAGAGATTTTCGGAGACATGTCCACGCCTCCTGACATCACTTCTCCATCAGTGAGTAGCTGCCGTACATGCACAGTTTGCGATTTGCATCTTATAAATTCCCAACTGTATTTCCAATGATGTGTTTTTCTCTTGTTTTCCCTCAATCCGACCTCCAATCACAGACCCCCGCCTCTCCTGCCAACACCCTCGACCCCTCGCAGGGCCTGCAGCCTCCCACGGAACTGTTTGCTCCCTTCAATCCTGCGTCTGTGCCCTCAGGTAGGACCTTGTTCATTTTCTGCTTAAATACACCACTGCTACAAGAGCAGGGGGAAACAAACGCAGCGGGAGAGGGAGAGCGAGTCGAGCGAGGAGATGAAGGGGAGCCGGAGAGTCAGAAGATTCGGAGGCAGAGGGCAGAGGAGAGAAGAAGAAGGAGGGGGGTGAGATAAATAGAGAGGGACGGAATAGAATTGAAATGTAGATGAGGGGAGGGGATGGAGGAGAAAAGGCGGTATTGGTTGTGTGTTGAATATGAAATGCATCATTAGCTTGCTGCCTCAGATTTACCTGTGGCTGAGGCAGCTGTGGCGGTCAGAGGAAAGTAATAAAACATGCTGAGATGATTGTAGCCGAGACTCTTCTGTATGCACAAGGCTGCTGTGAATTAGACGTCGGTGTATACTTTATAGTTTGCCTGCCTCTCCTCCCTCGCTCCCCTCCTCACCTCTGTCTGCCTCCTCACCTCCTCTCCCTCTCTGTGCATATGTCAGCGTGGCAGGGCAGGCGAGAGGTTAAATGTCAGCGCTCTCTGCTGTAGGTAAGGAGTGGAGACCAGAAACAGGAGACTAGCAAAGTGTGTAATAGAATAAGCTTCTACTGATGAGTTTGAGTGATTTTAATGAGTGTGTGTTGAGCACTGCCTTTTCATAATGACTCTGCCTCATTCGGGAGGTAATTATGATAGTTCACCATGACCATTAAGAGACACACCACATTATGTGCAGGCAGAAGTAGGGCAGCACTCTCTGGTGATGCATGGGTTATTATCTGTATGAGTGTGTTTGTGTGCAGAAGAAAAAGCAGTGATGAGCAGATGCACTGTGGGTATTGTAATCACTTCTCCTTATTTTTCTGGCTTATTGTTAAGATCCTGTTTTTCTCACCACCAGGTTACGTGACGATGGGAGCCGTACCCCCCGGCCACTGGTCCCAGCAGGCGTTTGCTGCCCAGACGCCGCTGGCCTTCGGGGTCCAGTCTCCTCTAGGTCCGGTAGCCCAGGTGCTGCCAGGCGGCCAGCCTCTCATCTGGGGCCAGGCCAACATCTTCCCTGCCACGCAGCAGCAGTGGGCAGCCATGGCAGCCGGAGCCTTCCCCCCCACAGCCTACCTCCCTGCCCAACCTGTGGGCACGCTGCCCGCCGCCATGTTCCAGACTCTCACCCCCGTCACGACTGTGACTCCAGCCGGCGAGAGCCATTCAGGTGCTGGCGCCGGCGCCTCAGCTCCCTCCCCCTCAGCGTCGTCGAGTCCGCAGCATGGGGAGAGGGCGAGGAAGATTGGCAAGGAGTTGTTCAAGGTGGGGAGCTAATTAGTAAATAGTTCTTATGAGAATCATGATACCTGTTTTTCAACTTGTCTTTTTGTGGTCATGATACAAAGGGAGTGAAAATGATTTAACATTTACCAGATTGAATGAGGAACCATGTTTGACTTCTCATTATTTCTTGATTGCTGTTTTTGGTGCCTTTATTAGATAGCCGACAGGAGAGAGATTACAGGGAGATGGGGAATAATATGCAGCAGTGGTCCTCTACAGCAATGAAATGGGCATTGCGAACATCATTGGCACCTTAACTTGGCTGCTTTGTTTGCTTTGCTCAGAATGTGAGGAAATAACGGTTTTGACATAATGTCCAGCGTTGCTCCTGTCAGCTTTACCCACTGGGCCCCCATGGCCTAGTACATTCCTGCAGAGGCCCAAAGCTCCATTACTACCGGTGTAAACACCGACACCGGTGCTACAAGCTCCCAATCTGGGCAGAATCAGTAAGGACTGCTAGCTGCACAGATAACTAGCTCATAGCAGCGACAGTTAACAGCAATTAGGGGTTATTCTGGTGACATGCTGTACGCTTTTTGTCTCGAGTACAAATTTAAAAGGTGGCCGATTACATATCGCACCTTTAATGTTTGCATGCCTGACTAATGCTTGCCCCCTCCTGCAGGATTTCCAGCTGGCAAAGCCTCCAGCCATGCCGTCGAAAAAGGGCGAACAGCCCAGCTTAACAGGAACCTCAGAGGCATTCAGCAGTTACTTCAGCCGTGTGGGCACCGCCCAGGACACGGACGACTGTGACGACTTTGACATATCTCAAATGAATCTGACACCAGTCACCTCCACAACACCATCCACCAACTCACGTGAGAACACCATCTACTGTGTGTTTGTGTGTATTCAAAATAACGTGCTTTTTCTGTTGCTTTTTCTACGTCTGACTCTTCTCGTCCCGGCCCGCAGCACCCACCCCAGCTCCCAGGCAGAGCTCTCCCTCCAAGTCCTTAGCCTCCCATGTCAGCGACCCCCCCACTGACGCCACAGACCCCCCCACAGACGACTCGTTTGGGGAAGCAGAGGGAAGTCCTAGTCGCAGTGGAGAGGAAGATGCTGTAAGTGTGTGTAGCTGTTTGTGTGTGTGTGTGTGTGTGTGTGTGTGTGTGTTTCAGGATGGTACAAGTGGTTTGTGGAATAAGTCAAGTGTGTGTGCCTTTAATAACTTACTCCTTATGCTGCTATAACTCGCGCAGCGCGTTGAGATCTGCTGATAAATAGCCTTTTTTGCGGTGTTGGCGGGCCAGGTAATCACTCTGGCTGATTAGGGGGCTGACGCTGTTGTGTCCCTGTGTGTGTGAGTTTGTGTGTGTGTGTTTGTGTTTGTTTCTGTCTGTGAAGGTGCACGTGAAGTGTGTGTTCCTGTGCGAGCGTGACCAGAAGTGTGCCTGCATAAGTATGTGGTTCAGTGTGTGTGCCTGGTCAACACAGCGTTAAATTAGCTGGTGGGATTGTCAGGGACATCATTAAGCTGTTATTAATATCAGCCAGGTAGCGTCCATACATCACCACTTCTATATGGACAGACTCATCTCTGGTGAGATAGAGCAGGAATAATGCCCCAATTCTTCTTGCAGGGGCAATTAATATTTATTTTACCAGCTGCACCCTAATATGAGGGAGAGAAGTGGGAGACATTAAGGAGAGATGAGAAGATAAAGAGAGATTTTTAGGGAGGGCGGAGAAAATTCTACTTGCTTTTGACCAAAGTCCTTGTAGCGTGAGTGACCTTCCAAGAAACGACTTTCCTAGTACTTTCCCTGCCGCTTTTCTCTCCATCCCTCTCTTTTTTTGTGTTTCTTTCATGCTCGCCTCTTTCTTCTCTTCTTTGGCGCCCCACTCTCCGGGCGTGAAACATTAGTTTTATGCCTCCAATTCGGCTATTATTGAAAAAAAATAGAGGACTTTCACACTGCTGAAAATGTCACCAGGCCTGAATAACACACACACAAGCTTTACACAACCCAGAGAAATGTGCAGCAGTGGCGGCGCCGAGTGAGTGAGTGCGCCGAAAAGGTTACAAAGGAAAGAAAGGACAGGAAAGATGGAGTGAAGGCAGAAAAACAGCCCCCCCCCCTCCTCCACCTCCCCGCTCCCTGCAGGGCGAGATGCAAAAAGCGGAAGTGTTTGCGGTAAAAAGCGGCGGATCAATAGAGTGAAATCCACAGAGGCTTTCATAATAGACAACTGTAAATGAGTGTGTGTGTTTAAGTATGTTTGTGTGTATTAAATGTGTTTCAGAGAAGACGGTTTCTCACTCTGGTGTCCTTATGTCTCCTTCAGAGTATTGACACCTTTTCTCTTTTGCTTCCTCTTTACGCCTACTCAGCAAACCTTCCTTGAGATTTACTCTTCTTCTTTATTTCCTTCTCTCTTTTTTTCTGCTCCATCAACTTTTCTCTTTCTTCCCTTCCCTCCTTCACCTCTTTAGGCGTGTGGTTCTGGGTCGCCCTGCCCCAGTGAGACAGCAGAGCCCAGCCCAGACCAGGCCAGTCCAGAGGCTGGGAGCTAGATAGCAGCAGGGCAGGGTAGGTATCGATGCCTCTCCTGCTCCTTCGCCTCCCTGCCCTCCCACTTACATCATCCGTTTGATTTTCATCTATTCCTCTGGTCTCATTTTCACTCATATTCCTCATTTCTCTTTTGCCTGCTGCCACGCATGCTCAAAAGACAGCATGTGTCTGACTGACTTTGAGTGGTTTGTCGTGTGTGGCTGTACATGTGTGAGTATTTGCTTGTGTGTCGTGAGGCTCTTGTGATGTGGCATCACGTGTGTGTGTGAGTTTATGCAACAAACGTGTGACGAGTTCATTGCGCATGATCACTCCGGCCACGGTGCTCCATGCCCTCATTGTGTCCTGTCTACGTGGCTTGTACCTAAATCACGCCCAGTTCCCTAAATAGCACACGTCTCACTGCGAGAGCCAATAGTGTGTGACAGCCAATCAGAGACTGTGCACCTCACTGAACAGGACGTCTTTCGGGATTTGTCAGTGTTATGCACGAATATGCTGATCTCGAATGTTTAGCAAAATTTGAAAATGATGTGCGCTGTCATTTGAATGCATTATGTATGTTACTTGATGTAATGTAAGTCATAATATGTGAATTATTGTCGGAGGATCAGAGTGATAAAGACAAGCAGCGACCATTGAAACTCAGGGAACTGCTGATGTGTTTGATTCTACTGGAAAACTTTCAAACTTTTTTGGAGACAAGCCTACACAAGGAGACGGAGCGACACAAATACACACACACACACACACACACAAAGACACAGCAAAGATGAGAGCCATTTTGATCCCTGCCTCCCTACCCGGTGTCCTCACCCACACAATTCCCGACTTTGGCTCCTTAATGATAGCTGCTGGCACTCACACAGGGAAAAAATGTAATGGTTTTGTTTTCATCAGCTAATACCGGGGTGCCAAGATTAATGACTGCCCCGCCATAATTGGCATTAATTAAAACCCAAGAAGCCTTTGAGTCCTTCCCCACTCCAGGAGAGGAGGAGGGGCAGCTGAGCATCCTCTCTTCCCCCTGTTGGCCACCATCCTCATATGGAGACGGTCTGGAAGCTGCAGGGCAGCAGGTGGAATGCAAGCCTTAAGTGGGAGGATGGATTGTAGAGGAGCGAGCGGTGAATCTGGCTGCAGCCCCGGCTGTGTTATGTCCAGAAGCGCCGAGTTTTTCCTCTGTAGTAGGTGGACTGCTTTGGTCCTGGTCCAATGACGCTGCTCCCATATGGTGTTTACTTGCTCAATCACATCGACTTTCGACACCTTCCCAAACACACACACACACACGCACGCAATAAGCCTGGTTATTCCCCAGACAAGCACACCTGTGATCGATACTTTCGCCACCTGTGCTCATACTGGAGCCAAAAATATGTGTGAGTGTGTTTGCTGCTGGCGATGACCGCCTGTCCTGTCCTCCCCCTCCCACGGTGTGGCTCCGGCCGACATGTGTTCGGGCTGGTGGGAGTCTAAGTGTTTTTTTTTTTTTTTTCTGGGGTGATCTCATCATGTCCAGCGAACAATCCCGAGTCTCAGCCGTGAAATGGCCTGCTTCCACGGTTCACTGAGCAATCTCACATTGCTGCCCTCTGCCTAGGGCCTACCACTCACACAAACACACACATGCACACAAATGTCCACATGTGTCCCAGCCAGGCCCGATATTTTGGCCTTCAGGTTGGTGCTACGCCAGGGCATCACTCATACCTCCACCCTCCCTCCCTCCCTCTCTCTCAGCCCGGGGTTTAAGCGGCCCCGGTTGGCAGGGCTGGTTAGATGATGCAGGGTGACACTGCCGGGCTGTGGCTCTGGTGCAGGGGCTGAGCAGTGTGTGCTCGCTGTCACTGCTTGTCTCAGCCTCCTTGTCACCTCTCAGGGCTGCTGGCAGCTACTTTCTGCTGGCTGTCTTGCCTTGGCCGGCCCTACAGTCACAGCTCTGTATCCCAGAGTGCAGAGGGCCTCCAAGCCTTCGCCGCAGTGCTCTGTTCAGGTGAAAGCCCGTGCAGATAATGTAACAGCCATGTTTTGGTATGAATTTGAGCACTACTTGAAAGGTAGTTTGACAGCTCTCTGTAAATTGAATAATGCGTCCAGACCTGCGCTGTATGAAAAGTGTCAAGAAATAACTTTTGGTGCCATTTAAATACAACTGACTTGACTTTGTCTCACAGATACTCTTTAAAAGGAGGAACTGCTTTCAGATATGAAATGAATCAGATCAAATTTGACCACAGAATTGTTTTGACCGTGAGTGTTCTGGTCATAATTAATTAGCGGACAACTATGGATTTTAGGAACATCAGATCTCATTATTTTCTGTATTGATCAATCTGAAATGTTTCCAAATCAATCAATCAATATTGAATTAACCCTTTAAAATTTCCTGGAGCCCAAGGGAACATATTGAAATCCTTAATTTTGTCAGACTGGAAAAAACCCATATATATTTAATTTCACATGACAAAGAAGGTGTTCCAGTCCTGACATCTGAGAAACTAGAACCAGACAATGTTTAGCTTTTGTTAGAAATGGCCAAAATGATGAGATTCTGTCAATCAGCGAATCAATAATTCAACATGTTTTTCATCTATACGCCATAATGACATGCAAAAAACATGTGTGAAGTGTATGTGTGTTTAAGCTTTAAGCTCAGGAAGGCTAACACATAAAAATCCTTTGGACGCTGACCTGCTCCTCTTCACATTGAGAAAATGGAATCAATGACTCGGATTTATCATCAAGTGTTAACTCAAGTTAAACGTGCTCACGTAGTTCTCACGTTTTCTTTTGCCATCGGGTTGCATATAAATTTCACAGTTATGTCTGATGAGGATCGCAGCGCCGTAACGTCAGTTTTTTTGGGGGGGAGAATGACACAATTTTCCTCACCTCAGCAGACATTGCAGTCACCCCAGTGAGCTCTCATCCTCCAGTTTCAGCATGTGTTACCCTACGCTTGTGTTGGAGCTACTGGTAGACCCCAAACCGTCTTCATCTCTGCACCTTCTGAGTGCAGAATGCTCCCAGAATATAATAGGCCAGTCAGTGGTCTCCAATCAAGTTGTCTGGATAGCAGATTGAGTGGCTGGCTGTAATTATGTGTACGATAATAACGGGGCCCATTGTGAGTGACTGCAGCAGACTTGGTGCTCCGACTGCAGGGTGTTCCATCATCCACTGTTGTGTTCCAGCTCAGCTGGAGAGGAATACAGACATGATGACTCATAACTGGTCTTTCAAGGCACTAGTTTATACCTCTGATTCATACTGGCCCTGCAGGGAGCCTGCAGAGGGAAAGAATATGCACGGACGTACGCAGTAACACACTCTGAAACAGTAACTCAAATACACACACACATATAGAAAAAGGTTTCGAGAGGGAGGGGGGATTTCTCAGTGGGCTGACCGGAGAAGTGATTGGATGCAGCGTACTACTGCCACCTGGTGGTCACATGAGGCACAAGAGCCGACAAATCTCGATCGTTGCAGATCTCGATCGTTACTTGCCGGGACTTGCAGATTGGTGATACTTGTAGCTCAGTCAGTTGAGAGAATGAATCAGAAACTCGGGTTCCTCCCTTTTAATTGTGTGACATTCAGATGAAAGAAATCCAACCAGGTTTTAATGGAGACGAGTTCAAACTGTTTAAGATTGCTGATCTTTTTTCTCTTTCGTGCACAGAAGGGGAAGGACCCTCTCTACGCCCGGATCAACAAAGGGAAGAAATAAAGAGACTCACAGGAAGACAGACCTGACCAGCACTGAGAGAACAGGAGGAGAACCTTCACCCCCCCCCACCCACCGCCGTGTGTGTGTGTGTGTGTGTGTGCGTGTGTGTGTGTGTGTGTGTATGTCTGGCACATCGCCCTGCCCGGCCGAGCCTATCTTCTTCTCCTCTGGCTATCAACCTCCCTCTCTCCTCCTGATCTCCTCCTCCTCCTCCACCTCCTCTCTGCAGTCTGCTCTCCTCCTGAGAGGAGAGAGCCCTCTCAGTCCTTCACTCCAGGCAGGAGGGATATCAATCACCGAGGCGGATCCAGTTCTCCCTCCACTGCGCTGTCTTCTCCTCTCCTCTCTCACACCCAGCCTTACGGACATATCCTGCTCCTCCCCTCTCTCCCTCCCTCCTTCCTCCACTCTTCCTCTTCCTCCTCCTTCTCCTCTCCTGTCTTCGCTCTCACGCTCCTCCCTCCGCCTCCTGTGTCTGGCCCAGAGACTGTGCTGCCAAGGAGGGACTGAATCAAGCAGTGCCTCCCTGTCTCCGACACACACACACACACACACACACACACACACACACACACACACACACACACACACAGAAACACACACACGCTCATTGGGATTACGATGATCATCTTTCGTTTTATTAAGTGACTGAATCTGCATCTGTAGCGGGGAGATCCGACAGGAGGAGCTAGACTCTTAACAGGCCTATCAGGGATGGTCCGTTACTGGGATCGCTGCTTCTGATTGGTCGGTTGGTTCGGGCGTTCTCGCTCCATTCTTTGTGAGTGTCTGCTGGATCACTATGCAGAAACAGACTCTCTGGGAGCTACTCACACACAGACTACATATACCTACACACACACACACACACACACACACACAGTCATCGCTCACCCTCTCTAACATGCATTCACACACACAGTAATTTGCCAAACGTCTCTCCTCGCAGACAGACTCACACAGAGGCCCAGAGGACCAGACATACCGAGGAATGGACCCTGAGAGGGAAGAGCTGCAAGTCCAACAGATTCTGTGATTGAACTGTTCATTCTCTATAGCTTTTGTACAATACCAATTAAAAAAGAAAAAAAACGAGAACAAAATTGAAAAATGGAATTTTTATTTTATAAGTCAATCAAGCCGCTGGGGTCAGCTCTATAGGAGTTATAGAGTCAACATGGCTTTAAGGCATCTGATCGTTGGTTTGCCAAACTCATTTTGTAAATAATGATAACAACCATTCTGTCCACCGGACTTCTGCGCCATAAAATAGGAAGGCTTCAGTTATGCAAACTCTTGACGTTAACCCAAGCAATACCAACATATGAGTTCCTTCACCACGTTCCGTTGCCCCTATTTCTGATTTTGTTCTTGTGCATGCATGTTTGTAGGTCTTCGTCTTAACCTCACTTACTAATCCACCTGCACACCTCGCCCCCCCCCCCTTACTGTCTTTTTTCTAATCCAAACCGCCTCACGTTATTATCTCCTGAACAAATTAGCTCCTGCAGTTTCAGTTCACCGCAGCCTTGTGTTTCTGTGCCACAAACCTATATATTCCAGCAGACACTGTATCCCAGACTGCTCCTCACCTCCGCCCCAATCCCCCAAGAACATAGTCTTTGAGATACAGTGACGCCCCTGCCCATCTGTCTGTCTGTTGGTCAGGTGCCAAACTGCTGCTGTCCGAGCGTCTGTGTGTGGACCGCGGCATCCTCTGCTACAACTACATCAACTGTGATGCCAATGACTCCCTATTTTATGGCCAGAGTCCCCATGTCACGTCGAGAACTCTTTTGGACTATGATGTTGATTAACTTAAAAATTTGACAAACTAGAAGATGAGCAAAGAAGTCGAATTAAAAAGGGAAACGTTTGCTGTTTGAGTACATAACATTTCTAGACCTATTTTAACTTTACCTCAGCTAACAGTTTCTTAATGTAAATTGACACATTATTTTTATCTTTATGAATATGACATTCTACAGTGGGTTTTTAGATGATTTTTTGGTTTCTCTCTTGATTTACGTATTCCACCATGTATTACTGTTACAAATAAACACATCCCAAATGACTGATGTGTCTTTTTTTTATGCGTCCCGGTTGTAATCTGTGTGTGTGTGAGTGTGTGGAAGAGAGAGTGAGCCTAATGGTGTGTGCCCGGCAGAGGTGACCCCCAGCGAGTCTGTGGTTAGTGTAAAGCAAGTGCCAGAGTATTTTGTTGTAATTTAACACGCCTTTAATGGCCTGTCACATTCTGCTACACTCGCAGCCTCTAATGCACGCTGTCATAAGCTTTATTAGCGAGCGACTGCAAAAAAAAAAAAACAAGGACTCCAGCCTTCCGCCTCCTACTCCTGCTGCTCCACTCCTCCAAGCAGAAACAACAGTACAACAATCTTATCACACTGTTTTAATTCCACGGGACAAAGTGAACCTTTTTAAAGGATGAGTCACAAGAAAATCATTTCTGTTCACGCTGCTAGTTTCAGTTTCAGGGAAAGACGGTTTGAGAGACTCATCTGTGAGGTTTCATGCTGTATATTGTGGACGTGAATGGAATATTGTTGTCACTGCTCACAGCGTTGAAATAAATACATTTGACAGCAGTGTTTATTTCCAAAAAAACACTGTCCCAGTTACGGGATAATCCACAATCCTCACTGTCAGCACTTTTCTTTTGGGACTATTTCTCCTGTGAGAGCTGTCAGCGGTGAAGTCTGTGGATTGTACAGGATAATCGCTACATTATTTTTGGAAAGACAAGTCACAGATTTTTATAAATATATATACGCAGTGCCGGAGAAAGGAAAATATCTTCAGTTCACTGTGCCAGAAATTTCAGATTGATATCTCAGAGCTTCCGCAGATAAAATACAAACACTGTCATGACTGGATACGAGCAGTTGTAGGTGGAAATCGGTCTTTTGTTTTGGTCACCTCAACCCTAAAATATGAATTTCATCTCATGTCCGGTTCAGTGTTTTTTTCCTACACAGATGAGACTATTGGGTTTATATTTAGTAGTCAACCAAATAAATAGTTCAGCATTCCTCTCGTAGAGCTGCTGTTTGTCAAAAGCCTTTATTCGGGTCCTTTATGTCGGTATATTTCCTACAATCAAAACCTTACGTAGGTAAAAGTTTGTAATCAGCAAAATGTACTCAAAGTATCAAAAGTAAAAGTACTCAGCGTTGTACTATTATATCTGATGTTTTTACGATTAATATCACTTCTGCGTTGACCTGTTTGTTGTGTTTTTTTACTGCTGCAGATGTTAAAGTTTGAGTTCATTTTAACTATTTTTTACACTGATGTTTAGTCTACAGCATCATATCATATAAGATTATCGTATGTTTGTAGCATCGTTGTCCTGTGAGAAACCCATATGTGCTCAGAGTAACGGCCTGTTTTCAGTTTTGTTACCATGTCCTATCGAAATGAAACAAAAGATGTTTTTTAAACTGTTTAGTTTAGGAAGTAGGAGAATTTTCTCCACCCGTAACGGAACTGTTCATCCTTCTGTTTATCTCATCCGTAGTCAACACATTTTGGAGGTACGTTGTGAAATATTGTGACGCCAATCTAAAAAGGTTACTAGTGACTTAAGCTGTTAAAGAGTTTTCCTCTGAGGTGCAGTGGAGAGCTAGTGGAACATTACATAAAACGGGATAACACTTCAAGTAGGCATGTAGGTGGTAATTACCGAGAAACGTATTTGAAAGTTCTGTGAAATGACCCCAATTACCACAATAATGCACTTACAATGTACTGAAATCACCCTTAAATTCTTTAATAATAATATTCTGCAGTTTTCCAACAACGACTTAAGGAATAGCTGCTGATAAATACATTTTCGCTGTCTCTTGGCCAGGACTCCCTTGAATAAGAGGTTCTTAATCTCAACGGGATTTTTCCTGGATAAATAAAGGTTAAATAAAAATAAAAAAAATCAGTAAACTTATAACTGGTTAACTTCTCCTGATTATTCCATTTTATTTCTAAGTCCTTTCTTTCTAACTTCTGAAGGTCAGTATATTTAATTTCTAACCATTTACTAGTTAAACAATCAGGCTCTGTCTCGCTTTGTGTCTCTAAAGTTGAACTGATCTGCTGAGATGATAAAAATGGAATTCAATTCACTGACCTGCAGAAGTTTGGAAGAAAGTAGTTCTAGACATCAAGCTGCAACTACTCACTTCACAGAAAGAAGAGAAACAGAAAACTAGCTGGACGTTTCTTGGAAATGTATTCAAGAAATTACCAGCTATCTATGAACTGCTAATTGTAAGAATATCATTATCATTATTATAATTTAAATCATTTTGGGGTAATTTGAGCTAATTGTAGTGGAAACTAGAAGGTAGTTTAAAAGAAATGTCAGACATGTCACCTGGTAATCGCCACCTGTAAAATGAAATGTTACCCAAAGTGGGAAATGCTCTACAAGAGCCTCAATTTGTACTTAAGTAACAGTTACTTAGTTACATTCCTCTACTGGAAACAGAGGCCTGTTGGTGAGGAGCAACCGTGTGTGTGCGCGTGTGTGTGAGTGAGAGAGAGGTCTGAGGTGAGTCCTGACACACCTGTCAGAACAAGCTCAGGTTGCCATTGAGACAAAATATCCTCCAGAGCTGTCACATGAAGGCTGTGTGTGTGTGTGTGTGTGTGTGTGTGTGTGTGTGTGTGTGTGTGTGTGTGTGTGTATAATGTCATATAACAAATGGCTGCTTAAATACTTGAGTGATTTGTGTTACAGAGCTGGAATGTTGACGGACACCTTGTGTTTCCTTTTTTCCTCTGTGTTTACCTTCAACATTCAGCTCCAGACAACAGAGCGCGTATCTAATGATATTATATATATGTGTGTGTGTGTGTGTGTGTGTGTGTGTGTGTCACCTGGAGACCACATCTCCTCACTACAACAAGAGAGAGCCTCAGACTGGAGTTTAAAATAAAAACTTCACAGTGGACATGAAACAGCTTTCTGAACAACAGCTCCAGGTTTCATGACAGTGACTCACATTCACGCGTACGCGCGGTGCCAGCCGAGCGACATTCCTGAAGGATAAAAAAAAGAAAAATCCAAGAGCTGTTGAGAGTCAGTCAGTGTGTTGCGTTAAATGCTCAGACCCGTTTGACGAGACGAACTGTCCTCTCGAGGATGAGTGCGAGTATTCCTACTCAACCTCATTCCTCCGCCGAGACCGTCTCCTGTGCGCATGGGACGCGAGCTGCTGTCGATCGGAGCGGATGAGACGCGCACACAGGTCGATACGAGAGTTTGTAGCAGGTGTATTTTTTACGGGACACACGATGAGAGGCTGAGGAAGAGTCAACTCACCTGACCAGAGAGGCTTTTGTCGTTTCGGTGGACAATTCACAGAAATGGATCAGGTAGGGTGTCCTGTGACGTCTTTAAATGCTCCTCAGTGAGTTTCTGAAGACCATTTAATACGTGATGATGACGCAAGATTCGATCATTATGATTATTATAATGTTGTGTTAACAGGTGTATCTGCTGTCTGTCAGAGTGACTTTATGTGAGTCTGAATCTGTGTAGAGTAATTGTCCAGCGACTACATTTATTATACACTTTTCAAATTGGCCTTGTGTGTGTGTGTGTGTGTGCGTGCGCGCGTGCGTGCGTGCGTGTGTGTTGAAACTCTCCTGATCCGTGAAAAATCAGGTCCGCCTACTTTCTTAATTCAGCCACACACAGACTAATACACATGCAAACAGAGTGAAAACAAACCATTGTGCTGTGAAGGCTGAGAGATGTCATGATTTCATTCTTCACATTCGTCTTTAATGGCAGCAGAATTTTTTACGACCCCAGACAACAGGTGAACGTCTACTGTGTGTGTTTGCCTGAAAGCATTGCTCCTCGGGCTGTTTCATAGTGTGATCCTTTCACCAGGACGACAGAATGGACTTCAGGGCCCTAAGGGCCAAGTTCCAGGAAGAAGACCTGCTCCTGAAGCAACCCATGAGCAAACCTGCTCTCCCAGAGAAGCCAAAGGTGGTCCCTCCTCCCCAGAGCCCCCCTCACTACCTCCCTGCAGGAGCACGCCCCTCCCTGCTCACCTCCATCAGCCAGAGCCTGGACGGGAAGACGGTGATAGCGCCCAGAGTGGTTTTCAAAGATGACAAGAAGGAGAGCAAGAAGCCTCTGTTCCAGGCCACCTCAAAGGGAAAAGACAAGAGTGAGGGGAAGCTGAAAAAAAGTAAGGACAAGACTAAAGGAAGCATAGAGAGGCTTCATGAGGAGCAGTCGAATCAGAAGCAGAAGAAAGAGAACGGTAAGAAGTTCAATCTGCTGCTCCCTGGATTACATAAGGAGAGCAGTGCAGAGCTGGTGCCGGCCATGCCTCCGCCTAAAGGCACACCAACAAAGAAGAGCTTCCTGGGTTTGAGGAAGTCAAAAAAAGAAGCAGGGGAGATTCTGGCTGAGCCCATTCTGGACAGCCCCAGCTCAGACGCTCCCGGACAAGCTCCACTCATCCCGGTGCCTTCTGAATTTGGCGACTCACCAACAGAGCCAAAAGTCTCTGAGCCGAAGGCCCTCCTACCAAACATCCCCACCTTACCTGACAGCAGTGCTGTAGTGGAAATTACCCCGCCCTCCACTATCCCTGCCTCTCCCGACTTCACCCCACCCCCCGCCTTTATCCCTGAAATCCCAACTCCTGACGTTTCACCCTCAGAGAGTGAAACCCCGCTGGAGATAGAAACTCCTGCCCCGCCCGTTTCCAGGCCTGCCAGCCAGAACGAAATCAGTCCGCCTAGTGTTGTCCCGACCCCTCCTGTGGCCTCCACTCCCTCTCCATCACCTCCTGAGCCTGAGCTGGCAGCTGACGCTGTTATGGAGGCTGTAAACTTAATCCCAGTAGAGAAGCCCCCTTCTCCTGTTGTAGATCCTCCATCTGTTCCTCCTCCTTCTCCTAAACCTGAGCGTCCGATCACAGTTCTCACAGCCCTGGAGAGGGCGGAGGACATGAAAAAGACTCCATCGTGTGACCAGAGGATCTTCAATGCTCTGGAGAAGGCACGCAAAAAGACCACCAGGTAAACATGAGCTCTATTGATAGATTTTCAGTGGATTTATACTATTTAAACACTAACCTCTCACAAATTCTTCATCTGTTTTCAGCCCGCGGACGAGCTTCACCTCATCCTACTCCGTGACCCCGCCTCCAGAAGAGTTTCCCCCTCCTCAGAGTTCTGTCTTCCCCATCCCAGAGCTCCCACCCATTGATTATGAGGACCGAGGAGGAAACGCCCTCCCGAAACCAGCAGAAGTTAACGGCTTTGACCACCGTAAGTCAGACCTGATCAGCTCTCCTCCTCTCCTCTCCTCTCTGCTTCTTGCTTCCTTGCTGTTTACACGATGAACGCAGCAGCATATCTCACCAACAGGTCACCAGGTAGGTTACTCTGCAGCAGCAGAGAATCATTTGTTAGTGTAGCAGTAACGAAAACATGGTATGTGCAGTGTTCAGGATGGTTTGTGCCACGGGGCCGCCTCAGGTGTCGGTTAGGATACACAGCGAGAACAGTCCTGTCATTCCTCTCTAGTGCCAGAAACAACTGAGCAGCAGGCAGGGCAGAGCTGCTGAGGTATGTCAGCAATGACGGAGAGGAGGAGCGCGTCCATCAATATGACAGAACCGCGGTGACAAACACTTTAATGTCTGTTAAACTGACGATGAGAAGTGAGTCTTCTGCCGTGTTGACGCTGACCTCATTTTCACAGAGCCTCTTAATTGTGCATGGCGGATGTGAGACAATCTAATGTCATCTGTCATTTCATTCAGGCTCTTGTCACAAATTATAGCAAAGTGAGATGCTTGTAAATTAATGATAACTCTCAGCAGAGAATCATTTTGAACACTGTGACCTAAATATTTCAGTCGAAATTATTGTCCTATTAGTTTGAAAACTGCCTGTTGTGCGTTTAAAAAAAGATCTTTTCAAAAACAGTTTAATTTGAGTGCAATCCGGACCGGGTGTGTTTTTCATTGTAAAGAAGAAAATACATCAAACTGAATTATAGTCGACCTTTCCAGAGTGAGAGCTTTAAAGGCACTTTGATTCAAAGCGTCTTCAGGAGCAGTACAAAGAAGATTTCAATGTATTTTTGAAGCATGGGCTGCTGTGTGTTTCTTCAGATGCTGTGCTGATTTTTTTTTTTTTTAACTTGTGATTGCATTTTCTCCGCTCTGCTGAGTTATATCACAACAGCTTTCGACAATGTGTTCGACTGGTTTGGTGTCCTCACAAATCAAATCCTTTCACTCGGCTGGCTCTCGTCTTCTCCACCTTTCTGCTTGGAAACTTCCTTTGGGTGTTTCACATGATGTTTTGTCATGTTTTGTTGTTTGTATGGGAAGTCTTGCTGCTACAGTGAAAAAAAATCCATTATGGTTTAAAGGAGACATATTGTGCAAGTTTTCAGGTTCATAATGTTATACTGGGGTACTACTAGAACAGGTTTACATGCTTTAATGCTAAAAAAACACGTCAGTTTTCTCATACTGTCCAGTGCTGCAGCTCTGTATTCCCCTTCTGTTTAGTCTCTTTAAGCCCCTCCCCTCCTGAATACTCAGTCTGCTCTGATTGGTCAGCTCACACATGCCTGACCCAGCACCAATAACAACAGAGCAAATGCGTTAAAATAACTGTCAAACTAGTACATTATGCAAACATGATGCTGTGACGTAGTGTGATGTCACAAAGTCACAGAATTGAAGGCGAGGTTACTGACGAGGCATTTCAGGAGTGTTTCTGTAGGAGAAGGGAGCTTCTGTTGGTGCAGACTTTGACCTTTTGCATTCACAGGAACATATAAAGCACTGAAGGAGACGAAAAAGCACAACATGTCTCCTTTAACATAAGACTTTCTGACAAACTAGCCAAAGGCATTACACGATTCTGATCATGATACACTCAGGGATTAACATGATGTCATTCTTTGCAGGGTCATCCTCGCCAGTGTTGGCAGGTATCATTGAGGAGGGGGGGTCCGACCCTGCCCCAGAGCTGTTGGTGGTTCCACCTCCTCCACCCAGGAAGGTCCTCCCAGACCGTTCGCTTCTGGGTCCTCCTCCAGAGAAGCCGGACAGACCCCCCTTTGTCAACCTGAGTGAATTCACTGCTCCTGCTCCTCCTGTGGAAGAGAACGGTGCGCTCACCGCTGTCACATTCACAGTCAGCTCTGTGAATCCAGCCTGAAACAGCCTCCCTGACGTCGTTCTCCTGTTGTGTTACAGAGATCCCTGCTCCTCTTGACTTCTCAGAGACCGACACCACGGACGTCCCAGAGTTTGACGACGTGACTTCAGACGCTCATTCTCCAGATCTGCCGGCGTCCTGCTTGGGAAACGGGGAGCACACGGGTTCAGATACTCCAGATGGACAGGACCTGTCGGACTATTACAGTAATGGGATAGTTACGCCAGGAGCGGAGGTCCACGCAGCACAAGATACTCCACAACCAGAAGCCTCCTTGTCAAAGTCTCAGGAATCTCTACCACAGGCAGAGTAAGACACGTGAATAAGTCTCCTCTCTTTGCTGTGAAATACTCGTTCATCTCTGAACAACTTGCTTTTTGATCCTCATCCAGGCTCCAAGCTCCAGTCGACAACGGCGTCTACGAGAGCACAGAGAATGTGTACGAGGACATCCCCACGTCTGCCACCAAGAAGAAAGGAAAGACTGACGGGAAGAAACGCAAGGGCCCACCAAAGAGTCAGTCAACACACGGGCGACGGGAGATTAGATTTATGAACAGCAGATATAATCACATCAGTCATAACACATCAAAACACTTATAGTGATAAGATATCTAAAGCACGTATCGTTATAAACACGTTATGTTCGCTGTATTTGGCCTGAAGTGTGACACTGAATTCTAAAGTTGGATTTCCTTGAATTAATTTCTGTTTTGTTTTTGTTTTTTTGACATAACTGTGTTTCCCACAGATCCATATGCTGCTGAGGCACCACCGCAATCGGTAAGTAGCTTTGTGAGAACCGAGTCACTTTCTCAAATTAAAAACATTTTCTCCTTCATGAAAAGATTCTCCGGGACGATTTTTCCACAAAACGAATCAAAGCCTTATCTGCTGCTCTGCTCCTGTTTACAGATTGAAGAGAAAATCAAGACGGGCAGGTTCGGCAAGTAAGGCCTTATTTTTTTGACCCACTTCTCTTTTCGTCTCATGTTATCCCCCAGACGCTGTTAGTGATGAGAGACTTCGGTCCGCCTTTGTTTCCCTCGTAATCTCCTCTGCCGTTTAAATATCCAGCGAGGAGTCCCTTTCAAACAACCACCGTGTCCCTCTTTTCTCTCTCCTGCAGGAGCGACAAGAAGGCGGCCGCAGAGGGGCCCGACGAGAAGGAGCTGAAGAAGAAGGAGAAGCAGCGCCTGGAGAAGGAGAAGAAGGAGCTGAAGGAGAAGCAAGAGAAGGAAAAGAAGGAGCAGAAAGAGAGGGAGAAGAAGGAGAACGAGATGAAGAAGAAATTCAAAGTGAGTGGTGTTATTTTGACAAAGGAGGGAGGCACGGCAGGTGGAGGAGCAGTGGGGGAGGGTGGGGTATATGTCTTGGCATACAAACCTGTCTGGATTCATTCCTCCCGGTAGAAGAGTTGAGCAGCATGTGCACGCTCAGAAGGGATCTGTGTAAACACCGTGTCATTGTCGGAAATATTTTTTCTTCTGCAATGCATTATTACCAACTTTCTCCACGATCCAGCGACAGGGCCTACGCTCGAAAACATTTGCCTCTGGACAAACTCCCTTTAATCCTTTGATGGAGACAGATGATGACACACAATCAAGTATATTTAAAGCAGCTTAAATCAATATTTCTGTAATAGACGATTGCTTTTTAGGCCCAACTCCATAGTTCCTTTCAGTTGTTTTAGTGAAACATCTTGTTTCAGCATTAACTTTGGTTTTGCAGCACATTCTGACTTTCCTGATGTTCTCACTCTCACCATTCTCGTAAGGTCATCGCTGGCTGCAGCATGATCATGAACGTGTTGATGTTGTTACTGCAACATCATAATTAATGTTGATCAGGGACCAGTCATTGCAACTGAACAATCACATTTGTGCCATTTGGGGAAAAAGATCAGAAAAATACGTGTTACAATACTTGTTTTCCCAAATCCAACCAATTACCGTAATTTCCGGACTATAAGGCGCACCTGAATATAAGCCGCACCAGCCAATTTTAGGGAAAAACACAAATGTGTACATATACAAGCCGCACCCGATTATAAGCCGCAGGTGTTTTAGCGTTTAATTACCATATGTAAAGGCTCGTGCACAGAGGAGATTGTCGGGAAAGAGACTGCTGTTTGGGGAAGCTTCCATTTTATTAACATTTCAACAAACAAGTTGCATATTTGCATAACCTATGACCACGCAAACGTCAACACGCAAGAGTCAGAGACGCATAAACAGACGCACAAAGCTGCGGACTGGTTCGCACGGACAGTTAAAGACAACATGAATGTCATTTAATTCAACTAACAGCGAAGTAAAGTGAGAAACTTCTCGGTCAGACTGACAGACAGCTGTTAGCTCCGTTAGCACCGCCACCTGTCTGACTATGTGTTGTTAGCATAACAAACCTGAATCACTGACGTTGATGACGTCCACCGACAGAACAACGCGTTCCCTCGACGCAGTACTCCGAATGCTCAATGACGGTGTAGGGTCGACGACGTAGCTACGCTGTCGCCGCGACGCAGAAGCATAATAATAAACCAGGCGTTAAAGGTGAGGGACGTAACCTGTACAATCCATAGATTGAGGAGGTCCCCTAGTGGCCGTTAGCTGTAAAAATCCATAAATTAGCCGCACCGTTGTATGGGCCGCAGGGTTCAAAGCACGGGGAAAAAGTAGCGGCTTATAGTCCGGAAAGTACGGTAAGTATTTTTTTGCCTAAATGTTACCAAACATTGACCGAAAACTGTAAAGAAAGGGAAAATAATAAGTCACCTATAGTGTAAAAATACCAAGTGAATCATAGAATATGTTCCAAAAATGCCAACTACTTTTTGAAGAACACAACGTTAGCAAGTTAGCATTTAGCAACTGAGGACCGAGAAGGTTTTCACTGGAGCTGGTAGAGACCAAAACCAGAGCAAAAATGAGAGTGACTATTGAATGAATGATCAGGTGTTGAATTATCAGTATATTGCAAACAATGCATTGCAGATTGCCAGACATGAAGCTGATGTCATTAAAGGACCAGTGCGTAGGATTTAGTGGCCTCTAGCAGTGAGGTTGCATATTGCAAACAACTGAACATTCCCCGTCCCACCATTTTCCTTAAATGGCAGCTAAAAACTCTGAAAATGTGAAAAGTTCCCCTCTCTCTCTCTCTCTCTCTCTCTCTCTCTCTCTCTCGAGCTCTCGAGCTCTCGAGCTCTCGAGCTCTCGAGCTCTCGAGCTCTCGAGCTCTCGAGCCAGTGTTTGTTTTGTCCGTTCTGGGCTACTGTAGAAACGTGGTAGGCTCTGTGCAGGAGAAGTGTATCAGTGAGCCAGCACCTCCTTCCCGCTTCCTATGCTGAAATGTTTGTATTAAATTGATCACACTCTGTAAAGGAAGAACTGTTTATTTGTTTAAATCCTTTATGTTTATAGAAGTGTAGTTATGTGAAGGCATGGCGTTAACCTGCCGCTGTATCTGTCAGATCACAGGACAGGAGGAAGCCATGTACGCGGCAAAGGTAACCGTGACGACTAAGGGACGCAAGAACGACCTGCCCGTCAAGAGCGGTGACAACATCAGCATCATCCGAACAACCAACTGTCCCAAAGGAAAGTGGCTGGCGAGGGACAGCAGCAACAACTGTGAGTATAAACACAGAGTTCACCTTAACGGTAGCTGTGTTCATTGATTGTGGATGACCGTCTGTGTGTGTTTGTTCCAGATGGGTACGTTGCGGTGGATCACGTGGAGCTGGACATCAAGGAGATGTTGGAGCTAGGGAAGAAGGCCGCCATCACCCGCAATAGCAGCACTGCCATCGAGCCGGAGGTGACCAGCACAGGGAGCAGGTGTGTGCATTATGCAACCTCGTCACTTACACACTGTTAAGTTGGAAGACTAAAACTTACAGGTGTTTTGTCTCTTTTTCTCTACAGGGCCTCGAACCACTACCCACTATCAGCAGAGAGTTGTAAGTATCCTCCTGGTTGTATTCATTATTACAGTATATATGTGAGTTATTCTGCAGCAGTTTGATGTCGATGGTCAGTCACAGATGACAGTGAGGAGTGGACCGGTGATGATGATGAACCTCTCTCTCCTGCCCCTGACACAACTGATACACTAGCACTACCAATGTAAGTCCGTCTTGGCTTGAATCAGTGTGGATGGGTTGTTCACTTTTTATTCATTCCATCTCCTTAAGATCTTTGATTAGTCAGAGACTGATGACTTGTCTTGTCCGTGTCTTTTCCTGTGCAGAAGCCACACCAGGACACTGTCAATGCCAGACATGGGTAAGAAAATCCACTTCAAAACAGAAAGTGTTTGTTGTCTCCTCCGTGTCTTATCTCCATCGGGGTGTGTCGATACAGCTGAAGAGAGATACCACAGACATCTGGCTTTTTTTATCACGTCAGATAATTTGGTCATTATCTATCTTTGACTTTATCTTACCCAGCTGATCTTTCAGAGGTACATATTTTGTTTTTGTGTGACCTACTCTTGCTGCAAATAACCCAACATAGCACAAAGCACAAAGATGATAAAATATCCACGTGCGTCAATATTTTTTTACAGGTTGTTTTCTGAAGGGGTGAAAATCTTACTCATCTTACTTCATGGAGTCGTAACTTAGTCAAATCTGCACAGACAGACACAATTTTCAGATTCAGTGTGACTTATGAACATCTGAATATCTGCTTGGAAACAATAGATAATAATCTAACAGCTTGACAACCGTTCACACCTGGGCTCACCTAGCCTTAGCAGCACCCATGAAGATTTGATCAACGACCCACAAACGGCCCGAACGACTCTGAAACTCAGAGCTCACACGAGTCCTTAACAAATGTAAGGACACTCCCACCCAGGGTTTAAAAGCCTGCAACTCCCCTCCAGTTAGTTAGAACTGAAGAAGCCTCTTGGATGAGAGGTGAAACGTCTTCGAGAAACTGAAACAAGACCAGTTGCGTACGATACCGCACCTAGATTGGAAATACAACTGCAGAACTTGCCTGAAAACCACTGAGTTTTAAAGTTTTCACACGTGTTATTTCAGTGACATATTTAGTTATAGTCACCACCACTGAGCTTCTTACTACATTATACTGTAAACACTTTACTGTAAGTTCATCAATCTACAAGTTGTAAAGTTAAAGTTAAAGAAAAGTTTTCAACTGAAGTCGGACTGGTGAGTAGATGAGTTGACGCCATGAAGACGTTAAATGTCCTCGACAACCTCTGTAGTCTCACTTAGCCCCTTATTAGCGGCCACCTTTTGAAAGACATGTAGGCGTTTTGTAATTCAAGCGTGCGTTTATTGTCATGTTGTACATCATAGAACAAAAGGTGAAAATCTCTTAAGTGTGTTTTCAGGTGCTTAATTTGAAGCCCATTGACTTCAAGATGAGGGAACTGGATGTGCAAAAATGCTCTCTTAAATCCAGGTTTTAGGAATCCTTCCTGCAGCACTCTATTAAAATTATCGGTGTGACTTATTTCCATTTGCAACATAAATATGCGTTTTACATTACTGAGAGGGAAGTGCGGGTGTCTACATTTTTGGGGGCGGCTGTTTCTTCAGTGGAACAACAATCACACTATGTTCAAAGCGGCTGAAATCTGGAAACTCACTGTCCTCTCTGTCGTGCTTGCATACTTTAAATACTGAATCACAGCCAAGCGACTCATTAGATTAGAATGTGTGTGTAAACAAGCAGATAAAACAATTAGAGAAACTTACATTTGTGCGTCATAAAAGTTCTTCATACTTACGCCTTCTTCTTCTTTCTTTTTGCGAAGCGAACAAAGACCTCACCGTAAACCACCAGCACAGTCAGAGTGCAGACAGCTCCAACGTCCAGTGAGTTTACCGGCCTGATTCTTATAGTTGATCACACACGCATACACACACATAAACACACACACACACACACACACACACACACACACACACACACACACACACAAGCAGAGTGTGGACCTACAGCATGTGTGTATTTTGTCCTTTCATCAGAGCGAGACACGAAGCACTTCAGAAGTTATCTACATTTTTCTATTCACCCAAACCTGTGGAGCCAGCTGCCAGGTAGGCATGAAGCAAACCTGTGCTACTGCTGTATGCACACACACACACACACACACACACACACACACACACACACACACACACACACACACACACACACACACATACACACACAGACGCACATACACAAATAGGGTTTTAACTCTTGTTTTTCCTTCATTTCTTTTCTTTTACAGCAGTGCTGAGGCAGAGACACGTAAGTGATCCCGAATCTTAAAATATTGAAAAACTGTTACAAAGTCTTGTATGGAAATACAAAATACATGTACGATACAAAAATGTTTTCATTTTTTGGTTTAGATGATGTGTCTGTGATGGTGTGCAACACGATCATTGAATTAAAAAATCAATAAAGCAATCCCTTTCCACTCCAAAGCAGGTGATGTGTTTGACAAATTGATTTTGTATCCATCTCAGGTCCTGTGCCTGTGAAGGAAGAACCAGTTCAGCTGTAAGTAAAACACACAAAAACACACACACACACACACACACACACACACACATACACACTCACAAAGACATAACTCACAACATGTTGTGAAACCTGCAGACGGACACCTTTACTTCCTTTTTGCCTGGAATGTGTGGCTGAGCATGACAACAGTGTGTGTTCATTCTTTCTGCGTTTGAGGGAAAGAGATTCTGACTCATCAACTCATTCTTCCTCCAGGAAGTAAAGCTGCCTCATGCCCTGGTGTTTGAATGAGCTGCTGATTGCCTGTTGTTTACTTTTCATTTATCTGTGGTGTCATATTCACGGTCGAAATCAGGTCGCCCTCCTTTGTCCCTGCTGGTTCAGTTGGCAACATGGCGGCGGCTGCAGGAATGATCGAGTTATTTTGTTTCCACCGCAGGCCTGAAGAGCCGAGTTCAACACCGGACGTGGACATGCTCATTTTGCCTCCTCCCGATCTGTATGCTGACTTTGCCATGGAGTAATTATCATTACAACAAGGTGAGGATGGATCACCTGGACTCTCTCTTGACTGTGACAACACGATCATACTGACATGATGTTGTTTTCTGTTTGTAACAGCGGAACAAAAAAGCAGCCGGGCAGAGGAAACAGGATTTGTCTGCGGTGTTACTCACCTACAACTGTGACAGTAACTTCAACTTCTCAACTACGACCTTACTCACCTGGTGACTGCATTCGTGGATCCGTTTGCTGAGGAAGGATTTCTGCAAACAGAACTCTTTGTGCGCTTTTTCTGAAGCACTTGGTGTGAAACCGGCGAGGGACAGTTTGCCTGCTGGCTCCGAGGGACTTTTGACCTGCTGATCCCAGGACAGGAGTTACAAACTGTTGCAGACATACACAGGCTTCCTGGGGACTGTGACCCTGCAGACTCTTGTATGGGAAATTACACACTCCATGTGCCTATGAAAGTTCTCGAAATACCAACAGCTTTTTGGTGTCTGCGTATTTATCTTAGTCCACATACAGCAGTCTCAAGGTTTGGATGAAATTAGTGTCCAACACACTTGTTACCAGTTTACAGTGTTGGTAGCAAAAGAGTAAGTTAATAGGAGGAGTTGATAAAACTTACAGGTGAACAAAGACTTTGTCAGTTATTTGATTTGGTCATTAGCAATAACTGAACAGGCTTTGTGCAGCCAGGCGTACCACACCAAGAACGGATCCATTCTCATTAATTTAATGTTCTTTCCTCTTCTGCTTGTGCATCTACAGAACTGTTTACTTTGTTCTCAAGATAAAATTGGTCGTTTTTTTTCCCCAAATGATTGAATTATTGTGCCTTTTTTGTACGTGAGCATCTTTTTATACTTATTTACCTTCATTTATTTTGTTAAAAGGACATTTAGACCCTAAATCGAAAATAGCGTACATATTTGTCCTCTTACTTGCAGCGTTGTGTATTCTTCTGGATTGTTTGTGGTGCAGCTTTCAAGATGTCTGCCTCATCTGGAACGTAACTGAACTAATGAAACTCCGCTTGTTGTGCACAAAGCACCAAAAAACTATTCAAATGAAATGTCTCGTTACAGTAATCTGGACCCCCGTTAGTTAAGGTGATCCACAGACGTCGCCGTGAGCAGTTTCACATGGTAACTGTATTCTTATCACCATGCAGATGTAAGCATGCATCCACTTATAGACTAGAGGCAAGCCAACCAAGCTAACTAACGGCAGCCGTGAGTGATGCTGTTAATGTTTACATCCTGCGCTGTAACAAGCATGAGATCCTCGTCCATGACTGGATGCATGCCTCCTTCTGCACAGTGATAAAATTGGCGGGTGTGGCTCGTTAGAAAGAAAATACTTTCAACGTTAAGCTGCTCGCAACTAGGTCTGTGGATTATCTTGAGTAAGCAGGTCATGGTTCTTAGACAGAGACATTGCTAATGAGTTCTCTAAATTTTTACAAGGCAAGTGCCACCTAGTTCCATTATATTCAAGATCTATACAGCCGTTATCTCCTAAACTCTGAAACTCACAAGGAAATAATCTAGATGGATAAATAGCACTACATATAAGAAGAAAAATATGTCTTCAGCAAGCTGGGGTGACCAGTCCTTTTAATTAACATTATATATTATTTGACATTAGGATTAATTAGTTTTTAACATGTTAGGTTTATATAATAATGATCTTTTATGACATACCAATAAACAAGTAAAGATATCTGCTGGCTGTAGTTGCTGTCGTGGTTACACCTTCTGGAGGGAGGCAGCGTCCATAAACGTTATTTTCTGTCTTTCATCGCTACGGAGCGGATGTCTGGCAGGTGTCACTTTAATGTGTCACCTTTCCTCCGAGGTTTTTTCCCTCAAGCTGATCAATAATAAGTATAACAGAAAGAGAAGAAGTGTGATGACCACCTAAGGTCATCTTCATGTAAAATGTTGTTGTTGACATCCGAGGGTGCATTTTTTTTGTCTGGAAAAAAAAGGAAAACAAATAATCCTCTGTGATAGGTGTGTCTTTGCATGTAACATGTTCAAATTGACAAATCCTGGAGGACAAAAATGTTTTTCTTGTATATGTCTGTTTATTGGTTTTCAATAAATACTCATTGAAGTGCAAATCATAACAGCAATATCATGCAGTGCATAACAAGAGAAATCCAAACCCCGATCAGACAGAGAGACAGGGAGGGACAGTTATAACACACTGTCACATTCACACTCGCACGCAGAAACACACACTTATACACGTTTTTTCACAATAACAGGTGTGTGCACACACACATATCACACTCACACAACATACACTGGGGTATTTAAGGTTACACTGATCATAAGAACCCCACCACAGATACACAAGGAGCACAGCTTTGCAGTTGAAAATACTCACTTTGGTACAACACGGAAAGTCTGTATTTGATTAGGCTCTCTGGCATGTGATCCCAGCTCTGAACACAGATTACATGACGAACATGCCACTGGTGGTTGCATACAGTTGTAAAAGTACAGTACTACATCTGACAGTAAATTTGAATTATATCAGTAACTTTGAAACATGACCTATGACCAGTGCAAGACAGTGAACTACATTGATCAGGTTTATATTTGTTGTCACGAGCAGCAGAATCAGGAAAAAAAATGCGGCATATATGTGCCAGATATGATCCTGACGTGACCGAAGTAGCTCACTACACAGAGGACAAGTCGTTGAAGACACAGCAACAGAGTGAAATATTGACTGAGGAACATGGATTAGTGTATACACGGCTGTGTGTGCAGTTGCACGTGTGTTGCAGCAGGGAGCAGAGTTTCTCCCTGACATCAGAGTGTATTCAGTGGTGTGCAGTATGTGCAATCAGACAGGAAAGGCAACGCTACACTGGACATGAAAACAAAATACATGTCATAAAGGGTTTCAGCAGACTAAAACAGAATGTGGCTTTCACTGTTTGAACCGTCACAATGCTCGCATAAGGCAAAAATGACTGAACCCATTTTGAATGCAACTGTTAGAGCTGTGCAGAGTGTTAAAAGTGAACTGCAGTCAAACCATTGTAGGTCCAACAAAGTGTTTGGTTAACAACACTGTAACAGTTGAACAGTCGTAATCTAGACTGATGTGTGTGAAGCTCCGACGTGGCCAAACTCTCCCCTTTGTTTTGAATTGTTATCTCATCACTCTTATTTCTTTTACTTTTTACAATAATAAATACTGATTAGAGCTTTGGATATTTGGATTAATTGTGCAGCCTGAAAATGAGATTTGATGACGTGTTTTAATAACAACTTTTTCGCTAATTGCTTACCTCGAGCCTGTCAAAATAACAATGATGCTTACATTATAATAATAATGAGAGTATTAATTATATTAAATATTGGCCATTCTGTGACACCAGTCGAAAGAATATGTACTACCCCTCCAGTCACTATGTTTTACGGAGAAAAGAAAGGCAACCGTTCAGTGCTCTCCATTAAAACCCTGCTTTGTACCTCCCCAAAAAAACCAGAGAGACTGACAGATGGGAGGATTCATCTGAGCAGCAGCAGCAGCAGCTTCCACTTTACATTCAGTCAGAAAAGATTGAGACAAAATATTGTTTGTCAGCAGCGCTACACAACCCAGCTCCAGTATCATCTGACGAGACAATGCAGAACATTTATAAACGAAGCAACACGTTCATCCAAACGTTGGACCAGAAAAAACAGGTAGAGTTTTGTATATCCACAAAAAGACTGCGATGCAATGAAACCGTAAATCTGCAGACCGTTTTAAAGTGACGACTGAAGAGAACAACGGCAGCTACACAAACAGACGAAACCAATGACACACCACGGCATTGTGTTTTAACATCGTCTCTCCCAATCTCACGAAGCACTGCAAAGATCCTCCCGTGAGAAAGTACGTGACATGACGATCATGAGACGCACTCTACCCCATCTGATCTCCATTACACACACTGGCTCATGCACACACGCTTCTCAATGAACACGTTCACAGAATTACTGTGTCGCATTCTTTAAGGCAACTGGAGAAAGGTTTCTGCAGCTAATAATGTCCTGCAGCAGACACACACCGCCTCACATCTTCCTCTTTACCCCTCTATTCTATTCTACACACACAGGATGGACAATACTGCTAATATGACGAGTAGCAATTTTGATTTAATTCAGCAAGTAATTATTTGCTGAAGATTTGCTTGATTTTTGCTCTTTAATTGATTGTAAAAATTAAAGGTGTTTATGACTGATCATAGAAAATCTAATTCAAGATGTCACATTAGGGTTTAGGCACCTTTTTCTGATGGGTTTTTTTATCGTTAGTTTTTCCACATTTGAGGGCTTAAGGCAAAAAATGAAAATAGTTAATCGTGGCCCACACGCTCCTCTACAAACAGCACATGGTCTTTTTTCACTGGCCTGCTTTCTTTTTTTAAAATTAGGCTCTGTGCATGCATGGCTGAACAGCATATTAACAGTAGCTCAACCCAAGTGTAAAGCAGTCTGTGCGAGCTGCATATTTTTGTAGTTACTGAATGCATAAAATGATGGTTGTGTGGGGAATAAAATAGCAGAGATATGTTTGGTATATTTGACATTTGTCCATCGCTGTTAGGAAATGTGTGAAAACTCGTGCGAGACGGTGTGCATCTGTGCTTCAACACTATCCATGCAGAGTGTAATCGTCTTACTATCCCGCCATCTCTCTAGGCTCATTAATATTCTACACTCTATTCAAATCGTGATAAAACTCTACGTCGATGCAGTGCTTAAATAAAATAGAACTACAGTGTCTAAAAAACAATCCCTCAAAAATAAATATGGATCTGATATCTAAATAATAATCATCTTTGTGGTGTATAAATCTGTTATTTGGTATACCTTTGTCAACCTTTTCAGCTACGTAATATGATTGTAATATAAATATAATATACATAAATAACAAAAGCTTTATTTTTACAAACCATATTATATAAAACTTGAAATCAAATTTGACATGTGTCGACGTTCCCTCAGACACAGATTTAACATCAATCTAAACAACAAAAAAACCTTGAAGAAACAAAATGGACCTCCTATCTGTGTCTGGGGAAAACTCAGCAGGATATCCCGCCATTTCGTGTTGTCGTGGGCAATGACATTTCAGCAGTTGATAATATATTGAAGGTATTTGTGGGAGGAGTGACAGTGAACTTGACCTTTTCTGGCTTCCAGTAGTTCACAGATTCCAGTCCCGGGATCAGTTTTCACAAGCTGAAGCCCTGATGTTTAAACTCCACGACTCTGACTCAAGGACTGTGTCAAAATAAGAAAAAAGAAGCAATTAATCTGCCTTTCTAAAAAAACCGCTTCCTCTCTATGTCTCCGTAATCTGAGGTGACAGGCATTGCTTTTCACATTTCCATTCACCCTTCCAGTGCAATGCAACTGGAACAGAGCTAAATAAAGAGGAGACATAAAGGGGAAGTCACTCTGAACACCTTCGCTCCTCACAGCAGATGGCTTAAAAACCCAGTTGACATCCAGGTGACAACGAGGGTTGGGAGTCCTCAGCGAGCCAGTGTGGTGATCAGACTGGCGCACATTTCAAAGAAGTCCATGGTGTGTGATCCCTGACGTGGGGTGAGCTGAGGGGAGCTACCGGACAGGGACCCCGGGAGAGAGGAGCTCAGCTGGGGCAGGTCGAAGGCTGGGCTCGCAGAGTCGATGCTCAGTCTGGGTCTGTGGAGACCGGCTGTGGAGCCCGACCTCTGAGGCGTGGACGAACCCGACTTAAAACCCACAGCCTCGATGATGTCATCTGGGGGTCACATGGACAGAGGAAAGTCAGTGTCAGCATTCTAAAGAGGGTTGCTCATAAAATAAAAGTTTTATTTAGTTAAACTAATTTACTAATTTTGCTGTGGGCACATTTCTTATAAAATAATTACTGAACGCAATTACTGAATACAACATCAGGTCCAACAAGTTAAAGCAACTACAGGGGGTGAAGGGAATAATCCTATTGACAGGCTGCCAAACATTAAACACCACCATTACCTTGAACAAAAATAACAACATTTCTCTGAGTTCGAACATCTTGGGAAACATTTAGGAAAGAGTTAGAGAAAGGTAACAGGTGCTACATGCACTCCTATTGACAATTGTATGACCTTAAATCTGCGTGGAAAATCCAAACCGTTATTGGGAGTAGAAAATGCAAAGGTTATGTACATGTGCATCTTGGTAAACAAACAATTAAGAGTCAAATTTAAAAAATGACAGTGAAAGAGATACAACTGAACATACATAAAAGAGCTTCATGTGACCAATGGAAGAGGTTTCCCAGATGTTTTCTGTTCTGGCTGAAATGCATGTAAAACATTTTTGCTAAAACAAGCATCAAAAGTGCTCTCTACCACCTGATCTGCATAAACACCACCTCAGCTGTTCCAACACCACCAACTCAGCGAAAGCACATTTCAAGGTGGAAAAACTGAATTGCATTTGAGCACTGGCCCTGACCAGCTGGCGACTGCATGAAGGTCGAGCCACACACATGGAGCAATTAAACAAAGTGGAAGATTATATGATTTTTTTGAAGGGGGGGAATTAATTATAAAGAGAAATGTTCCGTAGACAGTTTTGTCTTTGACTAACCATCGATGCTCTTGAAGTCGAGCAGGTAGGATCTGCTGTCCACCTGGTACAGCTGCAGGCTCATCTTCACCAGGTTTCCTGTCACCGGATTCTTCCTCCGCACTCGCAGATGGTATGGGTTCACCACCTACAAGACAAGATAGCAGACAATAGAGTTTGTATGTAGACCTATGCATGCGCTGTATAGTGTGTATATGCATGTGTCAGATATGTCCTATTACCTTCCAGTCAAAGCTGAGTTGTCTCATAGCCCTGTACACTTCAGCCATGATATCATAAGGTCTGCTCTGACTCCTGATACCGAGGTGCCACTTGGCCTTCTTCACTGCCAGGGGTTTGGGCCGGGTGGTGTTGAGAGCATCAAGAGGACAACGGGACTTGGGGCTGTCGGCCAGGAGCGGAGGCATCCTCTCTGGGTGGGGTTTGACGCCGGGGGGCAACGGCATGCCTTCTTCTATGAAGGATCCCTGGGGAGGACTGGAGGCCAAGTAGAACTCGCTGGCCTGGGTCATGATGCGCCGGTTGTCTATTATAAGGTGGTAGGCTACTGCTAGCTGATCCTGCAAGGACAGAGGGAGGACGGAAAATCAGATCCTCGCAACATACAACAGCTCTGATGTAGATGTATTGGCTATTATTGGATGCCTGATGAAAAATAGCCACAAAAGCAGAACAGCTTAGGATAACACTTTAATATTACAACTATAACAAAAAACCAGAAAACAAAGAATTGTGAATGTGTTTTGTGCACCTGTGGATCCCCACTGTAAAGGCTGGTAACAACCTCGGACTCGGTGCATTCAAACTTCTCACACACTTCCCTGACAGCCTCCTCATCCAGCACTGTAGAGTCGTATGAGGGGTCCTCAGGGAACAGGTAGCCTGGCAGGTCCTGCTTAAACCACTCGTGTTCCCTGATATATGAGAGAACAATTAGTAACTGTATTATTCTTCACTATATAACCACACCTTATGGTGTTTAAGTTGAGGATTCATCTCAAAATTACTTTTGTGTGTGACATTTAAACTTGCCTGTAGTCAAACTGTTGTCAAATACAGGTGTCTGATTATGTAATAACACTTCAGATGGGGGACTTAAAGGGCCAGCAACGAAACAAGATGAGACACACTACTGTGTGTTTTTTATAACTTGAGATGTAAGTAATGGACCATTAAGCACAGAGAATAAAGCTGCACGGCATGGTACTGTGACTGAAGCCAATGCAATACTTGCAATGCAATGATTTCACATGATCGACCTTAGCAAATACAAAAGAATAAAAAAATGTCAAGACAGAAGACAAAGGAGGCCTCTCTGAGGGCCACTTGACCCGACAGCAGGGTCTGCACCTGATGTCTTTGATGGTGGCTCTCTTCAGAGGATCCACCTGCAGCATGAGCATGAGCAGCGAGGCCACAGAGCGAGTCAGGTACTCTGGGATATAGAAGACGCCCCCTCTGATCTTCTTAAAAAGCGTGGGGACGTGCTCGTCATCAAAGGGCAGAGTGCCGCACAGCAGGGCGTACAAGATCACCCCACAGCTCCAGATGTCCACTTCTGGGCCTGCATAGAGCCTGACAGAGTGATAAGAAGCTTTGACACGTTACAAAAACATCCAGTCAACATTTATCACTCTTATAGGTCTATTTTTCAAACTGTTAACCACCATTCATTTATTTATTTTAATGTTTCTTTGTGCATTTCTGTTTCATTGTGGATATGAGGGGGCTGCCAGTCAAGTTATGTCATGGGGTTAACTTTTGCCTTTTAGATGATTTACATCAGACAGCGTAGATCCAATGAGTACTAGCTAATCATAGCACAGCAGTCCTAGAACAGCACAATGTTTTCATGCTTTGGTGGGCATCATTACTATGTCCATTAAATTTTGTTTGATGTGAAATTCAAGGCACCCTGTGGAGTTTCCGACCTCTTTTATACGTGGGTCACTGTTTGGTTTGAACTGTGCCCCCACAAATGGACGCAAATGCACATTTCTTCCAATGATTGCACAGTATTCCCCTGATCTGTCGGTGGTTCAAAAACAGCAATGCACCACCAAAGGCAGATAAGAAGACTTGAAGGAAGTGTGAATGTAAACAATGAGTTAGCTTTCATGAAGAAGGAAATGCATTTAACACGTTTGTTAGAACTCGAAGATACACACTGTGCATTTCAGTGCCTGAATGTATCGTGTTTGTTTAAAAGAAAAAACTAAGATTGTGTTCTGTAAGGTGATTATTTTGTTCACACACCTTCCCGAGATAACCTCGGGAGCAGCGTAGTTGGGTGAGCCACAGCTTGTCCTCAGAAACTCCCCATCTGACATCATGTTTGACAGACCTGTGGGCCAAACACAAGACATATTAACACCAGTAATATCCCAGTCAAGTGAGACTAGTGAAAACCCTCTATAATTATTACTGCTACTGATCCTTTGATACACACAAGTTAAGTTGAACACGGCCTGGCGCAGGGAGGGTGAAAGGTATACACTGTGGACACCACTGATATCTTTATCCTCCTTTACCCTCCGCGACTCTAGCTCAGAACACAAAGCTCATCTAATTGGATGAGCCTTTCCCTGGCTGCTAGGGCCTCAGCCAAATGCTGAACACCAGACGCTGTGTGATGTGCTGACCTTCTCTTTATCTTTTATCCCTGTTCCCTTAACACTCTCTCTCGCCGCTCACCAGCGTCTGTTACTGTCAGCCAAAACACTTCTCATGCTGTGCACCGATGTCGCACCCCAATGATTCCTTTCCTATCAGATGACACCGGGGCCTCAAGGCTTCCTGCCAGACATGATATGAGACCTGGCCGTTGCTATGGGACCTCTCTTCACCCCACACACCCTGCTGTGCACAAGGGCCTTGGTGTGTTTTTGAAAATATTTCTCTCTTTCATGGACGTATTACATCAGAAACAGTCTCTTAACCACCATCAGCTAGAACAATTATGCCACAGCAGATAAGAAACTGTGTTCAGTGTGAAATTAATTCTCATTTAATAATGAGGCTAACAGGTGCATGATGGTGATTTCACACTTTTCTACAAGTGTATAATCAGTTGAATAATTATGCTTTGTCCTACAACTGTGTAACAAACTCTCCAATTAGTTAGTAATTCCACTCAGCTCTGCCATAAACTCTGCTTCTTTGTCTTTCTGATGATTACATTCAGTAATGTTCTGTTATACTTTCTGTTATCATTTCTTCTGCCAAACCAGAGAGACCTCTGTCTCTTCATCTAAATGTAACTCTGTCCTTTGGGGATCCTACCGAAGTCTGCTATCTTGGCGTTCTTGCTAGCATCCAGCAAGACATTCTCAGGCTTGAGGTCTCTGTGGACCACCATGTGCCTGTGGCAGTAGTCTACAGCTGAGATGATCTGCTGGAAAAGACGACGAGCTTCTGTGTCCTCCACCTGAAAGACATAATATGAATGGACATGATTGGACTGTGGCTGTGCTGATTAAGGAGTGCGTAACAGTGTGAATGTGAGACAGAGTGTTACAAGCTCAGAAACAGGCCTATGATGCATGTGTATAAAGAACACTGAAGGTTATGTGGTGTCTTGTTTAAAACAAATTCATTATCATCATTCAGGGTTGGTCACAAGGTTGCTATGGCTAAGAGCCCAGATAAAGTTAATTTCTATTCAAAATATAAACAGTCTCCAGAAGAGGTTGTCTCCCCATGTCTTGAATGTGTGTGTGGGTGTTTGGAACGCCATGCTTCAATCAAAAGCTTTCAATCTCAAAAACTAAAAGCGAACATTTCAAAGTGAGTCAGGCAGATGTCAACATGATCATTGACAGCTCTCAGAGCGGTGGAACAGTGATGGTGTGTGGGAACACTGTCATCAAATATATTTTCATGACTCATAAACTAACAATGACATCTCCTGGAAGTTTGCAACAGACGTTAAAACTGATAAAAGTAAATATTTTTGATGCAAAATGTATGTACATGGTGGAGATAGTTGCAGTTTAAACAGTGTGCATGAAGAAAATATTTTGATGTCTTACTCAAGAGTGTAAGAATAAATTCAGAGAGAAAAAAAAATTGGCAAAAAAAAACAAAACACTGAAAGTAACCTATAAAACATACATTAAATAACATCATGTAGCAGAATGTTTATGACTCCTAAAGTCAAGAAAACACATCACAGCTTTACTCGGTCGACCACAACAATAACCAAGTAAAGGCCAATTCACCAAGACATACACCATGCCTGTTTGTCTGATTTGAGCTGTGGTAACTACAGAACCAGTAGATTCTGATGAAGCAGTGACCATTGGAACCCAGTCAATAAAGACTCAAATCGAATGAATGAATTTGATTCATGAATTAGTCAATTAATAAATGAAATGTCTCACCCGTCCATGTTTGCAGATGTAGTCAAACAGCTCACCTCCAGACACGTACTCCATGACCATGAAGAAATCTGTGGGTGTGCTGATCACCTGGTACCTACAACACAAACATTCATTTGTAATGACATTAACTTTCTGTACACAAATTAACATTTCAGCTTCTTTCACATCATATCCATAATCTAAATATAACAATAATATAACTATATCTCTAAACCCAACTTATTTACTTGAAAACATGCAACGTATAAATACACAGAGAGGCAAAGCTGTGATGTATGGCTACTGCTGAGTATAGGCATTATTTTCATAAAGGTCAGGTATATTAAAATGTGGGCCCAATCTCATGAATGGTTGCTCCCGGGAGATTCTACACTTCATCACAATCTACTTCACTCCTGTCGAGCCGGGTGTAGCACAACAGGGCCGGCACCGTGGGAGAAATAAACACAAACCAAATCACAATTTCTTACTTTTTGTGTTCTACAAAAACACACACAGACACACACATTGATCCTAGGAAGTATAAACAGTATAAACACTTGAGGGATCTTTTGAGGCATTTGTTCTAATTTATTTTACTTTGTGCTGGTTTTACAAACAGGGCTGATATATCACATGCTTTGAGCCAAGTGCCTGAAGCTGCCTGTAACAAAGAAAAAAAAATATGTGCTCGTGCCTGTCTCTGTGAATGTATGTCTCAGTGAGAGTGTATTCTACGGCTCTACAGCTCACAACCGGAGAGCTCACATATCTGCCATAGCTTACAGCTTGACAGTGGACTAACCCTAACCCTGGCCTAAAAATAACGCAGATTGTTGAGAGACAGAGAGAGAGAGAGACATGGACTGACAAGGAGAAAGAGGAAAGAGAGGTCAAAGAAATAACCCAAGAGGAGCCAAGACACCTGGATGAGGACAAGGATTTAGTCATGTACAGCCACTTCTATCTAGTTATCTCATCTTAAGTAGAGATTTGAACTAACCAGAACAGATTTCTTCATCTAGTTCCAACCCTGTGTGTGTGTGTGTGTGTCTGTTGCTATATTTGTGTGTTCTGCCTCCTGGGAGCCATGTGAGCATGCTCAGTACAGCCCGGCTGTAGTAAACAAACAGGAAACAAACAAAGCATGCCACAACACAGAGGCAACACGACGGCCACAGAGCTCAGTTATCTCTCTTTTAAAGTCGGCAGATGGACGTGTCGTCTTTCTCCACTTACAGCTTGATGATGTGTGGGTGTCTGAACAGTTTGAGATTCTGGATCTCGCGTTTGATCTTCCCAACGACATCGAGGCTGCGGATCTTCTGCCTGTTTAGGATCTTCACAGCCACTTTATGGCCTGTTAACTGATGCTCGCCAACTGAAAACAAAAGAACAGGGATATGAAGCAGATACAGCACACAGATAGAAAAAACAACATAGGGAGTCACACACAAACAGATAGGCATAATGCCTGAAGGGAGGTAGAGAGGGGCACTAATGGGTTGGGATCTGATTTGGATAACTGTTACATGGAAGGCTTCAACATAACAGTATTTTTATTTGTTTTAGCTTATTGTAGCCCTTATCTGCTAGCATATCTGTTCAGGGTGTGTACCTCCAAACCCCTTTCCAAAGCTTGACTAGAAACATGAGTTATGAAGCACTATTAAAGGGAGGATGAAAAGCTTTAACCCACAACACAATGAGCCATCATCGTTACAAAATACACTAAAAATAATATCTAATTCATGGATTTTTTTTTCTACATGCAACGATGAACAAACTGATTTCCCCTCATGCATAATTTATGCAGGTTGCAACATGAAGGTTAGCAATGACTTCAGTGGCTAAGCTAACATCAAACACTTTTGCTAACACATCCCTGATTTGCGCACACAAGAAACAGGCGGTGTGAGCGTCGGGTTAAAGCTCACAAGGTCATGCAGAAAACTAGCAAAGAAAAAAAATGAAATAACATCCTCTGATAGGCCTCTTCAGCAAAACTTTTCGACTCTGAGCTGTTTTTTCCAGACTTACTACACACTTAACAGGCTGCCACTAGCTTAGAGTAGGATAACATTTCGGACTAGCTACACCGTTTATAAACACTCCGTCAGTTAACGTACGTTGAGCTCTCACGGTGGGTTTCGGTCAAGCTCAGACGTCCTTTACCGCAAAGACAGGGCAAAGAAACCTACCACGGCGTGAGCTCCTTATTGTTTAAGGGTTATGCGATAACAATGTAAGTATGACTGTGCATCTTCTTGGTAGCTGTTGTCCGCCGGGTAATTACACCTGCCATAGCTGATAACAGTAGCTACAAACAGGGGGGGAGATTCGGTGAAAGAATTTGACTTTCAAGCGCGCGGATTCTCAGAACACATCTACGCTCTCAATCCCTTCCGTCGCAGCCGTTGGACCACCCGAGCTACGCAAACTGCGCACTGACCGCCGGCAAGTTTGACGCTGTCACGGAGACTACTTCGTATTACTCCCAACTGAGGGGCGCAAATTGTACACATTGAACTCGGTTATGACACAAAGGCGTGACTTAACTCTTCACTTTTCCGAAGGTTCCCACTCCGAGCGTGTCGCCGAGGATGTAATGGCCGATCTTTACCCTGCCTTCGTGTTTCTGTTGTTGCCGCTCTGCCATCTTCTCCGTTACCAACGGCTGGGCTGCTCCGTGCGGTGGGTGTGCTGCCTGCCTGCCTGTGGGGCGCACGGAGGGGCGGGGCACTCCGCTCACCGAAGACCCACGGACGACTCAGCCCGTTGAACGAGCACCGTGGCGGGGGGGGAACGTAAAGGCTTTACTGGAGGCCAGATATCTGTCGTAAAGCGCTGGCTAGCCCGTGTGGCATTACCGGGGAGCAACCGGGATTATCCCTCCAGGAGACGAACTGACTCTGCCTTCTAAAATGTTCACATCCCACCGACCTGGTGTTATGTCGAGATTTGCACCCGGGCTATCATCTTACCTACCCTGATACTGTGCACTACCTGTGACAGGAGGGTAACGCTTCTAAACATATGGCTGAGAGTGTGTGTGAAAGTAAAATAAATACATATCAAATAAAAACAGCCAATATTTATAGGTTCACTTTGTTGTTTTGGGGGAAGAAATATTAATCAGAAAGGAAACATCTTCATTGATTGATTTGATTTTCATGTTTAAATACACTGAAAAAAGAAAAACTGCTAAGATAAACTCTTACTTTTCTAAAAAGTGTCCTTTCTATCTTCAAATACTGTTCTGGTGACCTCATATTTAAGTTATGGACATACATTCATCAAATTAATATATCTGGGTCTGTATTATTACCTTATTCATATTGTAAACATTATCTTTATGAGTTTGAGTTTCCCTCCCAAAGCCACATACTGCACCTTTAAACTGGGCTAAAACCAGTGTAGCCTGCCTTTTGTACTGTATATGTCTTTGCTACATAATTAAAAAAACAAACAAATATTAATTCAAAAAAGCCCGCCATGCTACGCACAACACATCACAGCATCCATATTTTTAAATATGAAAGCCTAGTACTGGATTGTAATTACCAGTTATTAAAATGTTACAGCTGTGAAAATGTCAAGCTAATTTAAATGACTATATAGGCCTGGGTGTGGGTAAATGACTTTATATATCCTATTTTTGTATTAATTATGTAAATCTGCCAAGAAGCTGGAAACCAAAGTTATCAAATATATATTTGCCTCCAAAATGTAGTGAAAGTATAAAGTAGATCATAAAATGAAATCCAAGTGCCTCAAAATTTCACAGGCCTTCAGTACTTTCTTGGTTTTAGTCCCTACATTTTTACGTGTGATCAAGCTGGTCTGTCCTATTTTCATACGCTCACAGCTCATATCGTTTCCTTTTTCAAAAGCATCATGTTGTTGATAATCTTCCATTAACTTTTTGGAACACAATGGGTTGGTTAAAAGAAAATATAGAAAAGTCGCAAAAGTGGATGTTTAATGGATGGGAGAATGACTTGAGTTGTTCACATTTAACCACTAGGTGACAGTATAAGTTTAATTTACCATTGCTCAGCATGACTCCTGGAGTCGCTCTGAAAATGGAAAGCATTTGTGGAGCTGGCCAATGAACTTCTTCTTATCAAAGTTAGAAAAAAGCGTGAAACATGTTTATATATATTTTATCATATTTATTTTTGATGTATTCTGCCATTTAATACACTCAGTCCTCAGATAGTGCACGATTGGTTTCACTGACAGGAGCAGAATACACAGAATATGTTCAGCTTGTTTGGGATGTAAAAACAAATTAGATTTTTCTTTAGCTACTTTCAGATTCTAACATAAGTCTTTCAATTTGAACTGACTAAACCTAGTATATAAGCTATCATATATAAGACAATTTTTGGTTAATTAAATTATAAGTTGCAGGACATATTTGGTTATTATTTATTTATTTATTTATTTATTTATTTATTTATTTATTTATTCATAAGTAATGATTAAATAAGGAAGCCTTTGCTGAATTATTAACTAAAGATTAATGGGATTAGATGAATTCATACTTCTTCCCACTCCTTTTCGAACGTCTAACCAGAATTGCCTGTTTTCATATGTATTGCTCTTTTGTTGGTTTATTTGTTTTTGGACTAAATAAATATATAGATACATAAAAATGTACATGTTTGATTTAAAGATTTCAATCAATCGATAGATCAAAGCATATTGAAAAAGGAAAACGAATTGCTTTAATTATTCTCAGGGTGAAAAGAGCAAACACCCTCACATCCAATAACATCTCGTCTCTGAAACGCTCCGGGCATCTGTCGCTCTGGTGCGCCTGTCGTACCGCGCGTAACCGCCGGGGGCGCTGCGTCCCCGCGCTGCGCTCTGCTCCCTCCAGTCTGAGAAAGTTTTCCATGCAGGGATGAGGTGATTACCCACCGCTAGCAGAGGGAAGAGGGCTGAGCTGGGGGAACTCGAAGAGAGCAGGGGGAGGAGGAGAAGAAGAAGGATTGATATAACAAGCGTCTGTCGGCTCACAGCGCAATTCTCACTCTCTCCAAGTGTTTGAACCAAGAGCGATAACGGGGAGCGGGCTTTCCATTCATTTCGAGCGCAGCCAACTTTTTTTTTCTGTCTTGAGTCCGTGGCGCGGGTCCGCTCACCAGATAACACTCTTTACGTTTTTAAACTTTTAGCTCTTTCTGTGTTTTTGTTTTTGTTTTGTTGTTGTTGTTGTTGTTGTTTTTTACATCAGCAGATCAGAAACTTTACGAGAGCTCCGAGTTGGGAAGTTTCTTCCCCTCCGTTTATAGTGCGTGACATTTCTTTTGAAGGACTTGAGAGCCTGACAGAGTTTCTTCACCTAACGCGTGGTGTGGGATTTTTGAGCTGAATCGGGGAGTTCTCAAATGCAAAAGTACATGTATGAGAAAGCAATGGCCCAAGAGACAAGGAACGGAGGAACCTCTACGTTAAACAACAACAATGGTGTTGACAACAGCAAGAAGAAGCTGCTAATAGCGCTCGACATCTTCTGTCTTCTACTTGGTAAGTTTATGAATAAGTTTATTCACTGTATCTTCATTTGAATTGTTTACTTTTATTTTTATTTTTTAAAGCTTACATCAGCTGATTTGAACCACACTGCAGGAGTGACACAAAACAAAACAAAAAGAAACAGTAAACACATTAAACAGGACCCGCGCTTTCTAATGACTGGCAATAAAAGCCTTATCGTTTTAAAAGTATTGCCTGTTATCTGTGACCACAAGACACTTTAATCTGCAACATCTACTTATCATCCAGCTCCAACACACCACCCCGTGCCGGTGGAGGCGCGGAACTCAACGCTGACCGCACACAACAACAGCCCAGTCTGCCACACTGAGAGAAAAATACACTTTTTAATATAGAGGACATCACAGACATGACGTGTGTTACTCAGAAATGCATCATCAATGCAAGAGAAGTTTGGACTTGTTGACATTTTGCTGACTGGCTGACATGGTGACACATCATATATTGATCACTGATTTCACTGGACTCTGGACTCTATCAGTGGATGCCCCTGCCTACACGCCTGGGGCATGAATGTTTTGAAGTGTTGTGACCTGCCCTTTAAATAGCCGCTGAGTCCTCCCTCCTGTGCCCTCATAACCTTGTTCATCTGACCCTAAACCTCCAGAGGTGCCATTCCAGCTAGAGCCGTCCATACGCAGAGATGCAAATGGAAGTGGAAGTGTAATGAAGGTTTCGATTCATAGCTGATGAAACTGTCACCGGAGCACAGACGCCTGCTCCAAACCGGCTTGTTTGTGCTGTTGAGTTTTGTGTGTTAGTAACTTGTTATTCCGCCAGCGTCCCCATCCAGATTCAGTGTCCACTGTTAATGTGTGTGTGTGCTTTGAGAGCTGGTTTGTTTTTGGCCGTTGTCACTGTAGCCCCGGTCCTTTTCAAGCTCCAGCGGCCCCCCTTTCTCTTCCCTCTGTTTTCAGTCCCCCAGTCTCTCCTTTCTCTCTTTTGGAAAAGGATTATGGGAGTAGCGCTTTAACTTCTACACATTCTCTCCCAGAAACCCTGCAAATCCCTGGCCAGCTGGCCCTGATCACTCCACTTCAAATTACTCTCCCTCTCCCTCTCTAGCTTTCTCCCGAGCCCTCTCTCTCTCTCCCTCTCTGTCCAGGGGACTGCGTGGAATAATTGCTTAAGCATGTGTTGTGGCAGGGGAATGCCTCTCCGATCGAACGGAGAGAGGTGGAGAGGCGGGACGCGTGGCTGACCGGGCTTTAGAGGAGCAGGTGGAAGCCGCAGCAGCTTCATATGGGGAAACTGAAGCATCAACAGTAGTAACAAAATAGGCCGCACTGCCACACAGGAACAGGACTTTTTTATGACCCAGGATGTTACAAATGGTGCAGATTAACTCCACTGTGTAGTAGGAGCAGATCTGCCTGACAGGCGCAAAGTTTTCCAGCGCCCTTTTATATTGGTTCTGCTTATTAAAGAACCTCAGACTGAGATACGCTGTTTCATCTGCACCCTTATAAACGTAGATGAGCTTTGAGCGCATGTGGAGCAAATTTCCTGCGTAAACCAACTTCCTTTGGCTGGTTAAGGCTCTACAGTCTTTGCCATGTTAGGGGGGAAACACACACACACACACACACACACACACGCATGCATGTAAAGACACACACGAACTCAAAAGGGCACAACGATTCTCCTTTGTCATGCTAAACACAATCTGGCTGCTCATTGATGATTGGTTGGCCCACTTTAGTGGTTCGGGGAGGGGGGTTACACATGGGGGGTGGAGGGATAGGGTGGTTAAAAGAGAGAAGAAGAAGAAAGGCCAGGAGAAGGGGGGGGGTTATCAGGGGGCCTGAATGAGGAACAAGGAATGTGGGGTGTGTGGAGGGCTCAGAATAATCTTGAATGGGCTCTGTGTGCATATCAGATAAAGGTAGTGTACACTACACAGCTTGTTAATGCATAAAAATCTCATTACCTTTAATTAGTTCCTATCTGCCAGCTGGTGCAACACACACACACGCAAATGTCTGTATAGTGACACCTTTCTGTATATTGTCAGTCTGCCCTCAGGCACGGCTAATTGTTCTGTTTGCATAAAGGACATCTGAGGCCATCTCTGCTCACACACACACCAGCACATGTGTACAAGCTAAAGAAAGGGTTCCCCCTTATGTTGCCTCTGCTAATCAAGGCTAATGATGCATAAACACAGCGGGACCAGAATGCTAATGAAAAAATGTATACACACACACACTCACCCAGCATCAACTCCTGAGTTACAGCATGCGATTCTGGCAGCTGAGCTCAAGAATCATCTGCTGATTTTGCTTTGGCTCGGGTTCCACTCTCGCTGAGCGGCGGAGTTGATTTAGCGATGCCATAAGGAGCACACACACAAACACCATACACTCGCTATAAATACGCCAACCTCACCGCGGGCTGCAGAATTTCATTCTTCTCGCTTTCCCAATCCCCTCACGAATGTGGCCGTCTAACCTGTCATCCACGTTAAAGTGGATGAATACTGTGTGAACACACTCTGTCACCCACTTTAGCTTTCAGGAAACCATACGTCTAAAAGTAGCCTCACCTAAGACCCAGATTAAGTTTTACACAATGCAAAGGAGATTATGCATTGTGTGTGTTTGCTTGGGCGCATTCACTAGTGTGTGTCTGGGTTTGGAAGCCGTTCAGAGTCAGAGCTGCAGGGGCCTTTTTTGCACAAGATAAACATAGGTTGTCCAGAGCCGTCTCCGCTGACTTTAACTCCTGTCAGTTGATTTTAAAGCACAACAACATCTGTCTGGATGTTGCTATGGTGACGACAGCTCATATGATATTGCGTCTTATCTCAGAAAGCCCTGTTTCCATCAGCATCTCAGATGATACAATCAGGTGTTCGGTGACGTGACTTCTCCACGAGCGACAGATGTTATTAGCAGGGGAGAGGAGTGTAACCTTTTGGCCCGAGGAAATCAGCTTCATAACCGGCCCTGGAGCATTAACCCTATATGGCCGCGGCCGACTCCTGCCTCCCCATTAGCTGCTATAGCATTACAGCAGTCAGTCACACAGCCCCTCATTAAAGCTGGAGAGGTTTAACCTCTACCTCTCCAGGCCTCAGCCACTTCAGTCCTGAGCCGCTCTACAAATATTTTCCAGAATTTCTCAAATTCTTCATCTGGCTGCAGCGCAGTGGCCAAAGACTCTTGATGTGACATCTGGTGCAATTTCAGGAGTGAGTGAACCAGGGGGCATGGTGTGTGTGTGTGTGTGTGTGTGTGTGTGTGTGTGTGTGTGTGTGTGTGTGTGTGTGTGTGTGTGTGTGTGTATGTGTGCAAAGTGGTGCTCAGGAAAGGGTGGGAAACGGAAAGGTAGTGTCGGTCGGAGGTAGGTGTGGTTGTGAAATGAAATCCTGTCCATTTCTTTTTTGCCCCACAGCCCATTTCCATCCTCTCCCCCTTTCCTTCCCTCTCTGCTCCCTCTCCACTCGAGCTTGTCTCCGCTCCCCTTATCCGAAGAGAAATGGCATGCGTTAGTAGTCAAATACTCAAGCAATATACGATCTGATTCATTTTGTATTCATTTTGTATTTTTTCTAGATAAACAGAAAAGTAGTTTTCGCCAAGTGTCTTAATAGTAAACTGTAATCAAACTGGCAGTGTGTGGGGCGGGTGCTCGCACACAAACCCAAACACAGGCTTCAGTCCAAAGCTGCTGACCTTAATCTAAGGGCAAATATTCTGCACGAGTCAGTGTGTTCAGAGCTGATTGAGAACTACTACTTGGCTGGATACAGATGCCCAAAGAGAGCAGGAGAAGTGGGATAAACATGCAGATTAAGGCCGCAACTAATGATTATTTTCCTTGCTGATTAATCCGCCAGTTATTTTTTCACGATTAATCATTTGGTCCCAGAAAATGTTGAACGATTGTGTGAAATGCACATTACAGTTAGTTAATAACAGTCCAGAACTCAAATAGTTTTATGACAAAGAAAAGCAGCAAATCCTGAAGTGATTCTTCGGATCACTGGTAGACTCAAGGGGGGAATCGGTCGTCTGGTGCCCCGATGTTTGAGTAAGTGCCTTCTTGGTTCCCCCAATGGTAGATAAAACCTGATAAAGTGTCCTCTGTGGTGCCCTTTCAGTGCCCTTTTACGCACCACATCACATAGAGCTGATGCCCTTTTAGTTTTTATTCACCCCCTCGGAGTCCACCACTCCTCCCAATCACTAATCAATTAATTGACTACTTGTAGCAGCTATTATGCCAATGTGCTCATTTCACCATGAAGCCTGTCATGTCAAGCATCACTGATTTTGGTGTTCAGTCGATAAAATCCATCACTCTCCACTAGTAGCCGAGTTATTTGTCCCTAGCTCCCACCAGGACCATTTGTATCCATTAATGAGAAGTACTATAGTTGTTTGCATTTTCCCCGATGTTGATGCTCTGTGTCAGTCTGTTCTTATGTTTGTCAGGATGGGGTCAGAGGTCAAGCAGAAAATAGACTCATATAGGACGAGGACCCGCAGTGCTCTCCGTATGACATTTCCTGCTCTCACATACAGCCCAGGGCGTCGTGCAGACATTCAATGGACACGCACATGCAGCAATATGTAACATCGGTCTCAAGATTCAGCTCTGACAATAGTCGGATATGGTATTTACGGTGTGATTACATCAGTGTACGCATGCCTGTGTGTTCTGTAGGTGGGCTTTATGGGGTGGCCTGTGGTGGGTTGGGATGTGCGTTGTGGCTGCAGGACGAGGCGAGGTCAGGGCTCTGTAGAAGGTGAGGAATGTCCCCTGGCAGATGACCATCATTGCGTGACATAATAAGATAAAGATCAGCCACAGTTGTGGCCACGAGGGCCACTAGTCCCAACAGAATGTGTGCAATTTCAAATGTGTAGCCGTTTATTTCTGTATGTTGTGATGGAGGCCGGTGGTGGCATTGTGGTCAGACTGCAACATTTTAAGCCCGTCACTGTGACATGTGGCTGGTTTCTGCTGGTGCAAGAGTTAAATGACAAACCCCCCGGGTGTGTGTCTGCGCAGGGCTGCGATTAGAGGTGTGTGGGTGTGAGCGTGCACGTGTGCGTCCCGTGGGGTTTATGAGGGAGAAAGAAGGCGCCCAGAGCTGTCATTAGATGGACTGTATGGCCTGAAGGGCAAAGTATGTGTATGCATATGTCTGCGACGTGTGTGTGTGTGTGTGTGTGTGGGTAGCATGTGTAAGGCATCTGTGGCTCCACTTGTGTGTTTGTGTGTCCCATGTGGCTCTGGAGGGCAAGCCGAAGGCATCGGGCTGACTGATGTGACTGTGTCTCTTTACGCTGGTTTACAAACCAGACACATTCATCTCTTTTAACTCGATTCCCGATGCCTCCTCCTTCCTTGCAAAACAATTCAATTGCACAATGAAAGACTAAACTTTGACAGTGAACAACAGCTTGTAGTTTACACTTTGACAACAATAGTGTAGTAAAGATGCTGTGACTGCTGCCTCTCTCTTCACTCTCTTATCTATAATTACACCTTCAAACTGCTTATTTAGATAAATCAGGATTACTGGGCTGGACCCGACCATAAACTTTTGTTAGCACTGTGTTTGTTTACGCTTGTGTGTAAGTTCTTTATGGGCGTTATAAAAATGAATATTGTGTTTAATCCTGTTTGAGCTGATTGATAAACCCCTTACCGGAGATTTTCACACTTTCTGGGATCATAGAATGATTATTAACATTGGAATACGCAGCTTCAAACACCAACATTGCTACTAGCACTTGGATGTAAATGAGAGCAGTTGATCTTGTACATCAGTGCCTCATCATAGCCAGCGGGCTGCGAGCAGGAGGCCTCATTACGTCTCTCTGTAACACCACACTGTCCTCGCCTGGGCCTCCTCCCTGCTGTTACACAGGCCCCTCTGTCTGTCACTTTCCCTTACTACATTGCCCACTACAATCCTCTGTATTTGTGTGTGTGTGCATCCAGAGATGGGGGGTTGGGGGTCAGGGAGATTTCACTGTTTCACTGAGAACAATGCCCCTTTTGATGCATCTCAGCACTCTTTGTTTCGTTAACGAGGACCCAGCCGGCTAGTGGCAGACAGAAGGAGTATGAAATGGAGGGAGGGACGGAGTGAATGAGGTAGAGATGAGAGAGTGAGAGAGAGCCTCCTCTTCTAAGCTTTGAGCTCTCAAGGCCACTTGATTATCTGTCAGTGGTTTACGGCCGTTGGTGCTCCTCCTAGCAGCAGTGTCGACTGGATTGTGGGCCGTAGTGCTTATCTGCTCGGCTGTGGCCAGCGCTGTTTCAGTAATCAGCTCAGCATCTTTATTGGCGCTGGCCCTTATCTGTGCTGCAGCCACTGAGCCCTGTCCTGTTTACATACAGTGAAGAGGATCGCTGGAATACGACCAGAACAACATGTAGACCGCTCGCACTGTGGCTGCAATTTAATTGTCTTCAGGTCCACGATGTGTGCAGAGGTGAAGAGGATACTGAAGGAGGAGCTGAGGGGAAGAGTAGAAAAGCTGGCGTCGGGTTTCAAAGACTCCATGGCCCTCTCCTCCTCAGCCAGGCTTTTGTCCCAGAGGGTAATAATGCCATTATGGAAACAACAGAGAAACGCCCAGCCAGCCAGCCAACCACCCAACCAACCAGCCTAGTCGCCTGAACTGGCCCCTGGGCACTGCTCAGGTTTCCCCTCATTGGAGCAGCGGTGCGTTCGTTCTCCTCTTTCACCTGACAGTGTGGCCGACACATTATAAAAGTCCTCCAGCCTTCTCGACTTGCTAATGTGGACCAAAGTTGATTTCCTACCAAACAATGTTGAGTCCAACATCTCCTCAAATGTGCCCACCAGCCAACAGCAACACAGAGGCAGAAGCAGCAGCAGCAGCATTCAGAGGCTGCCCTCGCAGGTGCCTGCTGGTAAAAGTCCCCCAGAGAGTGTCCCAACGGATGCCTGCGTGTAAAAGGCATTTATTCCTGTGAATAAAATCTCTCTGAGTAAGCACATGTTTCAGCCAGCGGCCCCCCGGTCGCTGCAGCATTCACACAGAGGGGGGAAAAGGACAGGGATTCACTTTGCACACCACTCTGCTGACCTCAGCCACTCCTGTGTGTGTATGTGTGTGTGTGTGAGTGTGTCCGTGATTGTGTATTTGTGTGAGGCACATCAGCAGCTTGTGGAAACAAAGAGCTGACATCTAGGGCCAAACATCTGTATCAGTGGATGTGTGTGCATGTGCATGGACGTATGTTTCCTAAACAGTGATTACGCGTGTGGATAAAAAAGCCTGGGTGGTTTTTACGCCGCCGAGTTTGTTTGTTTGGATTGCGGGAGCATTTTTTAAAGGCTTTTGTGGTCGACAACTTAAAAAAGTGTTTGAGAAAAGCTCTGCTGAAGTTACCAGTGGGACCACAGTAATCCACTGTAACACCCACACAGCCACACACACACACAGGCACACACTCTCGCAGATGTCCTGGGCAGTGTTTCGGTGACCCTGCTCTTGTATGCTACAGTATAATCCTAGATGTAATTCACAATCCCTGACCTTCGACCCTTGACCCTGTAGCTACTTCCAGGGTCTGTCATGAACCTCGGCCAACCTCTGCACTCTGTCGCCAGATATCTGAAACGCCACACATACTCGCGCTCATGGCTTTAGTGACCTAAAGATAAAGTTAAACACGTGGGCTCGCAGCACTGTGAAGTGGGCTGTGTGACAAATTTCAGAGCATCAGAAGCATCTGTTTGTATTTTAAACCCCCCCAGAGGTCATCGCGGTGTTTATTTGAAGGCTGATGAGTGTGTGCCCTCTCTAAATGTTAAGATGTATATTAAGACTGAGGCCGAGGAGGAAATACAAACCTATTTTAGAGGAGTCGCTGTTGATGTAATTCATTAAGATATATGAAAATGAAAAAAACGACCTTCACAAATGATTGTGACCGTGCTGTCGCCACCGAGCCAGCTTCCTGCTCACCTGCTTCTTCACTCTTGGCAGAACAATGTCCGCTAACAAGTCGACCTGGCCCTGAGCCACTCATTCTCTATGATCCATGGAGATTGCAAACACATACACACACACACACACACACACTCAAACACACACACTGTGGATGCACTCCTGTTGCTGGAAGAGGCATTTATCCAAATTAACGGACTAGAGGGCTTAACTGATGCAAAAAATCGAACAAAGACACTTAAGCTTCCTGTCTCTACAAAGACACGGAGTCACACACATATCAAGTGACAACATCATAATATCTATACATAATTCTATTATATATTTAGTAATGTAGACCGTGTCAAGGTGCTCTGTAACAACAGGTTATGTTGCAGCTTGAACTGATAGAAGTGTGACAAAAGTTTCCTCCAGAGACCAGGACTGGCCTCAAATTGACAAGTGACGGTAATGGATCTGTAGCTAGGGTTCTCTGTCATAACAATACACACACACACACACACACACACACACACACACACTGACACAGATGCACAGATCAAGTTGTTTCTTAACTCTTCCCTGAGATTGGTTGTTATTTTAATCTTTAAAAGACAAGCATCCATTTTTTTCTTTTCATAAAATGTCAGAAAATTGATTTTAAAAAATTCTCACAATTTTCCAGAGTTCAAGTTGCAACTAATTGTTTGTTTTGGCCAACTTACAATCCAAACCCCAAAGATACTGAGCGTACAACAGTATTGTCTGATTTGTTGCAAAGCTGTGAGAAAAATCATAGAAGAAGAGAAAACAAAGACTGATTGATTGACTGGCCGGTCTATGGAGTCAATCCCCCCTCAGCCTCTCTAACCTTCCTCTCAATTCTTAGACCCGCTCCCTCTCAGGACGGGTCACATGGTGTGTTTGAGAGACAGGAGGAGGAAATCCTCCATTAGAGCAGACCACAATACCTCTTCCTTTTCCCCGCTCCGCCTCCCATTCACCTCTCTGACAGTCCGGCTCGCTCACTATAATCACAATATCATTCTTAATTCTGCTCCCGAAAGCCATGAAAGCCCATTAAAATGTCAATAGAGACCGAGAGGGGTGAGCAAGAGAGTCATGAGAGCGGGAGAAGGGAAAAGCTCGCCACTATAGTCTGAGCAGACACGCAGGTGTTGTTCTACAGGGATGTTAGTGCCATGTCAGGGGGAATTAACCTTTTGAGCGACGCAGAGCTTGAGCTGCCTTAAGAATAGTGATTGTATCCCGTTCTGGCAGGTACAGTCAGTCTTAACACGAGGGAAAACAATGGAAGCTCACTGATCCTAAACCTGTGGGACAGAGGAGATTAGGACTTTATATTAATCAGCGCTGTTGAAATACATCAAAACCCTAACGCTAACCCTAACCCTAAAATCCAGCTTTTTCTAAGTCTAGAAAAGGTGGTGAAATAAGCATTTATTTTCTTGAAATTTGATGGAAATGTAAAATCCAGATTAAGCCATGTTAGTGCTGCTAATCTAAGCGCTAACTCGCTATACCAAATTTAACTCCAAAGCCAATCAAACGGGCTCCGGCTGGATAATCTCTGTTTCACACAAACAGATGCACGCATACACACACACACACACACACACACACACACACATGCATAGCAGGCCTCATATACAATCCTAACCTACAAACATATGCACACAAACCATATATAAACACACATGAGCATACCGTTGTGCCACGATTTCTGGCCTGCATTAGAGCGTGAGCATGTGAGTGGATTTATGGAAAGAAAATAAGTACAGCACATGCGCTTAAACACACACACACACATACGCCAAGGCCCTTCGATGACCTCTGCATATAAACACTGATCCAACCCATCCAATGAAATACCTCCCTCTCTCACTCTCTATCTGACTTGCGGTAAGTAGTCTTTAGTGGCCTGCAGTGGTTCTCCTCGCAGACCGAAGGAGAGAAATGCATGACAGGATCTGATAAGACAAATAGAACTGTTCCCCAAACTCGCCAAACCACCCACTTAGGACGCGTGTTTTGTTTTTTTTCTGCTGCTGCATTCTCCATACTTACTCTCCCCCTCTCTCTCTCCTTCTCCCTCTCCCTCTCTCTGTGTCTCCATTGAGGTTTCTTTTTTAAGGCCCCAATTATTCTCAGGCGATTTTGTGGCATTGAAAAGCAGCTCATAAGGAGAACTCACGCAAACCTCTCCCGCAGAGGCAAAAAAACACAAAAAATGAAGGCTGAGATTAATGCAAAATGGTGCATTTAGTAGGACCGTTCACCAGCATTGCAGGTGCTTTCCCCCTCCTGCACTGAGGCATCCCCGAATGTTACTGACCTCATGACAGAGCTTGTAAAATAGTTGTTCTTTAATTCACTCATGCACCACAGGCCTTTGCCAACAGCCCAGCCCACCTCTTTCTTTACTGTTTTTATCTCTCCCTCATCTGACACTCCCCCGTCTCTCTCCTCCTCTCTCGGGGTCAGCGGCCTCTGTGAAGGTCGCCCACTCTTTATCCCATCGCCATTAAAGAGGTCATATTTCTTCGTGCCGCTGTTTTGCAGATGGGGCTCAGATGGGCTGCGGGGTTAGAGTTTTAACTTCACGGGCTGTCTGTGGTATGAGGAGAATGCCCACATGCCAGGCTGTTTTTCAGGGGGACAGGCAACACTAAACAGCTTTGGCACTCGAGGCTGGGAAGCGTGCGATGGGAGGGAGGCTTTCGTTAATTCTCGATAGATAAGTGCCAATGTGACTCCATCGCTCGCTCTCGCTTTCCTTTTTTTCTGCCTCTCTCGGGAGATGGTCAACTTTCCCATGCTGCTCTCCGATCCCAGTTTAGCCTTTAAGCACCAGTTTGCACGGTGTGTGTATGTTTGTCCGTTTGCCTGTGCGTATTTCCCATGTCTGTTAAGCTCATGACCTCCTCTCCTTTCACTTCTCCTCATTAGCATTTGAATCCCCCCCCTCCCTCCACAAGTGGGTCAGAGTGGAAGGACGGAGAAAGAGAGGGAAGGAGAAGTAGGGGAAAACAGAGGAGAGATTGGCGTGAGAGAAAGCATGATCTGCCTTCTGAAAAGTGTTTACCCAACACATCTTATTTTGTTAAGCGTACGGGGGTATTAAAGTTTACTAAGCTAAAAGACTCACATGCACAGAAAATCCGCACCAGAATGTACCGTTGAGCTGCGTCGACCGTCCCGCCCTGCCTTGCCCCCCGTAGTTCTGTGTGAACCGGCTCACCCAAAGCTCACCCTGCCTGTTGTGTGGATAGCGTGGTTCGCAGACACCACCAAAGTCTGGCCCAGCCCTGTGTGGGCCCACCAGCAGCCCGTCGAGCCCTGGCGCTGCACCCTGTTTGTGCAGGTGTCTGCCTCAGTGACCATCCCGTCTGCTGCCCTCTACCTACCACCGGAGAGAGAGATAGTCAGCTTCGACTCTCTTTGCTCGCCATTTTAGTGGCTTTCAGGTGTTTTTCAAGATTTTTTTTGTCGCGTTCAAACGAGGAGATTCTTGAGATCGTTTTACCAAGCTCACTCTCGAAGTTGAAATCGGCAGATGACGAAACATTCTCACCTCAAGGTTCATTTCGCAGCCATTCTTGAGCTTTAGATTGATATCACATCGTCCTCATGAGCCGTTGGAACACGACTGCTCAGGAAATGTAGATGTTCCCATCTCATTTTCTCCGGAGCACTTCATTTTAAGGACTTCTTGTTCAGTTTGGGTTGAGGGTTGAGTTTTTAATGTTCATTCTGACCTCAGAGTTTCCAAAAATGTTCCTTAAAAAGAGTTCATTTATTGCAGTCAGCTTTCAAAATCCTCATTTTCTGCGGCCAAAAGCCACCAGCGCCTCGTATATTAATGCAAACAGAAGAAACATGAAATTTCCTCCTATTTAGCCATATTAAAACGGACACGGGCTCATTTACACCTGAGACAACACTTTCCTCTTTCAAGTGGGCGCAGATGTCACAGTGTGGATGTTAAGGAGCCTGTGAGAGCCTTGACTGTCCACAAGAATGCATGAGAGTGTGTGTTCATTCAGAGCGGTTACTGGTGAGGGCTGTGTTTTTCGCGACGGACCAGTAACACGATCTCCCTCTCCCATCACTGGTGAGACAACGGCTGCGGTTTTTCTGAAAATTCCTGAGTAGATTTCTGACCCGAATGTCAAAAATCCCTGTGATGTGCGTTAACCACACAAACCGCACGTAGGAATAGTTTCTGTGCAGTCTGATGCTGAATGTATATGTCGGAGTGACTGTGTGTGGGTCCTCGGGACGCCTTCTTGTCTTGCGCTCCCTCTATTTATGAGCTACTACGGTCATACGTAGACACGCCAAACATTCTCTCATGCGAGAAATGTTCCAGAGTTGGGTGGGCTTCGTTTTGTTTTTCTTGGTATTCACACATTTTTTAAAATCCCCAAAGGAAAATTTTCAAAGCCCCTGCTGGAGTTGACACGCCTGTATTTGTAGTCTTTTGATTTGGAGATATGTATTTATTTTCCTTTCAACAGAAGTGAGTGTGAGTGTGTGTGCGTGTGTATGCTGTTGAAGACTTCAGCAACATAATTGAGGTAGTTGGATGAAGATCCTGTAGATCCTCACGAATGCTGTTATCAAAGCGACAGTTTCCCATGTTGGGGAATAGTGTTATGTGCCTTTCTGCCTAGATTTAGATGAAAAGGCTGATATCCTCTCATGTTTGTACAGTAAATATGTAGTAAAAAGGCTTAAATAAAGGTCTGAATATGTGGCTAGTGTCCTAAGCTGGTTAGCTTAGCATAAGGACTGAGAACAATTCCTGATTTTCTCTGCTGTAAGCCTCTATGCTAATGTAAGCTAATAGGCAAACAAGTTAAGAAAAAGAGAGAGGTATTTATCTTTTCATCCAACACTTGGTAAATAAGGGTATGTCCTAAAACTGTGAACTATTCCTTTAACAAAAGTTTTCTGCAAAAAAAACACTCTACCTGGAATGGCACTATCTTCCCCTTCAGTCCTCAACACTTAAGTTCTCACAGTGTATTGAAATTGTCTCCCTGTTGGTGGGTTTCTTTTGTCTCCAGTAATGGATCCCTTCTGCCAAATATTTGCTCTGTCAGGAGGGAGGGGGTCTCCTAATGCTGAAGAATAAATCTCAGCTCTCAATAGCCTGGTGTCACACTGTCAACAGGAGCAGCTTGGCAGGGGAGGGTTTGCTGAGTCAACAGCCTGATCGGTGATGATGCTAATGTGCAAATATGTGTTTTAACGTGATATATCTCTCCTCAGCTGACAGGTGAGTGGCTTTACGGTGCGATGTGTTTCCCTGTATTAGGCGTGACTGTGGATCAGCCTTGTGTATGTGTGAGTGTGTGGGTTCATACATCCATTCATGTGTGTGTAGCAATGCTGCCCAGCCTGGTTCTGCACCGAACCTCTATTCGCCCGTACCAGAGGGGTCTCTACTGCAGTGACTCCAGCCTGAGGTACCCCTACAAGAGCAGCACCGTCCCCTCCTCAGTGCTCACTTCTGTTGGGTTGACACTGCCCGCGGTGTCCGTAAGTCGCCCCCCCCGACACACAAAGAGCACTCAATGTTGGGGGAAAGGCAGAAACAGGGAGGGCTGGTGGTTCATGATGGTCTCTGTGAAGGAGTGACAGCGTTAAATGAGTCCAGAATAAGTTGATGTAACTCTTAAAAGGTGCAATATGTGAGAAATGGGCACCTGTTGAATGCAATTTTTCACATTCTGGTGATAATAATAAAAACATAATATATTAAAACAAACATATTGCACCCTTGAGTAAATCATAGTTTCAATTCACGGGGTTAGTTGCATTTGATTTTGTAAATCCATCACTCCTTTTTTCTCAGCTGACCTTGCATGACATCCGTCAGCCCCATCCCATTTCTGCCATATCCCATGATCCCCTGGGTCCAGCGTGCTCCTTGTGCTCCCCCCCGTTCTCCTCTGTTTATGTCTGTGTCACTGACCTGGTGCTTTTATGCTTTCTTCCTTCTCTCCCTCTTCCTGTCCTTCTCTCTCTTTGCCCCCCTCTTGTGTCTCTTGTAGCTAGCCTGCCTTTCCTGATCATTGAGACTAGCACCATAAAGCCGTACCAGCGCGGGTTTTACTGTTCGGACGAGTCCATCCGCTACCCCCAAAAAGAGGGAGACACCATTAGCGATGCTGTGCTTTGTGGTGTTGGCATTCTTATTGCCATCTTCTCTGTAAGTCGACCTTTACACCTCCCTTTTGTTTTCTGCTTTTACTCCAATTTAAAGCCACTTTATTTGACTCTCAGTCCGACAGATCAGTCTCACTAACATACTCCCCTGAATCAAAACGTTTGAGTGATTACCTATCATGCAGTATTTCCTAAAATACTCCAGTCTTCTGCTGTAAATGTGCTCTATATGTCCTGCCCTTTCATCCTACAATGTTTTCTTCGTCATACTTTCTTCCGTATCAGCTCTGACTCATCCAAGCCATTTGTAGCGGCCTGTTTTTATTACTTCGCTAAGCCAGTCGGTGGTAGTGAGAGAGAGGCCCCCCAAGCGACATTAGGGAAGTGTGTGTTTATGTGTGTGTGCTGACGCATGCATGCCAAAAGACCAAAGAGATTTTTACAAGGGCTTGGTCCATTCTCATACCTCCCACTCGTATCCCTGCATCCTGACTCCGTGCCCTCTTTGCCCCTCACATTACTCCGGGCGAACGTGTCAGTGCCCTCTCCCATGCCCGCAGTGCCTCGCTGATAGCCTCGAGCATGAAGTCTTCATTCCCATGACTTGAGTGGCTGCAGTGTAGTGCCGGCAGATTAGCGGGGGCGAGGGGGGGGTCGAGGTTAGTGGAAACATGTTATAATGATATGCGGTGGGGTATGCGTATGTCAATTAGTGCCACGTGGTCAGGCTAGATGGTCTTTAAAGCCCCCAGACTCTTTGTGGCACAGCCCCCTCGTAAGTTCCCAGACTGAGACGTCGCTTCGCCCCCGTCTCCTCGCCATTAGCTCGGTGGGCACACACACACACACACACACACATCGTACCAGCTCAGCTCTTCTGCTTATTGGAACCAGGAGACTGTACTTGAATTTAGTTAGTTCCCTCACATGTTCACGTGTGGGCAAGGCTGGCGTGTCTCACACAGCTGTGTTCCATTAGCGGCGTCTACTGCCATGCCGACACCATTCCTCGAACGTGCACACGCGCACGCTCGCTCGTGCATGCGCGCGCACACACACATGCTGTATATGCATGCATGTACGTGCATTTAGTGGCAGATTCCAGTTGGGCCTCTTTGCTGCGAGGGAAATCCCAACAGTCCTGCTGGTCAGACCTGTCTGTGTCTGACACTGTGAGAAAAAGAATTAGCAATAGCGATGTAGCGTTCTGTAAGCACACACACTGATGATCAAAATAAACCAATCAGGGAACCTGTTGAGCCCTCTGCTCTGGTGAGAAAGGCCCTGACTGCACGTAGACAAGCACAGGCATGGTAATAAACCAAGACCGGGAGATAGACAAGAGGAGGAGAGGTTTCAATGCAAATGCTGACAAGCCAAATAAACTTCTCTGGCCTGTATTGGCCTCCTGCAGTTCTTATCCTAAGCTCAGATCAGAAGAATTCATTAACAATAGCAAACACATACACAAACCAATGCACCGGCGTGTTTGTTTCTTCTGGCTGTGAGCCTGCCAGCTGATCACCCAACAGGCAGGATATGTGTGTTTATCAAGCCTGACAATACAAACACATGCAAATACACAGACATTATGTATCTGCATTATCTCGAGAGGATGTTCTGTGAAACACTGCACACATTTTAAGTCCTAATGGCATTCACAGTCCCAGTGCTGTCGGCTGGCTCACAGATAGGCAGGTAAATATTTTCCTGGGAGATTGGGTGAGGAGCTTGGCCAAAGAGTGAAGCCTTGTATGGAAAGAGGAAGGAAAGGGAGATGTGGTTAGCGGTGGAGAGCAGCCGGTCTGTCAGTCAGATACCCCAGGTGGTTTATATATGATTGACATGTCCGTGCCTGCAGGGTTGGCTCGGCCATAAGCCCCCTCAGTGTAGATGAGGTCTTTCCACGGGCCTCAACACGACTTAAAAGCGCCCGGCTGGAATGGCGGGGTTCAGGGATAGCCCTCTCAACTTAAGCCGTATAGCAGACCACTCTAATAATATAAATCCTTCTCAGTCGGGTCAGTCTGACTGGCACATTGACCCAGTCTGGATCGCTTGTTTAACTTTTCATATTTTCCTTTCCCCTCGCCTTCACTGTCTCATTACCCTCCATATCTCACACAAAAGGCGCCATCATATCACTGAGCAGGGCGTCGCCACTCATTAATAATCTCACACCACATTCAGACTGCCTGAGGGAAAGGCAGGCCATGCTCACCCTTATGTGTTTGTCTGTGTGTGAATGTCACTCATCCTGTCTGTCCTTTACTCACCCCTTTTTTCTTATCAATCTGTGACTCAAGTCTGGAATGAAAATTAGATATCCTGCATGATACACACTCAAACGTTAGCATATTTGCTGTAAGTTTATCTGTGAGACTGTAGGAGCATCAGACAGCAAGAATGTGTCTTGTGTTTGCGGTCAGTGTTGTCTGTGTATCTCAAAAAACAATCCTCTCCTTCAGATCGTGATTGGAGAATGCTTCAGGATTCACCAGCTACATGAAGGAACCAAGTCTTTTGTGGGGAATCCTTATGTGGCAGCCCTCTACAAACAGGTCAGCTCCAACACAAGCAAGTTGTTGTATGTAATCCGATTGTTGCATTAATGAATGACCATTTGCTAAACCCTTCGTCTGAACGGTTTTTGCTCAATCTGAGCTTTTGAAACCGTGATTACCACCACCAACACATCACAACCACTGTGCATTACTTTCCTCACTGTGTGGATGCTAAATGTTTTCAGAATTTAGGCTTCAGCAGCGTCAACAACTTTATCCTGCTCTATTGGATCACATTTGCGAAAACACACTGGTTTGTCCTCATCCTAAATGCCATTGTTCTTGTAATGTTTAAAGTGAAAAACACGGTTTTAAAATAATAATAATAAACCATCAATGCTTGACCAAGTTAGCCGAGCAGCTGACCAATTTTGGTTTTGTTAGGATGACATAGCAGTCTATCTTACACTTTTTCACATCATTAATAAGGAATCATTTCTAAGACCCTTTTACTCTTGGCTCCTGATTTAAAATGAGTCTTCAGAAAACATCAGCCATAGCCATCCAATTTATGAAGCTAACATTAACTTGATTAGCTAGCTTGTCATAGCTGAAAAATCAGTTTGCAAGAGTCGTCTGTTCAGCCACATAAACAGCAGTCTAAGGCAAGATATGAAGAAATGAGTAACTCAAAAATGACTCGGGGGTAAATCTGCCGGCACCACTGTAATATGTGATGCGTCAGGACTGAAGGTGTTTAAACAGTAAACAGTAAGTAAGAGGGACAGGGTTTAGCTAAGGGACAATTATTGAAAGCTACATAAATAGCCATTATGTCTAATCGTGAGTGTGTGTGGTCTTGCAGATGGGTGTGTTTCTCTTTGGGTGTGCCGTCAGCCAGTCGTTCACAGACATTGCCAAGGTGTCGGTGGGTCGTATGAGGCCCCACTTCATAGACGTGTGCAAACCAGATTTCTCCACCATCGACTGCTCACTGGGATACATCACCAACTACACCTGCACTGGCGATCAAAGTGATGTACAGGAGGCCAGGTTTGTGTGAACGCCACTGCATACACAAGCTACAGTTTACTGTACTAATATTATTATGACTGACTGAAGATAATCTTTCCCTCCACAGGAAATCCTTCTTCTCAGGACACGCCTCTTTTTCAATGTTTACCATGCTCTACCTGGCTGTAAGTAACTATTAAACGCTTATGCGCACATCGCAGCACAATCACAATCATGCAAGCACACACATGCTTAGAGTCACACAAACAATGGGTTTTCATGGAGAGAAGGTTGGACCGTGATTTTGGGATTCGCCGCCTGCCTGGAGAAAAAGCAAAACATTGTTCTCATCCCCTTCTCCTCCCCCCTGCTCCTCACACAGTTTATGAAGAGTCTCATTCTTCTTTTTCACTCCTCCGAGATGTGAATGGATGCACTCCACCTGTTTTCTTCAGAGCAGCTGTGCGTGCGCTTCCTGTCCTCTCCCCTTTCCCTCAATTGCTCCCTCTCACTCCACCTGTTGTGGGTGTCGGGTGGGGCTTAGCACCCCGGAGGCATTTCATGCTTCAAACGGTCTAATTGCGCACACTCACACGCACACACACACGCACATTTGCCAGCTTAAAGCTCCCCAATTATCTCCTCCCCTCGTGTCTCTGAAGAGGAGAGTCTGTGTTTTGGGTCTGTCTGGCCTGAGCTTGGTTACAAGGTGGTCTCGGTTCTCACAGTTGAAATTCCGTTGTTCCGTAATGCATTATCATGCAGCGAGAGGCGATGGGTATTTCCCAGCCTCTGGGTGAACCTACAGCTGCACTCTGGTCGGACCGAGGAACAGAGATGAGAATGAATAAAAAGCAGGGGGAAAAGCCGAGAGGGAGCGTCGATGCATCCAGACCACAGAGTGACACACTAGTCCGAGACCAGTGTTCCAGCTGCGGTGAGCTCAGGACGGTCGCCAGAGGAGGCTGGTGCAAACAGAGGAGGAACAGTTTGTAGTCGAATGTTTTGGAACACAAAACCAGCCTGAAACAAATCCCACAGTGGACGCATTCCCGGTGGGATAAGGAATATGCAGTGTTTATTTGTTTTTGCCAGCTGAAAGCCAGTCACGTGACATTATGTTTTCACATGCAGACCCTCCCACTCTACTGACGTCTCCTTTCGTAAGAGAACAAGTTTCTCGAGCGTCCTACATCAGGGCAGATATTATTAACAGCCAAAATGTGGAGACAAATCAATAGAACACGAGAACAGATAATAACCCTGCAAGGCTAATTGCAAAGCCAATAAAAAAAACTAAGCCCTCAGATAATCAGTATTTTTTATTAGGAATTAAAAGGCGAGTGGTTACGACTCTCTCATGGGACTCTGGCTGGAAAATACTGTATGTCTTTTTGCGAAATGTCAACTCATTCTTTGGGAACAATTGGAATAATCGGTGAACTTCTGCACTGGATGCATTACATCTGAACATCCGCTCTCTGTGGTGCAGTTCTGGCTAAACAAACAAAAAAAAAAGGTTCTCAGGAGGATTGTTTTTGTCCTCAAGAAACCCGCTTCCACAAGCACTGACCAACATAGATCCTCCTCCTCTTCTTCTTCTTCTTCTTCTTTATCTTTGCTCTTTTGTTGCTCGCCAGGGTGAAAGTGTCATTTCCACAGTGCGGCTGTCACCTCGCTCTCCCATCCACAGCCCCCAGTCGTCTTCCAATTGACACTCTGTGATTTTGAAGCGCTTCGTTTCCTGCCCGTGTGCCTGAGCGTTGCGCCCGTGACCGATGTGGTTTGAGCTGAGACTGTGAGATGGCACAGACCACATGGCACGCCGTCTGCAGTGACACCGCAGCCACAGAAGAACAAGCGCGCGTTTGGCTTTCGTGCATTCTACTTTTGTTTAGTCTCACATGCACACGTCTCTCTGCACATACAAAACCAGTAGCAGAGGACTGCATCATTTCTGTGGGCTGTCTGTTCCGACTGAGCCTACTACGACTGGGACAAATTGCTTGTTGTTGGATAAACAGAAACTAATATGTTTGTTTGTGATGAAAGTGGTATCAACCACAGATATTCCTTTGTTTCAAAGCATGGTGTTAACCAGAAGGAGGAGGAGAAGGAAGCTGGTGAGGAGAAAAAAATGTGCCCCTTTTCTCATTCTTTCTCACTTTGTTGTGTTTTTCTTTTATGGAAAACTGACTCTGAGTCAGAGCGAGAAACAGAGAAGAAGATCTTACTGGAATGAGCTGGATTCCTTTGGAAACCACCAGACTTTGTGTCGCTCTTGTCTCCCTCTCTCATGGGAATGTGCCGGGAATCCTTTTGTTGTTGCGTTTTATTGTTGTTTTCCTTCGATCTGAATATTTGAGACAAAGCAAATCGCTGCAAGGACATCCAGGGTCAGAGAGGCGGTTTGTTGAAGTCTTAGTTAGATCTAAAAAAGGAGACGATGCGTTTTTAAGATTTTGAAGGCCAATGAGCCTCTCAGTTGTTTATTGTGACTCTGTGTGTGCATTCTCCGGCTGAATCAGGTCTGGACGGGTTATTTGGGTTTACTCGCTGCCCTTCAGTGAGATAGGGCCAAGCACAGGTCACTGTAACCTTTTCTTTTGGTGCTCATTATTTCTCCAAGCACGCATAAACATTGAGCAGTTTAGGAAGTTGTGCCGAGAGTTTTTTTTGTTTTTTTTTTGCGGATGTTGCGTTCAGCTTCGGACGGAAGTACATATCCTTGCCCGCTACCTGAGAACCACTGCAGAGGAAACCTGAAGTCTAAACATCCCTGCAAGGGAGGAGAGAACAAAATTGTAAGGGATGGGAGGGAACACTTCCTCTGCTTCCTTGCGGAGAAGAACAATGATTGAGTGTCATAGAGGAAGTGCCAAGGAGCTCTACGTCCACACCTACAGGGGCTCGTAGTGGACGGGGGTTGCTGTCTGTGGTTATTGTTAGCCGAGCTGATTATAAGACACAAGTCTGGAGGTTTTGGGCTGGGTAGACCTTGGCTGAGGCCGGCCCTCCCAGGCCCTTCGTCTCTGGGTGTGAGAGACAGGAAGTGAAGGGTATGAGTGGTGCAGAAACACAGGATGTTTGAGGAACCTGGGCTGATCTCACCACTAGGCATGTAGGTGGATAAAAGACGAGAGACTGCATGTATTTGCACATAAACGAGTGACTGAAAGCAGCCTTGGTCTTCCTGTCTCGGTTCTTCTCAGTCATTTATGACCCAGAAAAACTTTTTTTTCTTGGTTGCAGACGGCGCAGGGGGGGGGGGGCATCCACTTCTCTCTCGTATTGTCTCGTATTGACTCTAATAGAGGGAAGAGAGTTCATCCCAACAAGTCCTGAAACGTTCATGGCAGAGTATGTATATATGTGCGTATTCCAGTGGATCTCTGCGGTCTCGCTGTTTTTACAGCTGCGACGTTCAACCGTGAATCAGTAATGTACGGGTCTCAGGCAGTCGAGCGTGTGTGTTGTGGAAGACGGTGTGTGTTTCTCTGCGGCTCTGGCCAGCCAGCCTGCCCACTTTGATTCAGTCTAGACCTCTCAGACAGGAATAATACAGACGCACACGCGCCGCACGTGAAGGTTTAAAAAGTCAACGCAACATGTTTTTAAATGGTTTTCAAATGAAAATGTGCGTTTCATTATGCCCTCAGTAACATGATCTACTTTACATGCTTCACATCATGAAACACAGACAGCTTCGTTAAACTGTATCTACATCAGAGCATTTACATGATAATATGCAAGTGAAGGTGCAGTTTGTAGCTATGAGACATTTTATTCAGAAGAGAACGCTCTTCATTGACTGATTCTTTTTCCATGTCTAATCCAACTAAATAAACAAACTGTCTTCATTTTCATGACTGAATAAACTGAATAAACAAACTGGCTCAAACAAACGGACAAACTGTTTTTACTTTGTTTGTATTTGGCGGACCCTGCCACCTTTCTAGCTTCAAACACAGATTTTCCTCTCAGAACAAGCTTGTTTATTCAGTTATGGAAAAGATAAATATTCCTGAGTTTGTATTATTTCCTCATTCATATTGTAAATACTAAAGTTTGAATTTCCGTCGTATGAAGAAAAGAAATAACGTTACCTCTTTGTTCTGCTCTCCTTCCTGCTTTCTTTCTCTCTCTCTCTCTCTCTTCCCAGTTCTATCTCCAGTCCAGGTTTACTTGGCGCGGCGCTCGTCTCCTCCGCCCGCTGCTCCAGTTCACCCTGTTGATGATGGCCTTTTACACCGGCCTATCACGTGTCTCCGACCACAAGCACCACCCGACTGATGTCCTGGCAGGCTTTGTGCAGGGAGCCCTGGTGGCCTACTGCATAGTGAGTGCACACAAATCCATACATCTTTATGCAACTTAATACTTTTCTATAATTGACCATTGGGGATCCTGCAGACGGAACCAACCTTCAAATAAAGTTTGCCTCCTCACGGCTCCCCTCTTTGCTCGTTTTCCTCTACTTTTTCTTCTGAAAAAGAGAAACGGAGCCGGCAGCAAAGTGAGGAGAATCTGATTCCCTTTAATGAATAACACATTGCCTGGAGCCAGGGCCTACTTGAACAGTGTGTGTGTGTGTGTGTGTGTGTGTGTTTTTGTGCATGTCGGCGCATTGGTGTGAATCCATACGCTGCAGCCCTCTTCACTTCTTCTTTGTGACATGTCGTCGCAGCCGTTGCCAGAGGATTTTCGTAACCCTCATCATTACACTAAGCTAGATGGAGCCAAGGAAAATTGAATTCGGGGTCAGGGGGGAAAATGGAAGGAGTGTAAAAAGAGAGCGAGTGAGAGAGAGAGAGAGAAAGAGAGAAAGAGCGAGGATTAGCCTTTGAAACAGGAATGGGGCTGTTAATTATTTTGGGTTTTTTTATTTGGCGGCTCTGGTTCTATCAGCACAGCAGGCCGCCGCTAAACTCTGCTGCCTCTGGGAAAAGTATGGAAAGACACACACACACACACACACACACACACACACACACACACACACACATACCGCAAGCAGCCCTTACCTTTCTACATGATCCAAATCACGGACGTGGAGAGGTCTAGATTCATAAAATTCAGCTAGACCTTAGTAGTGGCGCCTAGGCAGACCTTGGCACAGCTAGAAAATTCACACTCACACAATCACACACCAGCACAACAGGGTCCGCGAATGCCAAGATCACTGAGGGACCCATGAGCAGGAATCAGTGAGCAACAGCGGACTGGAACGCTCTGGCACAATCAGCGCTCCTCCTGCTGGGTGTAGCTCCTGGACGACATCGGCTCTGACAGGGACGCAAAAACAAAAAAGAAGGAGAGGATGTTTTCAGAAAGTATTCTCAATTTATGAGCTCGACCTCTGAATGGGCAGATCTGGCAGGAGGAATGAAGGGAGGGAGGTGACAGGAGAGAGGAGCCTTGCCTGCGTCTTGGCTCGGGATGAGCGTGGGTTTTCAATCCAACTCAGCTATTCCACGACCATGAGAGAGACAGATTAACACACACACAGAGACACTCTGTCCATACATCCATATGCATACACAACATGCACACACACACACGAACACACACACACACACACTTATAGTGAAACCCCTGCCGATCGAGGCGCTGAGGTTACTTTTACAATCTGATTTTGCCCAGCCTTGGTCGAAACACACATCTGTGAATACTTTAGCTCGGCTGGTTCAGCCTCTCAATGAGCAGCGGAGCAGAAAGGACCTGACAGGAGATGAGCGGAGGCAGGGCGGAGGAGGTATGACGCCCGTGTGCCTCAGAAACACCAGCAGAAAGCACTAAATCAAAGTGTGAACATCTTTAGATCACAAGTGTGCAGGTTCAGTCGTTATTTTTTCAGATGTTGAGTTTGAAACGTAGCAACAAGAGCAGGAGGTCACACTTTGAAATCATGTCGAAGTGAATATTTCAACACGCTCTTTTAAATGTCTGAGTTTAAATCTATTACACGACCTTTTGATGTTCAATGATTGCTGTTTATATGTTCGACTTTTATTTGTCTTTGAGGTCACTGTGAACATGCACAGTAATGGCATAACAAAGGTTTCTGAGGTTTCCGGGTTTAGCCCATAATCTTTCTCATGAGATGTTTCCATGAAGCAGAAAAGGTTGATATTTATGAGCCCCCACAGCAGCCTGGGTAATGTGGTCCATTAATCCAGGCCGAGCTTGTGCACATGCATGAAAAGGATGCGCTCCAAACACCGACAGTGCACTCGATGCGACGAACAAAAGCACACATTGGACGAGTTAGTGGATTTGCACGTCAGTCTCAAGTGTGCCGTCCCGAACAATTGCTCCGATGAGTTATACGGCCTTGTGGAAAAGCGTCTTCCCCTCCAAATACATTTCAGTAATTGTCTGTCGAGAAGTGTGTTGTTCCATGACTTTATTGTCGGTGCTATTCCAGGTTTCCCTAGGCTACAGTTACCTCTTTAATCCCAGTGCTCCCCCATTGAGTGCCAGTAAAGGAACAATGCAAAACCCAGGGCAAGAAAGAACACATTCGTAAGTCGTGACGTGTTAAGACTACGGCTTTGTTGTAAGTTTATTGCTGCTTTAAACCTTATTGTCTGTCCTCACATTTGAAGATGGATGAGTCTGAGTCAGAGACATGAGGTTTATTGTTGAAAATGCAGATAGATGTCTGTTTTTTGTCAAACCCTCTGTGATCCAGAGAACGGAGGAACCACAACAGGAAGTGGCTCGTCTGTCCTACCTGGCACTTCCTATCAGACGCATTGACCTACTTTTCAGCATGTGTTGTAATAAAGGTCAAGTGGAGCGGCTCCGGCAGGAAGCAGCTGTCAGAGAGAAAGCCGGGGCAGCGGCCATTTGTTTATTGAGGTTCATTGTCACAGTGGAGAGGAGTCGGGTCAGGCGTTGAGGGAGGAGGGGGCAGGAGGATGCTATCCCTGTTAGAGGGCATGAGGCACTTACACAAACACTGAAGCAGCGTCTGTGTGGTCAGTGAACTTGTGTGAAGCAGGAAGTCAACTTTAATCAGTCAACACAGACAAGTCAAGTATCTTGTTTTTTTTTTGCACACATGCAGTTAGACATTTTTTTGGTAAGTTAGCAGAGAAAGGCCGGCTGTTTTCTCAGCAGCACACATTGGTATAAAGGCATCTGCCGATGTGTTTTGTGGCTGCACATCTATTCATAATTGGTTTCATGTGCGTGCAAAGAAATTAACCATTCCTACATGCAAAGGGGGTCTAAGTGAGTAATGTGTTGGTTTTTTTTGTTAAAGACCTTCACAGTTCCTGCAAGTGTGCGCGCTACCTTCCTGTGTGACTGCGCTTCTTTATGCGTCAGACTTAAAAGTGGTTAACACAGTGGGTGGGAAATTAGCACCAGCCACCAGGAAATGCTGCTAACATGTGAAAGTAGCGGGTCTATACAGTGATGGAATGTAACTGAAGTACAATATTGGTATACTTGTTCTTTGCTTGAGTATTTCCATTTTGTGGGATTTTGTATTTGTATTTCCACTTCACTTCCACTACTTTTTACTCCACTATATTTATTTGGTAGCTTTAGTTACTAGTTACCTTGAGGAAGTGTTGGTTTTTACACTGCCAGCACACGAGCTTCTGCGTGTGCTAGCTGGTTAGCATGCTAAACATACTTTACAACAGCAGTCCCCAACCTTTTTTGCACCATGGACCGGTTTCATGTAAGACATTGTTTTACGGACAGGGGCGGGATTACAAGGTAGCAAAATACAATTATACAACGGATAATTGCCTCCCGATTTTCTTTCCTTATGTCCAGTCTACTCTGCAACTTACTAAGGTAACATACTTTAAGGCCACCGTCATTTGCAGACTCCAGCAGTTGTCCACTCTCCATCCCCACAGCCGAGGGCTTCTTTTTTGGGTATAAACTGGCTGAAACAGATACGTGTCAAGCGCGTCAAGAGGAACAGACGGATGTTGTTAAAAGAGAATCCGTTTTTCAAAATAGAAGAACTTACTGAGTGTGATTGTCAATATGATGGAAATAAAATAACTTTATTGTACAAACGACCCACGGACCGTGGCCCGGTGGTTGGGGACCACTGCTTTACAACATTCATTCATAGACATCAGATCGTCAAAACTATTTTTCCTTAACATTCAGTCGACGATTTTTGTGTAGTTTTAAATTTTTCATAACCAAAATTCTTACATGTTGCACCTTTAACTTTGTTTTGCAGTCATAACTAATAACTAATCCAGTAATCAGCCAAGCATATTTACTTTTACTTGTACATTTAATATAAGATACTTTAAGGCTTTTACTCGAGCACTATTCATATAGTTGACTTTCACTTTTCAAAGTAACATTTTAACACGATATCTTTACTTTTACTCAAGGAGACAAACTGCTGAGTCTGCATCACTCAACACAAAAGGCCTGCAGGCTTTGTGTGCGTGTGTGTGTTTTCTATATCACGCACAGGAAGCGGTGCGGTCGCGATAAGCCTTCTGCCACGGCAGGTTTAGGGGCGATATGTCAGAGGTTGGGTGACGCGGCAGCAAGGCTCGCTGTAATTGGACACAATGCATCCTGATGGGAAACGAGGCTTGTGTGTTTCCCATGGCGGCTCGGGTGATTCCCAGAGATATGGCTCCACACACACTCCCCCTAATTATATATCATATGTAATACACCACACAGAGGCTCTGCGCAAACTGCTGGCTGTAGGGACAAAGAGGTCTTTTAAAAAACTATGAGAGCAGCTGTGCGTAGGTATCTATCTGCGTGTGATGTCATCCGTCAGTCAAAGGTCAGCAGTGAAGGGCGTTTTGTAGTCCATAAATGTCAAGCTGTAATGGAATTTGAAGAGGAAGAGGAAGTCTTTGTGCTGAGCCCACCACTCAGAATGAGACAGTCCCTGTCCCTAAATAGATCAGTGACTGTATGTGGACCGTTTCTTCCTGGAAAAACAACGAAAGATGATCACGGAAGTGCCCATAGTAGGTTTTTCCCTCAAGCATTAGAGCACGATGTGTTTTCCCCGTGTATTTTCTGTCCATATTGTCCTCCCCCCCCGAGGAGCAGCTGCACAGTGGGCTCTCTTTCTCCTAGTTTAGTGTTGAATGGCAGCTTCTCCCCCCAGCCCTCCCTCCTCCTCCCCCTGGCACAGGCCCTCCGCTCGCCCTCGACTGGCAGCACGGAAGGAAAAGCTGCTGCGCCTGCCAGTTATATGTGTGTGTTCGGTGTGTTGTTTTTTGTGTGTTAGTCCGACGCTGAAGCCACTGTTGCTCATGAATGACCCCCCAGAACCCCTGCAAGTGGAGACGGTGATCCACGGTTACACAGTGGACAGTAGTTTCCATGGTCCCACTTCCTGTCCACCCATGCCCATTTTCCTGTTTGACATATGATGTCATCACAATCTTAGATTTCCTTTGTTTGCCAGGCTGACCTCACAGTTGATGTAAAATGGGAATCCACCCCTGGCAGCATTAAATAGATGATTAGCCAGGGTTCACTAAATTAGTCAGTTAAGGGCGAGCTATACTCAGATCCCTTTCTTTAGCCAGATGACTCAGTGGTGCTAGTGTGGGACTGCACAAGTGTTGCAGATGGAGGTGATAGGGAGTTTCTCACCATGGCATTATAAAGTAATGCAGTATATAATTACACTTCTCTCCTGCTCACGGCTCCTCTGCACACACATGAACACTTTGCTGCATATTTACACACCTGCCATGTTGTTTCCAAATCCAGCCAGAGGTGCACCTGCTGTTAAAGACTCCTCACTCAAATCAAAGTTTAAGGACAGAGAGGTTCATGTTTGAGCCCAGCCTTACAGCTAACAGAAGACACATATGGTCGTTATTTAGCAATTTTGCTTTGCCAACAAGCTTGAAAACCCTGGTGGAAGTTGTCTGGAGATAGACAAATCAACTGAGATAGGTTTTACATGCTCTATGCAAAACACAAGGTGTTGTCCACTGGGGTGCATTTGCATTTCAACTGAATGACGAAACTGAGCACACGAAGGTCTAATTAGTCATCTGGAAATTTGGTTCGAGCAATCAGATTAGGGCTGCAACGAGCCACATAGTGATTTAGCTTTATTTATTTATTTTTTGTCCCACCAACAATCCAATACCGAGAGTCTTTATTTACTGTCATAAATGACAAAGGAATGGACCTTTGCAGCTTTAAATCTTTATGTGGATCACTTTGCCTTCCTCTGTTTTTGCTAATGTCCCCATGTTTCCTCACCTTGCTCTCCCTCTCTGCGTCCACCAGGTGTTCTACGTGTCCGACCTGTTCAAGCCGAGGGTGAAGCCAGCCACGCCCCCGCCCTCGCCCATCAAGAAGGAGCTGCTCCCTTCCTCCGACATCATTGAGAGGAACAACCACCACAACATGGTGTGAGAGAGGCCGCGACGTCTTCCTGCGACCGAGGAGCCAATCACAGCGCTGCTCACCTCCCATCGGACAGTAGAATGTAGCGACGAGAGACTGTAGCTGCTTCTCAAACGGCATCCTCCTCCCTTTTGCCCAGCGAGGCACTTTGTGGACTAGGGTGTCAGATTTGAGATTTGCACAGCAGAGTCCACTCTCACTATCCAGACTTACTATTTACCATTTTGTTAACTACTAATCAACATTTGAGCCCATCATTTTTGAGCACAAACAGGGAAGAATTGGAAGCTAAAAGACAGAAAAAAAAAAAACGAATTCAGAAATTGATGACCTGACAGGCAGAGCTGAGGGTGCGGAGGTTTGATGGAAGTGTAACCACATAAAGGGAAAAACAACCCTTGTGAAGAAAAAAACAAATGAAGAAAAAGAGACACAAAAAGACAAACCCCCCTGCCTAGGGAGAGAGGGATGTCCAGCGATGCTTCCTCTCTGAACTCTCTGTGGCCTTGGAACGCCGTTGGACAACAACTTCCTTAGCTACGGGAAGGATATTACTGCAATAACTAGCAGCATAGAAATATTAACAGTATAGAAAAAAATATAACTTATAGCACTGTTTTTTTTTTTAAGTTCATTGTCCATTATCACCACTCGCTGCCTGAGACGTCTAACTGAAAGAAAACTTGATGATGCTGACACCCAGGAGACAGAAATGTGACCCGACTGAGCCTGGCGTGGTGGTCGCACAAGACTCCACATTCAGGCAGGATAAAGTTAGCATAGCACGGCTTTCATTACAGTAACCCTGTAGGCCACTGACCTTCTTAGGTCTTTATAACATGTGTCAGAGCAGTCCTCTGGCTGTCTTTCAAACCTTTTTGACTGATAGTTGAGACATCAGTATCCCAATAAGCTGTGTCTGCCCTCCGACCTCATACACCTCTGTCTCCAAATCAGCACGTCAAGCTTTTTGTATTGGACTCTCAGAGCGGCCCAAAACCCGGGATGTTGCATTTCTTTGAGGGTTAGATGTAGTAAAGGGGGGATATTTTCTGTGGAAGGAGGGAGGTAGATCTCCCAGCCTCCCAGCACCTGTACAAGAGGCGTGGCTGTGCCATGCCACTTCCTGGTGTTGGGGCCATCTGCTTAGCTTCCTGAAGTGGAAGAGGATGTGTAGGCAGAGTGAAGGGGTGCAGTCTGTCACCGTGGAAAGAGGGTGATGATATACAGCTAAGCTGGCACATTATTTTGGGATGATTTGGGCTCTTTCCGCTGGCAGGGAGGGGCTCTCACCCACCCAATCACTCATTGGCAATGGATGTTTGTCTCTCAGTGTGTGTGTATGTGTGTGTGTATGTTTGTGCTTGTGTGGGTACGCTCGTGCTTGTACATGTACATCGTGTGTGTGTGTGTTTGAATGTGTGTGTACATATGTATGAGCGCTGTGAATTCCCCCCTTGATAAACTATGTGTGTGTCATAAAACACACACACCGTCAGCTGTGCCAAGTGTGAATGTGTGCGCGTGTGCGTGTGTGTGTGCCACTGTGTGTCAGAGAGCGAGCGAGCAGGTGAACGTTATAAAAACTGTGGATCTTTTTATTTTTATTCTCTGCTAAGAAGCATCTTTAACCTTGTATGTTTATAGCCGGTCCTGTATAATCACTAACAGTTGTACAGACACAGAAGCCCTTTTTATTTACAGCCTACTCAGATATCCTCCTCCAACAACACACTCCGCCATGTTGCACATCTTTTCTCATCGTATAGTCCGTCCTATCATTTCACAAAGCCGTTTTCACACTCTTTTTATAAATATATAAATAATGTATAGATCACTAAAATTAACTCTGTAAGATATTGTTTCTTAACATGTTTAGATATATCCACTATGATTACAGACCTGTGTTCTTTACAAAATGCTGCTTAAAAAGCATCGATTTGACAGATTTTTGTATCTAGATAACTAAACTATTGTAGATTTGTTATAGTTATGTTGTGTAATATGCATTCAAAAACAAATACACCCACAATTGTATTAAAATTCATTATTAGTATTTTTGTATTGTCTCGTTTTTTTGTACAAACGACATAGTTGCAATGCTGTTTTTTTCTGCTAAATGTACTTAGCTCTAATACATGTGCTTTTAAATAAAAAGCTCATTACGAACACAACTGTGGTTTGTCTCGACTGTTAATGCTAAACTTTGACTGCAACTTTTTGTAGTTGGCTTGATGGTCTTTGTTGAAATTGTTTGCTCTGCACACAACTGCACACAATGAAAAAAATCAGTGGTGAAATAGGACTTCTTTTATTTGTATTGTTATTTAAAAGCAACAAATCCAGTAAATGTTGTTGTTGCAGGCTTCTAATGACCCCATCCATTCATCATATTTGTTCTCTATGCTATTAGCGAGCTAGATGCTAGACACGATAATGGCAGAGAAGCAGCTAACGTTAGCACAAAGCACACACTTAAGTCACAACAAAGGAGTCACCTTTTTGGGGCTGATGTACGTTAATGTTTGCTTATGATAACATGAATGTGATATATGAGTTTTATTACCATTTATTAGACTGAAAAAGCGTAATGGAACAGGAAAAATTAGCCGGGAACACATCCCCAGCTGGCCCTCTGCAGGCATTTAGTTTGCTCCTGCTGGTTTCACAGTCAAACCAACACTGCAGCATTAAGTAAGTATCATTTCTTCTATATTTATCTCAATTGAGAATGTTCTGCAGGAAGTTAACTTATTGTGATTTTGTTACTCATACGCGCTGCAGGTAGACGATCTCAGTAACTTCTCTCGTCTCTGTCTAATATAGTGCTAATTGAGGAAACAGACTTTTCTACTTGACTTTCTCTGCATTTTGCAACGACCTCCTGTCAAAAGTCCCAAATGAAATACGAGTGTAATGACACGCACACGCTGCTGAGAATGGCTCAGAAGTGTGTGTGTGATTTCACACTCTGACAGACACCAGACGACAGGAGCTGGCGTCATTGTGTGTGTGTGTGGTGTGTGTGTTTGCGTGTGTGTTTCAAAGCGACAGTTTGCGATTATTCTGACCTAAACGAGACGTGTCATTTTCTCCACCACAGTATGTTGCAGCTGAGGAGAGAAAAGCCTGACTGACACTTTCTGTCATCTCAAGTGTTTATGGACTTCTTTGCAAAAACATAGTGTTAAATCCAAGAGCTACACTTTAATCATGCACAAGCACACCATGTCCACATATTCAGTGTTTAACAGACATATATTTAAAACTTGTGTACTTAAGAAATCTACAATTCTAAGCAGATGTGTGTCCCAAACCAACAAGAAACAGATGTCTTTGTCGAAGCTTGATATGAAGATGAAGAAAAGAAGAATAACTCTCACAAGAGCCTCCTGCAGCGAAAGATGGGCACTCGCTACGCTTAAAGAGGCAATCACTCAGGGCAATCATTTGACTGATATTATCATTATAGTGGCATGCATGTTTCTCCTCAGTGTCCCATAAAGTGCCATCTTTATTGACAGTGACAGTACAGCTGGTCTGAGGTCAGTTGTAAAAAAAAAAACAGCACCAAAGTGAGATTTACGGTGCCTGCGAACAGCTGGTAGGCCTGGGGTCAGCCATGCGTGGCTGTAATAGTAGAGGGCCTGCTGCTGAGGCAGAGAGAGGCCCATGTTGTGGTCTTGTTTGGCAGCAGCGGAGCAGAGCAGAGCTGGCACAGGGCCGTGACAGGGAGGGCCTAGGCATTACATAGCGCTGCTGTACCTCTCTCAGAGTGCTGGGTGTGCGTCCCTCATCATCGCACACTGTGCCGAACATCCACTCCGTCTGTTTACTCTCATTTATTGCTTTACACGAAGCCGATGTTTCCCTTCGCCTCGGTGTCCAAGCTCATGTAAAAAAAAATCAGACGTTAGTTCCTGCTGGCATGCGAAAAAACCTTGTTGGTGATGTTGACATTTTAACACAAGTTGGATGGATTACGTCCTCCTCTGAGGGCTGAGAAAGTTCCTCCACCCATGGTCTTATAAAAGCCTTTCAAAACCCCTTTGGATAAACTCTGAAATGCGTGGTGGTCACATTAAAGTCGAGGCTGAGATACGCAGTTTCCTCCACACACAGACACACACACACACTGTGACACAAAGTATTACGCTAATATTACATTACAATGTGCTACATAATTGAGTCATACTGGTACTTATGCTTAAGTTTTGATGCACTTGAATGTGGAAAATAAAGCACCGCTTGACAGCTGGTAAGTGTCAACTGCAAGTTAACCCCGTTCTGCTCAACTGGACTTTGTTAGAGATTCCAGCATAATTGCTGTGGAAAACCTTTCCTTTCTGAGAAGAACCTCGACAGATTGATAACATATGTATCCACATGCCATATACAGAGCGACTGCACAAGGACATGGGTGAGTATCGCTCTGTAAGCAGTAGGCCTGCAGAAGGTATGTCACGTGCGAGAATGCGGCAGAACTGGCAAGTGTGAAAGAGCAATTTCAGTTTAAATTTAACTCAGAATCGGTATGTGTAAAAGTGGTCAGAGTGGCTCTCAGCTGGCGATTCCCAAACAAGGCTGACGAACAGACCTCTTTTCTTGCCATGCAGCGGTTGTAGTCAAGAAGCCCTGAGTGAAATGGCCCACTGGCACACATGATATAAAAAGTATCGCGGCATAACAAGAGTGCTACTGTAGGTGGCTTTGGTTTGGCTTGAATGTTGCGAGCCTGTGTGTGTGTGTGTGTGTGAGAGAGAGAGAGAGAGAGAGAGAGAGAGAGGGATGGAGGGTTGGTTGCGGCGAGGCTGGCACCTCCAGGGGAGCCGTCAGGAGGCCTGGAGCTCTGAAGGGCCTTTTACTCTGCAGCTCAGCCCAGGGAGGAGTGAGGCAGCCGGGCCTCGAGGAAGCACACAGGCTGACCAGAGGAGAGCAGTCTGGGCAGGGCTCTGCACTTCATTCAGGGAAGTAGGAGGAAAAACTCCCAGCAGGCAACTGTTTATAGTAATGTTAGTCTGTTTGCATGTTTTAACACACATGAGTGGTGTAGACATATTATGACCAGCCAACAGGACAATGGGAGGACAAGAAGTGGTTAATGTTGACTTTACAGGTTTTAGTGCCCCACATATGGAGCCTGAGACTACCGAGATATAAATGTTTTAAAACTAAATTAAAAATAAATGTGGTCAGCTAATAAGACCGCTACTAAATGGCAGCTAATGCTAAAGTAAGCAGCAGTTAGTCTTTAAAAACAAGTACATCTATTCGTCCATCATGGAACTTACTGATCCTGGTTGTAGCCGCTGTACGCAACCTTGGTGAGCCTACGACTGTTTGGCCACGTCTGCTGTGATTTGCATTCATGTATTAAGGTAGAAATGTTGAAAGGAAATTAAAGGAAAGTGCAAAGAGAACATAATACAGAAATTCATGAGAAATATATTTTTAAATGAGTAAATACAATGAAATATTACATTTGGAACGTGAATAAATAGTTCAATTACTACAAAGCTAAATAAATACAGTGGCAAATTAAATCGGAAATATCAGTTTATGTCAGATTTTATGAATTGATACATATATTTTCTTTTTTGGTGCAGTTAATGGAATATTAATTGAATCACTGAGCCATTCATTTATTCATTTATTTTTATATTTTGGCAGCTACAGTCCTCCGTACCCTGAATGCCAAATACTGATCGAAATGTTTTCTTCTCTGCTAAAGATGACAGAAACATGGCGGAGGATCATCTACCACTGCTGTGTCTGACAGAGCCCCACAGGAGTAATCACGCTGTAACTCAGCAATAACAGATACACTGGGGAAATGGAGCAGCCTTTCAATGAATAAAAAAGGAGAATTTGTGACATATCAACCCAGTTTTTGGTAAATCCACTGTATTATATGTGTATCAGTGATTAAAATAAGGGACACGGTGGGGTGTCGGATGCCACAATCAGTCAATGGGCCCATGTGTCGGCAGCAGAAGGATTAATATTTCGGATTATTGTCGTGCTTTTACGCCGATGATCCTGCATGGGAACACTGCGTCTTTGTCTCAGCCGGGGAGATATTTTTGAGCTTTATTGATATGAATGAAAGCTCAATCCAGCGAGCGTAAAAAACGGAGTTCGACATCAATCTCATGTTAATTGTGACAGACAGGAAGACTGGATTAACCTATTTTCTTGTGTTCTGATTTCATATTTGGCTGTGGACGATACAGCGGAATCAACTGCAACAAGAAATAGTAAATGTCAGTATTATATGTAATAGTTTCAAAGTGTTTTGCAGGACTTTAGCCGTGTTTGTATGGATGTCTGTCCTTGATCCAGATCCTATCATTTTGTTGGTGACCACCTGACTTTTCATGTGGCGCTACGGGCATGATAAATTTTTTCCCTTTCACTTTCGCTCGTGTGATTGACCCAAACACAGTGACCCATGTTTGGTTGCTTGTTCAAAGCTGAGTCTGATTTAACTTTCTTGCTGCAGGTGGCCGCATTTCTCTCAGCACCCTCTGCAATCTGCACCGACGCAGCCTAAACACTCCCCCGTCGCTCAAATGAAAAGGACTGGGGACTTTTTGCAACGATGCCTGATGTTGTGTGAATTTGACCCTACAGCTCTGCCAGCGTGGCTGAAAATGGCAAAAGCTAATCGGACTTAAATGTACACCAAGATGCTATTCGATTGGTGTTCATAAGGATGAATAACTCGAAGGCTGTTCCCGCTCTGTATTTACAATTTGAGACGTTGATGCTCAGCAACAACCATTCCAAAGCGACTGCTGTCTACGGATGAAGTACGCTGACTTTGCGTTCATGGTTCACCAGTGATTCAGTTGAGAGATCTTAAACAGACGTCTGTGATCTGCACGTTGAGAGTCTAGTTTCTGAAATGTAACGACTTCATGTATATAAAAACTAATTGGCCACTTCACACATAACAGCATTATCCGTGTGTGACATAGTGTCTGTGCACGAGTGGTGAGCGGGATGGAAAAAGAAGGGAGAGGGGGAGCGAAGGATAGAACAGTTAATAAATTTCACAGATGTTGGCTGCACGTAGGGGGCAACAGGTGATTATGTCATCTTCACATAAATGGCGTCCGTGTCCGCCTACTCTGTTTCTCTCCCTAGTTTTCTCTCTGACCAAACCGACTTCTCTACAATCACTACCATCTCTAAACTGGTGCGTCAGACTTTGGCTTTAGTCTCCAACCTAAATCCTCTTCTTCTCAGTTTGAGCAACATCAGATCTTCCGACGTTGCTTTCCACCTCCTTCTGTGACTGTATGGAAAAGACATCTCCCCCCACCTCCCGTCAGTCATGGCCCATATGGAGGAGTGGACAGGTCAGAAAAGGAGCACAGGGATTCGGTTGCTCTGAAGTTTTTTTTTTACTAGACCTGATTTTTACAGTCGCAAGAAAAAGTTTTATTAGTGGTTATTTCCATTTTTTTTTTTTTTTTACTGGGACAGAGATCATCGTATCACGCGTCATGACTAATGCAGAAACGTCAAGAGGGGGGGAAAAAAATGACATCTTGCCCCTTTTCAAATGCGGACATGCATCGAGCTGCCGTCACCGCTGATGCATTCAGACGGGTTAAGTGAACGCAGAGTGAAGATCTCTCAGCTTTCACCCGTCCAGTTCCTTTAGATCAGATGCTGGTTGAGAGAGACGGAGAAGAAAGCAGGCAGAGGATGAAAAGAGAGCGGTGAAAGGCGAGGAGAAGCGGGGTTAGACGACAGCGAAACACAGCCCTGTGATCCTGTAAATGGACGGAATAGAGTCAGACATCCCTCTTCTTTCCCCTGAACTTCTACCCTCTTCAAGGTTGCGATCGGAAATTCTGTCACACAGGCAAAGTTGCTTTAACCCCTCGTGGTTCACCTGCTCATGCAACACTCAAGCCCACAAACACGCAATTTCTCCACTGGGCCGTTATTAGGAGCCAGAATTCAGCTCTGTTTCGGGCTGACTGCGATCCAGAAGGCTGCTGCCTGATTTACAGGTCATCCATGCGAGTGTGTGTGTCTGCGGAGCGTATCTGTTGTTGTGTCATCCTGCGGGGAGCCAACTGTGAGCTCAGCACTCGGGGGCCATGCATCTGCCTCGCTGACAACGAGCTGAATACCTGCTCCAGACGTTTGGCCCATCCATCGCGCTCGTAAAGCCGTGATGTTCACCCGCAGGAATTTACTGGAATATATGCGTATTCAGGTCAAAAGTTGTAACTTGACCGTGCACGGTGAAGCAGGAATTATTGATTGTGCCGCGCGTGATTCAGTTCTGCTATCAGCTTGTCTTTTCTCTCCGTGGGGGACGGAGGGCGATCGAGGAGAGTTCGGCTTCTTGCGAGGTTTCATGTGTTCAGACTCAGGACAGGATCAGGACAAGTTGGGTAATGTGATTTAAAACTCCCAAAGCTCATCCGTCATCGGCTTAAATCTGCTCCAGATTTATGTATATGGATCTACACAAAATGTGCCTGTGTGACTGTGAATGTGTGTCCTAACCAAACACTTATCCTCAAAGCTCTGTGGAGAAAATGGAAATATTCTTGAGATGAATCTCCCCACGAATGTGATCCAAAATCAGCCCTTTCTGGTTAGTTTTTGGAATTCATCCTGTCTGTAAGAAGGAGACAGACGCAGACGAGTGATGCAGACGGGGAGTTGGGGTGACGTGGCCGGAGCAAAGGCCTTCCGCGGAAGATTTCACGCTTATCTCTGCTCGACCCACTGTTAACAATGTGTTCTGCCTGTTGGTTCTCCCCAAGAAGGCCAGTCCATTCCCACACACTCATTGCGTGTGTGTGGTTGTCCAATTTACGAGCAGTTAAAAAAACGATGTCACATATCTGAGTTACAGGAATTGACTCCTGTGTCGAGTCCGACCACAAACCTTTTATCTGCTCACGGGACACTTTCAATTCCCCCCTGATGAGAGCAGATGCCACGGAAATGAGTCAAACCACTGAGAGATTAGACAGACACCACTTTCACTGCAGAGCACGTTCACCGAGCACAGCTAAAGAAATGCAGAGGTGTGGCACAGCGCTGTAAACCGCCCTCAGCCGGATGCTTGATGTTTGTTGTCTTTCTGAGGCCTGGAGAGCAACAAGATAATGTCTCCTTTGAGCCTAAACAATAACCGTCAGCGAATGTTTTACGGCCTCTCTGAGAGACAATGTCAGCGATGTCTTTATTACCTTCACATGTCGAGGAGCCTCGCTCCTAAATGAGGAAGAAAGTCCGCTCTGACCACAGAACTGCTGACACGCTGACATTTTGAGAAAACAAGTAGCTATTCGTGGAGACGCGCTTCAGAGATGCGATGTGTGTTTTCAAACGTCAACGTCAAATTGATTGACACAATGACGAGTGCAACCGAATAAGACCACACTGCGATAATAATACTCTTATTAGTTCAAGTTGGGTTTTCAAAATTACGACCAGCATTTTTTTCTTTCTGACCCAAACAGGATGTTGCTAATTGCTTTGTTTGTGTTGGAACAATAGCTGCTCTCCGTCTTTCTCTCACTCTCTCTCTCTTTGCATTCTTCAGCCTCACACTGCACACACAGCAGGTTCAGCCTCCATTTCAATTTAAATGCATATTAATATCTACTAGAATGCGGCTTGTTGTTGACTGTTGGAAGTTGTTTTTTTGGGGGGGAAACTTCTATTTTTACTCACATGACTGAGCAAACAACGTCCTGTTGAGATTTACAAATCAGTGTCAATCAACATGATTTAACGACAGGCAGATGCTGCTAATGAGCCCTTTTCGCCTGAGCGGCACCGCAATTGTTAGTCTGGGCAGCGTGGTGTTGCAGTAAACACGATGAAAGCGAGTTAGAATAACAACTTAAAGTTCAACCAAGGTACCAAGGTTTATTCGTCATTCTACAATACAGGGTTGCATAACAAATAACAAAGTTTCTATTTCCTCCAATGCTGCACAGACGTAAAACATAAATACCGTTATTTACATACACACATACACACTCGTATACTCAGCCTGGTCGGATGTAAGCATCGGCAACAAGACGGTGATGCAACCTACCATTAAAAGTTCGACCTTTGACTGCGATTGAGCATCAGTGACGTAAAACACAGAGTCCACGTCTGTTTGTCCTCGTTTGGTTTGGAACAAGGAGTTCCTTTGGAGTGCAGCAGCCTGATCCGGGCTGTTGAGGTGTAGACAGGTCTGTAAAGATGTGGGCACAACAGTCTCTGATGGTAATACGAATCCTGAGCCATAAGGTTACTAGTGTTCGGTCTCAACACCGACCCAAATCATCAGTATCTGACGACCTGGTTAGAGCCTCAACAATCAACTGGCTTTTTCCCAAAATGTCGTGCTGCACCTTTAATGTCTGGTCGCCTGTTGCCAGTTACAGGACTGTTGCATCGAGAGGCAATGTTTGTGATTTGTGCCTTAAACAATGTCTCTTTGTCTTTCCAGTACCAGAAAATGAAATGTGTTTAGGAGACGCAGAAGATGCCAATCATTGTCAGCTGTCTCAGGCCTTTTAGACGTTTTGTCTAAAGCAGGTGTTACTAGTAACATCAACAACTGTTCTTTCCCAGTAGGACAGTGTGACAGTGAGCCAGCAGGCACAATACCAGGACCCCTCCAGCCATCATCAGGTATGTGATATACACCTGTGCTGTTTCTACTGTGAGGTGTGACACTGTGTTCTATGAAAAGCCAAGAAGGTTTCTCATTATTTGGTTTCTCATAAACAGAATCAATGCGGCAATAATTTCTTGATCGCTCACATGCTCCCAGTATTTTCTCATTCTTGACTGGAACATGATTACTCACACTTTTCGTCAATCTGATCTTCCATCAAAAAAGAGGCATGTTGTCTGTTCCTGGATTTGGGCTTTTTATTTGTGAGAGGCAGGATTAACCTTTTTCCTGTGTTATTACTGGGAAGGTTTGAATTTATTTATGGACATCAGAGGACGTTTAGGGAGTGCATTGATAAATCATCTGTCTGAAGGCTCTGGCCAAACAACCTGTCCTTCAGATGTTTCTCTTGCACTGGAAGGCCAACAACAACAGCCAATCTGCATCATGTCCTCACTGGAAGACTTACTCATCAATTGTTTCGTTCCATGGAAAAGCATTCCACTTTTCGACCAGGTCGTCAGACCTGCAGTATGTCTGCGCTATCAGACTGAGCTGCGAGATAAACACTTGAATGAATATCGGTGCCTCTGTGTGCCTGCTGTCTTCTGCAAAGGTGTAGCACAGGACTCATAAGAAAAGAGAAATGTTGTAAAGGAAAAGAGGAAAAGAAGAGGTAAAGTATCGGGAGGTGTGGCATCACCTCTTCAAAGGATCTAAAGTTTCATGTTGTGCAACTTCAGCGTTATTAAGGCAGGAAAAACGTGCAGATTTACGAGGTGTGGCGTGAACCCTCTCCTTCAATCTCCCTCTCTTTCTTCAGGAAAAAGACGTGGATAGCTGAAGACTTACAGCGGGGCACTCAGGGGTTACACATTGTTATTTCCTCCCCTTCATCTACCTTCAGCGCCGCTCCTTCAACTCCTCTCCCTCCTGCCTCTCGCTCCTCGTCATCCCGACATCTGGTTTCAATCTCGGCTGAGATTACAGACGTAAGCGCAGCATCAACAACAATCCCCTCTCTCAACCCCCCTGTCTTCTCGTTAGATCGTGTTGCTCATTTCCAGGCAATCCTGAATGACTGATCTGGTTTAGCAAGAAGGGGGACGAGGGATTAGTTGCTTTCTTTGTTTTTCTTTTAGATGCATGAAGCAAAATTAGAGAAATAGAGCAAAGACACCGGGTGATAAACAGCAGGACACTGACCGTGACCGCCAGAGGTGAAGGGTCAGGGGTCAGGATGCAGGAGCTCATGTGTTGGAGGTCAGGGGTTAACAGGTAGCACAGAGCACTGAGGGATGAAAGGTAAAAGGTTGTTTATGGCTGGACGAGGAGGAGGACACAGAAAGGGCAGTCCTTCTATCAGACAGGGGTGATCTGTCCGTCTCGGCTTCCTGCTGTGACCCAGCTCGTCCTCTCGGCTCTGTCTTCTATCTGCTGTCTGCCAGTTTGTTTGTCTGTACATCTCTTTGTTCGCGTCATCAAGATCCATGGACGTGCAGATATGATGTGAGTTAGGTATCTGGGTGTGGGTTTAGAGACTTGCTAACTGTCATGGTGACCTCTGGAAGGGTCCATGTAAAAAAAAAACCCAACTCAGTGTTGGCAAATCAAAAACAAGAGTGTAAAGTGTTACAGCTTCAGTAGCCCAGTCACAGGACCAAATATTGGCAGAATGTTTGTGCAAATCACTGATACGTACACATACAAGGCTATGGACCATATTGGCATTTCAAGAAAATGTGTCATTTCACGTTCACATTGCATGTTTACAACCTGACTTTCATGTCTGGAGGTGTTGAGGATGATGGTGGAGTTACAGACCAGAAGGCTGTTAAGCCAGAGACCACAGTTCAAGACTGTGTTTCAAAATTTTTTTAGTAGGAAATCATCAGACATCTTGTCCAGGGGCCGCGGCATCTCAACATTTGTAAGCGAGATACCACCGGATAATTTTATGCGATCTTGAGACAGCTTCCATCTTGGCTACCCTAAAAAGGAATTTTTTTTTAGCCAGAACATGATCGTTTCCTCACCCTAACCACATTTTTGTACCCTAACCAAACCAGACGATACACACAGTGATGTCACATGATGAAACAGAAAATTGAACCTAAGTAACAACATAAATAAATGTACATTTTACATTTATTTTGGGGTTTGGGCTGCCTTTTAAAGATGGGATATGGATTAAAATGTCTTGCTGTTGGGGGGGAGTAATCATGTTGATATTGGCACCAGTCGTCTTATCACTGTGAAAACTTAGTGAGGAAGTACAGCAAAATTAAACTTCTACGACAACAGTGTGCAGCTGCAGAGGCCAAGATATCTTATCTTTTAGTCCCTGGAGTTTGTCAAAAACACTAAACCCTCCTTTTCCCATAATGCAAGTCAATAGCGTATTTCATAAGATGGACCACATTTACAGCCCATTACAGTGACTGTACAGATATTAGCTAATAATATATCATCAGAATCTTATTGATTTATTTTTTTTTAATATCTGCTCACGTAAGATCATGAAGATCGTGACAGGAGCCAAACTCACCACACCTTCCTGCACTGGCACTGAATATGGCACTAGACTTGAATCCTGCGGCCCAGTCCAATATAAATGTAGCTTCCTCAGATACTTATTCATGTCTTTTCAATAAATTTATTTGTGGAAGCTCTTCTACCATAGAAAAAAAAAAGTGAATCAATCAAAATGTGGTTGTGGGGCAGCATGTCTCCACTCCCAGGAGGAGTCCCGGGGTTTTATGCTGACGCTGACAGGGGAAAGGTTCAGAGTGTGTGTCCAGGTTAGGGCTCAGGTCCAGCTGGGTAACGTCCTGTTTCTCTCCCTGCTGGCAGCAGCTGTGTTCACAAGCCCACAATCCTTCATTCACACACAGAAAAGGCAGCTTCTACATGCAGAAGTCGGCCAGAGCTCCAATGTCCTTTTACCTAAAGGGTGAGAGACAGATGGAGAGACAGAGAGAGGGGCCTTGGAAATGCACCGCTGACTCCGAGAGGCCCAAAACTCAGGTGGAACGCAGGCCGGCTTCCCAGGAGAGCGTGTGTGTTTGAATATCTTTATATTTAACACTCACAGAAGCACCATTTATGCAGCGGCAGCAGCGGGGAGGTGAAATATGAATGTGATCTGCAGTGAGCCTGTTGAGTCTCACGGCTCCGAGTGATTTACACACATCTCAGTGTCACTGCCTTTTTGTTACAGCTGCCATAAAACAAGAGAGCAACAGGCTGTCTGTGCAGAATGCCTCTCCAGACAGTTGCTCTGAGCTTATGTAAATGCTTAAATTGCAGTATAAATCTGTCTTGTGTATGCATGCGTGTGTGTGTGTGTGTGTGTGTGTGTGTGTGTGTGTGTGTGTGTGTGTGTGTGTGTGTGTGCAAAATACTGTTTGAAAAGTTCATGTAAGACCAAGATTTTCTCCTGTTTTAAATAATTAAAGAAGGAAGCTGCTGCCCACATTTATTGTTCAGGAGAGCTGAGATTATTTTCCAAAAACAGACACCTGCAGGCTTTTTCTTCGATGTTTTATTGATTATATTTCCTTATTTTTCCGTCACATATATTCCCAGATTTCTAAATAACCTACCAAGGTTTTGTTGCAACTTTAGAGGTTAAAAATAGCTCTGTAAAAATGTAAAGGCCTTTAACAAATGTGTTCTTCATAAGCTTTCATGCACCGGTGAGAACTGAGCAATGTTTGAATCAGAAAAAATGATGAGTCTTGGGGTTAGCAGTGCAGGTTGGCAGGTCGTTGTCATTCCTGTTCAAAAATGTCGTACAAGCCCAAACCAATGATGCGTGCCATTGTACTCTCGGAAAAAAACGACCTCCGACACGGAAAAGTGCAATGGGACGGTCATCCAAGTTGGAATTCCTGGCCCGAAACTCAGCCAAGATCTGCATAGTCGAGTCCGTGGACACATACACAGATGTCATCACAGCAGTGTGGCAGCGCACCAAGAGAACAATTACTTTTTACCTCTGTTACCATTTTCAACTTTGAAGTCGTCATTTTCACTTTCACTCAGTTGACCTGTGCGCAGTAGAAGTCTCTGAGAGTTTGTGTTAGGAGCCGACTCCTCCTGTCTCTTTTTTTTAAGTGACGTCAAACCGCTAAATCATCTGCTGTAACTGCCGCCCGTGTTTTCCAGAGCAAATTCACTTTGAAGTCAGGAATACCGAGTCGTAAATTCCGACTTGCAACAGAACGCATCACAAGCATCGCTCAACTTGCAGCCCGTCAGCCATCGGCGAGAGTGTTTGTTGGTCTGGTCGTGACGTGCAGTCATTTTTTGCATTGTTTTCAGGTAAACACAATGCAGAAGCTTTGCTTAATTAATACTGTCACACTTGGATCAAAGATGGTTGACGCAAAAGCAGGAGAGGGAAGGCAGGAGTATCGGTGGATGACATTTTGTTCAGGATCACAGGCAGGAACAGGCGACCACAACAGATGACTCACTGAAGGCTGGACTTAAACACAAGCTAAACTAATGAGGGGAGGAGGTGCAGGTGAAATGAGGCTGAGAAACACAGGTGATGGGAGTGAGTAGGTGAAACAATGGAGCAGGGAAGGAGCTGATAGGAAGGGGAGAACACGGAGAACCAGGGCTAATGAGGGTGATGCAGTGCAGGTGTGGAGGAGCATAGTACACTGGGAGCAGAGCAAAAGACACCACAACAAGCTCAGATGCGCTGAAATAAAATAAGACAGAAGTGACAGAACCATGACAAACACTTTGCAGTAACCCTGTTGCACCAAAACAAATGAAGTGGCATGAATACACTTCGGCTACAACGATCATCAGGAAACGTCCACAAACAATATCACTGGATAATAACCGACGGATTGAATCCCAGAGTGATGATCACATGGAATGATGATTCTCTTCCTGCCTGAACTTCTTTTCTCTGTATGTATCAAAGCAACCAGATTGCGTTCAAAGTCTTTCCATTTTGTACCTATTTCTATTTCTTACCTTTTTAATTATATTGTTTATGTTTCACTATTGTTATTGTCTTTTTTGTAATATTCTGTCTTTTGACTGCTGTGGCAAACAAATTTCCCCTTTTATGGGACAATAAAAGAATACTGATTCTGATTTCCTGTTCACAACCCGACTCATCTGTCCATATCTGTCAAACAGAGTACATACAATGCGCTGATCGGTCAAAAATGACCCACAGATGATCGAAAATCAAAGCTCAACCTGACCGAGTCGTCTGATCCTGTGTATCTCCGTGCCGTGATAAAACATGTTTTCCTCACGTGCAGATAGTGTTTTGGAAACGCACTCCTCATTTGTGTGCCCATCATCGACTGACACATGAAACCACTTTGCTGTTAAGTATTCGTACACTAAGTGTTTCCTGTCTGAATCGCGGGTTGCCACAGAGCAGCTGGAGAATGTGCGGACAGAGACTGAGGTTTTGCTTCTTAATTGGGGTCTGGTAATCCTTCTGTTTATTGCCTTATTATAGCAGGAGGGGCTGTCAGCGCACATTCCTCTAAACTGTGCGAGCCTGTTGTTGTGTAAGCGCGCTTCCCTGAGAGTTAAAGTCTCTGAAACGTAGCCACGGTGCATTCTCGTCATTAATCCATTAAGAGGTTATTTGATGGTGCCTGCTGACGTACAGTCAAGAAAAACACACAAGAGCATTTTCTCATCTTTCATTTGGTGGGACATCACATCAGTCAGGCTGTAAAGAAAAGCGATGTCTCTGTGAGTTCACCACCCCGACGACCAAAGCTGCTCCATATAAGGATGCATTTGCTCTCTGATCCTCTGCAGAACGTAATGCACATAAATTGATATTTCGGTGTCAGTTCCTTCTTTGTGCTGTCAGTGTGTGTTTCCGTGCATGCGGAGTGAGCAAGCGAGTGCATGATGGAGAGCAGAAGGTCTGTTTCTTCTGGTGGCTCGGAGCCTGGGAAAACCATGTTCGTGTTCACCCCTCTTTGTGTCTCTGGCTTCGCTTAGTGCACGTCTCTCTGCATTACGTGAAGTTTTTCACTGTGATTTTCACACGGTCAACTCTCCGCCGCCTCTGCCTCCGTGAGCATGCTTACGCTTGCTCGGTGCTAAATCAGAGCTGGCACAAACGTGCTTTCACAGTGCCGTAGCTCGACTCAGGCGAACCTCTCGCACAGTTTACGGGAGGTAGAGGCAGAATGGATCAGATGGTAGAGGGAGCGTGGAAGGGAGATATGCGGTTCTCTGGTTTCGGGGAAGTGCCTGTTGTTATTAATGGTGAAGAGAAGATGGGCTCCTCTGAGAGCTGATGGAGGTCGAGGGGGCAGAGGGGGGAGATTCTGGTCCCCGTCCAACATACACACAGTCGTAGAGATGTCAGCTATTCCAAAATTTACTTAAAGCCACTCCAGATTTGTCCAGAACACAGCGTTGTAATGAAAGGTTCGGGGCAAAACGAGTGCATCCTAATGAAGAGCAGACCGGCGAGCGAATACCCTGAGATGAACTTGGAACTGCAACAACAGCAGCACTGTCCCGGTCATCCTGTGATCACGAGGCTTACATCAGGAGGTAAAGATCTATGAGGTCTATGAGCCAAGGTTATGACTATAAACGTCTTAACAGAGTGAACACGTAAAAGCATTAATCAGTTTTAGTTGCTGTCTGGCCTGGGAAATTTTCCAGTCTGATGAAGGTCATTCAAAACAGCGTAACTGCTGTGACTGCCAGGCATTCAACCCGCTAGTTGTACTCACTCAGAGTGTGTTTTGTTTTCCAGCAAGCGTCATCGCGCGGACATATCTGCCTCCTCAGTGTGTAACGCAAGTTCGTCATGACGCTGAGAAACGAAGCAGATACCAGGAGGAGTGCAGCAGCTGGGGGACTTCTTTTGCAAGAGCAGAATTCCTTCTGTATGATGTTTTTCCGTCTTTATTTCGTCTGAAACTCAAAGGAAAACTGTCAACACACTCACCAAACCGCTCTGCTTCCCCGTCTCACACAAACACACAGCCGTCCTGGAACGTTACTGACATTGTGTGCTTGTTCACACAACAGAAACCTATCATTTAAATGAAAGCAAACCTCTAAGTGGGCTTAAGATTCACACTTCAACAGCCTGTCGTCTTCATCCATCAGAACACACAATACCAGTAGAAGAAAGAAACTAAGTACATTTTGCAAAATATGTTGTATTTTGACGAATTCGTACTTTTTACTTCACTTTATTAAACTGACACCAACATTTATTTTGCAGATTTCTCATTCAAACACATAAATAAGTTATAAAAAAGTGAAAAACATCTGTTTGGCCCCACAGCAACATTGGCCACATGTCAGCTGAGAGCAAACCGACTTGACCAGGACTGGCCCGAGTCTGTTCCACAGTTCGTTGTCTTCTGGTTGTCTGGATCAGGCGCTTGTTTTAAGATCATGATAAACAAGATGATACGAATTAAAACCATTTTGAATATGTTTACTGCTGTCACGTGTAGAGCAAAGAAGGTGGACCCAAATAGAGAGAAGGCAGACGGGCAGCGGGAACAGGCAAACACAACCGACAGCTCGGCAAAGACCGAACCAGCGACTGAACTTTAATGCAAACTAAACTAACCAGGGGACGAGGGGCAGGTGGAGAGAGGCTGAGAAACACAGGTGAGGGAGGAAAACTGATGAGCTGGGAAAAGCACAAGGAACAGGGCGGGGCTAATGAGGCTGATGCAGGACAGGTGTGGAGGGAAAAAATCAGGCTGGAACACAGATGAGCTGGAAGAAGGGCAGGAAAACAAACAAAGACAGGAAGACATGTGAAAAACATGACACATGAGGATAAATCTACTAAATAAAACAGGAAATACTCAATTATAGACAGAAATCTTTCTATCAGATTTGTTTTTTGAAGATTTAATGGCCCAAAATATGTTGATATTGATATTTTGATGCTTTTATACCACTAATGCTGTACTCCATTATTTCCACATGCACCATGCCAACTTTTACTTGTAACGGGGTGTTTTTTTCATTGTAATAACCCCCTTCTTTTACTTAAATAAATGATCTGAGTACTTGTCTACTCTTCATACGGTCAACGCCTCAACCCAGTTCTTTCATCAGTGCAGAAACAGCACCAACACAGAGGCCCAGATCACCCTACAGCTACTGTAACACGACGTCCACTGAGCCTCCTGTGTATTTCATGTCTACAGGACTGTGGTGAAAGAGCCGTGCCTCTCTCCTGACCTTGTCACTGGTGAACAGTATCATACTACCAGGAAAACTCTGTGGAATCACTCAGACCAGTTTTACCTAAGCTGCTATACCGTGGTGTGCTATAGTCATCTGGGTTGTCATTTTATGGCTACCTTTTTAAGAAGCAGACTGTTTCACCATCTGCTAAGTTCGTTCCAGCTCCCCTCAGTCGTTCCACCTGCGTGTTTGAGGCGTTTACTGAGTCAGGAAAGATGGTGGTTGAGGTTTTGGAAGCATCTCTTGTGCTCCTATGAGCCAAACGTCCTGTTAACAGCCTCGGTGTTGTGGTTGGCTGTTTTCTGGATCGGTGGAGATGGCGACACATCTGACTTCTGCGCTCTCTAACTCTGGTTTATGTGATTCAGTTTGGGAGTAAACCTCAGGAGCATGATTCATGAGTTATCATGTCTAAATCATTTCTGTGGTTTATGGTCGGAGATAAGGCACAGGGGAGGTGGATGGGGGGGTTCTCTGGGATAAGATAGCTGTTTGGGATGAGCTGTGGTCAGCTCACTGTAAAGGCTTGTTTTGTTTGCTCGGCCAATCGTTGCAGAAAGTTACCCTGCTTTCTGTTGGACCCTTTATCTGTGTGACCTTTCACCTCATTTGGGTGAAAGGTGACAGTTAAAGGGTTAGGGGGGTTACATAAGCATCTTCTGTCTTCCTTTAACCTGTGTAGGCAGAGGGGCCTCTCCAGAATTGGTTCTGGAAATAAATCTACATGTGATTATGCACTTACAGGATAATGTAATTGTTTTAATTACATCTACATTTTCTGTCTAATTCTATTGAGTGAGTTAAATGTAAAGGCTCACATTTAATGCAAAGTTGTTGCACCATGTTGGGTCAATGTGTACATTTAATAACTAGACATTTGATTTATTACAGGAGACAGAATAACCAATTTGAAATGCATTACTTTATGCATAATACAAACATATAAATCTGTTTTCTTGATACATTTACATTGCTTTTACCTTTTTTCTTTCCTTCAGTGTGTTATAAAAGTTCTTGCACATGTAAAAGATCTTGAAAGTTAAAAGGACAAAGTCTGCACCAACAGAAGGAAAAATTACATTACGGGTGCTTTAATTACACCTATTTTTTCCATATACTTGTTTAATTAACAGTTCACTCTCTACTCTTAACAATATTTGTGTAGCATTGTCGTCCCTTTTCGTAGCTGTAAAATCAACTCCTGTGGAAACACGTAGAGGGCAATGAAAAAACCGGAGTCAGGTTCCTTGTATTTGTGTATGTACTGGCCAATAAAGTTGATTCTGATGTCCGAATACCTGAGGCGAAAAAAAAAAACGAAGCGGAGAGTCTGCACCTCTCAAAACAAACTTAGACTCCATCTCACAAAAGAAGAAAATCTAAAACCGGTCTGTAACTCCTGCTGGGACTTCATATGCACAAACAGACATATCCAACATCGCGTCTCACTCGCTCCATGTACGGGTAAAATATGTGAGGTGTGTTTTAGAGGTGAGTGATAATTTATCAGAAACACATGCTGTGTTATCCAGCTGCACACTGATCTCCGCAGTTATTCCTCTGTGCCTCTTTGCCCTCTCACTTCTTTATCTGCAGCGCTGCCAGACTCTGCAGTTATTTCTCTTTCTCTTCCCCTGTCATCCCCCTCCTTCACTTTTTCTCTCTCTCAGTCTGGGACTGCAGGGTCTGCATGGTAAGTCCACTTGCTGCACAGAGCCGCTTCTCCCCCTGCTTTCGGTCCATGTGTTCAGATCCTACAAGGCACAGCAGTCCAGTTTATGGTGTTCTTGCCATCAACGACCCAAAAGATATGGCATTATGCAATACTCGCACGGACCTCCTTAGCATTCTCCTCCCTCCCTATCTCACTCTAAATCCCTCTTTTCCTCCATCCCTGTCTTCAGTTATCTTCCTGGAAATCAAAAACACACAATTTCTCAATTTTTAAATTGATTTCAGGGATGAAATACACGCAGAAGGTCAACATTCCCTGAAGCTAGCATCGCCTCTGGAAGGGGTTCTTTCTCATTTAAAGGAACCAGATGCAACAAGTATCAGTGTGATCCTTGATCCCGCCAGATAAACTGTATGCGCGCGTGGAGAGTTTGTCGGCACAGAGGTGAAAGGTCATAAAAGTAGGTTAGGTGTGTGATGGGTCGGGGAGAGAGAGGTGATGAAGGATGCGTGAGCGGAGGTGGCAGCGGGGTTGTTTTTCACCACCTCTTCCCCGTCCGGCCTTCTCTCCAGAGCTCAGCAGGAATATCACACACCCTGTCTGCTGATCCACATATCACACATTCCTGTGTGAATAAAGAGAGGGGGGAGATGGAAGTGGGAAGCAAAGACAAGGAGAAGGAGAGGGAGATTTGATACAGACCAGCGGGCATCAGCGGTGGAGAAAGAATGAGGCTGGCATGCCGTGCACGGGAACACATAATTCAACCAAAAGAACTACAAATCAAGCTCAAAACTGACACGCACATACTGATGAACAGGTGAAATGATAAATCAGTCTTATTCTGTACAGTATGTGCGATACCCAAAGCTGTATGTGTAATACAACTGTGTGTCTGTGCCGTAAGCTCTGTGTGAGTTGAAGTTGGCAGAGTTCCCCGCGGTCCTCGCGGAAATAAGACCTGGTAACAGGACATATGCCCTGGAAAAATGAGGTCACTGATACGAGCAGGGACAAACTCAGATTACACTCCACGCAGGACCGCTGACTCAAGTGCGTGGTGAGGTTTTATCAGACTATTTCTTATCAGAATCAACCGTAACACTCCGGAAATGATTAGTCACGTTAGATTTTTGGGAAATAGCTGCCTTGCGAAGAGTTAGATGAGAAATATTGGCCTCATTGTTATGTCAGTCTTGAAAATAGCTAAGCTAATGGCAGTATCTGGTTAGCTCAGCTTAGCATGAAGAATCAAAGCTGGCAGAGATCGCTAGACTGGGTCCATTTAAAGGCTTTTTAACATAAAATTAAACAAGATTAAATATTGTTTCATAACATAGACAGAACCATGTTAGCTGCACAGAGACAAACAGTTGCTGTGTCTCAATTCAGGGTCTGCATCCTTCGAGGGACCCGGCCTCTGTGGTCTTCGAGTCCTTCGGAAAGACCTTGTTAACTGCGTCAGCCGTCGTTGAATGGGTCAGTCTAGCCTTTGGAGCATTTCCTGGTTGCGTCACCAGATGTTTTCATTCTTACGTCACAATTTCTGCTGCCCAAGCCCGCGAAAGTGACAATCTACGCCACGCGATGTCCCCATTTTCGTTCTTTCTTTCTTCTCTTACGGGCGTGCAAGGAATCCTGGAATATGGAGACTGCAAAGAACAGTAGTGGTGCATCTTCTAAAAAGAGGCAAAAGAAGGATTTGTGGGCTGCATCTGGAGGAGCCTTCGAATTGGGACAGCCTTCGCGCGGCGTTGTGACGTAATTGCGACCTCCGAAGGATGCAGACCCTGAATTGAGACACAGCAAGTGATTGTGTTGAAGAGATTGGATGGTTGCGAAATAAAAAATGGAGGTTTTGAGTTGACTCCATAGTGCACCCTCTAGTAGTGTCACTGCTTAACATCCATGTCAACGTAAAGGACGCTTGGAAGTACGTAAGGAGTGACAGCTATATTGTTTGAAACAGACATGTATATTTAGGGGAGTATAAATAAATGAGCTCTAACTTTTGACAAGACAGCAAATAAGCATTTTCCCCCTAACTTTTCCAGTCATTCCTTTCCGATCTTCCTGTACAGACGTGAAAAATAGATGTCCCATCAGGTGACAATGAAGAGCAGGAATACTCGCACTGGTTTGAGGCCATCAACTTCTAGAAACCTCATGAATTTATGAATTCTCATTATATCATCAGCACTCTCCCTTCTTATCTCTGTAAATTAGCTGGCAGAGGTTCAGTATGCAAGATGTCAAAGTTCATCCTCCTCCTCGCTGTTTCACGACCGTGACCGCTGAGCGAGAATGAAAATTCCTCTTCACTTATAATTATTTATGAAGAAATTACTCTTCCGGCGGAGTGGAAAATTGCCTCTGGTGCCTCATTCGCGCGTACTGGAAATTACAAAGATGATGCAGAGAGGTTAGGCAAGAGAGGCGAGATGAGTGATGAAGACAGGATACGGATGAGGGAGAGTTCAGAGGGCGAGGAGGGCAGATAAAGAAAGGTGTTGTGGTAATATCGCCAACAGGCAAGCATGGGAGATCAACAGGGCATCAGTGGGAGCGATAGGCAGGGTGCCGCCCACGATCATTGAGAACTTTCATTAGAGTTACTGACGTAATCAGAGTCAGAGAGAAAGACAACACAGACGGACGGGAGGATAACGGATAGCATAGCCCGGTCTGACCTGTGCCCTCGCCTCTCAGTTGAGTGCAGGGGCGCTGTCAGGAAGGGATCTCTCTGTGCGTCAGACCTGACAAAAAAAAAAGCCGTCACTCACCTCGTCCACTCAGCTTATCTCGCGTCATGTTAAATGATCCCATTTCCACAGGAAAGGGGGGAGACGGTGGGGGGGAGAAAGAGAGACGTGGATGTGGGGTGTGGCGACCCTCCCTGAACCAACATGACTTCAAACTTATTAGTTTTGGAAGAGTTGGTTAATTTCACACTGGGTGAGCAATCATAGAAGAGTGGAAGGAATTGGAAATATAGTGAGAGAGAAGAGGGGATTTTCAATTCAGCAAAATGAGAAAATGAGTGGGATCAAAGCAGATTAAGAGAGGTTTCTGCGCAGTACAGGGGCGGGTGGATGCCAGTGTTAACGCGTTCTAGATCATAAGGGTGTGTGGGTGGGGTGGAATAATGAATTTTTTACAGAACGAGCGCATGCCGAGGGGGCTGGGATACGCATTTCCTGTTTACTTGGTTAATATGAAATTAAATCCTGGTAAAGGACATTGGATGGATATGAAACAAATGGATTAAACGTGGAACAGATAAGGTTTTTCCCCCTCGCAGACCTAGATTTTATTTTTGGGACAGGGAATTTGAAGTCACAGCAATCCTTCAGATGGATTCAAATATGGACAGAAAATGAGAAACACTCACAACATGAAAACACTTTTAGCTTTTTTGGATCAGGGACCCGAATCGGAATGAAGGCCATTACGCTCTCTTCCTGTCCCCTGACTTCCTGTTTCCTGTGTTCTAGGAAATGAAAAGCACATGTTTGTATTGATCTATCAGAGAATGTTTCAATATGGTTATGAATGAAATATGAAGGGTAATCTTGATCGTCCCTTCAGGCTAATAGCTGGACGGGCTTCAGCATTCATCCGTGAGCTGGCATCAGACAGGATATGAATCCACCGCTGACTCAGCAGAAGTCTCTGTATTTTCTGGAGTGACTCTTCCAAGACTGAATGTACGTTTTCTTTTTTTTATGACTGCTTCCAATTTGACACTTCACACCTACACAGCATAATTGGCAAACCCACAACCAGACACATGCTTGTACACCTTCATGCTTCCCGTTCACCCGACATGCAAGAGCAGGGCTATTAATACTTGGCTGTCGAACACTCACACATTTTCTCCACCCAGCCTCGACTTTGATCAGATGATTTCACAAGCGCACATAAATATACTTTGCCGGGATCGCCCCGTGTTGCCAAACAGAGGTGGAATTTCCACTGGCAGGTGTGCGTTGACATTCTGGAGAAAACTACATTAACTCTGAAAATGTCTCTCTCTCGCACTTGGTGGTTTAAAAATATCTGTTCAAATTCTGCATTTAGATAAAAAACAGATATACCCATTCTAATAGAATTTGTTAAGTTGTATACTTCGTTTCCAACAATATTCAAACAATGCATTTAATTTAGTCGCCTGTCGCTAAAGTCGGAGAGTAAAGATGAAAGATGGCGAACGAGACTCAACACGCTGCAAATGAAAATAAAACATGACCTCACCTGTAAGCAACTGTGTCGGGATCACGTCGAATAGATTTTCATCAGCAATAGTCGTTGTTTAGACAACAGCCAGATTACTTTACTGTACATTAGGCGTAAGCTAGCAAACAACAGCAGGCGCCAAGCGTCTGTGTGCTTGAATTCTGGTCAATGACTAAACTCAGCACTCACCGGAGACTCTGGTTCTCTCTCTTATCGTTTGCTCTCCTTGCTGTAAAGTACATTTCCTTTCCAGCTCCAGTCAAAAGTCAACATTACAGAACATAAACACCCAACAGTAAATTAAAAAGCAACCTCTGAGCTCTCCTCCTGTCAGTAAATGGCCCTGGATCATAGCAGAATGTGATTCTGCATGCTTTGCATGTTGCAGGCCTTAAATTATGATGTTTAAATTTACAAAAAAGTTTTATTACCTCTAATTACCATCTCATTCAGTTGAATAGGTGGGAAATGTTCTACGAAGCATTGCATTCTGTTTTAATTTATGCTTTACACAACATCCCAACTTTTTCCAGGATCTGGGTTGTAAATGTGCTCGCAGAGAATTATCACCCACCTCTGCTTCCCACTCCACTCTGCAGAGCATTAAAGCATCTTTCAGCTCAGTGTTCTGGTTTTACTGCTGCAACCTCAGTGGTTTGGTTCACACTCGCTGCTCACATCTGCATTGTTTCCAGAAGACAGTGGGAGGCTGTTAAAAGGAAAAAGTTCTCAAACAAAAAAACCCCACCATTCTCCACCTGCCCAGCAGCAAATGCTGAAGATGATGACTAACTGGTGACCAAAGTGGAGCATTTGGCTGCCAGAGGAGCCAGATTCTTTCTCACGAGTTGGTCGAAAAACTCAAATCAAAGCAGACTGAACTTTCATGAGGTGGACATAAAAACACGAGTCAAAACGAAGGCTAATGTTGGTCCGTGTCTGATCGACGTGCGAAAAAGCATCTGCTAGCGAAAAAGTTTTAGTTTAGTCTGCTTGCTAACGAGTGTGTTTACAGCCTGTTTCTGTTTTTGTGCTCAAACACAGCTTTCATGTCGTATTTCAAAGTGGTGAGAAACCCCTTTTAGCACTTGCCTCATTCGACTCATCTGATGTGACGGTTCTCATGACATCATCACAGATTTCGGGTAGACCATGTTTAATGTCCCCATTCTGAGGCACCAGGAGTGAGGGGAGCAGGGTTTTTGAGGGATGGACTCAGATTAAAGTCATCGTAGTGAAATTGTGTTGAAGATGAGTTTGAATGCGGTGGCTAATAGGCCCGTGACTCCGAGACTGTCTGCAAGAACCCCCTGATTGATAGAGACGAGGGGAGCCGCATGCTTTAAGTACAATGAACCCAGAACCATAATGACACGAGAACACAGAATGCACATGCAGGCCTGAAACTGTTCCCACACACACACACATGCTCAAATGTATAAACACAAACATGGGTCTCTGACAGTGGAGTGTCTCATAGTTGTTGGCAGGATTCTGGTTCCCGCAAACGCCGCAGCCCGAAGCCAACCTCGACCCGGCCCTCCGTCCTCGTTCCGTGAGGAGTCAAGACGAGACAGACTGGAACTGTTAAGAGCGTATAGAACCTCTGAGACCGATGACTCTGGTTGGAAAAAGGGGCTCCATCCTCGTACACAACACAAATAACAACAACAACATGAGCAGATCAGAGCTGGCTCGTGAGACAGGGTTCAATCACAGTTCTCTGAACATCACACTCAAACAGAGAGACACACGGAGGAGTGGGTGGGTCGGGGATAATTATAATAAATGTGGCAGTAATTTAGATTCCTCATAATGTTGTCAGATCCACCGCAAAAACACTTCCAGCTTCGGAAAAAGGCTTTTCACAGCAGTCAAGAGTGTCAATGTGTGCTTTGTGAGAATTAGAACGAGCAGGTTTCACAGGACTTGACATGCCTGGGTGACATGGCAGATCTATGGTGAACCACCGTGGTTGAGCATTGGCACGGTGCACCAAAGACCAAGGGGTCAGAACACCCCATCTAGTGGATGCCGTTGCAATTACATCAAGCAACAAGCACTGCTCAGGAGCCAGCGTTTTGAAGGGGAAGCAAATTAGTACAAGAGGAAACTCAATGTTCAATAAGATCCAGCGAACAGCCATTACCAAGTTCCGGTGTACTCTTTCAAGGGGAACCCTGAACAAGACTTAATGGAAGGTTTTTCCAGCGCTGCCATTAAGACTAATGGGCAAACACAGTCTGCAGGCTCAGCACTCTCCAATCAAGGCCAGCATGCGGCTGGCTGTATACATTCAGAGAGCGATGCAGATGTGTGTTGTGAAAGGCTGAAGAGGTTCCAGTAACGGTGCAGTGTTATGACAGCTATCGTTTGTGCTGTAAACTCTCCACAGTAACATCATCCACCTGACCTCCGCTTGGAAGCATCCCGTCGGGCAGACAGTGTCCCCCGTTCTGTCTCACACCGCCTCATAAATCCTCCTCCTCTTAGACACACTTCCAGGCGCCCACCTGCGGCGCAGACACGCTGTCGCTTCCAGTGCACAAACACGCAACCAGTCAATGAGGTGAAAGTGTGGCCTTCCCCTTCATGAAGGGCCGTGCGGGAACAATAGACTCATAGAGGGGGTTATTTATAGTGGAGAGAGGGGACATGACGATGAGATGACCAGTAAAGGTTCCTGGGGAGAGGTTTGATGCTTGTACCAGGTGACCGGCCGGTCGGGGGTCGCTGCCAACATCCTCTTCCTCCACTCTCTTCCTTGACGGCCGACAGCTTCCGTCTCATGTCTCCTTCGGTTTCTTCCTGTCAAGAGTGTTTTGTGAGTCATGTTTAAATGTGTTTAGGTACATAAATCATGGTGTTGCGTGGGAAACATTACTTTGCCTTCATGCACGTTTGATCTGTTGATCAGCTTAGATCCTGTAGAGATGAAATATAAGGAAACCTTGAATTATTACTCACAAACTTGAGGATGTGACAGACATTCGTCTTTGACCTGAAATCCTCTAATCTTTAAAATAACTCCAGCTGTGTCGTAAGATATTTAGATGTCACACCAGGACTTGATTTTGTATTTTTTCCGAGCATCTTTTTTTGTCTGTTGTTGTTACTACTCTAGCAGCAGCAGACTTCCCACAAAGCTCCAGTGTAATTTTATCCATTTTGGAAGATTTCATGTCAATATATAAATGATTATGATATTTTGATGACTTAATGTACTTTTCTTTTTTAAGTAAATATGTCGTTGATAGTTCTACTGGATAAATTATACACAGAAATTTAAACCATACAGGCCTTTGTTGAATAATGTTAAATTGGATTTTCCAGAGAATAAACAACAGGGCGGATTTACAGTAAATCTCGCCGGTACGGCTCGAGACAATGTAATTTGTATGACATGCTGTCGAACCTTGTCAAAAATAAAGTGCTTGTAGCTGATCCAAAGACACAATCTTGTTGAAATATGGCAACAGCATAACCTGACGCAACCATCTGGGAAGTCATCCATGGATGCTCTCTGGAAAAGTTCAGGCAATTTCAAAAATACACTTGGCAGGTGATTTAACAAACCATCTGTCTATCACCGTCTAACACTGGCTAACTTCGACAAATCACATCAACAGTACATGTAGGAGAGCGCTGCCACCAGGGGAGTCAGCTGGTAAATAAAGCTCTTCTTTTAATGAATGTTCTCTCCAGTTCTGATATAACAGATGCTGTAATCTCTTGAGGAGCCATCATTGACGTTACCAAACAAACAGTCGCTCCTCATGGTTGTCACACCATCACCGCGCCCGTAGAAGGCCAGTAGTTCCTCAAAGAACGCTGCTCGAACCACTGTGATTTGGCCGCAAGCGTCTCTCATGGAAGGCTTTCATACTCTGTTGATCACATGAAAAGTGACAGATTGTAGTTGTGACAAGAATTAAAAAAGAGAGTTGAGAGAGATTCAATTCAAACCCTCCTCACTCTCCCACGCCCGCACAGCTGGCCAATGACAGCGCAAAGTGGGTGTGAATGTCAGATCATCAGTTTTTGGGTACTTAGAGAAATTGTTGAACACAGCGCGCCCAATTACGACATCGGAAAAGGTGCGGGAGGGAAAGAATTGTTAACCATCCGACAAGCAGCTCTGATGAAGCACACTGGCGCCTGAAGTTGCTTTATAATTACTGTCTTGTTCCTAACTGTCAACAAAACATTTGTTAGGCTCTGTAAGTGCGTTTCATTGGAGCTTGATAAGTCCAGATGGATTTTTAAGACTCTTGGAGCAAATCCTCCAGTCCTTTTAAACAAAATACAAATACAAATGTCTTGTAGGAGCTTTTATGTCTTCAAAAGCTGCCAATGCAACTCAGCAGTGTAGTCTCAAGTCTTTCTTTTTCATTTTTCACTTGCATTCTCTTCTGTTGAGTCTGTATCGAAACTCAGCTTATGACACTAAAAGGGAAAGTGGAAATTAATAGTTTGCAGGTTTAACACAGTGAAGCCAGGAAGAGAGAAGAAGACAAGTATTAATCACTAACGAGCCTGGTGTCTTCATGTCCTGCCAACGCTGAGACCCAACAGTTTCCATTTCAGAAGGAGAGCGAGCTTTATGGTTTCTGTCTGAGAGCCTCCAGCGTCCTGGGTCACACCATGGTCACCTGTCGTATTTCACTCAGCACATACCTTCTGGCCGTCTGATATTTACAGTAGTGCGTCCCAGAGACACGGAGGTCTGAGCGACCAACCGTCTGAGCTCGGCCTAAAGTACGAAAATCAATCAGTGGGTCAAAGACACGCCGTCCAAACGTTCGGCGTCCGGACAGAGGACACTGAGGTGGGTGGTCACTGCGTGGGCGTGTGGCTCGTCCCCATGTTTACTACTGGGATCATAACTCTACTGGGGATAAACCACAGTGTCTCTCTGGCTCCAACCACGGTGACTCAGACTATTGAAACCACATTCCAGCTGATTTACTGCTGCTCGACATCAGTGTGTCAGTGTATGTATACACTATTTATGCAAATGTCCGCGAGTGGGTGTGTGTGTGTGTACACTGCGGAAGTGCATTATGTACTTATCTTAATGTTGTTGACTTTGCTATTGTTCTGCAGGATTCCTGCGCAGCCACAAATCACATGCATCACTCCTCTCTCATTTGTTTGTTGACATTTTCTGCAGAATGTCCTCTGCAGATGTCCCAGATCATTCTGTCTTCACTCTCTGTGTTGTGGATCGTTCCCAGCGCAGATGCTCATGGTTTCTCTGCCTCTCAGGCCATGTTGGGCTCTGGTTCACCGAGGCTTGAGGCTCCTCGAGTGTTTGGGTAATATTTCTGCACCTGAGAGCAGAGACCATTTGGTGAGCACCTGATATGGACATATCCGTCTCCAACTCATGGGGCTCTGTCTTTTGTCTGGTGCAAAGCGGTGCACAACACAGCACAAGTGTCATTGCTAGTTTCAGATCAACGCACTGATGGCACATTGCTATCTTAAGGCTGCAGAAGCTGCCTGCAGCTACCGTAGATCAATTTTTAAAAAGCTGGATTTAAGCTAAAGGCGAAGTATTTTTAAAGTAAACCTTGTACACCTTGATTTTATGCTTATAAAAAGGCTGCTTTTAGTTGTTTCAAACATTTCCATTAATGCAGTACTGTCAAAAATATTGTGTCATTAAGCAAAACTAATAGCTTTATTTATAAACTCAACAGGACAAGGGAAACTTTCCAGAGGAAACAGAGGAAATGTGTAGCTTCTGAAATAAATATTTCTAGACAGGATCTCAGGATTGATCAGCTGGACCCAGATTATCTACCATTTAATTTACACACCCTAAACCCACTTGTGCCGCACACCATAGTTCATTTAAATACGGTCCATGGTATGATGTCCAACGTTGATGAGGACACTTCAAGTAGAAAAAAAGATTCACCTTTGAGAGCTTTAAAAGTCTTCTGTGGTTCAGCGCTCATGTTCATCTGCCGCCATAATCATTTTTACAGAAAAAAAAAATGTCTTTGAATCTCTCAAGGCTGCTGACCGCCACCTCAGAGCATAAACAAGCTTGTGTTTGTTCAGCCAAAACATCCCGAATCCTCTTGGAGGACTGGCATGCTTCAACACATGTGTGTTGGTTATCTGTGTGAATGTGTACATGTCCCGCTCTCTGTTTTTGTGGTGTCTTTTTGCTGGGTCCAGAGGGGTTTTCCTAGAAGTGCAGACCTCCCTAAAGGAGTCAAAGATCGGGTCCTGGGAGAGAAGCAGAGAGGTGAGAGAGGGACGGAGAGGGGTTCTGAGAGGAGGACGGAGATTGAATAAACAGAGGTGATGACGGCTGCCCGTCATAACCACCCGTCTAATCTCTCGGGTTTATGGGGGCCGTGTCGTGGTGAGCACCAAGACGTGCAGCTGATAGTGGAGGGTGGCAATTGACGGGTTTGAAGTGATGGTGTGGAAGAGAGTGAAGTGGCTTGTCTCTGAGTGGTTGATTAGAGTAAATGATGCGAGGCGCAGCCGCTGATGATGTGCATTTTGACAAAACGGCAGCGGATATGCGCGCTACACGACCGTCTCCGAGAGGGACCTCATCCCACGAACAGCTTGTAGAGATTATTCACAGTGTCAGGCACTGACTGCACGGACACCTCGTGATGAATGTATTCAAGAGAAGAAGTCTGCATACTTTCCCCTCACAGCAGCACGCTCTTTAAATCTGCGTGGTGAATATTAGATTAGTCAACCTGGACCTCCTGGAGGAGTGCTCCTGGAGAAGTCCGACGGGAGAGCGTGCTCGTAATATTTCTCTTTTATAGCTCTTCACTTTTAACCAGGCTGTCACCACAGACAACACACAGCTCAGACTAACCTTCGCTCCCCCTCCAGCAGCACGTTTCTGTAAGTTATCTGTTGAATTTTTAGTGGACTTGATGCATTGAACAAGAACTGAGACAGTTAATAGACATTTATTCACTCTGTAAGACAAACGAACATCGTGTGAAAATGCAGCCTGTACAGTCTCTGGTGATCACAAAGTAAGAACACTTGTGCCAACAGCTGGGAATGTTAAAACTACAGTGAGTCAACAGCGTGAGGAAGCATTTCTCTGTTTGACACAACCATTGAAATATGCTTAAGTCTCTACAGATGAAACAGTGAGGCATGACGAGCTGTACCTCAGTCCAGGTTCTGTATTTAACCCGTTACAGTATAAACTGTGAGTCAAAGATAAAACGACGGCATAGTGACTAACAAACATCTTGCAGTTACAGTCTTGGTTTTACTAGTGTGTTTGCAGTTAAACATATTTTATTAATAAATCATTTTAAGACAAAATCTTGAAGTAGTTTTGATTAGAAAATGGGATCATGTGGATGCAAAGACCAGTAAGACTGGTGCAGAGCAGAGGCACAAGGAGATGTATTTAAGTTAGGGAGTAAAAAGAGACTTTTTAGTATTTTGGTTGAAAACAGGTCTTCAGAGTAGAGTTCTCTGTTTCTGGCTCAGTGTCATTTGGCTACCTATCTTAGGATTCTATTCAGGACAAATTGAATACATGAGAGAAGAAGTTAAACATGTTTAACCACTTCACAAGGAGTTCACAGCCTGTCCAGTGCTCAGAGTAGGGCATTCTACCATCTGGAGAACATACAAGAATATGGTCTGAAGTACACTGGAGCACATGGATGTGCTCCATAAATGATATTTAATGACTAATGTTTTTATGCCTTCGACGTCTTCATTAGAGTCTCTGGACTGTATTCCTCAAGTGCAAATGCACGGAATTAACAGAATAATGCTTCAAATGTAAAGAAACTATTGTAATTGAACACTCGCCATCCGGAAGAACTGTTTAAATCTGCATAAAAACATTTACACTCATGTGGTTAAAGCGGGAATGAGTCGTTACCACTTCGTGCTGCTCAGTGGCTGATTCATGGTTAATCAGCAGCGACTCATGAACAAAGTAGTTGTTACTTTGTGGCCGGCTGTGGATCGGGTTGTCCCGAGCGGGATGTCCACTAATCGGAAAGGTCAATGTTTTGACCCCTTGGATCCCTCAGCTGCACATCAAGGTAAGATGGATGGATAAGTGTGTGAACGTGTGCGTGATTCGATGAATGTGACAAGTGCTGTAAAGTGCCTTGAGTGGTCAGTGGACTGGAAAAGTGCCATAAAAATGCCCATTTACCATTTACCTTGACTCACAGATACTTTTGAACTAATCATGATCTAAATATTAATTGATATAGAATCTGTACTCTACAGTAAAGTCATTAATATCTGATATACAGCCCTTGAAACAGAGCTATTCAGGAACTTCTTGTTAATAGTTCATTACTAAGGTTGGTCTTCCCTACAGGTGAGGCTGATGAGAATGTCATCAACCAAAGCACGGGACACATTTGTATTTTTGACCTTCTGGTGGCGCCATCTGAAAAACAGTCAGGGAGTAACCACAGTCATTACAGTTCATCCCCAGGGGACCATGAATGCCTGTATCGATTTTCATGGAAATCCATCCACCAGTTGTTGAGACGTAACACAGAGAACCACAAACGTCGACCTCATACTGACTCTAGATTAGAAGTCAGGGGATCGCCAAAATTAATAGGAATCATCATCAATCCAGTTTGAATGTAAGTGACCATTTGACCATCTCAAAACGTCCAAATGTTGAGATATTTGAATCTAGACCAAAGATTTTCCCCTCTGCAGAGCCATGCTGCCAACGTGACTGCAAATCCTGGTTCAAGCCATAATGTCTATAATCTACAGTTCTTCAGCCCTTTAGTGTCAAAGCAAAGGTTGTCGTCAACATATTAAGATATATTGAATTTATATTTATAAAGAAAAATAAAGATCATTTTAGTCTGGCTCTGTTTGTTTGAACGTGTCCTTTTGTAGTCCTTTCTGTGGAAATTCTCCTTTATCGCTTCAGCTTAGTTGTTACCTCATCCTTCCAGCATCCACCACCAGTTTTCCATTTTATCTAGAAGGATCATTGCCACAGGTTCCACTAACTCAATATGCGAGTGATCTCAAAGAAGAATGATCGGATTGGGAATGAACCACTTGCTGCAAATGACCCTGAATTTCACAACTTTATTGTTGTTGGCCGATAATCTGGAGTTTGAAGCTAGAAAAATGGAAAAAGCCTGAGAGGACTCGATTAAAGGCAACCTTTTTAGATTAAATCAGCTCTTCAATGAGGTGTTCGAGTTCAGTTCTCTGTCTTTGTTCTTTTTGGGCGCACTAACAGGAGGTAACTGCAATCAGCTGTAAAATGTAAAACCAATGTGCCATGGCCGCCGCGTGCACATGTGTGTCGTTCAAAATCAAGAGCAGAGACATGTTACGCACTTTTGGCTGAGAGCTATATACTGTTACAATCGTGTCGGGAAGTCTTTAATTCGAACCAGGATCTGACACAAAACACTCGCACATGCACACATTTGGAAACGTGCGAATCATTTTACAGCATCACGCTCTTTTCCAGAAAGTACAAGATGCGTAAAGTAGCGAAGCAGGACATCACTCTCACATTTATCATTGACTCATCCTGCCTGATTCACAGCTCGCCCATTCATCAATTACATGACTGCGTCTGCTTTTGTTTAATGGACATGGGATCCTTCAGATCAGGAGGAACCGCTGAAGTACGAAGAACAAATGATGCCTGTGCTTCAAATGCTGGTCAGATCTGTTGTGGTGAGGTCGTCTCTGCAGGGGTAAAAGAGGTGGATGAGACTGTCAGGGGAGTGGAGGCCTCTTGAATGGTTCATACATCATGTTTCCAATTAAACATGTTCAACTGTATGTTTGACATTTGTTTCTTGTCTTTTTGGCAATGCTGCTCTCAATTTATCGAGCGAGTCCATCCAGGCAGGAATGAAAAATCAATTTCAAACCTCCAAATAGTTCCCACAAGGCACACACTGCAACAGCACCTAAACACACTGTCGTTTATCAACATCTCTGAAGCTCCGGCCTTTTAACACATATTTAACACATGTTGTATTAATGACTGAACGGGTGAATTTTTTATTTTTGTGTCATACCATTGACATGTTCAATCTCATCACATCACACAATACTTTGGTACTTCTTCACAGTCATGTTGCAAAGATAAACAAATCTTGTTGCAAACCACATACTACACATTGTTTAAAGAAAAGCCATTAGCTTTGCACAGAACAAATAAAAAATGTATCTTTGTAATTTAGAGGGGCACTATGTAGTTTCCGAAAAGAAATTCAGAGAGGTAATATTTACATTATTGATAAGGTAATAATACCAACTCAGACGGATGTATTATTCCCTTGTCTCTATAAAGGAACATAAGGTTCCCAGCAAGGTCCTAAAAAGGTGGCAGGGTCCGCCAAATGTAAACATGATACAAATGAAACTGTGTTGTCCTTTCAGGTTAGTTTGTTTATTCAATTTATTTAGTCATGAAAACGAAGAGAGTTTGTTTATTTCACTTGTCAAAGCATGAAAACCAATTAATGAGGATCTTTCTCTTATGATTAAAATTTTCTCCCAAGAACTACGTAGTGCACCTTTAATTCACATAACTGACAAATCTTCAAAGCCACTATAACATCCTGTTTTCCAGATACAGTGATGAAAAAAAGAACCTCAGTTGGGCCAAAACAGTTGCCAAAACTGTAAAAGTTTGGTTATATGTTCAGAATTTTGGCTAATTCCAAATTTCAGACGCTAATTTTTCTTTAAAGAGGAACATTTTCTTAAAATGTATAAAACCGATTTGGACACTTGTGTGGAAACAATAGGGCATGAGAGTTTTTCCCCTAACTAGCCAACTAACAACTAGCTGCCTTGCTATCGCTGATTTCCAACAGATGTTGCTTTCAGCCCTTTTTATGTCAACGTCGGCTGAGTCATCAGAGGAGAGTCCAGTCACCAGAATAACATGTTGGGCATTTTACAGTTCTGCAAACCACAGATATGTAAAAGTTGTACCTGTCATACATACTGTATAATACTGACATTTCTACCATTGGTGTCACGTTAACATTAAACGCTTGTAAGCTAACTTACCATGTCAGGATCTGGAGGAGATGGTGGAGGTGTTACAGCTGGGCGAGCCAGAAAACACTGTTCAAGACAGCATTCAACTTTCAGAAGTGTGTGTCAAGACCAGGTGAGCCAGAACATGATGTTTCCCTAACCCTAACAAAGATGTTTTCATGTCTAAACCTACCACAACGGTAAACACAGCGTTGTGAGAGAGTGACTGCGGTGACAGCAGCGGGTACACTTTTGGCATTTTCTGCGCCGAGTGAATGAACAGTTATTGATGTTGTGATTCATTGAACAGGAAAGAGGTTCCACAAACAAAGTGCAGCCCACTTTCCTTAAGTAGGCCCATCTGGGATCCCAGACAGGACCTTATCTCCTGTCACAGCTGTAGTTGGAACACATGTATTTACTGTAACTGTAGCCTATCGCAGGATTGTTTCCTGTCCTTTTTACTGTCTGCAAACCAGCATGAACAATTAACTTGATATAAGGTCAACACTTTAAAATGAGAAACACGTGGAGTCAAACTGCGGTTTGGGGGTTTTCCTGTAATGTGGCGATTGAACGGCGCGAGGGCCGGCCGGAGGAGGTTTCAGGTGAAAATGTATGGCGAGAGGAAGACTTGGATCAGTGCAGAGTAGAAAGAGAGACGATGGATGAGGTGAAGAGACAGAAAGCAGAGATCCCCAGGCGATGTGGGCCTGGTGCCATGTTGATGTAAAGGTAAAGTACCGAGCAGTGGGAGTTACCAAGGTTACTAAGCCCAGAGAGGCCCCGACTGTATCTCAGATAGAGGCCCCGGAGCCAGAGATGTTGTGGGATCTCTCTCTCTCTCTCTCAAACATATGTTGGCAATCTTTACAGAAGGTTGGGGAAAGGAGGGGGAAAATGGAAGTCAAAGGACGTGGAGTAGAAGACGGAGGAGTTTTAGGGGGGTAAAAGGATATGGTGGGGGGGTAAATGGGGGACTAGGGGGTAGTAGGTAATTCACTTCCAAGAAGCAGGAGTCTGCTTTCCATCCAAAAGAAAGTTGTTTTGAATTTAACTGCAACTTTAAGATGAGCTCTATAAAACATTTCTGTGGCGTAAATCATCCCAACTGAAAATCCCCCATGAGAGTGTCACGATCCTTGCTCTTTTATTGGGTTCGGTCGCTCAGGCTTTTTTCTTTTTTTTCAACTTCATTTTCAAATAAAACGATACACTTGAGCAGCTCCGCAATACGAATAACAACGTCAGCGCCGGTGCGTGTTCCATGACATTGTATAGGTTGTCTTCATTATGGAGAACAGTGGATTCAGCTGGAGCCCCTCCACCCCACACTCCCGCCTGGCTCACACGTGAAAACACTCGTCAAGCTGTCACATTAGCGAGCAAGCGGTGTAGTTTAGCTCACATTAATTAGGTGATGTAATGCACGACATCGGAACCTCAAGCCTAGAGCCATTAAGCCGCACTTAAAGTATTCAGAATATATAATTTGACGCCATTTGTCTTCCTCCGTTTGGCTCTGCTTGGTGGTCAAGGGTCATATGGTTCCTCTGTGAGGGTGAAGTTATAAAATCACCAATTATTGCCAAATTATCCTCTGATTTACAGCTTCCTTTAATCAATACGGGAGGATAAAAGCAGGCATAAGCCTCGATGCCAGCTTTTTATGTGAAATAACACCGTAAAATAATCTGACGTAGTGCTGTCACATGCACTTACGTAGGCCCTATGCGATGATTTGTAACCGAAATCCATTTTTGATGTTATCCGTGGAGCGAAAATGCTCGTATACACTTTACAGCAGAATTACCCGGAGCTGTAAGAGCGACGTTGTAAGAATATCGTCTCTCTCCGAGGGCTGTAAAAAACATGAAGCAGGATCTGTTCTGGGTTCTGTCTGTCTGTGTAGGTTCCCTGTGAGCTGCGACAACATGGGGATCAAAGAGCAACACTCCCGGGAGGAGGGCTGCGGTTAGACGGCCCGGTTTGATGTTGGAAAGTCAAACTCCAGGTAGGAAGCGGGAATGTGTGTGTGTGTGTGTGCACGCGCGTGTGTGTCTGTGTGTGTGTGTGTGTGTGTGTGTGTGTGTGTGTGTGTGTGTGTGTTGAGAGGTGGAGCTCGAAAGGGAGATTTTGGCGGCGCAAACTTAATACGACAAGAGTTCACAAGTTCAGTTTAAGCTGAAAAATCACTGTTGACTTTTCAGATACGCTGAGAGTGTTCAACATTATGCTAATGCTGCTGAGTTCAGGAACGGGCTAGTCTGCTCTGACCAACGCAAACACCACGGAACGGTCAAGGATCCGAAGCTCTTCATTAATACCAGACCGCTTTCAGGGTCAGTTAATGTATTGATGTTTGAGGCTGTTACACATTGACTTTCAATGTAGGAGTAATTGAGGATAAATGAATACATGGTGAATCATTCATTATTCATGGCCGGCTGTTTAAAAGCAGTTTATTGCCTCGACTCTGAAATTCCCCTCGGCTTTAAGTGGCTTTATAAAGAGGATGGAAATAAACAAGTTGCGATCACTGCGGTGGCGTTACCATACAATATGCGAATGCAGCCAGTCCTGAGAGTTGAACAGTTTTTTACTTTTAGTTTTACTTTCCATGTAATGTGACTTTTGATCTGCTTGATCTACTACTGCTCCAACAGTAGTGGCAAACTTTTACAAAGAAAATCAAGACCGTGAACACAAGAAGAGTCCCCATGTTTGAGGCAGTATAGACTCCCTGGGCATATAGAAGTGGATCAAGAAGATTATGATACTGATTTTGTATCACTGAATGATTAACATTATTGTTATATGTTAATTTTAACTCTCTATGAGTTGCCTGTAGTAACTAATATATCATCAATATCATTTTTTTACTTTTACTTTCTAAAACCCATGTCAGTATATTCAGCATAGGTCAGGCTTCACCGATTGGATTAAACCAGCTGGGCTTTACTCAGGAGGAACGTCATTTTTCTATGTCAGCTGAGAATAATAACGATTAATGATGACTCTGACATACAGAGTCATCTACGGCCAGCTGAATCTTTCATTATAAACCCATGTGGAGATCAGTGTAGTGGTTTACCACACGTACACACACAGCAGATTCAGATTCAGCCCCTTTATCCACCTCTGAGCCCCTGTGTAATCAGGCCTCCCAGGCAGAGCCTCTCTGGGCGAGAGGAAGACCAACGTTGGTCTGAGAACTTGGATCAGAAAGAAGCTTCCAAGTGGCGTCCTCGGGGCCCTGGACTGGGGGTCCTCGGCTGGGGTGTACACCTGTAGATGTGTCATAGGCAAATAGATGCAGTCCTTGAGTTATGGAGTGATTCCTGGATGAACTACAGGAGGAAATTGCCTACGGGATCCAGTAAAGTTTTTGCAGGGGCGCTTCACTTTTGTGTGTGTGTGGCATAATACCAAGTGTGGCTCTGAAAAGCCAGCCTCGCTCACTTTCTCTTTTTCCTTTCTTCTTTCCCTCACAGTCCTGACACACTCAACAGTCCAGGCAGCAGGGTCTCCTCCAGAGCACTGACTCCATCCGAGAGGAATGCATGAGCTGGATGCTCTGACACACGCGCAGGCGAAGGCACACGCAGCACACGCATGCACGCAAACATGGATGCACAAGAGCGAACACACACGCACATTCGCACAGCTGTCTCTGGAGGTAGGATATCTGGCAGCAACAGGTGGTTTCAAAACTACTTACTGGAATCACAGTCACCAAGGCCCCACCGCTGACAAACTTGTGTCACTAATGTTGTGAAAATTAGATCACAGCATAACTTCTCAGAAAAGCAACCACAAAAAAACCTGGTTTATCCTTTCGGGTTTAACCTTCGGGGCTCGATTGGCTCTCAAGATTCACACCTCCGCGAAGTCTTAGCGTCTCCAGTTCACGAAACCTACGCGTTGGGAGGGAGATAGGCGCACCTGGAGGGAAGCCATCCCCGACACATGGAGAAGGTGCAAAGCCTACAGAGAAAGAGTGGGTGTACTCGGCCTGTCTCCTGATGCATGCTGGGATTGGCTCCAGCTCCCCTGGCGACCCTGGCCAGGATAAGTGCATGGGTATTGAATAATGGATGGATGAATGGCCGGGCTCGGTTCAGATGCACATCCCAGACACGATGACATCTGTGATGCCTGAGCTGAAATCGATCCACATGCCGGAGTCGAGCTTGGACCAATTCATGCCGGAGGAATTTAGGCAGGACTTTCACTTGGCTTTAACCAGATCTCTGGCTGCTTTGTCCTTCCCCTCCTCAGTGTGGAAAAGTGGGTCATGGACTTCTCACCTTTTCATGTTTTCATGGTAAAACTCTGTGGTCAGGCACATTTATTTACATATGGTACTCATATTTGTACGTAGACTGCACTTGTAAATGTGCTTGAGTGGGAAAATGCAGTTAAAACAGAGCTCGTCATGGCCAAAACAGATTTCGCTGAAGGAAAGGAGTGTTCTGTGAACTGTACTTTGGCTTGCAACTGAGGATGAATGATGATCTTACACAGATCTTGGATCGGTTTACTCTTTCTCTTCCCATTTACCAGAAAGACATACTGATAAGGCGATTCTTGGTCTGCTTCCACGTGTCTCTGGTTATGCAGGACAGTACTCTATTGTCCTTAATGCCCAGACATATATTGGGAAAAGGACATTTGTGTATTCTGTATTCTGAATACTGTGCAGAACGACTGGAGAATCAAAGACTTGATCTATTTAAATGCTTTTCAATCCAAAACAAAAGAACCGGAGGCAGAATCTCTACGAGCCCGTAGCTATTAGCCAAAGAGCAAAGATAGCTTTCTTTCTGACAGATGTCTTACAAAGTACACCCTTTAAATAAAATAAAGGGTAAAATAAAGAGTTTGGCTTTTGTTTATCTAGATTACACACTAAAAATGGAGGGAGTTGGGGTCAGTATTGGCTAACACTGACTTTACCCAATGATTTAGTGTGTATGTTCTCAAAAATCAAAACAAAAGGCGTTCATGTCATCCATAACGTCCCCCTGAGCAATCGCTGCAACACATCCTGTAGGTGCCTGTCTAAACACAAATGTGCTGTGACGTAAAAGGGAGTAGATGTACAGTAAACCGGCCCGTCTGCTGTCCTACATACTGTCCCTCTCTAAATATCCAAACCTCTCAGTTTTCCTCTGCATATATTCAGTCTCTCCCTCCTTAAATATAGACCCTACCAAGTTTGGCCCTTCAGCTGCTGGCCACACAGCAGCAGGCATTATCCTCTTTCAGTCAATGAGCAGAGAGACAGCTGAGTAGTGACACCACACCGTAGCTGCCACTTGTACCTGCCAACGTTCGAGGGCTGGCAGGATTTGGATGCGTCGTTGTCGCGATCATTTATAGGAACTTGGCTCTGGGATCAAAGCATAGCCTGCGTGATTGAACCTGCGCACGGCAGTAAGAGGAGAAGGTGTGCATGCCGGGCACACGTACTTCATCCTATCCTGGAGCTGTGCTGTCTCTCCGCTTACCGCTGTCAGAATCAATCCACCTGGATACAATATCACACCGGCCACACCGGATTTTAAACTCCGAATGCCAGCCACTGATCTGCAGACATGTGCGGCAAAACACACGCAAGTAACGCGTCAATTCAGAAGAGTCGCGGTTGGATATTTCACGGCGGTGACACAGAGGAGTTGAGACAGTTCTGCTCCTCTATGCCTCTCCCCCCCGAGTCCAACACCCCTCCTCTTTCAGCCACACATTGTTACCATTACACTCATGACACAGAGGGAGCAGATGAGGGTGTGTCTGACGCTCTTCATTACGCATGCATGGACACTGGATTCCCTTCAGTGACGGGGGATTTGTGATTATTGATGACCCACTTGCAGCAGGGTCAGAATGGGAGGATTGGTGGCTTAACTGTGTTAGGATCCCAGAGGGGGAGCGATCCGAGAGTGACTCGGAGGACTAGAATGCCTTCCTGAAATCTGCCCGCCCGCAGACTGAGCTGACTGGCAACAGCTGAGCTTGCTGTCTTGGTCAAGTGTGTGTGTGTGTGTGTGTAGTGTGTGTGTGTTTGTGTGTTTGCACCTGTCTATAACCACAGGAAGCAGCATGAATGGAACGCTGGTGTGTGAGCTGTGTTGTCGTCTACTCGAAATGAGTGCAGGAAGCAGTTTGAAGCAGCATCCTCATCGGAAGCTCATAAATATATATTGGGTCTTTAAACAGTAATTCAGTCCATTAGTCTTGCTGTGTGGCATCAATAAGTTCTATACATCATCGTGGAATAGTTAGTATTGATGCCATTCGTGTCGTGTAAACATCAACGTATCTGGCGCGGCTGCTTCTGCGTGAGTGCGTGACATAGTTTCGAGATGAGAGTTCCAGGGATTTAAGTGATCCGTGGTTTTTAACTCACTGTTAGAGATTGGACTTGAATACTTTTTAGAGCTGACATCTGGGATCAATGAAGTAATTATGTTCAGGAATAGTAGCATATTTGAGAAAGTTTTCTGAGCCCACACGAAGTGCCCAAAGTAATAAGCGTTTGACAAATAGGAACAATACACAGGCGCATCTGAAACATTCTGCCGCTGTTCAGAGATCAGATCTGTTCACTTTCCCTGGCATCTGCGACTGATCATTCAAATCAGTTGGGTGAGACTGACAAGAGAGGAGAGTTATGTGTGCACACAATAGCAAACACATGTATATTTTAGCTTTGTATGTGTGCAGACAGGGATCTAGCCATTGTTGGGAAATGTGTCTTCTGACACATTCAGACTCCGAGGCTGCCAATTGCCAAAGCTTTGTAAGTGGTAAGACTGTTATTAATATTCAATAAATGCACATTTTTGGTGTGGGAGGGGACCAGAGTACACAACACATATGCAAACAGACAGAACATGCAGATTCACCACAGAAAGGCTCCGTTTGGCCCTCGAGGAGCTCAAACAAGGATTTTTTTTTGCTGTGAGGCAAAGGAACCAAAAACAGAGTGCGGTGATGTACAGTAATGATCCGGCCCAGTAACCAGAATAAAATGACGGCATTTTACATTTCTGCAAGCAACAGATACATTAAAATGTGTACGTGTCAGACAGATCATATCAATATTTTGACAATATGTGTCAAACCATGTTCATATTAGCTGTTGACATTGTCATGACGCAAAAATTGGATTGAATACAACAACATAAAGAAACGTGAAGTTTTTAAGATATCCATGATTTGCGAAAAGTAAATCAGCCCGTACTCCTGAGGAAAACGACCAAATAGGACGACAACACAAATAGATCACTGCGACCCTTATTTAGGTTTTGTTGTTCAGCAGCGCCCTCTAGCAGCTGCATTAGTTGTTAAGGCTGTAGAAAAGGAAGTGAGGGGAGGACACCACAAGTCAACACAGATTTTTTTTTTCATGTGCTAGTGAAGTATCACGTAAATGATATTGCACGTGACCAAAGTAACGCAGGTACGAAGGGCAGATTTGAAGCCAAACAATGCTGTTTTGTTCGGAACATAAACAAGTATTTTTCTTGCCCAATCCTAACCAAGTGCTTCTTGGTAAAACAGGACAAAATTGCGACCCTACAACGAAGTTCTGGAACTACAATAGCCTTGTTGTTTTTGAAAAGGTGACAGAAGGTGAAAAGTGTCATTTGGAGACATGCAGACAATCGACCCATTCAGTCGTTTAGGTATGAGGACGTGTTGCTTTTCTCAGTACTTGTTCGACTTTTGTGACAAAACTATGTTCAGAATTTTTCCCGGTTTCACAATGACTCTGCTTTATAAACACACTTGTGGCGCACTAACACCGGTCGCTGATCGTGGAGATTCATCATTGTTGTTGCCAAACATCTCCGGACGTTTCGCAACACCAACTCGATGAGAATGTGCAATTAAACAACCTACGCTGGAATGTTTCATTTGTGTCCTACGACTTCCTCGCTGAGGTTTTGTGTTTGGTTTTCCTTCTTTTTTTCTTTCCCTCAGACTCACACTGTGAAAACAAATATTTCCCCCAAAACAAACACAGAATATCTAAACCAAATCAAAGCTGGGAAACTCAAATGCCTGCGTACTGTACGTTCAGTTGGTATGTGATGACTGGATGGGGTTCTGTTCACTGTCACACTGCTACAGCTAAATCAGCTCCTAAGTGCAAGTTGTAGTCTCTGCAGCGCTGCACATGTGCAGTTTGTTTTCACAAGAACTGGAACCAGTTGCGTCAACCCATTTAGCGCGGCGAGCATTTAGCACGTCCGACCACTAATCCTCACCTCAAGGCTCCCTTCAAAGCACATGAGTCCCCCCTGCTGATTCCATTAACTGTCCTTAGACACCCCTTCGGCCCTGTGCGGTTAAAGATCGATGTGCAGAGTGAGAAATCATGACTGTGCCGATCAGCCTGGGCTACTCTGAATCAGCACCTCAACAGCTTTTCACTCGTATTCCCTCCAGCGGGAAGTAAATGCTGACAAAGCAGGAGTAAGCGTGCGACTCACCCTGACGTGATGACAGGAGCACACCGCACACATATACAAACACGTGAACACACGTACACACACACTCACACATGCACAGATGAACCCTCCCAAACAATGTTTCTCTGGGGTACGGAAGAAAAATAGAGTTGAACTTTGGTTGATTTTAGACAAAAACAAGTAAACAGAGCGGCAGGATGCACTTCTGCAGGAATGTGGATGAACGTCCCATCAAGTTTGGAAAACATCTTTCTCAATATGTTTCTGAAGTATCCAAGCGAAGGCTGCATGTGCCTTCGCTTAGAGGGACACTTCATGAGGCGTAACTTCTTTAGCAACTTTAACCGAAATATAACCCCAATACAAGACTCAATTCTAAGTATGCATTAATTGACTGTTAGAAAAGGGAATCAATGAGGGTGACAGATGATAAGTTAATTTCCTTTTTCTGCTGCAGTGGTTTCAATTTTGACTCATTGCTTTAGGCCCTCTTTCTGCTTTTAGGCTTAAATTATGGTTGCTACAGGTCTTTGCAGAAGATGGTGTTAACAGTTCCCAAAATAAAGTTGATGTTTAAGTGTTTCTGTCACAGCTTTTTTCCTCTTTATCGCATCTGCATGCCGGAATCGGGCCCAACAATAGCCGAAAAGTAGTTCTGTAGTTACTCTTGATGGTATTTTAGAGTTTGTAACTTCCTGGAAAACGATAAAAAGATGTTTATGACTCATCTTGCACTCGGGGGCATTTACTGATTTTGTTTTCCAATAAACCCTCTCATTAATGCTGCCATGAATTCATAAAAAAGCAGAAGGGCCCCCAAAGCGGAGTGTTTCTGGGTATTAATGTCCAAGAACACAACTTTGAAAATTAATTCAAAGATTTGGATCAAGTCGGATCAGTTTTTATGGATAAAATGTTTTCTGTTGTTCACCCTGCTGTCCTCTGGCTAATCTGCCTCAGCTCTGGCCAAATAGCTTTATTTGTCAATGAAGTAACAGCTCAGTGCAGCTTATCAGCAGCGTCTCAATGAGAACACTTATGAGAATGGTAGAGGCCCGATACTGTAGTAGAGTTTCTGGTCTGATGGACAGAAACCAGTAGTGGTTTTGTTACTAAAGTAACCACTAACTGCTGCTAAATGTAACTGCTGTTAGGTCGTTGGCTTGATTAGCCTTGCAGCTAAATTAGTGGTCTAAGAAAACCACCTTGGTACTAAATTCCGTGCTGTCAAAGTGGCCTCTAGGCTGTGTTTTTCTGTCTTGGTTGTGTTTCACTGGGAGCTGCTGTTGGACTGTCCGTCCACTCTGACTGTGTGTGAGCACCACTCATCAATGTTACAAACACAGAGTCCGGCTCTGTTTCAACAGAAAAGCATAATTTGTAGGAGCTACCGGCTGCTGCATCTTCATGCGCTGTCTTTGCCATAGCTGCCTGTTTTTTTTTAAGAGCCATCTAACAACTCTATACTACTGCAGCAAATACTGCTCCACTAGCTGTTTATTGGCAAGAGTGTCAAACTGACTGATTGATCAAACGTCTGTCAGGAGAATAGTGAAAAATAGAAAATAAAGAATGTAGAAATTGTCTCTCATCTTTTCAGACTCTCAAACAGGAAGTCATTCACCCTCTGGGCTCCTGGAGTTCCCATGGCGATGTCTCCCATTGCACAGGTTGTGATCTCATCACCTTTCACCTCTGACCTGGACGCCCTGTCACCCATCGGAGACCGTGAGGAAGTGAAGAGTTCTTGAGAGCGGCTCCGCCGGACTCAAAATGAAACACACGTCAACAAGCACACGGCGTAAAAACCTTTATTTTTAACTGTGTGGTTGCATAGACTCATTGAAGGATATGGCAGGTTGGTTAATTTCCCTCAAGAGTTGAAATCAGAGCAAGGGACAGAAATCAGTCAATAACTAAAGATCTAATTGAGACAAATGTAAGAAGAAAACATTATGTTTTCTGTCATTGCCTCCTAGCTGGCAAATTAAGGGACTCATTTTCACAGAGTCATGTCTGCTACAGACACCAAACAAATCTGTCAGCTCCAACCAAACTCACCAAGGAGAGTCAAGCAGGCTGTCTCTTAACGCAGGATGGAGCTGATTTGGCGCACTTCCAGAGCCCCTTAGGCGCAGATGGCAGCAAAGACTCTCAGCTGATTTTTAATTGGACACGGCCTTCGTTTCATCTCACAAAGCTCCCACTGTGCTATCTCTGCTCTCTGGTGCTCTGAGCTCTCATCTTGCCTATCAGAGGTCCGGGCTGCCCATAAAGCCAGAGGTCAGTGGTTAATGGCTCAATAATGTGTGGATTGTTATGGTGGGCGGCAGGAGGGACACGGGGCCCTAAACAGTGGGAATGCAGCGATCGCTCTCTGATGATACAAGAAGGAGCTTTGTGAGGAGAAAGAGAAAAAATATTTCTGAAGCGCCACATTATACCTGAGAGATGTTTTTTATGAGTCCTCGAGCAGACTGGACGTTCTGGAGATGTCGGGTTATTGAGTGCCATTATGCAACTCATCGGCCGAGAAAAAAAAAAGTCTGTTTTCTTACTCTGGACCTGAGGATTGTTATCTTTCTCCATAAGCCAGACCTGAGAATCCCTGTTTCTCAGTGTGTGTGTGTGTGTGTGTGTGTGTGTCTATATATGTGCGTTCGTGTTTAATATATACACAATAATAAGTGCCCGTCGGTCCATGTCTAATGCTCCTTCCTGGACATCACTCATAACGGAGGGTCAGGATGAGAGTGTGGGATTGAAGTTTTCGGAGAGACTGCTGAGCAAGCGGTTTCTCTTACACCCCGAAGCTTTATCTCCCCTCCTGTGTTTATCCTGCAACTATTCTTTCTCTCTCACACACACAGCTGACCAACCAAACCTCCGACTGTAATCTTCAAAGGTCATAAAGATGTGAGACTTCCCTCCGCAGGGCTCACACAGGCGTTTCTTCAAAGGTTTTCTAAGTGTAACGTATGTGTGTGTGTGTGTGTGTGTGTGTGTGTGTGTGTGTGTGTGTGTGTGTGTCAGGCCGAGGTGCTGATATTTCCTCTCAGGACCTGACTTCACACAATGACCACCAGCCGCACGTAATGACTTCACCCCTTCTGCAGCCTGTTAGGAAAAGGCACATTACAGTAACTTGGACAACAAAGTGTTCCTCGGCCCAGCAGGTGGGAGCTGTATAACACACACACACACACACACACACACACGCATACACACACCTCAGACTGCTTCGTGCATTAAAGAATCTGACTCCTTTGAAAATATTTTGCCAGGGCTGTAACTCGGAGCTGTGGATGCCATAGAGCAAAAAAAAAAATAAAAAGAGGGGAGAGAAAAAAGAGACGAGGGGAATGAGTTGGACTTCCCCTGAACGAGCCACGACACCCTGCTCCATGTGACTCCTCTACTTTTAACCCCGCTTGACTCACCGCTCGCACATTCATAGCACATTTTGGCTCGTCCCATGACACACATTAACTAATAACTCTAAATCACATTTCCTAAGGTATGTCTACGCGTTGATATAAGTGCTCCTCTGTGACTGTGTGACTGGGGTGGTCATGAGTTATGATTTTGCATGGCTCTCGCCTCTCCAGCGGCGGACGTTAAGTAAGCTGCTCTCAAAACAGAGCCGCTATTCTTGTCTAAATTGTTTGGAGCGTCTCGCCGGTGACTAGATAGGCATTTACGCTCAAGGACGGCGGGGCAATTATATGCGTGGTAATGTGCATAAATGTGTTACTTTAAGAGTCGGTCACATTTGGGTAATTAAGAGGAGCTACGTGGAGGGTTCATTAAGGCAATGCAATTTGGCAAATTAACACAGCTCTAGTATATATCGGTCAGAAGATGGCCCTGGCTCAGACCTCAGACATGCAGGAATTGTAGATTCAAGCCAACAGCGCTGTTTACTCTCCCTGCACTGACTTTACATCCAAACACCAGTCCAGAGTCGGAGAACAGGAGAGGAATTGAGGAGAAATGGTGAAAAGTAAGAGAAGATGCCATGTGTTCATTTAATCCGCACTGTGGGGGGAAAAGATCCTCAGTGTTAACTTGCTACGGAGCAAATGTCCAGAGTGTAAATGTGAAAGTGAGGTTTCGAGTTCAGACTCCACCGAGACGCGTTGGGAAATAGCAGGAGACAGCGAAGCAGGGGTTTTGTTTTTCTTCGAGTTTTCTAAAAGTGGGCATTGTGGGGAAAAGACAATAAACCAAATCAGTGAAGCAACTGGAGAGAAATTTCAGCGGGGGCTTTCGGCAGGGCTGGAGCTTTATTTATTGAGAGTATTGGTCAGTCAGAAACAAGACGACAGGATCACTATGATTGTCTTGATGAAAAGGAGAAATATTACAGTAACAGTTTCATCCTAGGAATGTAGCTTATTAACCTGACCGCCAAGAGATAGATGAGAAGAAAACAAAAACAAAACACACATATCTGTAGGCTACGATAAAGATGAAGCTAACGTTACAGCCAGCAGCCCGTTAGGTCAATTTGGTCTATAAAGACTTCAAACAGCTAGCACTTCCCCATTCCAGGTGTTTTCTGCCGTGAAGGTTTTGGGATACATGATATTCATGCCACAAGATTGGCATCTCCGACATAAACAAAGCCACCAGACTCCATTGACAAAAACAGTCATTTTACCTCGCGGATTCCAACAATCACAAGCTCCGGGTTGATTTAAATAAACCCTTTATTAGTTAAATTTAGAGTTAAATGGTAATACTGTTTATCGTAATGTTTTCATCTTAGGAAAGAAACTATTTATTCAGTCTCTCTGTGACTTTAATCCATGTGATGTCATAATTCGCTTGCTAGCTATCCTGCTTATGCTAGCTACGTAAACATTGAGTAAATATGCTTTAGGAAGCCAAAGTTTGATGATGTTAAGTAAATGTGAATGTCTTTAGCTAAATGCTTCAAACTGCCTCTGTGAACGTTTATAAACATAGCACAATAAGTAAGGAAATTTGTGTTTGGTAGATTATTTCTTTGGTGTAACAATGCTTCTCTGTCATCAGCCTGGTCACACACAGAGCGGGGTTTCTCAGAGACTACCTCCAGAATTTGGGAGTGGAGAGGATGGGATGGGCTGCCAACAGTCCTGACCTCAACCCCATTGAACATTGTGGGATCAGCTCGGGCGTGCTGTTCGTGCCAGAGCGACCAACACAACCAAGTTGGCTGACAAATGCTGGTTGAAGAATGGGATGCCATCCCACAGCAGTGCGTGACCAGGCTGGTGACCAGCAGGAGGTGCCAGGCGTTGTGGCTGTGTTTGGTTCTTCCACAGGCTACTGAGGCTTCTGTTTGTTAGATTACTACATTGTTAAATTGCCAGTATGGCTTGTTTCTTCATACGGCAATCATCCAATCCACCAAACAACACCAAACAAGAGTCAATAAGCTGTTTGGCAGAGCAGATTTGGCAATTTTTTCATGGGCGCAACCCACATACTGCGCTCATCCCACAAATGCATGTTCCTGACAAATGTGGCACCATTTAAAAAGGAAATAAACAGGCTTTCCAACTGAATAAGATTTATTGCCAAGAACCATTGTTACAACAAAGAAATAATCTACCAAACACAAATTTCCTTACTGTGTTTATAAATTCAGCTACTGCAAACGGTTTCATAGGGAAGGATTCTCACGTGTTTGTGGCCAGGCTACCAAAACTAATGACAGAAAAGCTCAGATAGCTCAAATACCTCATCGTTTGCTGCTGTGTTCACAATCTTGCATAAACTTTAGGCAATCAGCTGCTGCCTGGAGCCTCACATTAACCGTGACGATGTAGGGACACGACTGATATCAATGTTCTCCTCTCACTATCAGCAAGCAGTCAAATTAGCGTATTTCCAGAAATATCAAACTGTTCTTTTAGTAAAGCGCATGGCTATAAGGGACGAGTGTTGGGCCAGCCTGTTGGTCACATCTGTTCCAACTCTTTTCAAAATAAGTAAGAATAGCAGTAATTTTCTGATTCTTCATAGCTACAGTGCTTTACAAAAGTGTAACTCAGCCAGCTCCTCCAGCAGTAGTGGTAATATAAAATAATACAGTGTGCTCTGGTCATGTTTGGCAAGAAATAGACTATGCAAGTTTAACCAGCAGCAGGTGGTCTTCTCGTTGAGTGTAGCTGGTGGTTTGATTACTCAACTGCTAATTCAAGACCTCGGCCACATCGCATTTGGAAAGAGCAAGACAGCGATACTCGCCAGAATAATTATGGGCATTCGAAGAATTCGCAGCTACAGTGCGCATTCGCGTGTAGTAGGCACGGAGTCAGTGACTGAAGCAGTGACATGGAGACTGTTTCCCATCAGTTATTTCTAACTGGGTCACACAGTCGCTTTTATCAGAGGCCATCCATGAGACAGACAACGAGAGAGAGAGAGAGAGAGAGAGACGGAGCTGTCTGGAGCTGGAGTGGAAAATACCTGCAACTTTCTCCACAACAAAAAAAAACCCTTTCCCATTTTTGGACTGGTTTGAAACTCAGTGTGTTTGTGTGTGTGTGTGTGTGGTAAGAGAGCACTTTATATCAAGAAACACAAACACACATGCACCCCGCTTTTAAAAAGCACGTATGATGAACTTACCATGTCCCTGTAAGCTTCTCCAAACTCATCCCCCTCAACACACATTTCTCTCTCTAACGTCTGCGAGTGTGTGTGTGTGTGTGTGTGTGTGTGTGTGCTGGATGTGCACCTATGATGATGGAGCGAACGTGGCTAGAAACTTTGGCCTACATAACAATGAATGCACACTCACACACACACAGAAATGCAGACTTTGGTCCCAGCGGTGCAGAGTACAGAACCAGAGCCCAGTCTGACAGAGGAGCGTCTGAGTGTCTGTGCGTTTTGGAAAGGAACACAGCTCCCAGTGCAGTCATATACATGCAGGTATGATATATAAGGCTCTGAGGTTCCCATGGGAGAGCTGCAGGACTGGAGGAGTGGAGAATCTGGGACCAGAGGCACAACTGGTGATTCAGCAGCAACAGCTTAAATAAATAATGAGTTAGGCAAAATCCATACACTACACAGCAAAGATAGCAATGTAATTACATCACAAACAAGAATTAAGTAATGTCCCAACAGAGGCCTGGATGTGTGGAGTTTGTCACTTTTTGTCTGCGCAGGGGTCACTAACAACCTTTTAACAATTCAAGGATGTCATGCCAACGGTCACATCTTATCTGTATACACGTATTTGCTTTTTCGCCAATGCTGAGATTAGGAAATGGACACCTCTCACATCAGTGAGATGAATATCAGCCAGCTACTAAACACCATATTCACACGGTGGCCATTTTCCTTTGGCGTCGTACTCCGGAATGGGAAGCTTGAACGTTGTACTGCTGTGCTCTGGGGTGCAAGTCATAAAAACGTAGGACATCTGACAAATTGTTATCAATTCACCGCTTTAAAGACAGATATTGTCTGACTGTATCTAAAGGTAAAACAACAGGTTTGTTGATTGATAAGCTTCCATTAGACATCAGCCGTTATCAAACGGTAACGTTAGCATTCAACCACATTTTCGCTAACGTTACCGTTTGATACCATACTGTCTTAATGCGATCGGAAAGGTTTAAATTAATTCAGAGACATTTGTGTAAACCTGGAAATGAAACACACGGGATGTAATCAAACGTGTAATGTTAGCGAGGAAGTTGTCGAACGCTAACATCAGCTAACGGGTTATCAAATGTGTTGTATTATCTTGAAATACAGCCAAATGTGCCCCCAAATTTTCAATATCCATCATCTTTTCAGTTAAAGATCAACTTTGAAGCTGTAAAATGTCAACAGTTTCTCAGAGTACCTTCGTTTAAACGACTTGCAACCCTGAACGGGCAGCATTACAAAATCCCAGCATTCAAGTTTCCCACCCTGAGCTTGGAGGAAAACGGCCGCCACGTGAATAAGTTCTATTAGCTTAGCTGAGCATAAAGCCTAGAAACATGTAGGAAACAGCCAGCCTTATTCCTGCAGAAGGTGGCAGATATTGTGCACTAAAGTTCTTTGTCTCTGATGACTTAAGTAAAACATGTAATTCATGTGGAATTCGCTGTCACGCTGGAGTTTTACCATACCTCCCTGTGTTCCAACATGGTTTCTATGGCTTCACAACAACATGACCGTTGTGTGTGACTGTGTGGCGTCACCTGAGTTGGAACGTCAACTCGGTGACACGGCTGTGGGGAATATCAGGAAGCCTGCAGGGAGTCCTTACATGGGATGACATGGAAGCTGGACATCATCGCGCGTTGACGTTGACTTATCCTGATTCACCCCCGTGGACCTGGAACACTTAAGAGCGTGGCTTTGTAATTATGTGTGTGTGTGCATGTGTGTGTGGCTCATTTCAGAGAAAAGATCAAGTTGAGCCAGGGTTTTAATTTGATGTATTTATTTATTCTTAGTTCTTTCGACACAGTGATCCCAGTTTGACACAGCGGTGTCTGATTTCCCTCCTCTCTCAACCCGCCTGTCTGCATCCAGAATGGCATCACCACCCACCAGCCCGACTCACTCTGACAGTTCATGATATAATGGCACCATGTGCTCTTACAGTCTCTCACTCGAGGAGTCGAGCTTACAAAATACTGTCCACAGTAATTCAGACAGTTATGCATTTGGGGAATTACACATGATTTGGCAACTTGGGCCCCCTTTCACCTCATTTTGCTCAGAGGCTCTGGAGGCTCTGGTTGACACAGTGTCATCCTGCATTTCTCAGTAAGAGACATTTTTTCCACCACAGGAACTCTCCCCAGGGACTTGGAACCTCCGTAAGACCTCAGTGCATTTCCAAGGCAGGGACCAGGGATAAAAATTAAGTTCCCGGAACATTATTTCACCCCCCTCCCCCCGAAAAGTGGAATACTTTCCAAAAGTATAGTAACTTCTGGGGCGGGGCGTGCAGCATTGAATATTTTTCATTGGATGAGTATGCACACCGTTTTAGTTCAGCCAGCACTTTTAAAAATCTTGACATTTTTTTTTATCATCATTCGACAGAAGACAGTTACAGAAGAAAGCATACAACACATCGACCGATGATGATATTTGTTGTACAGTCGCGCGAACAGATAAAGTGTAAAAACACCTGTCAGCAGAATAAGTTGCCAAATATTCACGGGTCTTTAGACGACTGTGGAAACACAGAAAACAACATGCTGAAGGAGCATTTTAATTCCTTGAAAGGCAGCTCCTGGGTATTAAAGTTCTGGGTACCTTGAGGGGAAATACAGTTTTATAGACATATTTCAAGCTGCTGTTTGAAACTTGGCTTTTAAGCTGTCTGGGACAAGCCTGAGTCTCATTTGTATAACAAAGCAGAGAAAATCATAATTCTGAGATTAAAAAAAGACAAAATTGTTTGATAAAAATCATAATTATGAAACAGAAAGCAAAAGCTGTAAGATAAAAAGTCACTATTATGAGATATAAAGTCAAAGTGTATCTCATAATTCTGACCTTTTATCTCAATATTATTATGAATACTATCTATCATAGAAGATTTATTTATCTTTTTAATCGAGGCTACGTTACTACGTAAACATTTTTGTATTCTCTAACTACTGTTATGGGCGTCGTTGTAATGATCGTTCTGTTTGGTTTTATTTGAAACAGCTTCTACTCTTGATGGCTTTCATGTTGACATGTCATATCTATAAACCCTCTGTACATATATACTGTAGAAGTCAATGTGTTGTGTACGTGCAGCGCTGATGATGGGAGACTTTACCAGCATGTTGTTAAGTGGCCTTGTGTGACGGCTGGCTCTGGGCTTTAGCTGCTCTGTGAGTGTGCTGCCCACAGGAAGTTCCCACTGCTCTGGCTATCAGGGCGGAAAATGAGTGTTTGTCACCCACTTTATTCACAACTCTCCCTCTCTCTCTCTCTCTGTCTGTCTGTCTGTCTGTCCCTAACACACACACACACACACACAGACCGTGGATCATTGCCTCACATCCTTTTTCCCACAGCAGCAGAAGCCGACTGACGGGGATCTAACTGTTTAATTGAGCCTGAGGTGTTGAGTTATTCTAGGCTCAGATACCCAAATTATTTCATGAGAAAGTTTTTCTTGCTTTCAGTTTGACATTTAGCTCATTTGGTTGTTGACTTTAATCCAAACCGTGTCAAAAACATGTCAGATTAAGAATAAATGGACACTCGTTCCATAGCCGCATCATAGGACAATGGAAAAGCTCTTAGACGTTTTGTTTTCAAAGAGCTTAACCTATACTTTGACGAAGTATGTAAATTGAACATGCAAATTGTATTATTGCACTTTTATTTAAAATTCTGCTCAAATAAGACTTTTGTATGTTACATTTTCAGTTTCACATTATCATTTTAACGATCACTCTACATCAGTTCAGCGGGTTTAAAAGCTTTAGTTTACATCTCCAGTCGAGCTTCTGTCTCTGTTGATCACAAGAGTGGGGAGAAGCAATATCGAGAGGCCCATAAGAGATTTAATGAGTTTTGAAAGGGTTGTTGTGAGTGTCACGTGTGGAGCCAAAGTTGTTCAGTCAAAGAGGAGATAAAAAAAATGTGCTGACAACACTGAAAGTACAGTAAGCAGAAGAGATCTGCTTCAGTTTACAGTGAAATGAGCTCTGTGTCAGCGTGTGGGTGGGATTATTATTGCATTTTGTGTTTGTGCTATTTCTCTGTGGAAACTCAGTTATATTGTCTATTCTGCAATCTGTTACACATTTACATCTTTTAAGCTTTTTTGTTTTCTCTCTAATTGTTGCCTTTCAATCCAAGCGTGCTTTATCTAAATTAGATTACCATTGAGAGAACTTCTGAAAGAATAACAACACACAGGGCTGCGCAAAAACAAGGAGTAAGGTACAAGACAGCGCTCCAGTTATCTGCTGACGGATTATTAAACGCCTCAGGTCTCGTCCTTCTTTGTCATTATTTCATTGATTCTTTCAAATATTTACACATGAGTGTGATTATCGTCCCCTGCAGGCGTGTGTGATTCATGGGAGACTGAGAATGGGACTCGCTCCAGTGTGATCACTGTGGAGCCAGCTTTGATCAGAAAACAGTCGAGCAGCCTGAAGCTACAGAGAGTGCTGACATGACGCAGCCACCAAAGGAAGAAAATGTTAAACCCCACACAGACGACTGCAATAACAAACATCTGCATGTAAGAACTGTAAATAAAAACGTATTCCCGATCCCATTACACCCCTAAACTCTACCCCTTAGAGCTAACACCTTTGTTTTGCACGTGCCTCTGGGTATTGTTTTATTATTTCCAGGTCCTTTTCTTTATCACGTATAAAATTATCCCTGCTAGGTTGCAGATATCTCAGTAGCTAACTGGCTAGTTAGCTAACAAAACATTTTTATTCCCTATTTGTGAGTTACGGTCCTGCATTGAACGTATTTCCGCGTTGCACATCGGAAATGTCCGGTAGCATCTGTACATACATGCCATCAACAACCGATGACGTGTGAGAGTCTTGTAGGGTTGTCCCGTGTTAGAAGGGGACATTTCAACCCTGACACTCTGATCTAAGGGCGATATGCAATAAAACCAGGGATCGGGGTAAAAAAAATGGAAATTGAATTGAGTTTTTCATTGTGTAAATGTTTAACTTGATTTAGATGTTCCACTCGGCTTGTAATCAAGTGACTCTAATCATTTATTAATATATCTAAAGTTAATGTCACTTTTAATTAAGGTTAACAGCACCAGTCTTTAAATGCATCCCTTTATTCTTCTCGTACTCTCTTTCTAGTCCGTCCTTTGGGAGCTCTTGTGCTTCCAGAGGGTTTGATATCCCACAGCTGCAGAGTTTCATTACCTCCTTACTTCACCTCTCAACAGAATTATATTTCATCGCCGGGTTACGACCGTTCTGAGTCCCAAGACTCCGACCTCAGATCCATTGTCTTCCCGAACACATTTTCATCCGACAGCAACCGGTCCAACTTTTAGTGCTCTGGAGGGATTTTTGGACCTTATTTTGAGATGTTAATCAGAAATGGTAGACACTTATCGCCAAAGACAACCAATAATTTGCGGGTATGAGGATCTGACACTCATGTTTTTCTAATTCGGGGCAACAGAGGAAAGAAACGCTTCAAATGTAGCTCTCCCAACATGAAACTCACACTAGAGTGGCCCCGAGGAAAAAGCCCCCTCATCCAGACCCCAGCAGAGGCCCTAAATTTGATTTAAACCTGAACGTTTACCAAACTGACAGATTAGGAGTTCATACACAACGCTCAGGTTTCTCACTCAACCTCAGGGGTAAAATATGGTCCTTATTTTTTAAATTCCCCGTGGGTTTGACTTCCCTTGTTGACTTATTTTACTAGAGTTTTTTTTTCTCTTTAGTGGAAATGTTCTTCTCTGTCACATCACATTTATTTTAATTCACATATAAAAACCCCACAACAAATAGCCTGCAATATAAATGGGGTGTTTTGGATGGATTGTTATTACGAGGGAAGCCACTTCGTCTGGGTGAAACAGCTCTACAACGTTTTTCAAAAAATTTGATTTGGCCTTTCTTTAAATGGGTGTGCACGGCCCAGATGACAATATCATGAATTCCTGAACGTCTAAATAATCTCTGTAAAGTATTTAAGATTTCAGTTCAGTATATGCTATGACGATTAACCACTGGCACCTGAACATACTTGCCCTGAAGCAGTGAACCCCACCCACTGATTTATACAGGCTGAAGAGAGGGCCAAGAATGATTTGGGCAGTGTTTCTGGAAAGCAGCTTTAGCCAGGTGAGGAATGTGTGACACCGTGCACTCACGCAGAGATCGCTGCAGAGTACCTTAGTCGTGGGGGAAAAAAAGAAAAGAAGAAAATCTCACTTGCATACATACAAACAGCAAAGAAAGGACACTCTGGATCTCTAATCACAAACCGTGGCCCCACAGGGAGCCGAGGCCTGTACGAGAGCTGGCAGGACTATCAGGAACGTTCTGTCCTGTTACTGTTCAGCTCAGCTTTCCCCATGTCCACACAGCACCGACTGACACAGAGGGGCAAAAGCGATCAGCGGGGAACAAAACAAAGAGAAGGAGGAGGAAGCGATCCATTCAGAGAAAAGCCAGCTTTTTTGAGAGCAGAGCGATGGCTTGAAGATCACGAACAAGATGGCCGTGTTTCTCATTTTTACCCGTCGTCTCGGGAAATGGTGGAAAAGTGAGAATTCAAAACAACTTTCTTGATTTTCAAAAAATACGTTTTCATCAAATTTATACTCCAAACAAACAGCGGACAGCATCTCACAAGAGTAACCGCTAATTGCTGCTAACAGTCGCTGCCCTTGGCTAGTTAGCTCAGTTAGCTGCGCACCTAGCTGTTCTGGCTGTTGCCAGCCGGTTACCATGCGAACTTCAGTAGATATCTCTGCAATCCAATACATAGACATCATGTCAAAACTGCGACTTATTCACATTATTACATTATTGTGCCCCCTTACTGTTACAGCCACAACAAACACACACAGTTGGCTCTACCATGTGACCAGTAACATATGAAGACGACACCGTACCCGAGGACAAGTTTGCCAAAAGAAACACAATTTTTTATTTACAAGTAAACCAAAACTATGAGTCAGGGGGCCTGGCCAAAATGAACAAAAGGATGGGGGAAATCGGGGCCAGCCAGGCAGCGGGCCATAAGAACCAGAAATTCCCTCCATGAACTTAGAAGACAACTAAACTGAACGGACAAACAAAGCCACGAAACCAGGACTACCAGACCTCCATCCTCACAAGAAAACAAAACGCCAGCTAAGGACAAAGACAGAGACGCTCTAAAACGTTCAGGACTGCTCAGTCCTTCTTCTCCAACCTCCCCTGAGAGGAGGAAGAGGAGGAAGAAGAAGAAGCTGTTTCAGCTGTCAATGTTTTCCCAGATATTCCCATGCAGGCCCCGACTCCCAGATGAATTCTCCGATTCCCTCTCAGCTGGCCGAGGCGACTGGTTTTGTTTCTCCTTCTTCTTCTTCTTGGCGGGTCATTGGCTGTTGGAAAATAGCCGGTTTTGTTTCCGGTTCGCAACCTCAACTTCTCTTACTCCGTCACAGCCCTACATAACGTAACCTATATGGCCAACTTCTGATGAAACTGCCCTGTCTGTAGCCTGATATTAACTCCAAACCACTTGTTGGAAAACATACCTAATTCTCACTCTTTTCTTTTTTGCAACATTCCTAAAGTTTGCTCCAAATTTGCTTGACAATCAGATGGAAACACATCTGTTTTCTGTGCTCCACATGCAATGTATTTCATCTCTGAAACAAAAACACCAGTGTAATTTAGAGAGTTATGGTTTCTGCCCAATTTGCAGAGTCTTCAGTCTGTTTGTATGAACTACAACTGCAAATATCACAGCGTCACATGAAGCTTGAAATCCAAACCCAGCTCTCCGCATGTAACACAGAGCCCGCTGAATGAATGCATGCAAGCAACAATGCAATTTTTTTTTTCTATGCAACGGGGCGATTATATCTGTTACGTAACGCGTTATTCCTGCGGTTGCCTGGTGATTTACAACAAACAGGGGATAACATCATATGCACATTAAAAGCAAACTGGAGAACGGTGAAACAACAGAACAGAAACCGATGACTGATTATTTAACTTGGAGAAATGTTGGAGTCACTGGTTGTTATTCTGTGCACATGAATGAATGTCTACAAAAACAAGTTATTCTAAAGGGAAAAATTGTATATTTAACTGTGCTGATGGTGAGCAGATGACAGCAGAGATAACGTTCTGCTTGCCAGCGGGACCTGCAGGTGCTCATCCAGGGTTAAGAATCATCGCAGAAGTCTCTTCATAATTCACTTTGCAGGAGCTTCACTGCCCAAAGCCCGATGAGCAGCTCAAGGCTTTCAAAAATACACTTGTTGCTGAGAGTTGGACGCCCAAATCAATACCATTCTCATCTCCGTGTGCTACATATGAAGCTGAAGCAAGCACCCAGTTAGCCTAGCTTAGCACAAAGACTGGAAACAAAGGGAGAACGGCTAGCCTGGTTCTGTCCTAGGTAACAAAATCTGCCAATGCCTCTGAGATCCCAGTTTTAAACTCTTTATGTCTAGTTTAACAACCTGAACTAAAAAACTAGAGCGTAAAAACAACTTGTGGCTTTAAAAGCAGGTTATGTTACATGGACTGGCACAGACTCCAATAAGTCAGTCACACAGACGTGACGTACTGATTTTCTTATCTAACTCCAGGCAGGAAACGCAAACAAGCGTGTATCCGACTGTCAGATTTTTTTTAAGAGCTGTTCCAATCGATTTTACGGTGTTTTATTCACTCTGCGGCAATTTCCCATCGAGCACAATACGCAATATGCAAGACGTACATGTTCATACACACATGCCTGAAATGAAAAACACACTGATACACAAGAAAACAGGAGGAGAAACACGGGGGTTCTGTAGTAAACATGAACAGTTTCAAGAAGTAGAGAATTTACATAGTAAATAAATACCAGTGGAATTAATTCAGCTGGGCTTTTACTGCTGCTGACATCGTGTGTGATCTCCGTATAGAGGCCGGGCCACGGTGCACACATTTTATAGGTGAACCACAGAAGTGGCTTAATTGAACGCTCGTGCCTCAGCGAACACATAAACACATTAGCGCTCATGGCACAATCACATACACATAAACACTGGGGCTGGGCGGCCGCATTATGTTGAATAAGGGAATGATTAACATTAAGTTTACATTAATCTCTATTTAGAAGTAGATGATGTTTCTGCTGCGCACAGAAAAAAAGGATAAAAGCCATCGGAAGGAGCGATCCCCCTGTTTTATGGCGTCACTCTCGACATGTATGTTACGGAGAGCGCTGCGAATGTTCTACAGATGTTCTGCCTCATTCGACTGCACTTTGATATCTTGCTCAGTATCGTAATGAAAGCCGCAGAATGGAAAACATTATTGGAAGATATTTGTCAGAGAACGACATCCACATGGAATCTGGATGCAATCAGAAGCGAGCTCTTGTTTGTTTGTGCACCGAGAGAAACTGAATCAAACCGCCATCTGATTGATTATTAATAGACTTCGTCATGCGTTCAAAGAAAGACAGTGTCTGTCCGTGTGTCTGTGTGTGTGTGTGCGTGTGTGTCGTTGCTTGGGCCAAAGCTTTCAAAGTTGGCTCAGTGATGATTTCAAGGCATAGCCAAGAACATAAACAAGTACAGGAGGGGCTGGTGGTGTATTTTTACTGTGAAATAATAAGTTCTCACGGAATAGACCACCACCATTAGCAGAGGTGCATTCTCCCCTCTTCCTCCCCCCGTTTTCTTCCCTCGCTAAGCTCACTCGCTCTCATTTGGACCCTTGATTCGGTAATGAACGCTCACCTAATTCAACACAGATTGAGCAACTTGACATACTTTTATTTTTCTACACTTAATTCTGCGTGTGTGTGTGTGTGTGACCCAGGGCCTGTTTGTCTGACTCCACTCCATCATGACTCTGACCCAAAATGTAATTTAACTCAAAACATTCAAACAATCATTTCAGGACACAAACATGGCTCCAATGAAACTTAATTCTCTAATCCCCGAGGTAACGGTACAATTGAGTCGAACCTTCGGCAGCGCCTTCATTCACACACACACACACACACACACACACACACACACACACACTCACGCATACACTATCTGTGCAGAAGTTATGGTGCAGAGTTGCCAGAGCTTTTTCTGCTCGGCCTGTAACTGTCTAAAAGTATCTGTCAGCACAAACTTTGATGTCAAAACTCACTGTTTCGCAATCATGTATCCCACCGTGTTCTGAGCAGAAGTATTGTGACTGGCATTCTCAAGGTTGGTGTCCTCATTTCTGCAGGAGTGACTCCTGCTGGTTGGTTGGAGAGACTCCACAGAATGAGTCAGGTTATGACCTGATATCGCCCTGAAGTTGTTGTTCCCCCGGACATCGTAACGAATGCTGCTGTAAGACCATCGCTGCCGCTGATCAGTCATGTTTATGCGATGTCACAATTGTGTAAAAAGATGCAAAAAAGATGCTCATGGGAAAAGTTACTTTTTCTAACATGTGGCTGAGTTTGTGAAAGAATAAGTTTCAAGGCTACGACAAAGCGCTTTCATTTGTTGCTGATTATAGCGCCCTCTTCGGAAGAAAGATGACAGGGGTGAAAAAAAGTCAACCTTTTAATACCGACCCTACCGCCAGACTACAGAGCAGCTTCTTTCCTCAGGCTATGAGACCCCACAATTCATCTACCACCAAAAACGTTTTTATTACTAATCCAACCCGAGTCTCCGGGTTTAGTTATTACTATAACTATACAGAAATAGAATTTTCTTGCTGATGGTCTCATGTGAGTCATATGGACGGATCGTAGTAAGACCACCTTAACCGAGACCAAGTCATGACCAAGACCAGAGTGTGCCGAGACCGAGACAAGACCAAGACTTAGAGGTTGAAACCAATACCAAGACCGCATGACTGCATGACACACTTACAATAAAATGTGGACCATGAAAATCATAGGCGGTCATAAAACTGAAAGAAAGATCCACATTCACATAAAAGCACCCACAAAGACAAATGAAAATTCCTCTTCCTTCTCCTCTTTTATTGCCATATACTGTCTATATGTGTCTGTAAAAAAAAGTAAACGGGGGTTTGGTAAAGCAGGAGCAGGCTGCTTCAGATGATTGGCATTTTCAAACCTAGAGTGTTTGCTCTGGTCCCAATCAGTGGATAAGTTGGTCAACTTGATACATTTCCACTTGCTTCTGTTTATTTTCAAACAGAAAGAAAAATGAACCGCTACAGAATTCATTTGCGGCCGGTGGGTACCAAATTTCACAGCGATTCATCCAAAGTTGTTGAGACATTTCAATTCTAAAAGACCAAAAAAAATCAACCTCATGTTGGTAAAAGAGTTGATTCGAATCCATCAGCTGCTTTCGAGGAACTACTGGCAGCTATGTGTGTGGTTTAGATGTGAAAACCAGCGAGAGAGAAAACTGTAGGTTTGAAAACAAAAATGGTTACTACAGCATCTGTTATATCACAGTTGGAGAATATATTTATAGAAAGAAGAGCTAAGAACTGTACTGAAGGCTTTTCTTGATGGAAAATGTGTTTTCGCCTGCCTATAAGTTTGATTTAACAACTGGCTCCACAATAAGTGCTCTCCTACTGTCGATCTGATTGGTCGAAGCTCGCCTGTGATCAACATTGATTGACAGATGGGTCGTCCAATCACCTGCCAAGTATTTTTTTGGAAAGTGCCTGACCTTTTCCACACTGTTTCCAAAGACAATTTCAGAGATGGTTGAGTGTCAAAAACCATTCTTCAAAAGAAAAAGCCAGGGGATGATAACCAAAGTCAGTGGGATTCCTCCCCTATGGATCATGAATATCTGCACATAGTATTAATTTATTCCAGTAGTTGTCGAGATATTTCAGTATGGATCAAAGTGGTGGACCGGCCAACCAACTGATGCATAAAAATGTGGAAAAAAAACTAAATCAGAAGGGTGAAACTTGGTTGACTTCCTTCAGTGAGAATGCCACCCTGCGTGGGAAATGCCCCTGCAACCGCCACAAAGTCTGATATACGCCATTTCAGAAAATGTAATGGCCTCACCACAGAACCAAATGTCTTCACATCCCATATGTGACGCGCAAGCATGCATGTCCGCATGTGGGCTCGTGTTTAGATGTTTGTGCATGTGTGTACATAGGCTTGAAACAGGAAACTGAGGAGGGAAAAAATTCCCACTTTAGTAGATCCTGTGTGAGGAGGCCACCGACCGCAGACGGACCACAGAGTTAGAGGAGCTCCACCGCAGCCTGAGCGCTGAAACAGGAGAGGTTTGAGCCGACCGGGCACCGAGCAGTCACCAGCACAGGATCTGTGGAGCAAGATGGATAGAGAGGCTGCTGCATATATACACACATACACACTCCTTCATGCATACATGCAGGCACACATCCAATGATCTCATCTGGTTGACAGATGCCTTGTTGCTGCAGTTTGAACACAATCAAAGACGGCAGCCTGTGGAGATACAAGCTATTGTATTCTACTGTACTGTCACGATCTCAGATTATTGTGGCCAAACAAATTCACAATATTATCAAGACCTATAGAAGAAAGCTAGCAATCAAATCTGTTTTTAACTTTGTGTGTGTTTCCACATTTTTTGGTGAATAAATTATCCCAAAAATCTGAGTTTAGGGAGGAGCTGAGAGATTTTGTAGCTAAAGCTGTAAAAAAAAAATGCACAAAAGGATCAACTACTATCAAAAAGAATAATGAAAAGGCAACCAGATGAACCATAAACAAAAGATGCACAAGGCTGAACATCTCTGCTGGATTATTCACACAATATTTGTGTTGTTAAATGAGACATTTTCAGGCATATAATTTAATTTTGGGTCACTACTAGAACAGGTTTACATGCTTTAATGCTCAAATGCTGCAAAATAATGATTTAATACTGTCCAGTGCAGCAGCACTGTATTCCCCTTCTGTCAGAAACACTCCCAGTGTCCTCTGATTGGTCGGCTCACACACGCCTGACCCAGCACCACTCGTAATGTCTGTGGTCAGCTCTGTCGTGTTTTCCGTCTCACTTTTTCTGTGAATATAGCCAGAATTTATGCAAATGTGGTGACGCAGTGTGATGTCACAAAGTCACAGAAGTAAAGGCTTCTGTTTGGGCTTTTTAAGTTTCAGTATCTTTAACATGCACAGGAACCTATATAAAAATCTGAAGGACAGGAAAAAACAAAAAAATTATGATAGCTCTCCTTTAACATGATATCAATTTTCAATTTTTTAATATCGCAATTATCAGAAATATCTGGATATTGCCTACCCCTACACTAAACATATCTTATACCAAGTCTTCAGGAATACTACGGCACTTTTATTTCCTGTATCATTAACTCCCATACAGATAAAACCAGGATTGATCTACTACAAAGTCCAATAAGCACCTCAGCTCTCCCACAGAGCGTACAATAGAGCAGAGGGGCCAATAACTCAGGGATTACCCAACTTCTTCTCTTCTATTAATCTTAAACAATAAAACATGGTACACTCCTATGAGTCATTTATTACTTTATCAGCACCGATCATCAGGGGCTTGTAGGGGAGTGAGGGAGTGTGACAGAAAAAAAATAAAATAAGAGAGTGATCATGAGGTGAGGGGATAAGAGGGATAGCCGGATTCCCAGGAAATGAAGATACAGGCAATAGTGGCCTGTGGAGAGAGAAAGGGGGATGATGGAGAAAAGGGATTGAGAATCTGAGGAGGAGGAGGGAGGGCCAAATCAAAACCAGATGCAGGCTGAATCTCCAGTATTGTTCCCAACTCAAACCAGCTGGTCGCTCTTGGCTTATCCATCAAAATAAACATTTTCTCGATGGCCACGAGCTACACCGGCCTGTAAGTCATTAAAAGAGCTTTTCGTACACCCTGCAGCCTCGCACTCACTCGATCAGAACACACACCGGAACACACTTAAAGGTACATAGATGAACAAAAATGAAAAACAAGGTGCTTAAGCAGCGTTCTACCATATTGCAACAGAGCGTTTCCTGGAGAAGGCATGTGCTTGTTTGTTTGTTCCACGCTGTCCTTGCCTCTTTTATTGCCGCTCAACCTGAGTTTACTGGCTCGAGGTCAAAGCATTCTGAAACAATTATACTTCAGGGTCCTTGAAGATGAATCGCACATTTGTTTTGCTCTTCGCCGGCTTCATTGCTGCCATTAAAGTTTTCATCAATTTACAAACCGCAGCGAGCCCTTCAAAGGTTTCCTTCAGCTGAACATGTCTGTGTCGAGGGTCTGCGTTCGGTCCGAATGCCAGAGTAACCTGTTGCCAGCGCAGCCTCCAACGCTCAATCACTGAGCTGTGTGGCTACTGATCTCCACGGACAGATAAAGAGGAGGAAGCGAGACTATGAAATATGGAAGCCGCTCTCATGTCTTATTGAATTTCCCTTTAATCACTTCAATATTTTAGCAGCGAGCGCTTGTTAACACATATACTCTTTGACAGAAGGTCGCGGCAGAAGCTCAAACCCGGCAAAAGTGGGGCTGCATACAGTATGTGCTCCTAATGGTTTTCACTCATTCACTTCCTGTTATTCAGCAGGGGGCTTTTTATGTTGCATTGTTGGATCATTTGAGATCACTTAAGAGTATAGAGATCTTCACCAGAGAACTGAGACCACATTAAAAACCTAACGCTTAAGAGACCTGTCATGCTTTGTTTTATAAGTTCTTGTGCATGTAAAAGATCTCGAAGGTCTGCACAAACAGAAACTCCTCTCTCCTACAGAAAACATTGCTCCTTTAACGCCTCATCAGTAGTCCTGCCTTTAATTCTGTGACTTTGTGACATCACACTATGTCACAGGCTCACACATTTGCATCGGTTATGCCTTGTGGCTTATTTGGGACGTAAAAATTGATTTAGCTGCTCTGTTGTTGTTAGAGGTGCTGGCTCGGGCGTGTGTGAGCTGACCAATCAGAGCAGAATGGGTGTTCGGGAGTGGGGGTCTTAAAGAGACAGGAGCGTTTCAGACGGAGGGGAGATACAGAGCTGCATCACTGGACAGTATGAGAATACTGATGTGTTTTTGTGCATTAAAGCTAGTAGTAACCCAGAATACAAGTATGAACCTGACAATGATCGTAATATGGCTCCTTCAATATACTGTATAGAGTTAATAGTATAGTAAATGAATGACTGATAATGAGACTGAGAAGAGTTTTGCCGGTATTTAAGTATTTTGTCATTAACAAACCTGAATATGGCACCATAGGAATCATCGCAGTCAGCAGGATTCATCCACTGGGGAACATGAATGGCCATCCATCCAGTAGTTTTAGAGATATTTCAGTCTAGACCAACAGTCTGACTAACAAGCCATCATCTTGACAAAAAACTAAATTGCACTGTATATTTAAAATATCAAGAAAATAATTGATAAAACAACAACTCTCAATATATTGTTGCAAAAGGGCTGCAACAGTGCAGCCGAGTCAGAAACTAAATATAGTCCGATGTAGCAGCCCATGACCTGCAATAGCGCTTTACCTCACTGCACGTACACACACACACACACACACACACACACACATGCATGCAGGCCTCCTTCAGGGATCAACACAGCTGAAGCGCAGTCACTTGCACACCCCAGAATATAACACATGCGCACACACATTTTTGACAGTACTAATAAGGGAAACATAATACACACGCGCGCTGTGGTTTGCAGATGCTCGGGGAAGAGAAAGCAAATCGAGGCTCTTGATGCTCTCACGCATCCGGCATCCACAGATAAACTTAAACAACCGCGGTCGTAAATACACACCGCCACGCACAGCGGGCGCGACGGGAGACAGACGAGTTATTAAAGAAGAGAGAGATGATAAGACGGGTGGGTGAGGAGGAAATAGGTGATGTTGAGAATATAACATGGAAGATGGGATTCATGCAAAAATAACAAGATGGAGGTTTATATGATACAGTATAGAGATTACTTATAGGCTACAGAAGAGGAAGGGGGGTAGACACACAGAGAGGATATAGAAAGGAAGTGGACTGACTGTCTTCCTCATGCAGAAGAGGAGAGTTCCCCTTTAAGTCTTTTGCCACTGTCTATTGTCCTACTGTCCATATGTTTCCTTCCATCCAGCACTTATCTGTCGTACAGAGTTCTACTGACGGGACTGGGACTAACCTCTGCCAGCAGACAGGGGCACACAGGCCGGACGGTTTGTGTGGCCTTGTGCAGTCACTGTGCGGTATCCTTCCTCTTCATACACAAGCGCACATTAGCGCTGTGTCCGATTCTGTCCGAGCATTTCGGAGATGAAGATGGATTCCAAAGTGTCCTGTGTGTATTTCTGTGTGCTCGGTGCCGAGGGCAGGGCCGGCTCCGTTTGACCACTGAGCTGCTGCATATCCCCCAGCAGGCTTTGCTGCGTCCAGTGCCAAGAAAAACAGCACAGGATTTAGGCCTGGAGAGGCCATATCCTGCTGCCTCAGAGGGCTATACGAGTGTTTGAGTGTGTGCGTGCGTGCGTGAGTGTTTGAGTTAGTTTGTGGGGAAGCGTATGGGTTAGCGTGTAGATGCACATTTGAGTGTGTGCTTGAACACCTTTATGTACGTGAGGTTGGTTAAAGAAGTATTTAGAGATTTCACTTAAGTCACAGAACTCATACCACACTCTGAAATTAATCCACTACAAGTAAAAATCCTGCATTCAAACCTTACTCAAGTAAAATAAGCAAAATAAAACTATGAAAAGTACTCATTGTGTATTTAAATGTTCCGTTAATGTTCGTGTTTGTCTTTTATAACTGTTAGTTTTGGATGAATATCTTCTACTTGGTTGTATTTTATTGCTGTAGATGTTCAAGGTTAAGCTAATTTTCACCGTTGAGTAGTTTAATCTACATCTATGTATCATATTCTATAAGATCATCATCATGTTTGTCACATTCTTGTCCTGTGAGAACAACATATCTTTAAAAAGCCAACTTTCAGGATCTCATTGTCATCTTCGTGACAATGTATTTTTCAAGCTAATCCAAGAGCATTTTAAGGTATAATTAGTAAGAAATGGACAGAATTCAAGGCTTTCTCCAAGAATATAAGGGCCAGTGCAACCACTAACTGTTTCTTGCAGTACTCTTTGTGGAATCTATCTATAGCTGCAGTGACTAGCTGCCTTTAGCAAGTTAGCCGCAGAACTTAGTAGCCTTGATGACCAAACCAGAGGTGATTGTGGACAAATTGAGATTTGTTTTAGTGACTTTCATTTCATCTACGTTAAGTGTGAATGAAATGTGTTTTATGACGAGTTAAAGAGGCAAATGAGCGTGTCTTAGTGCTGTAGAAGAGAAACTTGAATTCAGAAGGTGGTATGATTGAATATTTCTGTTAAGTGGGCAAAATAGGTGCAAAAATATTGCCTTTCTTAACAATCTGTGAGTTTATTTTCTTGACTAAGTAGGGAACTCACTTGAAGCATCAATCTCCGATCTTAAACTATGGAGGCTATCAGACTATCACCTCTTGAGTTACAAAGCGGCCTGGGCTAGCTGGTTAGCATGCATACTTCAGTAGATAACCCTGCAACAGCTGTGTCTTTGTCTCTTTAAATAGCTGTTGTAGTTTAATAAGAAGGAGAATTTTCTCTACCCATAAAGGAACGGCTAATCGTTTAGTTTATCGCAAACAGTCAAATTAAAAATGAACACAGTTTGAGTTATATGGTTTTTGCTGGAAAGGTATGAAAAATTGTAATCTGAAAAAATATGAAATGCAGATTCTGAATGTGTGTGTGACCAACAGAATCATGGTGAAAACATCAGTGTGCATGTGTTCAGGTGAGGCTGCTGGCCTTTTTCCCAGGTTGTAGCCAGGTTAACCCTCTCCTCCTGCCTGGAGGCCTAAAACAGTCCTGCAGTAATGACCTCACCACGCTGCTCGATGTCAGACAGGATGACCGCTGCATCGCATGACTAAGAAGTACTGAATAGCGTCTAAGTGAGTCGGATTTTCACACGTAAATTGCGGCACAGCAGTCACACACACACACACGCACACACACACGTAAACATCCTGCGGTATGAATGTGCTTCTCTGGCTGTGAAAGTCAACCATCGTGTAACCCCAAAGGGAATCACACAGCGGCAACTGTTCGGGGCTGCCTATAGATCGAGCTGCTCATTACGTAACCTTCGACAGAGACCGGGTTGTGTACAAGAGGAAATACTGTACGTCTGCTGGTATACAGCAGTCATTGTACCAACAGACTGTCTCATTGCAATGTCAGGAATGCAGCATGTCGGACCGTATCTTTTACAGATACGGATTCCTTCACTGAAGTCTTAAATTGTGACAAATGTTATAACTTAGAAAATGATATCCACAACATATTGATTAGTCCTGCATCACAGATTCGTCTTGATCTGCTCGAGACCTTCAACACTCAACAGTTAGCAAAGCGCTGTAAGAACAGGCCGTATATATATATATATATATACAGTGTATATACAGGCCGTTATATTGAAGCTCTAATGCTCCCAGTACCTCATAAATGGTCCAGCAGTGTCTTTAAAGGTTTTTCTTATTAAAGAAAAGATGTGGGCAGAAGGGGGAAATATATATGGCTGTAAAATTAGTGACGTGACAAATTTATTTATCAAGTTTATAAAAAACTTGTTCTATAAATAGTTATCTTAGCCCCGCCCACACTCAGGTTATGCCCCGCCCACTATGAGTACAAATATGGATACAGATAACTTGGTTGGTTGAACAGATACAGGTATTTGCTCGTCCATAGAAATTACGATGATGTCAAATGACGATAGTATTTGCAGATTTATCTAACCTGTTCAAAAACTTTCACAATTAATTAAATTTGTATTAAAATTATTGATATTCAAGAAAAAAAAATAAATGCAATAAAACAGAAACAACTTCCTTTATGAAGGCTATTTATTTCATAAGTTCTTTTCAATCAAACAGCCAAACCAAAGCTACTGCTCTGATGTGTCACCCAGACCTCACCGAATTATACCGCTGAGAATGAAGCAATTTCAAAATGTACTCTGATATTAAACTTCATAAGCTCTGGACTGGCGGTGTGTGGTTGTAGCGTATCCTCTGTCCTCAGGAGTCCTGAGAGGGAAAGGAGCGGACAGAGACTCTCCATTGATGCTGAGCACAAACTGCTGACTGTTCTCTCTCTGTGGGACAAACTCTCTGCCTCTCTCATGTTGCTTTCCTGTTGTTAAAATAAAAGACTTGACAGTTTTACTCAGGATGCAGAGTTCACTGGCAGGTCTCTTGAGTCGCCTCTTTTTTCTCCGGTCGTTCCTTCCCCGCTGCAGCCCTCGGTTGAAAAGTGAGCTACCAGGTAAGCCTCTTTCAGAATCGATCAAAGATTTGTCAATTTTCTCAAAAGGAGATACATTCCTTTATCAGTAGGAGTATTTCTCAATGGTAAAGGCACCTGTAAAGGGAATCAGGGATCTTTGTAATCCTTTACTTTTAAGTTTTTCTTGGGGGAATGTTTCCTGTAAGCGTCCTGCTGTACTTCAAAGGTTACTTTGTGGTTAAAGAAATATGTTAGGTAAAAACTACAGCTGGAGAAGTCGGCCTGCGCTCCCCGCTCTGCCTGCCTCCCTCTGTGTGGCAGAGACCACTGCAACCTTTTCATCCATCTTTGTTTATCATCAGTTGCCAGGCTGGAAGTTGAAAAAAGTGCTTTTTCGCGATTTCCAGATGTGTAATAAAAACTTGCAGATACTGTTAAAGTCACTGGGTGCATCCACTTAAATTTTCTGCACTGAGAACAACAATATAAACCATAAATTAACTGCAATATATCAAATCGATGGGAGAGTACACTTAAAAATAATTCTTTCACCCAAAAAAAATCAACATTATGGGAAATAATGATCAAAACCGCGCTCATGTTTGCAGGTTTAGCTTAGCGTAAAGACTGTCGGGGTCACTGTCTCTCTGCGTCACTGCACAGAGGAGAGCACACACCGACTCACGATAAGAGCCGCGCTGACTAAGCTAGCTAACATAACCGCCGTGCAGAGGAGGAACCCATTAACGTTTCCATCCGGTGCTTTTACAAGCAAGAGTCTCTCGTTCATTGGATGCACAAGCTTCCTTCTGTGTGATGAGACAATTTGCGGATGTAGTTCAGTAGACAGAAAATAGTTCCTGCATGAAGCTGCTCACATCTGTGGATGAAATACCCGCTAATGAATTTTATTTTGGGGGCACTTTGAGCCCCATTAGACGAGCGCCATCTAATTCTATTAACGGAAAAGAATAGGTTTTTGATTTTGGGGTGAACTGTCTCTTTATCCTGTAAGACAATCTTTGAAATACGCTGATGCTGGACCAAGTGTTTCTGACTTGCTAGAACTCATTGCCTCATTAAGATTATGATCATGATCTCATCAGCGGTTGCATGTCCAGGATCTGTGAGCCGTTCGGTTAAAAGCAGATTTTCCTTCTCAGATTTTTCCATTTAAATACTGGCATGAAAAGAGGTCACACATACAGCATCACCTTAAACAAAACAACAAGGATTTGAGTCCAAAATATAATCAGAATTTTGTGCGTTTCATTATTTTAAACCCTGGTAAACATTTTTGCAATCACTCTTCTCTCACAACCTTGGGGGGGCTCGAACAGCCCCCCCAGGTTGGAAACAGCTGCAACGACTCCAGACTGAGAGATTTTCCTGGCAAGAAGAGGAACGGCATCAGTCATTTCAGCGAGTGCCCTGAAACAACATGTTAAGTTCAAATGACAAAGCCTTCGAACAGCTGCAGTAATTCTGAAAGGGACGAAGCAGGAGGTCAGGTGACGTTGTTATAGAGCAGAGCAACTGATTGGTGCAGGACGGAGTTCGGGGCGCATGGATGGATCAACGCAAGATTGCGCTATAACACAGGAGACAGGAGTGTGTGTTCCATCTGACAGTCAGTGTGGTGTTTATGACTACCATTGTCCTGAGCCTTAAAGGGATATTTCTGGCCTTTTGATGTGGGATGCATGACATATTTACCCCTAGTCTGTGTGTTACCTGCAGTAGATGACCCTCAGCTCTCCCCCTCTGTGGTGAAGCAGCACGTAGCACCGACAGGGAATCAGAGCATCGTACTGCTAAACGAGACCGACAGCAGGAAGTACTTCAGCCACCTAAAAGAAGGAACACTTGAATAAAATAAAAAAGTACAGTATATTTTGAAAATGTCTTTGCACTTGCCGTCAGACAGCCCTTTCCCTCGGAACTACATTCCCTCAACCGTCTGCATCCAACCAAAATGCTGTATTCCTAAGCACAATGTATTCCTGCCCTGCTCTCCTGTCGGTGCTACGGGCTGCTTCTCCACACAGGGAGAGCTAATGGTCAGCTAATACACTGACTAGGGATAAGAATCTTATACAACCCCACATCAAAATACCCAGACTATGACTTTAACCCTGTGTTTATTACCGCAGCCCTGATGACGAAGCTCCCCTTACCCAAACAAAGCAGTGTTTTTAGTCCAAACCATGAAACCTTTCTACACATAACCGAGTCATTATTCTGCCTTAATGTACAACCAAACCCTTGCCACAATGTTGAAACAGTGATTTGCAATTAATCTTGTAAGGCGGCAACAAATAATGTCATCCCACAGAAAGCATCGTCAGATCAGTCTAATGAAAGCTGGCAGCGTAAAGTAGTAATGGAAAAGTAAGGCACAGTTCGTCCGAAACACTCAGCAGACTGCGTGATGCGGTAACCATGAGGTCAGCATGTGGACACGATGAGACGCTGCCCTCCATAATGACGTTGTGGAATTTCAACGCCGTGTGGAGACAGACAAACACTTTATCTCCTGCCCCACATACTGAGCGGGTTAAACCTAACGACCTGGTTCTTTTGTCGCGTTAATGAGGAAAACAAACTGTTACCTTCCCTCCAGAGAGCCGGTGTGTAGCTGGCCTCAGGCTCTCAGTGATAAAACACTTGTCAGCGAGGAAAGCTGGGATGATCTCATATGTTGTTCTACAGTCTTCTCCTCCTCTCTCCTCTATCACACACACACACACACACACACACACACACACACAGGCCGTGGGATTAGCAACTGTCCCGGACTCAACAGCGAGGTCCCAGTGAAGGTGTCAGCCAGTCGTGGGTCAGCACTGCCTCGTAATGTAAACACACCTGTGTCCTGTCATGATGCCAGCTTCAGTGTCCTCCTCCCTCCCTCCCTCCCTCCCTCCCTTTCCCTACATCCCCGCTTCCTCGCCCTCCTATGATTTACTCTGGTTTCGGTCGAATAAACGTCTCCGGTGCTTTTATCCTCCCTCTCTTGTTGCCCATTCTCATTTGAGCGCCATGTACTTAGAGGCACAGTTACACACACGTTCCTCACACACACACACACACACACAGGCACACAGACACCTGTTTTAGAAATGAGAGCTTCTCGAAGATGAACACTTTCAGATGTAGAGCTCAGAATGTAAATCATGAAGGATATATGTCGTAAGTGGGGTTCTTTCGTACATGCATGTTTATGTGTGTGTGTTCCTGCCTCTGTGTGTGTGTGTGTGTGTGTGTGTGTGTGTGTGTGTGTGTGTGTGTGTGTGTGTGTGTGTGTGTGTGTGTGTATGTGTGTGTGTGTGTAACCCCCTGCCATCACACAAAGCTCACATCTGCTGTTCATTTACTTTACGCTCATCTCTCATGTATCCATCCATCCACTGGGCACACACATAAATACACACTGTTGTTCCTCAATAGTGGTCTCGGTAACATAATCCCGTCATGTAATCACGCCTACAGGCGCCTGATAAATGTAGGATGAACAGAGCCTACAAACACAGAGATAAGACGCTCTGCTGCGGAGAAGGCCTGAGGTCAACGCGACGGCTGGATGGAAACGCCGGGGATGAGGATGGGATGAGGTCAGGGTAATCTGGACCGGAGACTGGATCCAGCTGGAGGTCAAAGGTTACTGGGTCAGTGTGTCAGGACGGTCGTGTGTATGTTCTTCCGTCTGATGTATTTCATCTGTCGCAGTCATACAGCGTTGGGCGAGCTTCTCGAAAATGGGATCAATCATTTGTACAAGAACCACTCGTACAAACTGATTTGTTTTCACAGAATAATGATAACATGAGTGTAATTTTTAAATTCTTCCAGATACTTGGATGATGCCTTACAACAGCCCCCTCTGTAACATGCATACATACAGACACTTGAATAATAAGTAAATGGGACTGCACATGTTCGTGAATCCTCCCACATCAGTGCTTTTACAAGTCTGGAGGTAGTTTGGCTGCATCTGACTGCGTGACTTAAAAACAGGGGATTGTTTCTGACTGCTGTATACATGGGTGCAAAGTGTGTGTGGCCCCATGTGATTCTGCACAAACAGACTTATCATTAGCATAACAATAGCTTGAGAAAGCTCTCTGCCCTAATGACAACCCCCTGAGCGAGCCAAGTCAATGATGAAGCGCCGCGGTGCCGTCATTAGCTCTTACACAAGAACTGATGAATTTGAATAGACCTGGGGATTGATCCCTCAGCCCTGCCGAGGAGAGCTGAATTACGTTTGTAATAATACACAGACAAAGAATCGCACACGTGTGTGTGCCTGGAGAGGGGGTCGGACTAAAACAATAGCAGTTACATAACCTAATAAACACAGAAAATGTGAAATGGTGCTTTCTTTATGAGGTCACGCTGACCAGAGCTAATCTACTCAGCCTGATGTGAGTAACCCGAAACATCCCTCAGTAATCTGGGAATGGAAAAGGCCCAGCCAGACAACAAAGACGCAGAAGAGGCCTGCAGCGACAGTATGTTTTAATCAGTCAAGAAAGTTTTTAACAAACGCAATATGACAAAAGCAAAAAGACGACGAGTGCCGACTCTTACTGCTTTGTATCCAAGCGTACGTGTGCGAACTGCCAGAACATGTCGTAATATGAATAATGCCAAATGGGGACATTGTTTGACACTAAAACAGTGGAAAACATAGCTAGCCAACAGCTATGTCACTAGCAGAGGTTGTTAAAACCAAAAGACACTTTTGGCCATCCCTCTCCTATTCACCTTTTTCTTTTCACAAATCATTAAGCAATACAAACTCAGATACAATCAATGACAGTCATCTTAACATGGTTCTCAAAGTTACTCTATAAGTTTGTTATGCCCCATAACATTGGCCACGCCATTGGCGTATAGATTTCTGTGTTTATAAGGCCGAGCCCCGGCCTAATTTAACCTCTGGTCACCAGGGATGGGACGGGTCTACGCACTGTGTTGCAATATTTCCAGGAACCAGCGTTCCATCTCAGTGGGAGATCTCTTATCAGCTGATGATTGGAAAGGATAAGTATTAACTACATGCTGAGGCTCGGCCAAATGAGTAGTGTCAATCAAAAGAGCGGCCTCACCCGGAGCCCAAAATAACTGCTGTGAGATCCACTGTGCGTGTTTCTGTTGAGTATCGGCCATCCCAGCTCTGCGCCTACCTCACGTACGACCTATGATAATGATCCATCTGCGCCTCACCTCCGACCCCCACAAAGCTAAACCAGGTGTGTGTGGTGTGAGCACGCGGGATGGGTGGGGAGGCATGGATGTGTTTGTGTGCATGGAGGACCCCTGCCTACGCTGAGTGACAGGTCTGAACTTTTCCTGGTACCACAAGGCTGAATGAGGGGTGCAAAGAGAGGGAGGGGAGTCCCTTTACTGGATTTCTGCCCGGCAGGATCTCTGGACGTCTGTCCATGAGTTTAAAATCCAGATCATGACTGAACTGTAAGAAGAGGACAATGCTAGCTGCACACACGGAAGTACAGCAGCAGAGATGGTACAGATGGTGTTTAGAGTCATGACTAGAAATTGTTCATCATCCCATTAGATCCTTTCGTGGTGGCTCTGGAGGAAGGACAAACAGAGGTCAGGTGGCCTGCGCAAGGAGATCAAGACCAAGGGTCAGGTGCTGGTCTGAGCCCCCCCTCGGACACGCAGGGCACCAGGTAAACAACCTGCTGACAGGAAATCCTGTCCGTCAAACACCAGCAAGACAGTGACGTCAGAGTCCTGACCCCAGAGTCAGCAGATTCCCCCTCCGCCCTACCAGCCTATGAAACACACACACACACGTGACATTTGTTAATGTCAAAGCCAACAGACAAAGCGCTAAAGTTTATGATTCCAGTACATGAAACATTTTTTGTAATTCATTTGAAAGCACATTTATTTTATATCACAAGTCTCGTTGTTGAAACATATTGAGAAGTAACCCTCAGTTTCACAGGAGCTAATACTCAGGAACTTGGTGGATGAACTTCACTTGCTACAAACTCGCTCCTCTCCCACTTCACGCCTCTCCTGTCCCTGCCTTCTCTTCTTTGTCCTCAGAATCAAAGTCTGGGGCCACTGTGAAAACTCGCTCATGCTTGAGGGGGAAGAGTTTTTGGTTTCTGCAACGAATGGAGTGGACTTAGCTACTGTTGCTCTCTGGGGCACTTGAGAATGTGCATAAAATCACACTACTTTCACAAAAAAATCCACAGTCCAGCAAATTTGAACAACTCAAACAAATCGTCCACAGGCTTGTACAGACAACCAAGAGAGACGGGGAAAGTCTAATTTTTCACATCACATTAGGATCATCATGTGGCCAATAAAAAGGTGATTAATACATGTAAATTGCTCTAAACTGTTACACAGAGCCCCTTTAATACAAAGTGACTGGGACATTTTTTCTGGTACCATGCTGCACATTGCTGCAGACTTTTTTTTGTCTTGACCTGCGCAAATGAAACAAAACAACGGATCGCTCAAAACCTGGGCTCATAGAAAAACTACTTGTAGGGCCTCATACCATCAGCATTTTGGGGAATTTGGGTGAACTGACCACACAAGAATTAGTCGGATTCCAGACAAGTGAACACACACATACCCCAAGATGACGCATTAACGCTTTAATGTTCCTGACCTCACGAATCTTCCCTTTCCAAATTGTCTCTTAAAAGAGGTCTTAATGCCGACGACACAGTGTTCCAAAGACTGTTCCCTGTTCAAAGAAGCTCACTGAAATATTGAAAGATTACTGTTCATTCACTCGTATTTCTTGACGTGATTGAGTGTGGCACAAACTGTGGACGCAGAGCTCTTTGCAGAAGGAGTGTGCTGCACAATGGCTCGCAAGAACCTGGCAAACATTATAAAAGAGCGAGAAAGAGTCGTTAACGCATGTTTCTGTTGTTAAGTCATTAGTCAGTCTTTTGTTGGCCAGGAACGATCAAAGCCCAGGGGCCCCGTGTATTTCTTGCGGGTTGCGGTGCTTGGTAGCCAGTTGCGAGCTTTATGTGCGCGTGTGTTTATGTGCAAGTATGTTGTGTGTCTTTTTTGTGTACATCTGGGTTCAGGCCCGGCGATATCACACTGCCGAGGATGGATGGACTCGACTCAACGCTCCCACAGGATGCTGTTTTTTTTCCAAAGGTTTGTGTTAGAGCTGCTGCGCTGATGTCCTCTGATCCGCAGCCAGCCACACAAACAAGCCGGTGTGTGCGATGGTGCGTGTACATGTGCAGGCTCCTGCTTTTGAAATGTGTTTAGTTTGGACCGAGGGGCAAAGCAAGCAAGTTTGCCAGGGAACGAAACAGTGCTATCTGGCTCGAAGAGGCCTAGTGGGGGTCTGAAGTAACTGATCTGAGTTCAGTGGGTGGTACTAATGGTTTGATCAAGGAGGTCAGTTTGCTGGTCGGAGCTCCTCGGGGCTCTGACTGTGAGATCCTGAGTTTGATTCGAACTCCAAGCGCAGCACAGCCTCAGCGACGTGTAAAACTGTCTTTCCAAAACGGATCTTTAAACAACAAACACACTCATTTCCTCCTCTGACACGTCCTCTTCATCTGCGCCCCAAAACCCCAGAGGAAGTCTCAAACAGGCCTGAGACTTCTGCTCGTACCACCTCACAAAGACTCCACACAGCTTTATTCCTGTGCTCACTTCCCTTCATCTTCAGTTTCCTTCTCCTCTTCCTCTCCTACTGTCTCCGTCCCTCCTTCCTCCCTCTCATCTCCAAAACTTCTGAGCATATGGAAATCTCATACTGTGTGATGGTTGTTTGTGGGACCGTCCCCCCCCCCCTTGTGTCGAGGTGCATATCCGCGTGAGAGTGGAGTCTGGTGCCTCCCTGGCTCCTGGCGCTCTCTTTGACAGAGCTATTTCAGAGCTGTCATACCGGAAAACACACACACACATACACACACACACTCACGGGCCTGTAAATAGAGCAATAGACTATGATGGCCTTTAAGAAAGCTGGGTGGGAAGCTGGTCGGTTGGGATTGAGTTTCCGGATGGCATGCCAGACGAGGAAGATACGAAGATAGGATCCCCTGTTGAGTGCATGGAAGTGAGTCAAAGGGGACGAAGGGGAAGAGAGGACGAGAGATGACAGGAGACGATGACAGTGGACAGTTTCACAAAATCTCTATTAGTATTGTTTTTTCTGTATGTTGCACATCTCACAAACACAAGCAGCACACACACACACACACCTTTACAGCTAACATGCACTTTTAACTTTTGATGATACCAAAACTGAGGCCACAGGTTAGGAGAGAAAGTCCTCACCCAGAAGAACAGCATCAATGGTCAAGCGTTCAAAAGCAAAACCACTTGTGTTTTCCTGACAAGCGACCTCTTGTGGTCGTGTTGAAATCTGTGACAGTAAGTGACATGGCCTCCATTCAACATCCCTGTATTGTGAGGAACTATAACCTCCGCCAAGGAGGTAATGTTTTCCGTCCGTTTGTTGTTTGTTTGGTTGGTTTATCAGCAGGATTACACAAAAACAACCGAAGGGATTTCCATGGAACCTGGATGGAGGATGGGTCTCAGCCAAGAATAAACCCCATTTACTTTTGTGGTGGATCCAGATAAAAGGACACATCCATGAATATTTTCTGACTTTCTTTAATGTTGCTTTTTTTCAACATTTTCTAAGGGAATAATGTATTGATACTAAGTCACTGAGGCATATTTAAGTGGCTGGTTTCAATAAGTGAATACAAAAGGAGATCGTTGGGCCTTGGCGGAGGTATGCGCTCTACTGAGTGTGATCCTTTTTGTGATTTCTAAAGTAGCTGCATGGAAAATGAATGTGATTCATTCAGTTTTCAGATGTTGATGTTATTGTCTGGTGGTGGCCACAGTCTTCTGTACCAAGTAGCTTTAGTCACCCAGACAAGTCTTAATGATCAGAAAACACTCATACCAGTTGTTATTTTGGAAGCCAATCTACAAACTCTTAGATTATGACTAATACTAACTATACAGTCTACACACACGGTCAGTCTGCACGGTCGCTGTCACAAAGGCAGGGCAGGTCTTGGTCTCAGCTGGTCCCCTGAGGCCAGCTTATCAGCTCTCCCGCCTACACCTCTGCCTCTGAATGGAGCAGTGCCAGTTTTTATTGTTGTTCCGCGACAGTGAGGAAACTTTTGGAAGTGTTGGAGATCTGGAAGTGACTTATTTACCTGGACAAAAGCCACTTTCCACTAAGGAAAGAAGCATGTGTGCTTCCCTTGGACTTCAAGTAAGTGTAGGTTTGTGTACGCGGAGGCCAGTTTGTGAGTATCACTGAACCGCATTGAAATTGATGAAATCCCGTAACGTTATAACACTATTTCACTGTGTCCTTGCTGCAACACCTCAACATTGCCATGGTGACCCAGTGAGAGGGTTACATCATGCCTGTCAGATTATCGTTGCCAGTTCCTAAAGAGCCTCGGGAGACGCTTTGTGTCCCAACACCGATGTGGTAGGGACCAGAGGTTACTGTGTGCAGAGGTGAATGCTGCAGTGTGGGTGGTACATCATGTCAGAGACTTTGTGTCACACTTCAAATAACGTGTGTGGTAACAGCAGGTCCGCACCGTTGCACCTCACCACATCCAGAGTGTGTTATGAAACAGGATCCTTGACTGTATATAGGATACAAACCGGAGGGGAAAATACACACCCATCAGCATCCTCATCTGCATCTCAACAGTTCCTGTTTTTGGCAGCAACTATATAAGGTATCACTAATGTAAGAACACACACACACACACAGCACTGCCAAGCAAAGGAGGAAGGAGGGCTGTTGAGAACCTTTAAACAAAAAGACATTTTTAGAAAGGTCCTCTTGAGCGGGGAAACAAAGGGGGGAAGTGACATGACGTCGCACAGGAGGGAATCTGAGGGTCACCGGTGGCGTGACGGACACGCCTATGGAACAGTCTCACACATACACATTCACATGCTCATTTCGCATACACACACACTCTATAAACACAGCCAAGGTCCTTTTGCGCCGCTCTCAAAAATAGCCGCTTCCTCGCCTCCCTACACATTTGCTGATATTAGAATCATAAGGATGTTCCGTATCCACGTTCTCCACAAGGAATCCACTGCGTTTTGTCGAGGGATGTTTTGATTTTCCGTCCTGATCCACCTGCGAACCCGCGATAAACCTGTGATGTAACACGGAGGGAAGATCATGTAGGTTCTCACTCAGCAGACTAGCCAGACACAGTCGAATAATGTGCTGATACTGCCTTTATTATTGGCAGATATTAGAGGGGCAATATGTAAGAATTTTAGTTGAAAGCATTCCAAACTGAGCTAAGATTATCGACAGAATGTGAAGAAATAACAGTACTGATGTTATGACATAGACGACTGCACTGTGTTAGCATGCTAACCAGCTAGCCCGGGCCTGAAAACCTCTCTCTGTCCCAGCAGTCCAAAGCTCCTGTACCAGCAGTGTGAACACCAAGACTTCTTCGGTAGGCCGGCTAGTTGCACAGCTAACAACCCTATTTGTTGGCAGGATGAATTCAAGGTGGCCACTTGTTACGTATTGCCCCTTTAACCTGGGAATGATTATATCGTCCATCTGGTTGCTGAAACGAGATGCACACTCACTGCAACATGTTCCGCTCCAAATTGGACACGGTTGTGTTTACAGGAAGTGTTTACCGCACAACCAACCCACTTCCTTTGCATCTAAACATAGCTCAGGACAACACTGATGGACAATAATAGCACAGAACAGAACACTGGACTGTCTGTGATCACTATTTTGCTGACGCTGCCGTCAACAATATTAACGATTTGCACAGATCTGTAAGTGACTTCAACCTCAACACACCCACACACAGTTCAATAGGAAATGCAATCACAGCCTACAGCGCTGACATTTATTGAGAGAGAACTATTGATGACTATTGATTACTCTTAAGAGAGTGATGGGGAATTTCAGAGGCCGGCCTTTGTCTCACAAAAAACTCACACACACCCATTCATACACACACATACACACACACTCCCCTCACATCTGGTGCATGTTAGATCTCTTGCAGAGTGTATGAATCTCAAAAACCAGAGGGGGTAAAGCCATCAATCATGCCTCCCCTTCTCTCTGTATGACGCTTGAGGCTACAAGGGGAAGCACATTATTTGTGTTTACTGTAACATTAAAGGTAAAGCCGAAGCCTTTTTTTCCTGTTTCAACTCAGAATAGAACAAACAGGGGAGCCGCATGCTGGTAGGTCATACACAGAGTTTTAAATCACAGGGAGGGACTGTCATAGTCAACACGGTAACTCCGGGTAATCAGGGTAAGCTGGACTCTAGTCCGAGGGGTAAATATGGAGATTCGGTTACATGTGATTTGCAAAGGGCCATATAACTGCTTCTGGGGGAAACACGTAGCTGCTGTAACTCACTCACACACTCGCAAATGTATGTCGCATGTGTTTCAGCGGTGCATGGCTAATAACATTTTCTCATTGATCCCGATGTAAGGTCATGCTAGTCCTAACTCAATATGTGGACCGGTCCTCTATGTAACGGTAGACTCGGCTTCGATAGGATAATGAGGGTTTACAGAACGGGAGGAGGGAGGGTGTAAAATGTAATAAACAGCTACACACCACAGCAGAGAGTAAAAACAAGGATCCACGCGTGTGATCACTCCTCGATGGACATCACAGCTGATTACCCTTGGATTCAAACTCAGTATCACTTTAGGACAGGCGCTTAGTAATGGCAAACTCGCCTTCTTTAATATTCAGTCTTTGTTTGACATACAGTATTCAGTAAAGCTCTCCTCATGTCACTACATGTGCTTGCTGATGTTGGCACTCACCATTGTTCGATGGTGCAATGACGACTGCAGGGAGAGGCCTCGTGTGTGACGGGCTTCGTCACACAGACTTTTCATGTTACTCTGTCAGCCCCACTCAGCCTGGTTAACCACGTTATACAGAGCGAAACACAAAGCTGGTGTTGTAAGATTTATACACCATTTTGGAAACAATTCCATTTTGGGTTTTGTAACGATTTTTAATCTGGACGGACGTCTGAAACAGAGCGTTTACAAATACAACCATCTTTGTGTGGACATTTTCTTAGACACCAGTGTTAATCAGTGTGTGTGTGTGTTAAGTGTGGTGGTACAGGTAAAAGGCGGGTGGGTGGGGGGTTCTTGTTCTTGTGTTGTTGGACCCCAGAGAGATGTGTGGAAATGATATAACAAGTAGATAAAGCCTAGTCCAGTGTTGCACCAACACACCTGATCCAACTGAATGGGTTGTTAAAGAGCAGAGCTTGATTTTGAGCTGATAAATTGAATCAGGTGTGTTGTGGCAGGGAAACGTCTCGAACATGCAGGAAGTGGGGAGGAGCAGGGTCGAACAAACACTGGACTAGTGGAACCAGACAAGCAAGACATTCAGAAGACAGAAGCCAACAGGAACAGCTGATGTAGGTAAGCCGTAGCTTATAAAGAGCAGCAGGGATGATTTGTTTTCACAGGTTAACGCAGACGTTAGCGTCTATTGTGTCAAGTATATTGTCACCTGTCAAAGGGCTCAGGATGTCTTGATTTAATTCACACCTTGCCTGGGGACATACACTCACACATTTTGGCGCATGAGCAGCCTATTGATGACTGCTTTGAAAGTATGACATTTTGAATCCACACCAGAGCTCATCTAGGGTCAAAGTTAGGATGACTCAAATGAGGGTTCACGCTTAGTTTGACGATGACTCACATACAGGAAGACTGTTTTGTTTTTTTGGTCATGCACACCCAAAGACACCTACCGGTACGTGGTGTTGACTCTTCGACATGAAAAATGTTTCCAAATCATTAAAAACACATCGAGAAAGTTTGTGTGGGAGCCCGAAAAGACAGGAGAGAACCCCCTGATGTTTTTGGCAGACCGCGTCATGACCTGAGCATGGTTACTGCAGCACCACCAGCTTCAGACTGACCAGGTAGCCCAGCTGAGCCAGGTGCGGATGTGTTTATGTTCTCTGGGTAATTATGGCAAATATTATTGCAGCCTGCTGTTATTGCACTGTGCTTTTGCTGGTGCCGCTTAGCTTGGACAAATGGCCAAAGCTCATTCACACAGAGTGGGACGGGTTGGGAAAAAAGAGCAAGATCCCAGATGATTTGGTCCAGATCATCTAAACAATGTTGTTGTACAGAGCAGGACAAAGAGTTCAATGTACTGCTCAACTGATTTGATTATTCAATCTAAGATATATATTTTAAAAGCTCCTCCCCAGGTCTGTGTGTCTTTGTACAGTTTGTCCCTTGGCTTTCTCCCACCCTCACTGCTCATATTGCCCATAAGGAGAGGGAAATAAAAGCATGTCTAATCCAATGTTCTGTTGAATTTCTCTCACACACTGCTCACATGAACTCACGGGTAACACGAAGCAGAACATTTTCATGTCCTCAGTGAGACAGCTTTGAACTTGTTGCCATGCAAGCATATACATAAACGCTCTGTTCCACTTTAAAAAGGTTACGACGTAAGAAACGAGTGGAATTAAGAGAAAATTATAACATATACACTATCAGTCAAGAAATACAAGAAAAACATGATTATCAAAAACTGTGCATTGGTTTTCCAACAAGCAGCAGTGATGGCAAAAGCACCATCACCTTAATTTTTGGTATTTACGATACGTACTGTATATCAAATCACTTTGCTTTATAGTTTTATGACATTTGAGGCAATTATTTTTCATATTTCTACCATTTTTTAATATTTCTACCCTATATATTGATTCTCCATATATTATTGGATAACTTGTCTGTAAAGTCGTAATTTCAACACATTCATTGTTTCATTTCAAATGCCAAGAATATGGAACTTTACAAGCTTTTTTGTTTTCTTTGGCCTTTTATCGGCTTTTATTGATAGAAGGGTGTGTCATGGCAGCCAGATGAACGACTCCACTGGGACATCCACACTCAAACCTCACTCGCACAACCATCACTTGTTTATTCGCTTTTGAAAGACAGAATGAATCTTCTCCATAATGATGGTTTAGGTGTAACTGTCCCTTCTGCATGTGCCAGCAAGATCTCTGATCTCTGAGCCTGTAATCTCTTGTGATTGTTCAGTATCTCCTCTAAGCGCTGCACCTGTTTTTCGAGGGCCACCTTTAGCTCAATATTTATTTTCATGAGGACCTTCAGTTCCTCGCATTTGTCTTCTATCTGCAGATTGTCCTTTAGGGCCTTCCTACATCTCTTCCAAGCAACAGGAAATGATTTTGGCAGTGGGGTTTTGCGCTCACTTATGCACTTGATCTCCAATTTAAGCTTATTCATTTCTTTGGACAAAAGCACTATACGTTGCAGACAGGACTCTCTCTCTTCCTCCCAGGGCATCATACCCAGAGCGTCATTTTGCTCGTCCAGATCACCAAAGGATTCCGTTGGCACTTCTATCTCCTCTGTCGATGACATTGTCGTTAAGTGACATGACTCACTGATTTCTGAACCTGTGCTCTGTGTATCACTTCCTTGGTGCAAGTCGCTATTTTCTTGCAAAAGGTTCTCCTCCTGGCTTGTTTGGTCCTGGCTGGTGCTAGCTTGGCTGGACGCCTGGTTGTTCTCCTCTCTGTTCATGTCTCTGCGTTTGTTAGAGTCGGTGCTCTGTGTGTCACTTCCTTGTTCAGCAAATGAAACGTAAAAGAAATGTAAATGAAATGAGGCCTGTTGATGTTCTGTGATGATTTCAAAGCCTCAAAAGGCTTTGCTCTTTTAGAATGTCCAGCAACATTCTATAATATCGATGATGATGTCATAAATGATGTCATCATGATGTCACTGATCTTTTAGAGTGTTCCTCGGTTCTGATTGGTGGACTGATGTTATGCTCTTTCTGTTGAGTTTAACTGCTAATAAAGTCCAAGAACTGATACCTGACGCATACCACATGTCAAAAGGGTAGAGCAGGCGTCCCATGTCCTCGCTGCAGCGCCCTCGGGTTGGAGTCCCGGCCTGGCGCCCTTTGCTGCATGTCACTGCTCCTCTCTCAACCTGTTTCCTGTCATGTCTTCAGCTGTTCTATCAATAAAGCCAAAAATAAAAAAATAAAAAATGGTCAGCGAGGGAAAAAAAACCTCAATCCAGGCATCTGAAGTGCTGCCCACATCTCTGAAATTGTGAAAAAAAACACACACAAAAAACGTGAAGGACCAGAGGACCCGTGCTAGTGGTGTCAACACTAATTCTCCAGCTAGGCTAATTAAGCTTTATAGTTAGCAGCAGTTACCCTCTCGAGTGGTATGCTGCCTCTGTTTGTTCGTCCTTATTGGAAATTAGCAAAAATAGAATCATCATTTTTGGTAAGGGGATCAAAGGTAGATCTGTGAAGAAGTAAGGGATTTACATTGTTGTTTTTTGTCTGACGGTGTAACATGAGCGCTGTTAACAACTGAAAGTAAGCTAGTGTGGTTCAGCAGACTCAAAAACAAACCTATTTCTTGTAGTCGGAGATGACTGAAAATAAATAATTGGCTTCTCAACTGTGGTTGTACAGCCAGGAGCTCTGTTAGAAATATCTGTGTTTAACTTTAGTTTTCTGGAAGTGAGACTTTCTGCAGCCAAGATTCATGCAGTCTAAAGTCTACAGCACAAATTCCATTTGTAATCCATGTAGAACAACAACCATGGAAGGCTCAACAGCAATATAGAGGTTGTCAGTAAATCTAAAAACAAGTCTATACAGTTGGTCCATTGTATCTCTGCATGACAAAAAGAATGGGGAATCTTTGCATGTGTCATGTTGAGAGCTGAGCTAAGATGGTGTTGTGTAGTTTGAGTGATTTTCTGTTTCTGAACTCTCGTCTTCGGGACGGCCTTTGGGGCCGTCAGACCAAGATGAGTCAACTCTGTACTTTTATGGCTTCCGGCTACTTATTACTCATTTGGATGAGCTAATGCACACATGCTGAAAGGAAAAGCACAAACACACATGCACACACACTGAGAGACCATGGCACAAAAGCCCTTTCGGAGAAACTTTCTGAATTGCGAGTTAACTGTGAACTATTGACATTTCATTCTCGATAAACAGGATGTGACTTGTTAAATAAGCCACTGTCCTCGCCATAAATTCCCTTCACGTCTCAAACATGGTGGTCTCAGATACACAAGCAAAAAAAAAAAAAGAAGAGATAATGGCTGACACCCTGTATATTATGGAATTCATTTTAGATTCTTTGGCATTCTTAGCAGACAGAATTTAAAATAAGTGTTACAGATCTCATACAAACGATGGCTTTTGAAGTAGAAATGTTGGATTTCGGCCACTTGAGGAAGGGCAACAACCTGTCAACAGACCACTGGCAACTTGTAGTTATGTTAAAAATGCAAGCAAACAAATTCCCCATTAAACATCTTTAATTTGGAGTCATGTTTCTGGTGACCTTGTAACTGAAAGCAAGTCCAATACTCACCTACTTATTTGCTCGGTTTTGGTCTCCACCACCAAAAAAAACAATATCTGGCTGTTTATCGATGAAATGCACCACTATAAATGTTTGTCTGCCATTTGGTGCTGGTAAGGTTGGTTTATCAGAGCTTTGTTCCTGGAAAAAAGCTCCAATTGTGTCTACGTGATACTGAACCAAAACCTAAAATTACAGGCCGTAAAAAATGAAACATAAGCTAAAACACTCCGTAGAGCTGAGGGACACTGAGTCGAGTGATGATTCCATTTGGGTTAATAAACACAACAAAACAACATCTTTGACATGTAGCTCTCTTCATTGTTAATATGAAAATACGTAATACTTAATTTTAAAATATACGACCTTTAGCCAGTCAAACAATTAGCTCACATTATCAACAGAGTTTGAAGACCACAGTGCTGACGTTATGTCGAAGTCTTCTATGTACTGTGTTGCAGAAATATCTGCAGAAGTAAGCATGTTACCCCAGGCAGCCCCGGCTATCCTGTGTTATAAACTTTGTACTGCAAGAGGTGATCTGACAGTTCCCCATAGTTTCAGCTAGAAGATGTAGTAATGTAACAAGTCCAGTATCGTGAGCAGCTGTTCATGGTTATGCTGCCCCCTATAGTTTTAGAGCTACCTTTGAATTCTGTCCATCTTTTAATGTTAAAGGTAATGAAATTACGCCACTCAAAATGTGTTTCTTCAAGTATGCATGTCATATATCACATTACAAAGTGTCTAAAACAGCTTAGGCGTACATGTTATTCTCCAATCTTAGCACATTGACATGTTTTTCACATAACATTATTATATAATAACAAGAAGTCCTCGTCTCCTGAAGTGTCCAGCACTTCCATCATCATGACAGATATTTGAGGCGCTTTGTGTATGAACTGCCATGTGTTGTCAGTGTCAATGTGTGGGCTACAAACACACTCACAGACACACTGATGGCTCTGGTGCCACAGAGTCTGAGTGGGGTTGTAATGGGGGTCTGAGATGATGCTGCGTCCGTTTAGACATGGTGCTGCACATGAAAGCTAGGCTCTTCACAGAAAGTTAAAATGGCAACACAGACAAGAGGCAGCACGCAGGGAGACACACCAGGACTAAACCAATATCACATTTTAACCGGAATGAAGCAGGACAGTTCTCAGGTGTTGCTGGTTATGACTTCCTGCAGAGACAGGATCCTCAGTCCACTTCTAAGCCCCAGGAGCAGAGCTGGATCTGAGGCTGGAGCTAGAGTCTGGCACCCTGTCTCTCCCACCTGCTGAGACTGACTGGGCTCCGTTTCCCATCCAGAAGGACACGGCAACCACGGTTTTGTCCCACCATCTCATCTGGACTCATTTTAGATTTTTAATAATGGAGTGTTGGTATAATCAAAATTGATCATCTAGCGTTGGTCAAAGCGTTCCAAGAATGACATACCTGACTGATGCTGGCCTTAGGGTTCGAGTTTCAAAGGAGTCACATGTCACATGTAGGGTTTGTGCGTGTTCCTGCGTCCTCACATGTGTGCATATGATGAAGGTGTGAGTGGTGGAGGGAAGTGAATGATCACAGTGCCAAACGTTGACCTCATGTGGCTCCTCATGCCCTTCACTGAGAAGGTATTTGAAGTTTGACTCAGACCCTCAGATCTCACATGTGGCTTGTGTTTGCACCGAAATACCTCCCAGATCTATTGGCTGCTTTGAAATGGATGTAAACATGAACCTCTTTGCCATTTATCTCAGGCCATTTGGCTGTCTTTATAGTGTCACTGCTTTACAGGGGCATAGGAGGGTGTTTAACTTGTCTCGGGGTGCAGTTATGGAGGCCTGTTTATCCCATCACTGACTGAGTGTGTGAAAGTGAGTGAAAGACAAAGGGATGGAGTGAGATTGCTCAACACTACCAAGTGTGTTGACATTACACAATTAAGTGAAATGCTAACTTTGAGTAAATTCGAAAAACACAGAACAAATGTGGTTAGAAAATGACTTTTTGAGGGTCCTTGTTCGCTCCCATTCATGAACACAGGCGAGCAGAAATTTCCCAAACTTCGTGCTTGCTTGTAGGTTACACAACACTGTGGTGTGGCAAGCTGCCCTGTTATTGTTAACTGGCCCAGTCTCCACTTCTGACTTATGGAGAAAACAGCTCCTTTGCTGCAGCTGCTGACGGACATGTCTTCGATACTTTCTCAGTCACATTTCCTGGAAGCTCCTGAGGGCTGTCAGGCCAAATCAATGTCAGGCCTTTATCATTTCGAAAAGATCAGAATTGGAATAATTTCTTTGTTGAGTTTGGTCTATTTTGTCCATCTTGTGTAATCTGGACTTTAAGTTGATTATGTCTCTACATTGAAGCCAGTCGAAATCACTCCTATGTAACTGATACATAAACTGGCATTGTGTGTGACATATGTAAAGATATATTTATGCATTGTCTAAGCCTTGTATGTGTTTCAGTGCGTGCTGGAAAGGGGATGAGGTTCACAAGATCATTTATAGAGCGTATTTGCAGAGGGCTCATTGTCTGCACAAAGTCCCCTGCTGTTTGTGGTCTATTTCAACTGTAGGAATCCACATTCACATCGTGGATCTGGATCGTAAATGACAATGGGCAGTGAAAAGAGAGCCGTCGTTTCTGAGAAACAGAGGCATAACTTTTTGGGTTATTACAGTAATCAGCTGAAGAAATATCTTGCTGGTCACTGAGTGTGGATGAAAAATCCTTAGTCTGAATTTAAATAGGGTCAAACATGCTTGTGTTAAATTACTGAGGATGGAGAAACACTATAAAGACTAAAGTGATGAACCAGGTGTTAGGTAATGATTCTGCAAGGTCTGATAAAACTTTTTCGCTTGAATGCTCCACTTTACTATCACTTAACCATAATTAACAGAGATTGGATTTCACTTTGACAGTGACAGTCTCTGATAGATGAGACTTAAAGGTTCTATGTCTACAAGCAATCATTGAAAAGGCTCTATGTAACAATTTGTAGCAATTTACACGTATTAATCATGATTTTTTTTTGGCCCATACCTGAGCAAATTGTAACATGACATGAAAAACGCGACAGTCCAAAGGTTCGGACTTTATGCATGTTCTCAAGTGCCTCATCTCACTGCCTGTCTCCATTCCACTAACAGAGAGCAACATTTGCTAAGTAGTAGTAGTCGTTTAGAAATGGACCACTAACAACACAGAAAGTCCACAGAGCACTTAAGAATTAGTTGGACATTTTCGGAAAAAGGTTTTTTTGCCTTCTTTCCGAGAGTTAGATGAAAAGATTGATACGAATCCCATGTTTGCATGTTAAATTTAACGGTACAGCCAGCAGGTGATTAGCTTAGCTTAGCACAAAGACAGGAAACAGCTAGCCTGGTCCTAGAAAAGGGTAGTCTTAAGCCTGGTTTATGCTTCTGCGTTGCAGCGACGGTGTAGCGACGTCGTCGCCCCTACGCCGTCATTGAGCATTCAAAGTTCTGCGTCGAGGAACGCGTTGTTCGGATTCCTTGGTTTTCTTCCGGTCAGACAGTAAACCATGGCAACTGAGATGGAGCGGGTGTTTTTGGAGATGGAGCTCGTGGATATTGAACAACAAATGCTGTTATTACAATGCTGTTATGTTGAAGCGCAGGCGACACAGAAGACATTTGCGGAGGTGGTCTGTCCAACCAATCACAGTCCTTGCTGTTTGCGTCTCGACGCGTCAACGTGACGCGTAGTCAGGATTTTTTGGAGGCGCACGTCAGGCTACAGCGTAGGGTCCGCGCAGGGGTCTGCGTCGACGACGTAGCTACGCCGTCGCCACGACGCAGAAGCATAAATCAGGCTTAACTCACCATATGTAGTTGTGGGTATAAACCTGCCATTGGACGCCTACTTACTCCTCTTCCGCTATCTGCATGTTGCAGTTCTCAAATCCCGGTCACTATGGGGAACACAACAACATCCAAGCTAGCTTCCCTAATGTTTGCCTGCTTGCTAACAGTACAGACCTAAAAAGCTAGCAGCTCTTACCTTTTCTTTTATGGAGATGTAGCCATTTTACAGACAGGACTCACCTCTTCACAAGACGAATAAGTTCTCCCTGTAACTATTTTTCAGGGCCACCATCGCTGCATCCTGGGTTTAGCTCCGCCCAAGAGGATTGTGATTGGTTTGAAGGTACAATTTGTGAGAATTTTAGTCGCACATTCAAAACTTAACTAGAACTATGAACAGAAAATAAAGAAGAACAGTTTTGTCATTCTGATATCTGAGTATTGCGTTGCTAACACCTACTGAAGTTAACTAGCCAGCTAACTAGCTTATCTCGGTCTAAAGCTCCTGTGCTAACAGTGCAAACAACAACACTCCTTCGGTTGCTCCGAGCTCCCAACAATCAGCTTGTCCTTATTACGAATTTGATGAGATATCAATTCTTACATATTGCATCGCATATAGTGCATTTTTCCCTTTTTTACCAGAATGATATAAGTACAGACATTTCTCCATCTGGCTATGTGAGACTAGTCCAAAGATAAAGACAATCTGCCTGTCTGTTCTTCTTTAGCTCATTATTTAATACCTTATATCTCATTTGTTTAAGCCATACAAAAAAACAACAACAAAGAAACAAAATGACATGTTGGGGGGTCACGCAGACTTCCTGAAATCTTGTCGTCACTGTGACTCACGACCGAGTTACGCTGCTAAAACTGCATTAAACTAGACAAACTGCATAGATACAGCACACATACACACACACACAGAAACATATGGGAATACTCCTAATCAGAAAACATTTCCAATTATCAAAACCATGAAATCGTTACACACTTAATCATTTGCTCTCAACGCGGGCGTGTCTGCTGGATGATGCTTCAAAGTAAAGTCTCCACACGCATACATGGCAGCACGTGGGAACACTTTCCTTATTACGTCTTGACTGGAAATATATGGAAAAGAAGATAAAGAAACGCTGCTGTGATGACGATCATCCCTGTATAGTTTACTAATGACTAAATCAACTCAAGTGGCAACGTCATTTTTGACGTATATTTCTTTTGTTTTACTGCTTCCTTTTCTGTACAGGCGACTCCTTAGAATAACAGCCCTTTCTTTGGAAAAAATGAATTCTTTATGATGGAGAGGAGATGGTGGGATGTAGAAATGTGTTGACCACATCTTCTAATACCATGCATCACAACTTGATTAACCCGTTGACTTCTACATTACGTGCAGGCCTCACTTCAAATCATTAGCAATTCTTGCATCTGTACTTTCCATCCACCCGGTCTTAAAACCACTAATACACACTCATACAGAATTTAATAAGTCTCCACACCCAAAGTATATTGCTGCAGTACGTTCTGGTTTTGCATCACTTCCCAAGCAGAATAATATAAGCAAGGTTTACCTATGATTACTATGTTACCTTCTCTGCTCTGTGTTAGTGCCTCTTGGCACTCACATGCAGCTTTCAGAAAACAACCCCAAAATCATTTAATAGACCTGATTTGAGGGCCTTTGGGAAGGGAGCTGGATTTATGCCCCAGGGCCCTGGAAAAAGGCAGAGATGGAAGGATCAGTTTAACAGTAAATAATGTTACAGTATGAATAATGAGCTCCCTCTGTGCCGGGGCCTCAACCAGACTAATGACAGAGACCTGTTTTAGATTAGGTCTTGCACAAACACACATGCACACATGTGCATGACCCAAAACACACAAATCCACGTAGGCTCAGGAGGGAGGTCCTGTCAGTTTGGATAATCCCTTGCCCACAGCAAAAAGAGCTCTAGGTTCTGCTCTTGGACAGCTAATATAAAAGGAGGAAACAAAGGAAGCAGAGGGCATCACACACATCTTTAGTTGCACATTAACTTTCCTTTGAATTGTCAAGTATGTCTAATCTGTTCCTTTCTGCTGGTCTCACTCTTCCACTTCTGATATGGTTGAAACTCAGACCTTGTTCAGCAGTGGATCAGTTTTTCCAGAGTTATACAATATTTGTTACATCCACAGTGCATCTATTCAAGTCTCTTTCACGGTGCAGGTCTGCCATCTGCTGTCAGATGAAGTTTCAATTTAAGTAATTAGTCATGCAGTGATATGCACATCATGGTTTATTTACAGAAAAACTCCAGTTGTCAGTGTCAATATCTCAGGATAGACGTAATACACAATAATTCATATCAAATATCTTTCTTTTGAATGTGCACACTTTAAATCCAATCTACAAAGATTGTAGTGTGATTTCCAGCTGCTCTCTACACAGTAGTTTTTTATCATAACACAAGTTATAATTTAAGCGGTTTGTGGAACCGTTTGCCCAAAATATACATTCGTAACAACAAAGCCCAACATAGATGTCAGGTTACCATTTCTATTTCTGTCTGTCAATAGGTCGGTGGCCTGAAAAGCTCAGTATTAAAGAGGGCTGGGACATTTTTACACAGATCTATGAGCATGCTTCATCAATAACGTATCTTCATCTGACAAAGGTGTTGTTATATACTCCAGTGGTATAAGTCTCTGTCAATCTGCTGCGTTTCTTTTTGTTTAGTAGCAAATTAGTATATTCTGATTCCATCATTCAGTTAGGATATGCTGATAATTAGCATGTGCATCTGTAAAAGAACGTGGGTATACAACCATACACACTCATGGCTGCACAACTGCTGCCAAAACCAGTGATACAGGAGTTAAATCTAAGCCAAGCACTGCAGTACTAATTCATGTGCCTTCAGCTGCTTCCTCCGTGGTCGTTTCTTGGTGTCTAAGTGGCTCTGAGTGTTTGTTGTTTCAGTCTCAGTTCACATCCTCCCCGCAGCTCCTGGCGCTGCTGGCAGGGGGAGAGGAAGGCATGGCCGAGTTGGGTTAAAGAAGGTGAAAAGGCACCCCAACCTTCAGTCTGCCTCTTATATCCCCTCATCGCTTCTCCAGTTTTTTGAATCTGGCCTCTGTAAAGATAATTAAAGACAAGAACTCAATCACTCTGCAGATCAAATGCAACATAATCAGATGACGTCTCTTTGGAAGCTCCAATGTAGATAAACTGAAGCAGGGAACTGTCTGTGGTGTCAGAGCGCCATCTGCTGGTGGAATTCATAGTGTCGCGCAATATGACCTGACACAGACAGCTGTGCTATCATTAGTCTGTGCCCCACATACGAGACAAAAGAGACTAAAACAGCTCAAAACAGCTCAGCATTCAGAATCTCAGAAAAGGTGGCGACATGCACCTTTAAAGTTGGTTTGCAATCTACCAATAAATAAGTAAACAGAATCCAAATGTCGACTTGACTACAATAATCACTGCATTTGATTACCACTCTATCGCCTATACCTCTATATTATTTCTGGCTTTCATGATTCAAGAAACATTTTGATAATTATTTTACATATTTATAATTAGTTATTTTTGATTTATCAGTCCGCAATTGTAAAAAACAATTGTGGATAATTGAAACATTGAATTTTGGTGGGTTTTTTTTACAGTTTCAGAGGACGACAGTATGATTGTAACTTGCAATACAAGTTCCAGTAGAAGGGGGAAAGTCTCTAAGTTCAAACACAACAGATTTTATTAGAGTTCTGGATTATTAAATCATCTACTACATCTTAGCCTTTCTTACCCTCAGGTGTGCATAAACTACAGGCTAGGAAACCATTTCTAAAATGCAAAAATAAAGTAATATCAGTTATGTTATCAGTATCGGCCAGAAGACGCATGTACAATATTGGTTATCAGTATCATGTATACCTGCATAATACATGCACCTTTCCGTAGACTAATTGTCTTACCTAGTTTCTTGGAGTATGCGTCCAGTTTGTAAGCGGCCTGTTCAAGTGAAGACACTTGCTCCTCGATCTGATTTATCTGGTCCAAGTAGGGCTGTAGGCTCGCATCTGAAGGAAACACACATACCAGTCAGATGTCCATACTCCAGCACTATAAATAATGTATCTACTAGAATCACAGAAAAGATATGACACAGGGTTTTCTTGCAGATAATGCATCACACACTCACACTTGTTGTTGAGATCCTGCAGGTTACGGCTGATATTGATGCTGATGTCCTTCATCTCCATGTACTTCAGACTGGTAAGCTTGTTCATGTTCTCCAGCAGCCGGTAATCCTCACAAGTAGCTGAACATGTAACGACGTGAAGGGGGAGAATATGCATGAGATAAAATAAAACAGGGATAGAGAGGTAAACATGAAAAAAGCAGTAAATCACTGCTATGACTGAGAATAACGGTGAACATGGTAAAATATGAGATAAGGGATTAAGAGTGCAATATGTTATCTGACCTGTCAGTTCTCCCTGCAGGAAGACGGACATCTTATCAAACATATCAGTGCACAGCTCATTGATATCAGGCTCTGCAGGCTCCACAGCCTCCTCTGCTGTTTCCACACCACCATCACCTGACCACAAGCATTAAGAGCAGGATGAACAACACGAAACACAGCTTCGACAGTCCACTTAAAACAATAAATGTTCCCACTATTAAAAAAAAACAGTAAAGCCAAGTATTGAAAAATACAGAAAAATACTGTAAAACAGTCAAATTCAAACTAGAACGCATCAATTGGTTGATGAATGCTACGTTAGCATTAGCGAGCTACGGAAGCTGCAAGGAGCCATCTCTCACTGTTTGTACTGGGCTTTTTGGGAATGACCGCCGGGGTTTCCGCCACAACCTCCGGCCCTTCTCCCTGAGAGGTGCTGCTACTGCTCACGACCGGGTTCAGAGCCGCCAAGTGGGCCGCTGGCGCCCTGGAGATGCTGTCCATTGCTGCAGCGTCGTCGCCAGTTGCAGCCATTTTGTTCCTGTTTTGACTTTCTCCTTTGTCACATGAGCTGAGTGTTCACGTGACGTCCGCCCGCCGCCACAACCACCACCCCTACTCGCGCGCACTGCCACGCCCTTCTGTTGTGTGACTGTGAGGATTTAATGGATAATTACAGTCAGACGTGTTTAAAACCACTTGTTTTAATAAACGTTTATGCTATTACCAAACTACTGATTTATAATTATATGTTTAAATTTGTACTCAGTTGTTTCATTGTTGATTGATCATCAATGGCTACTTCAAAATAGTAATTAATTGTCCACTAGAAAATAAAACACAGAAGTACACTTGTGTCAAGTAAGAGGTCTTGATTGGCGTTGGTCTTCTGTATGTAGGTGTTATGAAGGCTGCGGTGTGCCAGCAGAATAATTACAGACTGTTTATATAGTCTCAAAGTACAATAAACACAATAAAAAAAATAATTTAAGTATCCAGTTTATAAAATTGCCTTTCCAATTTGTTTTATAGAGGCTTTTGAATATAAATGTGTTGTTCCAGTAATGTGCCTGCAAGTTATAAAGTCAGATTTTTAAAATGTACTGTCTGTCATACTGTAAAAGGGGTGCTGTAGAATAACACTACAATAACCATTATTTATTTATTCATTAATCTTTTTTAGTGCTGATGGTACAAAATACATAAATGATCACAGATTAAGTGATATTATTCAAGAAAAGATGCATCTAAAGTCGACAGGGCATTTGTGAGCGATGATAAATCAGTGCTATTTACAATGTACGGTCTTTTGTCTAACAAAACTCAATAAAATGTGTGTTCTGAGTTAAAGTTTATGCATTAAGTTACTTTATTGTCTATGATCTAATGATATCCTGACACAAAAGCCACAGGTTCCTTCCAAACCTTTAGTTTTGATCATCATGGATCCTAAATTGGACCCCAAAATTACATTATTGTTTCCTAGTAAGTTCACCACAATATGTAACTACAAGAGGTCAGGCTTCCTCACATGCTTAAGTTTATGTTTTGTTCCCCAATAAAGAAACAATTTTAATTCCCTAAAGTTGATTGTTTTGTAACATAATTTCATGTGTATTTATGACAGTTCCTCGTCTCATCTGAAATAATAAGTGATCCTTTTCTCAGCAGCTAAACTGCCTCTGTTGGAACAGAGTTTCTTTGTCACACTTGGCCCGACAAGTTTGTGCTATTTTCAGAAATCTTCGCTGAAATAGCCTTTACTGGGAGATTTATTTCCCTTATGCATTTTTTAACGAGGTTACACCATCATCACTGTGAAGCCAATTTCTGCCAGAGACATTAAAGATATTTCTTCATAAATTATGCAAAAATCACAGTTTGGTCACAATCTCATCAAAAAAAAAAATGGCTTTCTATTTTATTTTTTGTTCCTGGCATCAATGGGCTTCCGCAGATAATTAACAGATCCGACAGTACAAATGTTAATTAGTAATTAACCCTAGAAATCATTAAATTTCTAGGAATTTTCATTGCGCGCGCTCCCGCGAGGAGCATGCAGTTTCCCGGCGGACAGAAGTCGCCATAACACCTGTGTCGGCGCTGTTGTGGGGGAAGCCAGATCGTGACAGGCTAGCAGCAGTCGACTGTAAACATGGCGGCGTGCACAGCTACAGGGCTGTGCCGAACACCCCGTTACTATTAGCCTGCGAGACGGAGACACCCCGAAAATGGAGACCGAAGAGGAGCAGCACATAACCACGCTCCTCTGCATGGGCTTCCCGGACCCCGACGTGATACGGAAAGCGCTCCGGCTGGCGAAGAACGATATCAACGAGGCAGTGGCGCTCCTGACAAACGAAAGCCCCGGACTCGGGTATGGATACGAGCCGATGGAGAGCGGGCCTTCACCCGGCTTGGGCACGAGTGGAGACGGGGAAACCAGCGGGCGCACCGGGACTGGAGGATTCGACCCCCCGCCCGCATACCACGATGTAGTGGACAGCGAGGTAAGAACAACTTTTGCGTTTGACCGAGCATCCACTGATGAGGGAGCGAGGGAGGTGAACACATTGTAAGTTACTGGTGGGAGAGAGTGGGCTCGCCCATTTAACTAGCTAAACTTAGCGGCTCCATGCTAACATGCACCGAGCCCAACGTGAGCTGTCAGAGCAGGAGCTGAAATCACCCTCCACTCCTCCGGGACTGTGCATGTCACTGGCCCATAGTGGCCACAGAATTGTCTGCTAACTTCAAGCTAAGATGCTCAATTTATGGAGGAGAAAAAGCTATTCTAAACTTACAAGCTAACCCAGCTAGCTACCGATAGTAGCTGGCTAGCTAACGGTAGTTGGGGAGTTGAACGCGCCAGTGACTGGACAAGGTGTGCACAGGGGGCATCACTGTGGGGGAATGCGCTCAGATATTTAATCAGGGGGGTTCTGTGATAGTAGGTCAGCGGTTCTGTCAGCTATCATGCCGACAGCTGGCTGGATCTATTCGGTCTGCTTTGCAGAGGTTAGCCGGAGTTAGCTGGCCGGTTGGATGACAGCGTCAACCGTGCACAGCTCCCACCGAGATTGCAGTCCACTCGAACCGGACTCAGAAGGGGTTTCGCAATGTCTTTGACATACGTGGCCATTTTGATCTTTCTTTTGTCAACATTTCCAGCTTTAAAAAAAACTGTTTCATGTCTACATGCCTGAAATTCCTCGCAAAGCATGTCAGTAAGGCCCAGTGGCATTTGATGCTGCAAGGCTTGCCACTGGCTCCCCTACAGCCATATGACAGTTGTCAGTGATTTACCTGCAGGTCTTATCATTTGGTCCTAAATCCCCGTGCATATGTGTTGTAATAACAGTAAACTACATGTAGCCAGCTGTACGTACAGTACAAGTCAGGGCAGGATGGCTTTGACTGACACCTCCAGGCTGATTCTCTTCAGCAACTTGACCTCAAACCTGTTGCTTTCCCAGATCTTCTAAAATCGTGCAGTGCTTTCTTAGAAAGCCACAAATCATTTGATCTGTAAGATTGTTTATCCAGGCTTTTTTTTTAACCACTTGTTGTTTTTCATTTGATGGCAATGCTGTTTGAGCTGCTGTGATTATGGGCCAGCTGAACAATTACAAATCTCTGCTCTGGTCTTAATATCTACGGTCCAATCCATTCACATCTTCCTGCTCCTCTAACTTCCTCACTATTGTAGATGTAGGCCGTAACAGTGAGTGTAGTATAAATGACAATTGACATTTACAGCATGCAGAAAATAGCACACACTTGCAGTTCACTGTAAATAACAAGCCTATTTTTTTTTTCTAAATGTGCCAATAATGGTGTTGTCACATAGTAATTCAGCCCAAAGGGACTCATCCCTTCAGTTCTTTAAATCTCTCCAGCAGCTGCCAACATTATCTTTACTATATGTGCAGACATACAGTATGTGACACATGCCAAAGAAGTGTAATTTGAACCTATATTTCCATCTGTCCCAACTTGTCTAATGCGTGATTGTTGCATGCTTTTGCTCTGTCTGCTCATTTATATCATAGCGACATTAACTTCTGTCAGTCCTGACACAAATATGGAATAAGCCCCAAAGATGAAAGTGCTTTATTTGCTTTCCTTTCTTCCTCTGTCTCCCTTGTTTGTGCTTCAGAGGCGTGTCATAGGTCTTTGGCCTCATGTTATGCTCCTAAATATAGCCCCCCAGTCTCCCTGACACACACAAACACATTGCAGTTTTTTTGCAGGGGGTCCCAGGAGGGTTGCAGGGTGCATAGTAACAGAGTGGCGCTGAGTTACCTCATCGCCTCGCACAACCAAACACATGCATGCTGTGCCTTTGAGACCCGAAGCATTGCCCCACAAGGCTGGAAACAGTTGAGCGCTGTGCAGCTTATTTGCATGTTTATTCTCCTGCTTGTTGATTATTTGTAGGAGGATCTGTATACTGTAATCAGATTTTATACCCAGATTTTCAGTTGGTTCTGGAAATCCTGCCAGTAATGAAATGGCTCTTCTAGTCTTTGAACCTAGTGCTCTCTAAGCCCGGTGTTAGGTTAGCCTCTCTCTCTCCCTCTCTCCCTCTCTTTCCTTCCTCTCATCCATCTGTCTGTCATTTCTAATTTTCTTCGAAAGGGAAGGGATGAAATATGATGCTTCTCTGCTTTCTGCTTCCCTTCCCTCCATCCTGTTCTCCTCCTTCTTTATGTCCAATCAATCACAATATATGTATCAGTATGCTGAGCAGTAAAACATGTGCTAGACACATTCATATTGATGTTCTCAAAATGGTAAGACTTGATCTAACTATTTATACTTTGCCGTGCCCGCTAACAACATGGACAAATGAGCTGTAGGCTAATAGTTTTGGTCACTTACAATGTATTGAGAGCTGATTCCCAGGCCGGCAAAGCCTTCATAGAGAGCAATATAAGTGGACATACCGTAGTGTTGCTTTGTAAGTATGTTCCACTGAGCTTTCAGAGGAGGGAGTTCTGCAGTTTGATCATAAATATTCACATAACTTCATGAATATGTAAACAACTTTATGATGTAAATAATTCAAAAATCCTTTGTCTGCTGTTGCTTTCACCACACGGACTCACAGACTTTACTGCCGCTAGCAGTCAAAGACTGCACCTAAGCTAGGCGTTTTGGACCATAGATGCAGGAGGTAAAACGTTTACTTTGAACTTCCATTTCATCTGTTTAGATATGGCTGCCGTAAAAAAAATCTTAGCATCATCCTGCTAACATGAAAGTGTCATGTCGTGGCAACGTTTTCATTACATTTGACTTTAGCTCTCACACCCTGTCTTACACATGACAACCCTTTCGCATGGTGAAACATTTGAAAACAAGCGCCTGTCTGGACTTGTTTGGAGAGCTTCTTCGAGGAAAGAGATGGACAAAAAGATGAAGAGATGGAGGGCAGATCGCTGAGGAGAGGACACACTTTCCTAATGCCGGCTGCTATCGCTCTTCTCCCAGAGGGAGGAAACGAATCGGGCATCATCCTGTCTGACTTTCACATTGCCTGAGGACATTTGGATTATCCTTGCGCAGAGGACAGGGGTGTCAAAAAACAATGGTCGAAGCGGGGACCAGCTGTGTGAGATTTGTCACCCAGTGCATTAGGTTGTAATTTAGTAATTTATGTGTGTTTTACAGAGGAGCAATGATGAGAATGGGAACTGCTCCGGGGGCAGCATGGAGTTTCCCACCACCAACTTGTACGAGCTGGAGAGTCGAGTCTTCACGGACCACTGGTCGATACCTTACAAGAGGGAGGAGTCCCTGGGCAAGTGTCTTATCGCGTCCACCTGCCTCGCCCGGCACGGTAAGACCATGTTTGTGAGGGATGAATTTATTTTTTTTTGTCTGCTTTCAACTAAATGCTCTCAATCTGCGTAATTGTGTAGGCAGCATGTTTCGTTTGGACCGTTGGGTGTTATTCACATGTTGTTATTTTGGACACTTATATCACATGGCTCAATCTGTAGCTCTGATGTCACAGCCAATTTTTGTCCATTTTTAGACATTGCATGAATTTTTGAATCCAACATTTCCCTCTCTGCCAGGTCTCGCTGATGCTGATGAGAACTGCAAGCGGTTCATAGACCGCTGCATGCCGGAGGCCTTTAAAAAGGTGAGCAGTGAAGACCCAGACATATAAGTGATTGTGTAGCACTTTATTAGTAAACATACACTGTGCCAACTTTCCTCCTTTGTGTCTGTTTTGTTCATTGTCGCCAGTTGCTGACCAGCAGTGCCGTGCACAAATGGGGCACAGAGATTCACGAGGGGATCTACAACATGCTCATGCTGCTGGTGGAGCTGGTTGCAGAGAGGGTCAAGCAGGACCCCGTACCTATAAACCTGATGGGAGTCCTGACTATGGTGCGTTTTCTTACTGCGTCACTGTTAATATTTGCCTCTTGGTTTTTGAAATCTTTCTTGAAATATATTTTAACTTTGAAGTAAATAAACGACCCTTGAAATCGGCTTAAATCGATAAGCGGAAAACCTATAATTAATGCCAAGGACACATTGCCTGCGTTAGCAGCACTTTCGCAGCGGAGCCTCTTACTTTCCATTCCAGCTTCTCGCCTTTTTCTTCTGCATTGCAAGCAGTTCGCAGGAAAAGTAGAGAGTGCAGATTATCTTTTTATAGTCATATGGATACTTAGCAGTGATCATAGCCACAGTCTCAATGTCTGTATCTGTATAATATGTCACAGACAGGGGAAAAAAAAAACATAAAAGGCAAAATCCTTGTAGAAAGATACGGCTGGCAGTGGCTGTGCTACAGAAGCGAGGCGGTCCGTGTGGACACGCATGTGAGCATCAGAGATGCAGCCACATTGCTCATTCTGGCAGTGTGTTCCAGGCATAACAAATCTCCAAGTAATTGCAGCCAAGTTTAAATTAAAATGTTGAATCAGTCGATATTACATGGCGGATGATCATTTATGATAATTGCTTTGAATGTGCATTCTTATTGCAATGGTAAAATCTTATTATAAACGGTGACAATAAAGCGTGCTCTGAATCAACAGATAACAGTTTGTTTTATTACTTGAGTAAAAGTTAAGATATTGTGTTAAAAGTTTGCAAAGTAACTAATAACCAAAGTTATCAAATAAATGTAGTGAAGTAAAAGTACAATATTTGCCTCTAAAATGTAGTGGAGTGGAAGTATGAAGGAGGAGGAGTGGAGAAAATGTAAATACTCAAGTAAAGTACGAGTGTAGTACTTTAGTAGATGAAAATAGTTACATAACATCACTGTCTTTAAGTTAATCCACATCTGTGTATAATTGGGGAATCTGTACATTTATATACAAGTATTTGTCTACTTTTAACAAGAAATGCTCGTTCAGTTTTTAAGAAATCAGGCATCATGTATAAATATGTCAGGAGTAATGTACATATTTATGTTCTTTGTCTTTAATCTTGTGTTCAGGCCTTCAACCCTGACAATGAGTACCATTTTAAAAACCGCATGAAAGCCTGTCAGAGGAACTGGGCTGAAGTTTTTGGAGAAGAGGCCAACATGTTTGCTGTCTCCCCTAGCAACGCCTACCAGAAAGTAAGGGAACCCCTGTTTGTCTGGACTTTTAATGCACTGTTTCTTTTGTAAGGTGTAATGTGTGCTTGTTAAATCCAGATGCACTTTGAAATATGTAAAGCTGTGCTAGTATTGATAGACACGCTTCCTTATTAGCCTTTGTTTACGGTTCATAGCTGTGTGAAGAGGCAGCCAACGAGTTCTTCATCCCCGCTGTTGTGTAACTGAGCCACAGGAATCAGCAGAACATGTGTGACTGACACTCAACAGCTGTCAGAAAACTTAATGTGCTTGTGTGTGCTGCAGTAAGTTGCAATGACATTGTTGAATAAAGTGAAAATATAATTATCTCTTTCAGGAGCCTCATGGTTGGCTGGTTGATTTAGTGAATCGAGTGAGTAACGAGCAGCCATCCTTTTTATATTATCTCTCCACATACAGCTGACGAAGTTGTTTCACAGTTTTACCTCATCTGTCCCCTCTCTTCTTCTCTCTTTTGTCAAGTTTGGAGAGTTGGGAGGATTCACTGCCATCCAGACTAAGCTCAACACTGATGAAATCGAGATCGCTGTAAGCAGACCCGTCCTTACTTTAATCTTTTTGCCTTCCTTACAAATGTTCTGACGTAGCTCCGGAGTGATGAAATAGTTGATGGATGAAGAGGGGCCGCCTGAGACAGCCTATACAGGCAAAAGGTCACCATGTTTACCCCCACGGCTCTCAGCTGCAGGGTGCTGAATGTCTCTCTCTTCTCCCCCTTCTCACTAATACTCACTTACACACAAACACACTCTCTCATCCTCCCGCTGTGTGATGGTTGAAATGCTCTGTTGTGTTATCTGTTCTGAGGCATCCTTGTACTGATGCTTCCTTCTGGGAACCTGGCCGGAACCACAGCAGTGCATAGCCATTGATTCGCACACATGCATGCACACTCCCTGTAGCCATTAGCATATTAATAAGGCAGGGACTGGTTGCGGACCACTGTTGCACTCTTCAGTGGCAGTGGGAGCGCAGCAGAGTGTGTAAGCTGTCAGCTTACCTAACGTACTCTAAGCACAAGAGAGACTGAAAGTGAAAGGGGGATAGATAATGGAGGAGTGCTCCTTCCTTTACTGACTCCCAGGGGTGACTCATTCATTTGTCCGCTTTGAGCAGGAAGTCAAGTGCAAGGGGGGGAATTGAATGAGTGAATGGAGGAGGAAGGTGGAGGAGCCCAGAAGCAGAGATGGAAGATAGCCAGAGCAAAAAAAGACGGGAACACGGGAAGCATTCATTGAGCTCCTGTGATTTAGCACTGAATGACAAATGACAGCTGGGCTCCGGGATTGGAAACTCAGCCTCACATCTGTTTACGCTCACTCCTGCTCACTCTTATGCAGCAGTGAAAACACAGTATCAGTTTAAACACAGTTTGACCTCTGGCCTTAGCTCTTCAGTATGAGAGGAGCGGTTGGATGCCATTGTTGTGTCTGTTTGCTTTAATAAGCCATCAGAAGTGACACATCTGTGCGAGTGTCACAAGACAGATTTTATTGACGCTCCTACAGTGGACTATTCTTATGTTAGTCATACTCATCTGGTATTGATAAGCTGATTTCTAATGTGGTTTGTATCATGGCTGAGTTCTTCTGTCTCTTTCTGTTTCCCTGCACAGAGTGTGTCAGCTCTGGTCCAGCCTCTTGGAGTTGGTGCAGAATACCTGAACTCCAGCCTTGTACAGGTAAGCCTTCCTGTATACACACACATACACATACATAGTAGATGATAGTATATTGACCCCAGTCTGGTCTTTTGTATGCTCTTTTTTTCAACTGCTTCTATTGTGCATGTGAATTTTAACACTTTCTCTATTTCTCCTTGTAATGTAATTCAAGACTTGTCAACTTGTTTACTGTCTAACTTTGTTCCAGTCTTGTAATGATCACTTGTTTTTGTTTACATGATGTCTAAGCTGTTTCCATTTGCTGTATCCTGTTACTGTTTTGCTGCTGCATCAGCCAATTTTTCCCCACAGGGACTAACCACTTCTCATATTGTTTTTCCTAGCCGATGCTTGATCCAGTCATCCATAAGATGATCAAATATGTACAGAACCTGGAGGAAAAAGACCTTAAAGACAAGGTAGTGTTTTTATATTTGTCACCTTCTTTATGAGTTTTGCTTCAGAGAAAAGGCACCTTGTTTTTACATTAGGGTTGGGAAGCCGGTGATGGATTTGAGGAATACATGAATCTTCCATTGTGCAAAGAAATACGTGGGCGCGATTTACTTACAAGAGGGATTTAACTTGGATTTGATTGGATTGTTCAGTGGTGGGCGTGGTCTAGTAGATGTAAAGGAGCTGTGGAGAACTGTTGGGTCCGCCACACCTGTATTTTTAGACTAGGAGGAGATTTAACAAGGAGGAAATGATAGCACAATCAGCTCTTTTGAAAATGTAAACAAGTAGGGCAGTGTGATTAAATTCAGTAAATTCAAATTGCAAGAAGCTGTGATTATGTGTGACAAAACAACATTATAATGAAGTACTATAGTGTTGCAGACATGTCCTTGCCTAACTGAACAGTGAACAATGGGACACAGTTTTTAACCTTCACTGTTAATGTTGCTGTATCTTAAAGAACTTGTGTATGTTGATTGTCACTTAACAAAGATGTTGTAACTTAGTTGTTCCTCATTTGCCTTTTTTAATCGTAGCGTCTGGTCAGCATCCCAGACCTGCTCTCAGCCATCAAGCTGCTGTGTATGAGGTTCCAGAGGGAGCTGGTCACTGTGGTGGATGACCTGCGGCTGGACACTCTGCTGCGCATGCTCAAAACTCCTCACTTCTCCACCAAGATGAACTCCCTCAAAGAGGTTAGCTATAAGGATCTGAACTGTTGCGTCTTAACTTCGACAAAATAACCTTTTTTTCTTCGGTTTTTAATCATTTTTTTGATCTCATGTTAATGTGGTTTTGTATATTTTTTTTCTCCCAAGGTGACAAAGTTAATAGAGGAGAGTACAGTGTCTAAGACGGTGAAAAATGCCATTGACACAGATAAACTTCTGGACTGGCTGGTGGAGAACTCAGTCCTATCAATAGCATTGGAGGGTGAGAAAATACACCACCTCCTGCCACAAACACAGTAAAGTGAAGCGTGCCACAAAGTGCTTTGCAAAACACTCAAACAAGACAGAAATGACGAGGCTTTAGCCTGAGGTTGACTGTATTCTCGGTGGTTATTAGATTTTTCTGTGTTCCAGGAAACATTGACCAGGCTCAGTACTGTGAGAGAATTAAAGGAATCATTGAGTTACTGGGAAGTAAACTGTCGCTGGACGAACTCTCCAAGATCTGGAGGATACAGGTCAGCACCACAGCAGTAACAACACAGTCACATCTGCGTTATTGCATAGTCATTGAGCTATTAAACTTAACTGTTTCCATATATTCTATATGTTGAAGTTTTGCTGGTCTATATGTTTCAGGCAGGCCAGTCATCAACTGTGATAGAAAACATTCATACAATCATTGCTGCTGCTGCTGTGAAGTTCAGCTTCGATCAACTCACCCACCTCTTTGTCCTCATACAGAAGGTCAGTGCTGTTCCTGTGACATTTGGGGAATGAATTGTCTTCATGAAAACTGAATTGGAAGTCTGTGTGGTATTAATAATACCTTTTTTTTGCATGTTGTTTAGAGCTGGGAGGTTGAGAGTGACCGTGTGAGGCAGAAGCTGCTCAGTTTGATCGGGAGGATCGGCAGGGAGGCTCGCTCTGAAACCACAGCTGGAAAGGTGTGTTTGTATACCCGTCATAAAACAGATGAAATGGTATGTTAGGTTTCATTATTACAGTGAGGTGTGAATCATCTTGTGTGTTTGTATGTGTGTGTGTGTGTGTGTCTGTTTAGGTGCTGGAGGTGCTGTGGGAGTTGGCTCACCTCCCCACCCTGCCTACCAGTCTAGTTCAGCAGGCGTTGGAGGAGCATCTGGGGATTCTGAGCGATGCCTACGCTGTCAAGGAGACCGTCAAACGCAGTTACATCATTAAATGTATTGAGGACATTAAGAAGGTGAGACAGACATGCTCCAGATCCTGAACAGTGTCTCTGTGGTTGTGGAGGCCGGCGTTAATTGCAGTTTAAACTGCAGTTTAGTGGCTCTAAGAGTGAATATTACTGTTTGTTTTTAGAATAACAAGGCTGTTTCTTGCTCAACATGTTTGAAGGGAAAACCACATTGGGCCCCGACATTTTTCTCCCTGCTGTGACAGTTTTGTTCTAAAGTTAGCATGTCCTTGTCACAGCTGCATATTACCCTTCAACTTTTGTTTGTCTGCATCTCTTCCATCTGAGTACGTCCCAGTCTGTCATCCAGGGTAACTGAGATGAGACCAAACAAAGTGTGTCTATCATGAGCTCATTGTTAATTTTAAAGCTTTTTTTTGAAAGTCAAGGCAAAGTTCTGATGGTTTTTCTCTTGGTTGATCAGCCCTTCAGACTGTGACAGAAACACTTGGCCATTGTCACCCAATAACTCTTCATCGTGCTGTTCCACTGCCTCAGAATCTTGAGTCAATTGACGGATTATCCATAATCCCTTCATATTAATAAACATAAAAATGGAATCTGTCAAAGCATTCTGACATGAAAACTACTTATGATTACACCAATCAATTATGAATAGGATAACCTTTCACTGTTATTGATTAAGGTCATGATCGACAGTCGACGCTTTCACTGTAATCCCCCCGCCCACCTACCTGCCTGCCCAACAGTATATGAACCATTAATAAATGGTTTATAACACACTATAATGTAGTTCTGAGTCAAGATAAGTGTTCATAGAAGTATTTGTCAAGAGCTTCATAACTCATGCTGTGTGGAGGCTGATGTAGAAAACATATGAATAACAATTTACTAAAACACAGTTGTAGCAATCTAAAATATGTCTTACAATTACAAACTTACAATTGCTGACAAATACATTACACCTCTAAAGGACCCTTGACTGCATCTCATAGGTATCATATGTATCATAATATAGGTAAAGGTGAATAAAACACCCCCTGATGCACCTACAGTAACTACAGCCGAGCAATCATTAATGTTTTCTATGCTTTTCTAACTTTGAATGTACTTCTCAGCCTGACAAAAACTCACTTGTTACCCATGTGTACAGATGTCCCACCTCAAATTAAATTTATGTTTCTAGACTCACACTCAGGAGGACAGTAAAGGCAGCGACACCCAAAGCTCATTTCTTACGGGCACTTGGGGCAAGAAGAAAGCTAACTCTTTGGCCAAAGTAAGAGAAGAAGCCCGTATAACTTATAACTCCACTGATTGATCTATGTCCAATCTCGCTGCTTCACACCTGCCAGCCAATCGTGGAGGAGGGCTTGACCACAAAGGGGTTTCATTGGTCACAGGTTGATAATTTCACACTTGATTGTAACGTGAGGTAGTTAAACGAGGTGTTTGTTAATCTTCTGCTTGCCTCACTAAGAGGGCTTTGGCACTGACTAATGATTACACAGTGGTGTTGATCTTGTCCTGGGTGAGAGTGATTTGAGCTGCTGGATCAGTGGTCAGCTTTGGTGGAAGTGCTCGCACATTTACTCATGCAAGGAGGGATCGAATCAGAGCCTTGGGTATATAAAGAAGAACATGTTTGATATTTGACTTTTGGATTTACAAACAATTGTAAGAGAACAAATTTAAACTGGAGCACATTTTAACATCCCTGGCTCTGATTTTCTTTCTCATGTTCACACAGCTACAATAATAGAGAGCCTGTGATGACACAAATCTGATTAACAAAATCCATCACAGCCCTCTGATTTTGTAGCATTTGTTTGTGAGTTTGTTCTGCTTCAGTGGGTATCATTATCCAATGTATCGGCCTCTGTGTGTGTGTGTGTGTGTCTCCACAGGCCTCTCAGCAGAGCAGTCCACAGGCCGTGTGGGTTGTTCCTGCTCTCCGTCAGCTGCACGAGATCACCCGTTCTTTCATCAAGCAGACCTATCAGAAACAAGACAAGGTAACACACACATGCAATCACATGGATAATGATCCATCGTACAGTCAGTGTAGTGTTGCTACAGTAACCTTTCCCTGCCTCCCCGCAGAGCATCATCCAGGACTTGAAGAAGAACTTTGAGATTGTCAAGCTGATCACAGGATCCCTAGTTTGCTGTCATCGACTGGCTGTGACTGCCGGAGGGAATAACGGCCTCTCAAGCTCGACACTGGTGGACGGACGATACACCTACCAGGAGGTGCGTCTTTGCCAGAGTTTCACTCAAGTTAAATTTGATTATCAGTTGTCAGGACTTGTTTTTTATTTCCCTTCTCTGTCATGTAATTTTATTCATTATCTTTACTGTTCATGATTACTATCACCATTAGTCATTTTACATTAGGAGCAGTGTCACTTGAAGCATAATTTTATCAGAGCTGGGAGTAGGTTTTACACAGCACATGAGAAGTAATCAGACTTGTGCAGCACTTTGTTATACAGCATATTGACAGTGTGTTGTTGCTGAATTTAGTGTGATTTTTCTGTTTAGTATCTGGACAGCCACCTGCGCTTCCTGGCCTTCTTCCTCCAGGAAGCCAGCCTCTACCTTGTCTGGAACAGGGCCAAGGAGCTCTGGGAGTGCCTGGTGTCGGGGCCGGATGTCTGTGAACTTGACCGTGAGGTATGAAATCTGTTGTGCTAATGAAACTTGTTTCCTTGGCTGTTTGTTTGTGTGTGTGTGTGATTACAATCACCTTACTCTGGATGACTGCTCAGGAGGAACAAAGGCACTACAAACGGTTGACATTCACTCCAAGCTCTTTTATCTTTTATACAGGGCCCAAGGCAGGTACAAGTACATGCTGTACATTCAGATAACTTAAAAAAGAAAACTTGGATCGATTTTTGGCACTTTCAGTCTGACTGATTGAATGTCTTTAACTGACCTTGGTCAGGTGGTGATAACAAAAAGTAGTGCACCAGCTGCTCCTTGTTAACCAAAAGAAGATAGGCAGTGCTATGGTATGGTGCAGTAAACGTGGTATGTTTCTATGTGTGCAGATGTGTTTTGAGTGGTTCACCAAAGGACAGCATGACCTCGAGAGTGATGTTCAGCAGCAGCTCTTCAAGGAGAAGATCCTTAAACTGGAGCCTTACGAGATCACCATGAATGGTGAGAGACTCTGCAGGGAGATTCGCAGTCAACAGCGTCACAACAAGTCAAGATTAGTTCATGAAGAATGTGACAACATTTTTTCTGTGTTTCTCAGGTTTCAATCTGTTTAAGACCTTCTTTGAGAATGTTAATCTGTGTGACCATCGCCTCAAGCGCCAGGGAACTCAGCTGGTTAGTCCTCTCTCACGTGTTTCTCTGCATCTTTTTGAGGATGTGTTATTTTTTTGTGTCACTGAGATCTGACATTTATATTTAATGTATTATGTTGCCTGATTTCAGTGCGTGGAACGCCTTGACCTGGCAGGGATGGATTTTATCTGGCGCATCGCCATGGAAACCCCAGATGAAGAGATAGCCAATGAAGCAATTCAGCTCATTATTACATATAGCTACACTAACCTCAATCCCAAGATGAAGAAGGTCAGTGTAATTTCCAATCGCACAGACTCTGGCCCAGTCCTCAAGCAGTCTGCCCTCATTTGTGGCATATATGTTGCAGATAGTGTCATTATGAAACAGAAGTACACAAGTCCCTTCTTTATAACTTGAAACCACAAATATGAATGACTTCTCTTCCTTACAGGATTCAGTGTCTTTGCACAAGAAGTTCATTGCTGATTGTTACAAGCGACTAGAGGTAAGCGGTGGAATATGTTCCTGTGAGGAGTGATTGTGCCGTTTCAAAGAAATCAACTCCTGAAAGGTCATTTCTGTTTCTCAGGCAGCCAGCTCGGCCCTGGGTGGGCCTACTTTAACACATGCTGTTACTAGGGCAACCAAGATGCTGACGGCCACTGCCATGCCGACCGTGGCCACATCTGTACAATCTCCATCCAGGTACAGAGGGGGGTTTGGGTAAGAACATGGTTACTTAACCTATTAAAACATGTTTGTTTGAAGTGTTCCTTCTCCGGCGTCTTACTAACCGGTAGTAATGGAGCGTAAAAGTTAACTAGGTCTATGTATAGTATATTGAATTTGGTTTTATATCTTTATATGGGTGTTGGGTACTTTGGTGTCTTTTCTTTTTTTGATCCTCTATATGTGTGTAACAGTGCTGTGTGTATCATAGAGCTTCAATGTCCTTGAGGGAACCTCCCAAAGGGATGAATAAAGTTGTCTAAGTCTAAACTGCTGCAGAATAGGGCTGCAACTAATGATTATTTTCATTGGCGATTAATCTACCAACTATTTTCTTGATTAATCTTCCTGTAGAATAGAATGTCACAAACAGCATCACAATTGAAAACAAAACCCCAATGACTCGTCATTTATTGTCATAAAGCAAATCCTCAAATTTAAGCAGATGGAACCAGCAAATGTTTTTGCACTTTTTGCTCCAAAAATGAATTAAGTGATTAATCGAATATCAAAATAGTGGGCACTTAATTTTCTTTCAATCCACTAACCGACTAACTAAACTTGTTGCAGCTCTAGTGTAAGACACACAAGTAAAACTTTTTTTCAGTCTGGTTGAACTTTATTTTTTTATGTTTATCTCCAGATCAACTAAGCTGGTGATAATCGAAAGACTGCTGCTATTGGCTGAACGCTACGTCATCACTATAGAGGTAAGCACCGTCTTCTTCACCTTATAGTAATTTATGCAAAACAATCCACAAGGAAGAGAATTTTCATTGTTCGTTTGTGTGTCTCTGTAGGATATGTACTCAGTTCCTCGCACTATTCTACCTCATGGGGCTTCGTACAATGGACACCCTGTTACTCTTCACATCACCTATGAGTCAACCAAAGACACTTTCACCTTAGAGGTACTGTAAGTCCTTTCCTAGTGTTGTGTAGAGGTAATTCTGCAGAGACAGTAACTGCTCTGTGTGTGCTTGTGTGTGTTTGTGTGTGTCCTGCAGACCCACAGTAATGAGACAATAGGAAGCATCCGGTGGAAGATCTCTGAGCACTTGAGCTGTCCAGTGGATAATGTCCAGATCTTTGCCAACGACAGTGTGGTGAGTCTTCATGTTAATCTGTTAGTGACAGGGACTTTGTGTTCCTCTTTTGTTTTAAAAACAGAATTGTACCTTTCATTCCCTCATCAAAGTATTGTATCCCTCTCCCAATCATGTGTTTCCCCTGAAGCCAGTACACATTACAAACTGCAAATCAGTGCACAAAAAAATCAGTCAGGGCCTGACGCCACCTCCTCTTTGTTGGTGGCTTGGTTCGCCGCATCCATTGTGCGGCAGGGGAAACACAGCCTCGTACAACCTCAATCCCTGTTTTTCTCTCACGCCGTCCCTTCACTGCTCCTCCACCGTGTGTTAGTTGACCATGAATCGGGACCAGAAGCTGCTGTCCCAGCTTGGCTTCAACGATGAGCAGAGCCTGACTGTGAAGAGCTCGGGCACAGGCACTCCCTCTGGCAGCTCCGAGTCCTCGGCCTCCGCCTCCAGCAGTTCCAGCTCGGCTGTCTTCAACTCGGCCTACGCCTTGGAGCAGGTAACAGCCCAGACATGTGACTTTACACTTACACAGCTGTTGACGCACTCCAGCTTTGATTAAATCTGACGGGCTGTGTTCATGTTTTTCTGTCTCCAGGAGAAGTCCTTGCCAGGTGTGGTGATGGCTTTGGTGTGTAATGTGTTTGAGATGCTTTATCAGCTGGCTAACTTAGATGAATCCAGGTAAGAACGATTCTGTATTGAGGATGTCCTGTTGAAAGTCGTGTTTCTATCTGATTGTCCAGCACTCTTTTCAAATGATGCACAAAAAACAATATGCAAATTGTTTACCGCATCTGGTTTTGAACGTATCTGCTAACCTTCACAAAGAGGACTTTTGTGAAGAGTAGGAGGTATAGAACAGAGCTGACGATGTAGACAGTAGAAGGAAACAAAATCAGTCGCTTTGCCATCTTTGAGAGAAATGAAAACAGAATAACACACAGCTTGTTCTTCTTCTTTTTTCTAATATTCTCAGAGCAAAATGCATTAAGTTGTTTTCTAAAAAGGCAAAAGCGACTTTAAAAACTGTGGCACCTTTTCTTATCAACCTTTTCTAATGCACTGCTTCAACTTGTGTTATTTGTTTTGGGACAAGTGGTTTTCTCCTAGAACTGCTATAACTACCTTAATGCTATAAGATACACAGTTCATATGCATGTTAAAAAAACCTTGTGTTGACAGAAATCCTTCATAATACTTTTTCAACTGGTTAAGGTTAACTGTAACACGTTTTCTTTTTCCTTGTCATCTCCAGGATCACGCTTCGTGTGAGGAAGCTGCTGCTGCTCATTCCAACAGATCCAGAGGTGCAGGATGCTCTCGACAACTTTGTTCCCAAAGAATCCAGCGTGTGGAGCCACCAGGTACAATCAGACTACCAAGGCTGAATGTTAAAGCTTTCACTTCTCTACCTTTCTGTTTTTATGCGATGCTTTTGCTCTAAGCAACTATGTTGTAATAAATCTATCCTCTCCTGCGTCCCTTTGTGTCTTCTTTCTGTAGAAAACACTGTTCCAGGGGACCGGATCTCGTTCTCCATCTATGTCCTCAAAGCAGCAGCACCAGCCCAGTGCAGCATCCATCTTGGAGTCCCTCTTCAGATCCTCGGCCCCAGGCATGTCCACCTTCAGAGTGCTGTACAACCTGGAGGTACGTCCACGTGCACATCATTATCCAATATCTAACACCTATTCTCAAACTTTAAACTTAACTACTTTGACATCTGCTTTCTTCCGTCTTCTGTTTCTGTGCGTTTTAAGGTTTTAAGTTCAAAGCTCATGCCCACTTCGGATGATGAAATGGCCAAAACAAGCAGCAAGTCCTTCTGCGAGAACTTTCTTAAAGCAGGAGGCCTCAGGTAACAGAGAGAACGAAACTGCTCAAGAAAGGAGTCTTGATTGTCTGTTGTTTGCTTCAGCTTGTCAAGTTGCATCACGTACGTGTATGCTTTTGTACAAAACGCCTCACAGTTTTTCCTGACAATTGTTTTTCTCTGTTTTTCCTCTTCAGTCTGGTGGTGAATGTCATGCAGAGGGACTCCATCCCATCAGAGGTCGACTATGAGACCAGACAAGGCGTCTACTCAATCTGTCTCCAGTTGGCCAGGTGCACAATGACTCTCTCAAACACACACACACACACACACACATACTCTGTGCTCCGCACCATGTCAGACTTCATACTCAATCATTTTTTTCTTTTCTTTTTTCAGGTTTCTTCTGGTTGGCCAGAGCATGCCTGCAGTGCTGGATGATGATGTCATCAGGGATGGCGACTCGCTGTCATCTCGTCCTTTTCGAAACGCAGGACGGGCCGGGCGACAGCTGTCTCTCTGTGGGACCCCAGAGAAGTCCTCCTACAGGCAGATGTCACTGTCTGAGCGCTCCTCCATCAGAGTCGAGGAGATCATACCTGCTGCTCGTGTTGCTATTCAGGTAATCAAACAACAACAAATACACTTTCCCTTCCTGTATCGATCTGAACAATTATAGTGTTCATTCAGCACATGGATTCATCTTGTGATTTCTTTTAATTTTCTTCCTAGACCATGGAGGTGGGTGACTTCACCTCTACTGTGGCCTGTTTCATGCGTCTGACCTGGGCAGCTGCAGCGGGCCGACTGGATCTGGTTGGCAGCCCACAGCCAATCAGAGAGACCCACAGCACCATTTTGGCGCCGGGAGTCCGCACTAGAGTCAGCAGCACAGGTGAAGCAGAAAATTCACTTTCGTTTCATACAGGTGCTTTCCTATTGTCCACAAGTTCTTTACATATCAGCTGAGAACTGTCACTAGGTGTGGTAACTATCCTGTTCAACTTCATTCCTGCGATTTGTTTTCAACAGCTCATGGTCAAAGCATTTACTTTGCCAGAAACAAAAGTGAAATAATGAAAGACAAATGTTTTGTGTTTGTTTGTAGGAAGTAACTGCAGTTCCAGCAGCGAGGGCGAGACGACCCCAACAGCGCTGCATGCAGGAATATGTGTTCGACAGCAGAGTGTGTCTATCAAAGATACCATCATCGCCCGCGAAGCTCTGTCACTGCTGGTGACCTGTCTGCAGCTACGCTGTCAGCAGCTATGTAAGACTCATGCAGGAGGAGAAACACAATACAAACATGATAATGTGTGGCATGATGTAATAGACAAGGTTTTTCAGTATATAGGTTGCATAACTGCAGTTTTTGCCAGAACTTTATGATCCATTAGCGTATTTTTATGCACATTTTGAAGGGCCAGATTTGACCCAAACTTCCTGAAAAAAGTTTTCACGCTCACTTGAGGTGGTTTTTGCATTTTTCAAAAAGAGTCAAGGTGTTTAACTGGGGATGGAAACGGATTACTTCTGACATAATCAGCATTTTACCTTGTGTGACTGATCAGCTGTTTACGCTTGTAGAAAAGCATGTTAATACATGAAACAACAAATGAATGTCATATTTCCATTTGTTTTGGGAAGTTCAACTGAAGCTCTTTTTGTCACACCATCTTGTAGCGACCTACTCTCAGCTATTATTTAATATTTTCCAACTGGGCAACTGGGGCCCAATGAATCAAATCCTAATATATGAGTAGTGGATGGAAACAAGCATACATTTTCATTTCCTTTAGCCAATTTTCTTGAATTTCAGTTAAACTTACAATACATTCTGATGGAAACACAGCTCATGAAACTAAATCCTCTTCTTGGTTTTTCTCTCTCCAGGTTCTTTTTACAACCTTCCCGCCGTCAATGATTTTATCATCGATATTCTGCTGGGATCTCCCAGCGGAGAGGTAAACAACACCCTTTTTTTGTTATTTAATAGACTGCACCAGAGAAATGTATCCCAAACATGGCAGAGTGTGTTTAAATTTGTGGCCTCCGTCCCTTCCTCTTTCAGATCCGCCGTGTAGCTTGTGATCAGCTCTACACCCTGAGCCAGTCGGACACTTCAGCCTTCCCTGACATCCAGAAACCCAACTTGTTCCTCCTCCAAGTAGTTCTTACTGCTCAGCTGCCATTGTGGAGTCCAACATCTGTCATGAGAGGGGTCAACCAGAGGTAATTTAGCATGAAACACTGCAGATATACATGACTGAAGCTTAAGTAGACACCCTTGATTTGATGTTGCTTTTTTCCTCCCAGGCTGTTGTCTCAATGCACTGAGTACTTTGACCTGAGATGTCAGCTTCTGGATGACCTAACAAGTAAGCAGATAAATTTCCTTTTCAGTCACTTTGCTCAGTACTTAGAAATGAATTGGTGTAAAAGAGAGATTATAGTCTTCTGTTTCAGCCGTTAAAGCTCAGTGTTTCTCTCTGCCTTATATTCTCTGACCTCCTCCTTCAGCTTCAGAGATGGAGGTGATAAAAGTGAGCGCAGCCACCATGCTTGAGGACGAGATCTCTTGGCTTGACAACTTTGAGCCCAGTTGGAGCTCTGAGATGGAGACCAGCGAGGCAGACAACATCCTCCTGGCAGGACACCTCCGCCTCATCAAGACCCTGCTCTCTCTGTGTGGCAGTGAGAAGGAACATCTCGGTGAGCACGAGCAAAGAAACATGCACACGTGACTGAAACCGTTTTTTGAAGGCTGTTAAGTTGAGATCAATAATGTGAATATGTGTAACTCTTGTCTTCAGGTCCGTCTCTGATCCAGCAGCTGTTGGATGACTTCCTGTTTCGAGCCTCGCGCATCATCATCAACAGTTCAAACCCCACACCCTCCCCAGCCCCCAGCCATGACTTCCACCCCAAGTACGGCATGTTAATCCTTTTTGATAATTTTTAACAAACCGCCTCAAAACCACTATGTTAATCTTGTGTCGTCTTGATCGGTCAGGTGCAGCACAGCCAGCAGCAGGCTGGCAGCCTACGAGGTGCTGGTGATGCTGGCAGACAGCTCCCTGTCAAACCTCCGACTCATCACCAGAGAGCTCATGTCCATGCACCACCAGTCTGATCCCTCCCTCTGCAAGGAGTTCGATGTAAGAAGCTGAATAACACTTAAAATCTAAATGATGTTTTAATCTTGAAGCTAACTCTCTGTGTCTCTCTCAGTATCTGCCTCCCGTAGAAAGCCGCTCAGTCTCAGGTTTCGTTGGGTTGAAGAACGGTGGCGCCACATGTTACATGAACGCTGTGTTTCAGCAGCTCTACATGCAGCCCGGCCTGCCAGAGGTAACACATGTTTGCTGTGTGCTGTGTACCTTTGGCTGTCACCAGAGGGCATCTGCTCTGTGAGTCCAGACCGAGTTTCACACACTCATTATTTATGTTTGGTTTGAAGGCTTTCCTGTCCATTGAGGATGACACCGATCAGCCGGAGGAGAGCGTCTTCTACCAGGTCCAGTCTTTGTTTGGTCACCTGATGGAGAGCAAGCTGCAGTACTACGTACCTGAGAACTTCTGGAAGGTAACAGACGGTTTATCTCATTGAGAGAGCACTGATGATTCAGTATGCCTTGCTGCACATTTTAGTTGAATTCAGCGTATGACTTATTTCACACATGCAAATTTGTGTCTCTTGCAGATCTTCAAGATGTGGAACAAAGAGTTGTATGTAAGAGAACAACAGGATGCATATGAGTTCTTCACCAGCCTGGTGGACCAGCTTGATGAACATCTCAAGGTAAAACTCAAATGCACAATAACACACCAGTTTTAAAGAACGGCCCCAGCTAAGTAATATTGCACCTCATTTGTTGTAATGATATGATTTATGATGAAACTCCTTTTCTTCCAGAAAATGGGTCGAGAACAGATCTTCAAAAACACATTTCAGGGAATCTTTTCCGACCAGAAGATTTGTAAAGACTGTCCTCACCGGTAAGCAACAACAGTTGTTTTTCCTTCAACTTCAAGTTATTTTTAATTTTCAAAAAACATTGTGATGATGTTTGACCTTTTGACCTTTCATCATACAGGTATGAGCGTGAGGAAACATTCATGGCTCTGAACCTCGGAGTGACATCTTGTCAGAGTTTAGAGATCTCATTGGACCAGTTTGTAAGAGGAGAGGTGCTCGAGGGCAGCAACGCTTACTACTGTGAGAAATGCAAGGAGAAGGTGCGTATAGTACTACGCCTACTTATATTCTATCACGCTGATATCATGTTTACTTACAGTGTTTCATGTGCTCACCTGCACAGAGAACCACAGTGAAGAGGACGTGCATCAAGTCCCTGCCCAGCGTTCTCTGTATCCACCTCATGCGCTTCGGCTTCGACTGGGAAAGCGGACGATCCATCAAATATGATGAACAAATACGGGTACGAAGTCTTTCTAATCACAAAATCACAAATCTAAAAAGCTGTATTTATGCCATTGTCAATTAAAAATAGAAATGAACATACAATAGATAATATTCAGCAAAGAATTTCCGAGAGAAAAAACTGAGAAAAAACTCAAGTATTCTGATATTATTTGAAGATTATTGCATCCTGACAAATGTGGAATATTCTGAGATTAAAGGTTTGGTTTAGTTTTTTTGTTTTTTGTTTTGTTTTTTGTTAAGAGGCCAATATCACCTCACTTTGGAAGATCGATTCAACACATCATCTCTAGCTGTTTATTCGCTTTTCTCTCATTAATTTCAAATGTAAAACTTTATAATCTCAAAGGATCTTTTTTCTTGTAATTCTACCACTTTACTCTTGTAGAATATTAACAGTTTTCTCCGAATATTGTTATCCACATAAATGTATAACTTTGAGATTTCACTCTCAGACTATCACCCCTCTCCTCGAGCTTTATAATTTATTTATTATTATTTCATCTCCAATGTTCTTAATACACTGTTGTCAATATCTCCATTTACAAGAATATTCTTTCCTGTCTCACATTACCTCAAATCCCAGAATTGTAATATGATGAATGTGAATTCTGTGTTACTGGTGCACAGTTCCCCTGGGTGCTGAACATGGAGCCCTACACCGTCTCTGGAATGGCTCGCCAAGACTGCAGCGGCGAGGGCGGTGAGGGGCGAGCCGATGGAACCTCAGGAGGGTCGCCCCGGAAGAAAGTCACGATCTCTGAGAACTATGAGCTCGTGGGAGTTGTTGTCCACAGCGGTCAGGCTCATGCTGGACACTATTACTCCTTCATTAAAGATAGACGGTAAGTCCCACCTCCCCTGACTCATTTAAAGGGCTAATCCCTGAAAATACATTTATGTGTTATTGTGATTCCCAGAGTGACGAGCTGCTCTCTGATTGAATTTTCCAGCTCCGGTTCCTACTTTACATAAGAAGCACGTAACCAGTGATTAGTGGAGCACGATAAGCTGTTGCTTTAGCTTTCCTGGCAGATTTTAGATGACCTCCTTGGGGCACATGAATGCAGCATCAGACTTTGTGTGGGCTGTCCTGGTTTGGTTTGTAAGCATCTCCAGATGTCTGGCTCTGGAAGGCAGGAATGCTCACTGAAGAAGTGGAATGTAAAGAGACCACAGGAGCTAATATCTGGCACCATTTTCTCCCTCGCTCGCTTGTTCCTATCCCCGCTGAAGACTACAACAAAGAAAGTTTGTTTTCAGGATGTCGATCTTGCTCTAGGGAATAACACACATTTTGGAGCTGCTGTGAAGTCAGTTTTTCTCTGTCAGTAAGAGATCAGTGATCTGATGTGTAGATAAGTCAGGCTCTGCGGCGTGCAAGTGGTTCACCCTGTTGTGGTGACAAACCTGTCAGACAGTGAGTTGACCAGTACGATATGTTTCACTCTGAACTACTTAGTAAAGCAAAATTTCTAAATCTTGATAGAGAGTTAACTCTGCTTTAGCCCCGCCTTAAACTGAGTCGGAACAGTGTGCACATGTTTTATTATGGATGCCTTTTTTGGTATTGTTGAGTGTGTTTTTTTGGTTTTTTGATATGATCCAAAACATGTGCTGAGTATTGATGTTCCAAATTGTGACGGACCTGCATCTAATCGGATGTTTTCCCATCCTTTTCTCTTAGTGGTAGTGCCCGCGGACGTTGGTACAAGTTCAACGACAACGTGGTGGAGGAGTTCGACATGAACGATGAAACCCTGGAGTACGAATGCTTTGGTGGAGAGTACCGCCCCAAAGTTTACGACCAATGTAAGTGACACACAATTGCTAAACTTAAAAAGTATGTGAATCTCAACCGCTGAACACGTTGTTAACTTTAATGTGGTTGTGTGTCCGCGCAGCCAACCCATACCCTGATGTGCGGAGGAGGTACTGGAACGCCTACATGTTGTTCTATCAGAAGATCAGTGACCAGAACTCACCCGTCCTGCCCAAAAAGAGCAGAGTCAGCATCATGAGGCAAGAGGCTGAGGACCTTACACTGTGAGTGAACCTCCAACTATATACACATTCTCTTTAAGTCTTTGATAATGCATCATTACATTTGTGGAGAAAGTAGTTATTTATGTATCCATGAAAAGCATTTAGGAACAGCCATCATCATCTATCTTGTGTCTTTGTTTCCCAGGTCTGCGCCGTCCTCTCCTGATGTCTCACCACAGTCCTCTCCCCGCCCCCCCAGGGCCAACAACGACCGACTCACCCTCCTCACCCGTCTGGTCCGCAAGGGAGAGAAGAAGGGCCTGTTTGTAGAGAAGATGCCCGCCAGCATTTATCAGGTACAGTTCATCAAGCTGCCTGACTGGAGGTAACCTAGAGGTCCAAAGATATAAAGTCTGTGTTTACACCACGTTAACATTCTTTCTGTTAGTAATGGAGGAAGCACCAGGTTCATCTGGCCTCTCTGTCTTGTGTTTTGTGTAGATGGTGAGAGATGAGAATCTGAAGTTCATGAGGAACAGAGACGTCTACAACAGCGACTACTTCAACTTCACCCTCTCGCTGGCCTCCGTCAATGCGGTATGTGCTTCTATATTTCTCAATTTTCAGGAAGCAAATATTCTTGTCTACATTTGCATAATATTTATTTATCTACTTCCCTTTTGCGCAGTGCTTTCTTTTTAAGTAGATGCAATCAGAATCACAGTTTGCTACAAATCACAAGACCCTTTCAGACACAAAAGAACTAATAATCCTCAAATATTAAGTGAATTTGATCTTCTTGAATCGTGTATGAAATGTTTCCTTTGGTTCTTTTTCTCCTGCCATGAACGCCTTTTTTCCTCACTTTGATCACAAAAGTGCATCACTCGAACAGCATCAGTGTAATCTGGTGGAAATTATGTGTAATTAAAACCCCAGTAAATCTCACAGTAGGCACATATAGTGATACGCTCATCACATGTCAGTGATGAGTTTTGTGGCTTCCAGACAAAGATGTTCCTGTGTGTTACAGACAAAGCTGAAGCATCCCGACTACCAACCAATGGCCAAAGAGAGCCTTCAGCTGGCTGTTCACTTCCTCCTTCACACCTACCTGCACACCAAAAAGAAACTCAGGTATGTCCTCACATGCATCCACCCCCGTGAATAATGAACATCTCTCATAAGCAGCCATGTTTACTTATACTCATGTGTGACCTGCTGCAGGGTGGACACGGAGGAGTGGATGGCCACGGTGGAGGTGTTGCTGTCGAAGAGCTGTGAAGCGTGTCAGTGGATGGTGCAGTACCTGGTTGGACCGGAGGGGCGAGAAATGACCAGGTCAGGGCTCGTCTGCCAGCTGTTTAACCCACTGATCTGTTACATGTGTACAACACTTCTGTCCACCTCCTCCACAAGTGTTTTCAAAAAGCGTAGTCTTCTCCAAAAGACAGCACTCTGAGAACTACATTCTCACTAACACACTTTCACTTTGTCTATCTATGACATCACTTTATTCAGTCCCTGAAACATCAAGCATGGATATACTGTATGTGTGTAGGGGCCTTGGCCTGAGTTTAATCACTGCAGCACTTTTGTAGCTGTCCTAGTGATATGCGATACAGACTTGGCAGCTCGCAGCATTGCTCCCTCATTCCAATCAATGCACACTGAACTCTGTGACCGGGGTCAAGTCATTCCACGCTGGTTCTGCTGCTGCAGCCACTAAAGCTTCACTCACTCTCTGTATACTTTGTATACTCAAGCTTTGTATATAATTGTCTTGCAGATCTCTACAGTCAACCTGCCCCTGAGGAAAGATGTTCCATATTGACTAGTAGTTGTCAGATGAACACACCTGTGCATTTCTAATATTGACCTAATTATTTAGATATACAATTTTTGGGCAATGGACGAAGTGAGCCGTCTGTTTATGACAAAGCCAACTGCAAAAGCAAGATGTTGATGATTTCAAATGTATTGGAACATTCAGCAAGGAGATAGAATATTTTGTTTATTCATTTGAACAGAATAAAACATTACATTGGTCTTGTTCAAAAGTAGGAATAAATAACTTCCAGCTTCTCAAAAAAGAAATACTCTTATCATCACAATGAACGATGTTCTCACTACAAATGAAATCCTTGACTCAACCGGGCACATTTCTGTTACCTGGTGCCTGCAGCACTGTTTTGTTCCGTCCTCCACGTGGCTTCATATCCCAACGGGAGTGTTGCAGAAGTGGAGCGTCATGCCTGCCTGATGTTGTTGAGTTGCCCAGATTGTGTTTATTTTTTCATTTCTCCTTGATTTTTGTGCTGTGGTTGAGTAGGCTGCGTAGTTAAATGGCTTCGTAATTTGTTTTAAGTGTGTATTGTTGTAATGTTGATCCAGAGTTTGCTCAGGGTGTTTTATGTTGAATGTTGGCCAGATGCACCATGCCATTCTGCTGTCTGACTTCCTGTCTGGCTCGACTGGCTTCCGTGATCAGCCCGCATTTCCTTTCATACTGCATTGAGGTTCCGTGTCAGTCTGGTTTAGTCCCTTTAGTCAAACTGCCCTCCGTTGGTTTGACGCTGTGTTCACTGAGAGGCTGCTGACCCCAGTTCCGTTGCCCAGCTCCTCCTGGCGGTCCAAAGCTCTGGTGCTTGCAGTGTAAACACCAGCACTCCCAGTGGTTAGCGTCCTGGCCTCTAACAACAAGGTCCAGCTCCGAAATGGAGCATGAGGGGTTTTTTGTCGGCCTAACGGACTAATGAGAACCTGGTTGATTAAACACACTATCTGAGCCACTGCAGTGCTCTTGAACAAATAATGACATCTGCACTGACGTGTGTGTATGTGTTTGTGTGTGTGTGTGTGTGTGTGTGTTGCTGAATCACTGAACGCTGATCAATATGGAATGTGAACTCTTGGAGCCAGAGGGTGGTTTTCCGAAAGTGTATGTGTGTGTTTTCCAGAAAGGTGTTGCCTTTCACGACTATGTGTTAGGCATGGGGTGATTGTGTCCTCCTCAGAAATGATTGGTTGTTGAACATCAGACATCAGTACACGCCGGCCCCCTTCACATACCACACACCCCTTCCCACAAAACAGAGATCCAGCCACACTCAGCTGTGTGTCTCGAGGCCAAACACACCAGCACAAGTTCAGTCTCTCACACAAACAGTGTTTTCAACTAGTCTTCTGTTTATCAGGATGTTTTCATAACCATTATCATCATTAAATTGAAACACGTTCCTTCTGCTCATCATTTTAAAGACTGATGTTGATTTTGACCTCACTGTCCTCCTCAGAGTTTGTCTGTTGGAGTGCAGCGTGAGGGAGGTGAGGGTGGTGGTCGCATCCATCCTTGAGAAGACTCTGGAGAGCGCGCTGCACTTTGGAGACCCAGGACTGGACAACCTGATGGACGCCCTGCTTTCCTTATTGGACAAAGACGTTCCCGAGAATGTGAAAAACTGCGGCCAGTACTTCGGCCTCTTCAGCAACTTCACTCAGAGGGTAATAAACCGTCAACAAACAAGTAGTGTTTAGTGTTCAACTCCTTAACATGAAACACAATGACTGTTCAGATGGTTTTCTCAGTGTTTTTTGTCTTCTCTCTTTCAGGGTTGCGGTCCGTGCCAGTTGTTGCTGAAACACTCAGCTTATCGCCGGATGCTCATCTTCCTGTTAGGACCCAACAGGCAAAACAACCAGGTAGAACTGCATAATACAGTGTTTAATAGTACAGTATGCATTGGTTCACAACACAGTGATTCTTTCACTTTCACCTTTTGAATTGTTTATTGTTTTAAGAAGTTTTGAACGTTATCAGCATTTGAAAATGACAAGTGTTGATTTAAGACTCAAGAATGATAAACATATGGCTGTTATTGCTCACAACAGTTCTAATTGTTTCTCTGCGTGTCTCTACAGAACCGGCGGTGGAGTCCAGCTCAGGCGCGAGAGTTCCTTCACCTCCACAGCACCCTGGCCCTCATCACTCTACACACTGACCTCAACTCTCAGCGGACGCAGGGTGAGACACTTGAATCAAATCCACAGGCTCGCAGCGCTGATGTTTTTGTACGATCCAGCTCTAATTCTGATGCATTGATTTCTCATGTGTAGCTCCAGGAGTGTTTAAACTGCGTGTGAGCGGCGTCCCGTCCTCCACCCAGCTCCTCCCCCTCCACGCAGACATCCTGGCCTCACTCTTCACTCCCGAGGGACAGCCTTACCTTCTAGAGGTAACATCCAAAGACAAAACTGGCATGCCTTGATCTCAATGACTTCAGTCATTCTTAATCATAAAGAATACTAAAGAAACCAGTCTTTTATTTTAAGCCATGGCCTGTTTATCAGGGCCCCCTGACTGATTTTTTCTCTTTGTCCCTGTGAATCTCCACCAGGTGATGTTTGCCATGCGTGAGTTGTCAGGTCCTCTGTCTATCCTGATAGAGATGGTGACCTACACTTCGTACTGTAACGAGCCCTTCTCCCTGGGCGTGCTGCAGCTGCTCAAGGTAAAAAAAGAAAAAGAAAAGTCTCCACCACCTCAGAGAGACGACTGTCAGAGCTGTCAGAGACATTCGGTAAATGATTTTAAACTCTTCTGAACACTTTGTGTCTCGTAGACGCAGCTGGAGACGGCTCCACCTCATGAACTGAAGAACGTTTTCCAGATGCTGCAGGAGCTCCTGGTGAGTGAGAACCATCAGTTAACTCATCAGTGACTCTTCACCTAACGTTCCATTATGATCTTCTTGCTAACAGCAGTTTAATATTTTTACATCAGGTGATGGAAGATCCTCTGCAAACCCAGAGACTCAAGTATGCTTTTGAGTCAGAGAAAGGCCTTTTGGGTATGTAGTATCTATGATTGGTCGACTGCCACGCCGCATTGGCAACATTATCACCTTTTGTTTTATTATTAAATTAATTTGTTGATGGTATAGAAACATGAGTGCTTTCTTTTCTCAGCCTTGATGCATCAGAGCAACAACGTGGACAGCAGGCGCTGCTACCAGTGTGTGAAGTTTCTGGTCACATTGGCCCAGAAGTGAGTACATCTAAGATTCCGATGTCAGAGTATTCCAGGAGCAGTAATTCTCCTATATGTACTTTATTCTTGGTGATACTTTCATGATTTTTTGGCAACATAATTATACCACTCCACTTATTTTTCCCACCAGGTGTGCTCCAGCCAAGGATTACTTCAAAGACTTGTCTGGTCACTGGAGCTGGGCGGTACAGTGGCTACAAAAGAAGGCAAGCTTATAAAATACAATGTTGTCACAAAAATCTGAAAAATATGTTTATGCATTTTTCAGTATTTTGGCTGCATCAGAGATCGACAGTAGGTAGCTCACAGGATACAGTTTTTATCTAGTGAACCTCCACAGCCTCTTATAGATGAACTCTGTTACACCTTTAGCTAATTATTTCTACAGACTTTCAGCTATTTCAGCCAATCACACATGACCTATAGCTAACCATTTATACATGACTAAGTTAACCATTTCAAGTGTTTATGTAGCCTAATACTTTCATGACATCTTAGTCACGAAAGGTGTTATCGCTGCCTTTTTTCTTAAAATTAGTTGACTTACTCCACAATCTTTCCACGTACCCCGAAGTAACTGCAGAGGGGTCGACCAATATTACTTTTTCAGGGCTGCTACCAATTGTTAGAAATAAAGGAGACTGAAAACTGATATTTGGGATATTCATTCAACTCTTTGTGTCAAAATTTCACACAGTACAATTTACTCCAGTGCTGTTTTTCCATTTTCTGCTTTCTTTGTATTTTCCTCTTCGCTGCCTTTTATTTAATACATTTATTATTTGATACTTAGCAGTTTGAGATTGTTCAGTGTTTGTAGGCTGTTGATTGTGACATGTTACCATTCAGACATTGTTGTGTGTGGGTGAGAGGAATACTGCATCAGAGCCAAAGTAGCACATTTTTTAAATGAGTTTATTTTATTGGCTGATAATCAGAAAAATGTTGAATATCAGCTTTGATAATCAGAAAAGGACTGATATTCGGTCACACCTACGTACAAGTATCTCTAGTTTGAAATCCCTCCCTAGACCAACAGGACACCCAGAGGGAAACGTATCATACCTGTGTTCTTATAGTGCTCGTGCATCACACGCCTCTCTCTCCCCCCAGATGACAGAACATTACTGGACTCCCCAGAGCAACGTCTCCAACGAAACCTCCACCAACAAAACCTTCCAGCGCACCATCTCTGCACAGGTACACACACGCACACGTTCCAGCACCAACAACACAAACACACGCCGTCACCGGTACTTTTTTTTTCTTCTCTGCTCTAAAGTGGCTCACGTGTGTTTCTTTGTCTGTGTCAAACTCTGCAGGACACCTTGGCCTACGCCACAGCGTTGTTAAACGAGAAGGAGCAGTCTGGCAGCAGTAACGGTTCTGACGGAAGCCCAGCAAATGAAAACGCAGACCGCAGCCTCCGACAGGTAGCCATCAGCCGCCACAGCAGCAATAACTGCTTTCCACAGCGGGCTTCTTACATGAGTCATTGCTCATGCTCGGTTCACGCAGCCAAAAAAGAGAAGAATGGAACAAAAATGGAACATCTCACTGGCTTCTGTCAAACGCTGTGAAGGCAGTTTGTTGCCTCCCACGGTTGTTATTAGCGGTGGATTTGAAGCTGCTTCATTCTTCTCTGACTCCCGCTGTGGCTGACAGGATTCCCACACAACACAGGGGTGTCGGACACAAATAGATTCCGATATGTTGTACAGGAGTTAAAATCCTGCTGTCGCCGCATAGCTCGTTGATATATAACCACTCATAAGACACCACGTTTCTTTGATCTCTTCTTAAGTGTGCACCTTGTCTGTCTCCCAGGGGTCGGAGTCTCCCATGATGCTCGGCGATTCGAAGAGCGATCTAGAAGATGTAGACCCGTAGCTCCTCCAACCAGCAGGATCCCTCCGAAGGAGCGGCGGCACAGCACCGGGCAGCCAATTGAAAGGGCTGCACTTTTGCCTCTGATTGGTCCGGACATTTAGGACTCCACAACAAGCCAATCAGAACACTTATTCTCTTGGTCGCTACGGCAACAAAGGAGCTATGAATAAATCATAAATTACTTCCTTTCAGAACAGCCAAGGCGATGATGGAGATGCATTATCATTAAGGGCAGGGCAGAGTTGATTACAGTGGGAAGTGCAGAAACCTTCCACAATCACGGATGACTTCAGTTTATCCTTTTATTCATTCATTCACTCAGAATGACAGCAAGGTGGAGGATGGGTTCGGGTTGTGTTTTAACAATTTTCTGCTCATGTTTGCCAATGTATCTACATGAATTACATTCATATTGTAAAGATTTGTTCCATAGATGTAATTTCCAGTGTAAGATAATATTTTAAAGTCTCCTGTGCTCTTCTCCACAGCCATCATGCAAACTGCGCGAGGGTCACGTTAGCTCGCTCTAGAGGAACTTACAGACATCAGGTGCACTTGTACAGGAACACCTCCACACACGAGCACTTGGGAGGGGGTGGGGTTAAGTATGCACTTTATAGTCCAGCCCAGTCTATTTGTGACGTACAGCAGCACTGGTCAGTTCCTCTAGAGCCTCGTGGCGAGCGTGTCCTCGTCTTCTTTTGCTTTTAACAACTTATATTTCTCAGTGCCACTCATGCAGACACATGGAAGCCCTAATAGCAAAGCCACTCTGCCTGTGACTAAACCTTTTCACCCTGGTGACGCAGCACAGGGCAGGTCCTGTCCTAGAAACAGGACAAGACCCGGCCCTCAGCCAATCTGAAACAAGCAGTGCCATGGTCAGCAATCTCCCTCTACTTCTACTTCTTCTTGCTGTCAGGCAGCCTCACGTGCTGGATTTTTATTCATTTCATCGCTGTCTTTTTATTTTCTTTGCCACTTTTTCTTTGACTCTGGATGAATTGACTATTGGAGAGGATGATTAGGGACTCAAAGCCTTATGCAAGAATAAAAGCTGATCTGGAAGCGCATCGATCAGTCATGGTGGGCCAGCAGTGCCGACTGAAGGGGAGCTCAGGAGCATGTTTTATTTTTAGGTGCCAAGGTTACACACACACACACACACACACAAACACACACAAAGAATAATACACTATGATAGAACTTGTGAAGAACATGCAAACGTGTGTCACTCATTCACTTTGCTCATCAACACAAAGAGCAGTTACCTGTTACCTCTGCTTTATCAGGTTTGATTTTGTTTTTTTGTTTTTTTTTCTGTTTTTGCTTTTTTGCTTTTGTCTGACTTTGTAAACACACACAGAGGAGCTGAACCCAAATGTAGCTCTAGTTTCATAGGAGAACGGCGCCGCATCCATCGTCCCTAACCCAACCATCGGGAGACTTGAAGTGCCTTAACCTCCCGATCCCCTCCCCCGCCCCCCCACTTCATCCCACCTCAGACGCTCACATCTCTGAGGCGTGCGTTAAAGGTTTGCTCCACCTCTCCTGACCACGACACCAAACCGGCGTCTCCTGTGGTCAAGTAGTCTCGCTGTGGGAGTGCAACAGGGCTTCTTCATCCCCCATTAGACTTCAGATAATACAGGGAAAAATGTCCTCTGTGTGTTGTGACGAAGGATTGTTGGAATGTATCTGTTGGTTGTTGATTCTGTGTGTATGGGGGAGGGCGGGGGTGTAAGTTTTTACCCTAAATAAAACAGGGTGTAGGGGACAGGACAGGGTTTTGGTCATGGTTAAAAAAACAAAAAAAAATTGCTGCTTCTTTTCACTCCGCACTCAATCGGAGACACTTTGTAGATACTGATTTATGCTAGATAGTTTTAAGGGAGTCACACTTCACACTCAAGACGTTCTGAAGACATGAGCCTCAACTAGCTTAAGCAGATTAGTTCTCAGCTTTAACAGGTTAATGTTTACAGTGTGAGGACCTACGAAGCAATCATGCAAACATGTTTTTTCTGACGGGGAGTTGACATGTGATCGATCCACTGAGGCTCCTTCAAAGCCTGAGAGGAGGGAAGACACTGTTTTAGCCCTTCCACACACACACACACAGTCATACACTCATACACACACACCCTCACCCAGCCCATTTTCCTCTCTCTCACTTGATGTGAATGTCACGTCGTGCTCCTCCAGCACGTTTGCATGTGTGGCAGTAAGTGGTGGTGAAGTTTGTCTTTTCTGTGTGACGGAGGGGAAAGGAAAAACAGCCCCCTGTGTTGTTTGCTGTGTAATTTGGTCATTAGCACTTACTGTCACAAACATACGCCCCCCCTCCCGCCCGCCCCCCTTCTCTGTGGCTGGTGTCTGATGGAGCTGCATGCAGTCTGTGCCAAGCGATACATGAACCTGGAAACATGAGTCGCATTCAGCCAAGAGTCCTCTCCTAGGTTTGCCCCCCACTGCTACATCACCACAACTACTAGAGAAAAAGAGACAGAAAAAAAAAATCAGAACAATCTTTTGTTTTAATCCTGGGATGCAGGGAGGGATGGGTAACGAGCGTGGGTAGGGATTGGCATCTGTACGGGTTTTTACTGTCATTTTGAAAATTCACTTCTGCCATCGCAGGATTCTGTAATGCATGTTAAAACTCAGTTTTAATTTGTACATCAGAGTTTGATTAAGGGGAAAATTTGATATAAAATAAACTGGAATGCACAACCTTTTGTAAACATTGTTTTTTTTATCTGCGTGTACTTATTGTCGAATGATCTGCTGTTTTGTTTCAGGAGGAAGGTCCTGACCCTCCAAAATAAGCGCCCAAATGATAATACATTTTTGGGGCTGATGCCAAAATTTTGAGGTACTTGTAATTGAGTATTTCCATTTCCTGCTACGTTGTTCTTCCACTCCACTGCACTTCAGAGGCAAATATTGCACCTTTGATTCACTACACTTCTGTTAAACCTGTAGTTACTAGTTACTTTGTGGATTACATGCTGCATCAGAGCCAGAGTAGCACATTTTTAAATTGACATACTTTATCATCAGTTGAACAAATAAGCGCACTGATTCTTATAATCAGAAAAGTGTGAGGAATATCTTTGTTTTAACTCAAGTGTGACTTTTTGGTACTTTATGCAACACTGCAGCCAATTTTTTTGCAGTTGTCCTGCAAATGTGGTTCTCAGACGTCTGTGAGCCGAACTGAGGCAGGATGCAAATTAGAATGTCCCAGAAACTTAATTGGGAATTTGACAAATATGAATTAAGCATCTTTTTCTGCAATATGATCTCTGAAAAGTTTTCATATAACAAAATGTTGCTTCACCATTATTTCATTCGGACCTTTTTTTTAATCTATTAATATTCCTGCAGGTTTTTTATATTATTATTATTTTTATTATTAATATTATTGTGTGTTCTCATCTGATTTTGGCCTTATTCACACGTCAGCCATCACGATCAGGGTGGGAAGGATGATGTCATACGGCTGTATTCCACGTTAGACACACATACAGAATCATTTCACCACTGCATGACTGATCAGCAGTTGAAAAGACAACAGAGTGAAAATCTGATGGTTTAGTCCATATTTCAAGTTATAACTCATTAGCTCCTGTCAGACATCAGCTAACAGTTAACGCTGGCATTCTGAGCACTTTATTGGATGATGTCACTGTTTGGAAGTGATGCATGATATCACAGGAAAGGTGTAAATAAGTCTAGCCTATCGGCACACATCGCTCTAAACTAACAGGGTATCAAATAATCTTTCTGTTTGAAATATGGCCCACATCATCATCGTTTTTTGTTGTTGCTGATCAATCAGGAAGTAGTGAAATGAGAGTGAGCGTGACGTCAGGTGAAATCCTCCACAGTGGTTGACTTTCATGTAGCTCTCTTTGTTTCAGGGTCCTGGTATTGAGCAGGATCTGCCCCCTGTCGCGGGTCACTCAAATAGAACGGAACCATTTTTAATTTGATCTCATTAGTAACACCTGGGCTTCTCCTGCTGTGGCACATCAAACTGCCTGCTATTGGACCACTGCCTGTTGGACTGAGAGTGGTTAATCAGCTTAGCTTCACACAGAACCCCGGCAGCCTCGTATCGTGGCTCATAGTGACCCATTCAGACAAACCCATCTGTGGTGAAGGGTTCTGTCAATTCATCAGCAGTGATATCAGATTTCCTGTGGCCACTCATCAGTGCGCCACAGCTGGTAGTGCTGGATGGATCGTCCTTGCCAGAGTCTTATCTGCTAGAATCGGTCCAGTCAGTGTGCCTGTGCTGCTCTCACTCTTCTTGTTTTTGTCTTGAAGTGTGAAATCCTAAAAGCTGCCGCCACATGTTCCAGACTAAAGTAAAAGACAAAGTGAGAAGAAGGGCGACTGGCTTATTAATCAAGCTGCTCATCAGGCTGATTGCACAGCGCAGTGCTGTACAGTCTGAGCTGGAGACAGTCTTCTGCATCAGACGTGTTCATAATAAGCGTGCTGTGAGCTGCGTGCGCTCTGATGGGGAGTTCAGCATATCAAGCAGGGATTTGAGCGAAGAGCTGACTGTCTTTTCATCTCTCTTTCTCACATTTGAGTCGGAGGATCGCAGATGTAAATAATAAAATGCACAATGGCTGAACTGATTAAGCTGCTTACGTTCTAGTATTGTGCACACTGGCTCGCTGTCGTGGCTTATGGGGAGGCTTGAATAGAACAGAACATTCGTTAAAGGACACATTCACCTAGAAAATGAAAATTCAGTCGTTATGCTGATGGAAAGCGGGTTGAGGTTTCCCACCAAACAACTGAAGTAGATGGGGACTCAAACATAAAGATCACTTCAGCACCACTGATCCTTTGACAGCATCTCTCAGGTAAATTGATGTGTTTATGTGTGATTTTCAGCTTAATTTGTGTTATATAAGCATTTACTATGTTGTGTTATTAACCATCACTGAGTTATCAGACTGTGAGAGTGCCCTCTTACTGCCATCAATTAGTTTACATAATAGAGGTCGGCTGCAGTTAGAAACCAATATTATCATCTAATTAGTGGGAAAAGGTCCTTTAATCCAGGATATGGATTTTGCTCGGCTGTCTGTGATTCTGTTGCTCAGCAAGCTGCTCTGAAAGTGATCTCAGTGATGTTGTTGCCCGCTGTCGTCGTCGGGCAGGTTGTGGTGTGGACTAAAAACGCTTTAAACGATCCATTAATAGTTATTGTTATTGTTCTTGGTGCAGATGGCCATCAATCGAAAGCTTCAGAGGCCTCGAGATCCCAAATTGATTTGATAGAACTTCATTTGCACCTTTTAGTAAAGCAGAAATCGTCACAGCAGCTTATTTGTTTTACATTTTAAAACAAGTCGCCATGTGCTTCAGTTGTGTAGGAGAACGCCGCAACGCTGTGAAGCTCCGGAAATGTTTTGTGGATGACAAAACTTCACCTGACTTTCCATCAGCATGGGGTTGAGTAGATAATGACCGAATCTTCACTTTTGGGTGAACTTGCCCTTTTAATGTTGGCTGTGAAACAGGCAGATTATTTGAATGAACTCTATTTAGGACCTTTGTGTTGCCTAAAACTCCTCATTGGGTCAAATACTCACATCCACGTAACTGGATACATGTAATTAATGAGGTTCCCACCCGTGAATCATGCCAGATAAATGCAAATGTTATGTTCATGAAAGCTCTTTTTTATTATAATCATTTTGTAAAAGATACAAAAATATTTGGTTACATTTTACAAACTGTCGGCCTATACGGGTTTAAAAGAAGCTAACGAGACAGTTCTACACATGCAACATATGTAAGTCTGAGGCGTTAATACAACATGTGAGCTCAACTGAAACACTCACAAGCAGTTTTACAGAAGCGCTTACAGTCACTGAAGACAAAAGAAGACAGCACGGGAGACATCTTCATTTAATCTCAAGGTGTTGGACGTCCAAGAGGTGTGAGACCGGATCAGTGAGGAGGAGTTGTGACGGGCTGATCCGGTGGTCTGACACGACAGCAGACGGCGACGCCCGCCGCCCCGTCACCTCCCGCGGCACTGCGGACACGGCAGCTGTTGCCCTGAGCAACTGGCCCCAAGACGGCAGAGCCCAGAGAGACGGCGGTGCAGTCTGTCAGAGTCCAGCCAGAGGGACAGGACACCTCCACCTGCAGGAGGACGCCAGCTGTGTTTAAAAAAAGTCTGAGGGGAAAGTTTGAAGACATTTCTATCCACTTAAAAATACTCACCTGATCTTCATCAGCTGATATGTTCTCCAACAGGTGGCACTCCAGAGACGGAGCGTGGCAGCACACAGCGTGCGATGTCACCCCGTCCTTGACGACACAACGTCCCCGATCGGCGTGATGTGGACGGGAGCGAGACGAGATCCCAGCCGAGGACCAAGACGTGCAGCCTGGAAGGAGACGAGACACACAGTTCAGCACTGAGAGCACCGTCCATTAGTGATGCTCCACCCAGTCATCGCCAGGTGGGTGAAACACGCTGTAAACTAGCAAACCTGCTCTTTATACTGCACATAATGTCGGTAATTATGGAGAACACTTTCTTTTCACAGCGACTGCCATGGCAACGGGCATAATTGACCAAGATGTTCCCAAGGCAGCCACATCAGAGCCTTGTGCGGCGTTTAAAGGATGGTTTGTGTACAGATCAGCCACTGAGTGCGTTCAGCAGTCATTCGCTTTCTTAGAAAATATTACATGATGACTTACTCGACTCTCACATTAGCATAAGGACTGGAAATAAGTGCTGGTGTGGTTCTGTCCAAATGTACCAGCAAGCACGATGTGATATCGCTGTGTCAGTGTTGATCCTGCAGCATCATAATGAACATGTTTTCCTAAACCTAACCTGTTGTTTTCGGTGCCTGAACAAAACATCAGCAACTGAAAATAATAAGTGAACTTTGTGTTAACAACACAATAATATGCTCAAGAGGCCCAACTGTCCTCTGTGAGACTTCTGAACTCAACTCATTAAGCTTGTTCAACAACGTGGCGACATCAGAGAGACGAACCAGTACCGTTGGAGGTTAGTTAAGAAATGACAGGGTGTGGTTTTTATTTTTTTTTTAACAAGTATTATTACTCTGGGTGAGGGGCCACACAAAAAATCCTTCCTATCCCAATAACTATCATACAGTCCCTAAACAGCTGCTGGCTGTAATTTCATATTTAATGGACAGAAAGTGGTATTGATCTTCTCACTCAACGCCCGACAAGAAATTGAATGAAATTACTTCCAGAAATGTCAAACTAGTATTCTAAACTACACACTCCATGAGTCTTTATACTGCAGCAGACTCACCGGTCAGGTGTTGCTGCGGGTCGGCGCACTCGACATCTTGCCTGGACTCTGGACTGGCGTGTACGTGGCACCGCAGGCCACTTTTCACACAGCACCTCGCCACAGCATACACGCCTTTACCTCCTGGACCATTGTGGGCAGCGCACTCCACCTGCCCGTCTCTTACCTGTCAACACAAGTTAAAGGGAGTTTCAGACAGTAGACTCAGACAGAGGTGGTTGGAAACGACAGTTTGAACTTACAGTGATAGTTTCTCCACTGTGGACGGCGTCGGGACTGAAGCTGCTGCAGCTCAGCATTTCCTCCCCTGCGCGACAGCGACTGACAGCCCTGTCCGTGCTCGTGACCCCGGACCTCTCTGACCACACTGACCTGCAGAGAAGCTCCCCATCTGCACACCCACACAGGCACAGAGTGTGAACTACTACTACTACTACTACAGATGCCTTTTGTGTGTGTGTGTGTAAGAAGTGTGTCACTTACTCTGCCTGTTGCCAGGTGGCATGGCCGCCACCAGGTTCGGAGTAACGTGTGTGTCAGACAGAGAGAGGAAGTTGATTGTGTTGCTGGTGGAATAATGCAGCATCGTCTGCAGGACCTGCACCGGTGACATGCTCTGATTGGACGACAGGATCACTGCCGCTATACCTACACATGCACGATCCAAGAAATAAAGCAGCTGCACACACAGATTGCTTTACTGTGTCGTCTTAATGTTAAGTTGTGTGTGTTTGCATACCGGCAGCATGTGCAGCAGCCTGCGAGGTTCCACTACGGGAGGTGAAACAGGTGCTGCAGTCACTACTCGCACTAACGATGTCGTCTCCGGGCGCAAACAGATCGACACAGCGGCCAAAGTTGGTGCCGCCGGCTCCCTGTGACATGAGCTGGTCCGCTGAGTTAACTGCCCCCACAGTGATGACCTGCACACACATAAGATGTAAAAGGTAAGAGGTTGTGTGTGAGAAAACATCCATCAGGTTCTGTGAAACAAAGTGTTGTAACCTCAGACTCTGAAGCAGGCGAGTAGAGGCAGGCGTCATCTCTGTAGTTCCCCGCAGCGGCGATGACCACGGCTCCATTAGCCACCATGTCCCGACAGGCGGCATTTAATGAGCGGCTGAAACCACCAACGAACGGCAGCAGAACAACCACGGCCTCTACTGGATGAGCCAGTAACGTCGCTCGGATGTATTCCATACCTTACAGGACAGGAGAGGAGAGGGGGTTCATTTCAAGAACGGCTCATTCTAAGGATTAATCAAAGTCGGCCAGCTCTCGGGTGCAGAGCCGGAACTTCTGGAGGAATAAACACCCGGACTAACATCAGATCCTGCTACGATCTGGAAGCTGTTTACGGACGGGAGGAGAGCTCAGAGATTACGTTCAAACTTTTATGATTTAAAAGTGGATTTATCTTCACTCCCATGTATCAACCTGACTGCAGCAGTGATCGGCAGAGCTGACCTTTCACAGTCTTGTGTTTGTGTTCTGTAATTTCTGACTTCTGACCGGAGTTAGTGCTGAGTTATTGATTCACACACAGTGATACACATCTTCTGAGTGTTATTGCCTACCAGTTTACAGTACGTCGTAGTGATCTGGTTGTTTGGGGCGAATAAACACTCCAACTCTGAAAATCTATTCGATGTGACGCAGGCAGTCCACTCTGGGTTTGAACATTGTTGGAAACATTTGGAATAATGTGAGTATACAACTCAACAAAATGTATATCAAAGGTTTATTTTGGGGACATTTTAAAGCAGAATTCTTATGTATTATATCTTTAAAATGTGATTGAACATGCTGTAAAAACAAAAATGAAAAGCTCTTGGAATTACGTATATCATACATGCACAACCAATGGGAAACATTGGGTCCTTACCTGCCAGAGCTCCTGACACGGTGCCTTTCCCCTGACAGTTGAGCACACGGACCAGGTTGACACCAGCACCTCGAGCTACACCAGAGTCCGACCCGCTCACAACCCCGGCCATGTGTGTGCCGTGACTGTCGCACTGACTGGCCTGTAGAGGAGAGACGTGTGAACACTTTGCAATTGAGCCACAATGACAAATATGAATGTGTCGTTGAAGTGCGAGTTTTTGGATTAATATGCGTCACCTGTCTATGAACTCTGACTCCGTCCTCCTCAGGGACGTCGTTGAAGTCTGTGATGAGAACTCGTCCTTCAACCTCTCTGTGAGAACTCTGAACGCTGCCATCCATCAGATACACCTCCGCCTTCCCTCCATCATCTGCACCGGACAGAGGGTATGTGGATCAGATACAAATTACTTCAGGTGTGTGTGTGTGTGTGTGTGTGTGTGTGTGTGTGTGTGTGTGTGTGTGTGTGTGTGTGTGTGTGTGTGTGTGTGTGTGTGTGTGTGTGTGACAGGGACGGACTCACTGGGTGGACTGTATGTTCCGTTTTCAGAGATGCCACCATGAGGCTGCAGTAGCCTCTGCAGGTTCCAGGGGGCGCTCTGAGCGAAGATGGACGAGTCCTCCTCTACGTAGTGGACGTGAGGGAGCTTCACCGCCTGAAAGGATCACAATCAACTTCTGAAGTGTGAAATAAATCTTGCACAGAAAGTTGATGAGGGTGAAACTGTCCATCTACTGTTGAAACCCCTTTTACTGTTCCATGTTGTATTTTTTTTTTGTTTGAAGCATCTTGGGTGAAATTAGGATTGTGATCAGTGGAAGAAGGTTTAATTTTGGCCATCATACAGTTTTTCTCTGAGGTGATGCCTCCTCCGTAAAGGTGCAATATTTAAGAACTGGCCACCTACGATAGAGGGCAGCATATCACTTGAAAAACTGTGGCTGCCCTTGGCTAGTTAGCAGAGTTAGCAGAGCAGTAAGCAGTTCGAACTGTGATCCTGGGACCAGGAGAGCGTTAATGTTCACACCACTGGACCAGGACGGGATGGCGCGAGCTGATTAGCATGCTAACATCATCAACACATAGACATCATCATGTTAAAATCTTCATTAATTCACATTCTGCTGTTAGTTTTGGTTGATTTTGAATGTTTTCAATCAAAAACTCTTATATACAGAATTGCCCCTTTAACCTGAGTTTCTTTTTTGAGGAGTACCCCAGGGGTCTATCCTCGGCCCCCTATTATTCTCCATCTACATGCTGCCCCTGAGGTATACCACACACAATGTAGACGTCTATTATCTTTATCCAGGTGAAATGCAAATATACACAGTTATGGAATTTAACTAACAACATTTACTAGCACTTGTACTTTTCTTCAGTATTTCTCTTTTAAGAATTTGACCGTGATATCTTTACTTTCTCTCAAGCATGGCTTTCAGGTCCTTTTTACAACACTGTCTATCTGTACAGTTTGTTCTGATCAGATGGATTCAAGGGGAACGATGAAAGAAAATTCAAAGGGCACCAGATGTATGCAGTGATACATTTATACTGAAGAGAGGACACTTCATCATGTTTGGCCCGCTGGAAGGACACCCTATGATGAGGCACCCTCACTTTATCATGTTTTATCCACCACAGGGGCACTGACTGATACGTCCTCCATTATCTGGATGTTCAAACATGTCCAAGAGATCATCGTGGTGACCTCATAGCTGCTCATAATTAAGGTTTCACAATATGAATGTTATCAACGGTCTATTAAAATGGTTTTCTTGTTTCATTGTAAAACACGTCGCTGTACAAAGACCATGTATTAAAACATTAAAAACATAAAGTAATGTAATTCAAATGTTGTTACTTACTTACTAACCTACTTTACTTAATTATTCTATATTTCTTTGTTTATTTCTTTGTTTTGCATTGATGCCAAAGATTCCTTGTTGCTGATCAGTGTAAAAACAACAACAAAAAAAACCCTTGACAACCGCAGTTAATCAGGATAAAACAATAACACAGAAAACTCCCACAGAGAATATTTGCGAGCCAACTGTGTATTTAACTGCGTGAAAACACAAATAACTGTTCTTGTTAGTATTTGATTCGCCCCCACAGGTTCCACTGATGAGCACAGCAGGTGCAGGTGAAGCTGTTACCAGGTCGAGGACGTCGCCGCTCATCTTGACCAGGAAGCCGTGCAGAGCTCCGGAGTATGTCTGCAGGACGTCCAGCAGGTGACCCCTCCTGGCCGCTCGAGCTCTCAGCCTCCTGATGCTCCTCTGCACGTGAGGCTCGCGCGCTCCCGGACGCAGCATGACCAGGTACTGACCGGGCACGCGCCACGCCGCCTGCAGCAGAGCGCACGAGACGTTTTAAACAATGTGACTAAATAGATCTGCTTTGTAATGGAGAACTGTGTGTTTTCTGTGGATCTGATGATAATACAGCATAAATTAAAAAAAGGAGGACTGGGGTGTCCAGGTTGTGAGCGCGCATTTAAATGAAGGCTAATTTGTTTCCTATGTCAATATAATTATCTTCTAGCCAGATCAACCAACCAGTAAAGATTACCCTGAGGATGGATAGACACAGAATCTTGTTAAGGCTGCAAATCACTCAGACAGAAAAAATAATAATAATTAAACTACAGACTTGATGGTTTATTTCAAGGTAAAAATAACAATAATAACAAAGAGTGAAATCTGAAATTGTACACAAATGAGACGATGAAGACTTCAGACAGCACAGACAGGTAACAAGCTGTTGGCACGCTGACAGAACTGGGAAGTAACTAAGTATTTAATGAGCCGTGGTTATTCCATTTGGTGCGACGTTACAGTTCCACTCCGTTACATTTCAGACGGAAATGTTCACTTCACTCCACTACTTTTTATTTGATGGATTTAGTTACTAGTTACTTTTCAACCACAGCTCATACAGAATGTGATCAACAACAAAAAGGGCGATTTTTGATATAGAAACATACACAGCAGTGAATAAAGTATTTGAAACAAAGTGGCACGTGATTATAATACTTTGCAATGTGCAGTAATCTGAACAAGGATATTCTGTATTGTGAGTACTTTTACTTCTGGTACTTTTTTTTAATCTGAATGCAGAAAAAAAGGAGTATTTCTACTCTGTAGTGTTGCTATTTCTACTAGAGTATCTGATCAGAGTACTGTACTTCCTCCACCCCTCTTTATTACCTTGTTGCACCTGAGGAAGTCTGCTGTGGGCTCGGCTCCGGTCTCAGGTCGAGTCCCGTCCCCTCGGATCAGATCCAGGATCATCTCGTCGTCCTCGGGGTAATCCTGCGCGCTCACGGTCAAAGATGCGCACAAACACAGCGCCCAGCCAATCCAGCCTGAGGTGCGACGCATTCTTCAAAAAAACCCCAAAAACACTCTTGGACCGTTTCCAGTGGGGAAAAAAAAGATCAGTTCAGCTGATAAATCACAGATTCACTCATTGATCTCGTATCCAGATGTGTTGGTGCCTCCGACAGCTGCGCGTCCTGTGTGTGCCCGACAGTCACGGAGCGCCTCCAACCATCTATTCTCATTTTGGATTATAAAAAAAAAAAAAAAAATCCAACAATTGATTCTTATAATTCAAGGCGGGGACTGCTGACGTCTCTGGGGCTCACGCCACCGCTTTTGTATCGAATGATTGTCCTCCGTTAAAAACACCTCTTACTGTGGAGGAGTCATGTTTCATCCTCGCCCCGTGAACCAACCCTGTGATCATCAGAGGGGACGTTTCCTCCTCACTTCAACTTTGTGTGTTGATGCTGTTCTAACATGTGCACTTAATGCGAACAATGTGACTCGTGCGTGCAAAGTGCAAGTGCGAGAGAACGTGTTGCGAGTCTGATCTGGTGATTTTGTGCAGGAGAAGCGGTGCTCCTCTTATTTGTCCTTTATTTTGATTATTTTACTTGCAAATCTCTAAACTTCTCTCTTTGTGTCTTTTTGAGTCTTCAAATAATGACAATGTGTGGTTTGTATGGGTCAAAATGTAAAAGCTGGAGCAGAACGAGCAGTTATTAAGACATAGTGGCACTTCTACACATGAAGATCAGTTCAATCATCATGAAAAGTACGAACTCAGCCCATGAACACAGTTACATAATGTCCTCTGTGGCTGCTAGGAGCTGTGTAAAGTCTGAGAAGGTAATAATGAGGATGTCAAGGCTCGAACACCGAATGTGTAAATGTGCTACAGACACAGCACGGACACCAATTTAGTCCGTGCTGCAACCATAATAATGGAAATTAGAATTGTCTGCCTCTCTGAGTTCCTTTAGTTATGCAACTCCATCTGCAGTAGAAGAAAAAACAATCTCATGCATAGAAGAAGAAATGATCAGAAGATGAGTGAGGCTGGTTAGAAATTTGATATTGTGATAGTTTAGACTCTGATGTAGGACGTAGCGTTAGTTGCTCTGGTGCACTATGTTGTGCACTTTACCACAAACAGCCTATTTTAACTTTGCAGTAACTGCTTCTTGGCTGCTTGGGGGCCCCTGAAACAAGCCTGACACTGGCATGTTCTCACCTTATGAAGTGTTGATTAAAATTGTGTCAGCAAAAACTTGCTTTGTACACATGCAGCAGTTACGGAGCAACATCAGCATTAACTTCGTCCCTGTGATATATGATATCTGACTCTTCAGCTGATAAATGCTCCACGATGTCCACTAGCTGGACGCTGCCTGTCTCTGCCTGCTGTCCGGTGCTGAGCAGAGACAGAGTGAACCGGCAGAAACTCAATATGAAGCTCTGTTTGCAGATTAGAGCAACACTTCTCTGTTGTTTCATCAGTACCGGTGAGCCCTGTCTCGTCGTCACATTGTTTTCTCATCCCTACGCTGTACATTAATGTAAATATATAGATCACAAACTGGCAACGAGATTGAGTACAACATCAGCCATTAAAGGTACCCTGCAGAGGTTTTGACCGCTAGGAGCACCACGGAGCGATTGAGTGTTTGTATTGCACTCAACGACAATCACATACACATTTACAGATTCCTGCTGCTAGCTTTCAGTTTTAGTTTATACATTAAAGGGTGTTTGCAGGTCTTGGGGAGTCCTGCTGCATAGGTGGAAAAAGTAGTTTAAAGCCTTTTGTGGCTCCAGAGGAAGCTGCATGTGATCTGATGTCACTCAGTGGATGAGTGGCACCAGGTTTTGAATTACACTCCTATAACACTGTTGGACTCATCGTGGACTGTTTAAAAACAAGTAATCAACATGGATACAGCACAAATTCTTCTTTATTTTTAAAGCCTGGTGCCTACATTACCCACAATGCCATTTAGCCACTGAGTGACATCACTGAGTGAGATTTATCAGATTACATGCAGCTTCCTCTGGAGCTACAAAAGGCTTTATACTACATTTTTCACATATGCAGCTGTACTCCATAAACACACTTTAATAGTTGGTTTGTTTACAAGGAACTCATCAGGGAACCTTTAAGTTTTAAAGACTTTCTTGGCTGGGAGCCTGCAATGAATGAAACTATTGAGTTGCATCATGGGAAATGTAGGATCTCTTCTTAGACCCGTGCCTTCCAAAATTAAGGGAGAAAGTTGCTGTAATATATCTTTAATCACACTATTGGACCAAAAATAACTGCTTAAAACTGGGCTGTAGACAATAGTTGTTTTTTTTTTATTGGTGCTACATGACCACAGAAAACAGAGAAAAACAGCTGTGATATTCCCTTCTACTCCAGATGATCCGTTTTACATCATCTGGCAGATTTTTGCCAGTGAAAGAACAAAATGGAGAGAAGTTAATATATCGTTTATTCGCATAAACTACAACATCGTAGTGTTACAAAAAACCTGGTTGGAACTCAGAAGAGGTCCTGTTTAATTAAAATGTGGGTCAATGGGGTGTCTGACACACACACACACACACACACACACACACACACACACACACACACACACACACACACACACACACACACACACACACACGCTCTCTTCCATATAGTAAATAGTGCCATCTTCTGGAACTAACATGCAAGATACTGCACATTCAACTTCACTGTCTCAGCACTGACACACTGTGGAGTTTTGTACAGCTGTCGATCAGTCACAATCAACAGCCTCATGTGAGAGCGACGCTGTCATTTAGTAAAAGACTGTCCCGACCTGAGTGTTCTGATCGGACCACTCCTCTGATGATGGCGTCCCTCCCCTCAGATCAGGTGCAGCGTGGGACAGCTGTGACACCGGCTCCTCTGAGCTTCAGGAAGAAGTCTGCTGCTACTCCACTTTTGGCCAGAGGAACCTGGCAGAGCCTCTGCATGCCTAAAATTAAACCCAAAGGGGGGGAAGGAGGAGGAGGAGGAGGGGAGACAGAAATAGAAGTCTAGTTCTAGTATTTTGTCCTCATTTTCTTACTTTTTTTTTAATCTGGGGGAGGGTTCTGCTGAGCACGCATGTCTTTATCTGGAACAATTCACATTTCTCAAGAAAAGCACGCAGGAACTGAGCGGTGCCGCCTCCTTTCTACCCCGCTGGCCACGGCACTGGAGCTCGAGTGCTTTAATCATGGGAACATTAGCGGTCCTTGTTATTCCTTCTCCGTCCTCGCCCTCCAACTTATCTGCCCCACAGCATATGCAGCACCAACCTTCAGCCCACCGTCTCTCCTTATAACTCCATTCCACTTCACCTCCCTCCTCTTCTCCATTACATCAGCATTAATTTCCCAGTAAAGATAATAACATTAGTATCTTCAGCGGCTTAGTGCAGATACTTCCTCCCCTCAGACACATTACCCTCCTCCTGTCGCCATTTCGCCCACTGCATGATGGTCGCTTAGCATCCAGAGATGCACAGACTGACCACAGAGGATCATGAAGGACTGGATGAACACCCACTCATCTGTGGGCCATTAGGATAGTGTGCGTGTATGTGTGTGTGTTTGTGAAAGTGTGTGTGAGCGGGAAAGTACCTTTCGTCTTTTGCTCCAGCTGCAGTGCACACTAGATCCTGTCCACTTTTCTCCTGATTCTCAGGAGCCAGAATGACCTAACAAACACACACTCTTCTGAGTTACAGCATTCACACGTCACGTCTCGCGTCTTTCTCCAGCCCATATCTACCTTCGGATAGCACTGGCACAGGCTCCACACAGTCCCCAAACACACCATGCCGACGCCCAGGACGCAGACTGTGGCGTAGATGTGCGGTCGCTCCTGAGACATGATGAAGAGGCCGACTGCCACCACACACATCCCCGCTGCTATCAGGCCGTACCTGTACGGTTTCCCCTCTACCATCGCTGCTGGATTATAAAGCTCTTGTTTGTGTAAACTTCAAACACCTGTCGAACAATGAGGAAAGATTTGGTGTTGCTCTGTGTCAAGGCTTGAAGGTGAGGGCGGAGAAAGCACAGTTAGGGTTCCACTCTGCTGCTTATTACTGCCTGCAGACAGCTGGCTAAGGTCAGGTATAAAATTGCAGGTGTGTGTGTACCTGATAGGTCACCTTGCCTCAAGCTGCCGGCAAAAAAAAAAAACAGAGACCCGCAGCTGAGCCTCTGCACGGCGCTGAGCCGAGTGTTTATGTTCTGCTCGGTTTGGACGTGATTTTAAATACATTTCTCCGCCCTTCCTGGGTTTCCCTCCTCTAAGTAAACAATCCATTATTTCTAAATGCGACACCACCCACAGGGAGCTCTGCAGCCATCCATTAAGTCAAGTTTATAGTAACATCACAACATAGCACTGACAGTGGACATTCTGCAAACACGGGATACAAAGCTGAAAGATAAATACCACAGGCTTGTTGACATTCTGCTGTCACTGGTTAAGGCACTTTGCATTTGAGTAAGCTGTCAATGAAACAAATGTACAAAGTTATGACAGGAAATAGTGCAGATACAAAGAGAGGAGCTGTGTAGCTGTGAGGGAAGGTCTTATGGTGCTGCGCAGCCACAGTAGTAGGTCACATAAATTCAAGCAGGCCAATAAAATATCCTCATTAGATGTCAGGAAGCTTGCAGCCAAACTGTTGACTGGAATCCCTTCACTTTGTTGTAAAAGTTACATAATACTGGTCTCGAGAAAGGCCCTTTAGTGTAGAGCGCGATGCAGTTGTGGTGATCATTCCAATTGCTTTCGCAATCAATCACAGCACACGCTCGTAGGAGACACAGAGGCCAGACTGGTTCACGGTCCGTACGAGTAAGTCTTTAACCAGCTGCAGTCTTGGCTGGCTTGTGCTTCAGGGCGGCTGACTTAAGGCACAGAGGAGGCCGGCGAGTTCATCCATAGCACCGACTGTTCCTACAAGGCTCTCCCCGAGAACCGAAGACGAAAGGCACTGACGCAAAGTAAAGATGTCGGCCAGAGCGCGAGGTTAAAGCTGCTCGCTGCGCTCCTGGCTCTTCATTACTGTGTCGTAGGATGGAGGCGGCTCCATCGTCCAGGGCGGAGGGGTGGATGGGAGAGGAGGTTCGGGATCCGGTATCCTGCTGACAGAGTCCTCTGACATCTCCCGACGAATTCGGTCCAACCTCCTGAAGGGAGAGAGAAAACAAGAGGAAAAGACTTACACTTCAACTCCTGACGGTGTTTACAGAGCGCAAACAAACAAGCTAGTTTGTTGATTGTTCCTTTCTACTGTGGTTTTATCTTATAATGGTTTGCATGAGGAGAATCAGGAGAAGCTAAGCTGTGGCCTTCTTGCTTAGCTGTGTTTGTATTATTTGACAGACTAGCAAAGTGGCTACCTTTAACATTGACTCACACTGAAACTCATTTAAGGAGCAACACTTGAACTGAGAGACAACTCCTCTGAGCAACCGCAGTAATGATTACACTGTCCAACACTTCAACTCTTGTCAGTGTTAACACTTCTATTTATTGTCAACTTCTTTCAGCAACTCCACTTTATCTTGCACCTCAACTTATTTGACTAATACACTTGGAACTGGTAGTCAACCTGTTTTTAGTGATTACACTCTAACTTCCACTTCAACTCATTTCAGTGATTACACTTCAACAGACAGTCAACTCCTTTGAGCAACTGCACATCACCCGAGGGCTAACTCTTGGAACTGATAATAAACTCTGTTTAGTTGTTGAACTTCAACTTCCACCACGACTTCCTTTCTCCTTTCAGAACTTGCACTTCAACTCACTTCAGCAGCAACACTTCAGCTCCTTTGAGGAACCCCAGTAAATCTGACAACTCAACTCCTCTCAGCATTTGCAATTTGGCACAGGAACTTCAGTCACTCAACAACTTACACTTCAACATCTTCTAGCGATTACATTTCATCCAGCACTTCAACTCTTGTCAGTGTCATTCATTTCAGGAACCCCATTTTCTCTTGCAGCTCAGTTCATTTCACTCTCACACTTGGAACGTGTAGTCAACTTATTCAAGTGATTACAGTTTAACTTGAACAATCATTTCATCAGCAACACTTCCACTAACGAGCTGACTGAGCAGCCGCACTTTTATCTTACACATCAGCTCTTTTCAGCACATGTGCTTTAACTGATAGACGAGGCCTTGCAGTGATTACTTCAACTTCTCTCTTACACTTTAGGTTTCGCTTACACCTAAAACTGAGCACTGCTGAGGTGCCCTCGAGCAAGGCACTGAATCTTAAACTGTGTGGCAGTCCCATCTCCTCCCACACTTGTCCATGGGTCGTGTGCGTACATGTCTGATTGCAAAATCAAGAAAAAAATGTATTTCCTTCTCTTCTTTTATACTTAAATTCAGAATTCCGGTTCTTACACTTCACTCTAGTAAATTCTTCTTTGGATATCTTATCACAGTCTCGCTCATCCAACAGCTTCCTCTCCTTCAGCGGCTCTTTGACCAACAGCTTTTATGGTAATGCATTTCAGTATTCCGGCATACACACCGCATTTCCTTCAGGACATGTACTCTGTTGTTGCATATCATTCCCCTGTGGTCATTTTATGGCTTCACTCTCTAATCCCTCAAACAAACTTTACACAGTCCGCGTCTCACATCAAAAAGATTGTGATACTGATCGTTCTGAGCTTCATTAGTGTCTGGAGGTAGAAAAACCCCCGATGATGGAAAACTGCGCTCCTGGCATCTTTCTTCCTCGGGGCTGGACAATGAGCAGAGCACGTCTTGTTTAAATTCGCAGGCTCTCGTAGATTACCTCAGACAATGCCAGGGGGAGTCTGTCAGCCACATGCATGTGTGGCTGCAGTTTTCTCCATGACCTACTTCTATAATCAGTCCATAATCAAAAAATTGCTCGCTTTCCAATTCCTCTGTGTCGCAAGTCCAGTGTTTTCAAGTTCCTAATGCGCCTCGCTGCTCTTTGTCAAACTGTTCACGATAACTTATACGAGGTGATGTGTCCAAGAGTTCTGTTCAGCAGCAAGAACATTTCTCAGATCATCTCCCTGCGCGGCATGATCTGGTTTTTCTCTGTATGTGTGTTTATTCAGCTTGAACAACACAGGGGAAGCCTGAAAAGGTCTTCTTCCAATGATGGCAGGGTCGGTTTGTATAAATTAAAAAGGGCTTTTCTTAGTCTGTTGTCCCAACCCATGGAGCCAGGACAGCGTGGCTCTAAGAATGGCAGTATCATTGAGTGGATCAGGACCAAACCGGAACATTTCAAGAACTGCTGGATGAAACTTGAGACAGTTGTTCATTGTTCCCAGAGGATGAACACTGAAGCTATTTTTGGGTCGCCTTCAGGCACCAACATGAGCTGGACTTGTGGTTTTGAGTATAATTTCTCAACAAAAATCACCCATTGGCTCAGTTGGCAGAGTGGGCGTCCCATGTACGGAGGCTTTGTCCTCCCTGTAGCAGCCCGGATATCGAGTCCCAGCCTGGGGCCCTTTGCTGCGTGTCACCCCTCCTCTCTCTCATCCTGTTTCCTGTCTTCTCTGAAGCTGTCCTATTAATAAAGCCACACAAGGCCAAAAAAGAAAATACAAAATATCTCAAGAACTACAAGACAGATTACCAAGAAATCTGGTACACACACACGCATGTTCCCATTGTAATGAAATGTTTTATCTTTAAATCCCTTTTAAATCTGGCACCATCATTAGATCAAAATCCAATTCGTCCAACACCTTTTTATGTCCAAATACACTATATTGCCACAAGTATTCACTCACCCATCCAAATAATTGAAATCAGGTGTTCCAGTCACTTCCATGGCCACAGGTGTATGAAAGCAAGCACCTAGGCATGCAGACTGTTTTTACAAACATTTCTGAAAGAACGGGTCGCTCTCAGGAGCTCAGTGAATTCCAGCGTGGTACTGTGATGGGATGCCACCTGTGCAACAAGTCAAGTCGTGAAATTTCCTCTCTCCTAAATATTCCACAGTAAACTGTCAGTGGTATTATAACAAAGTAGAATAGATTGGGAATGACAGCAACTCAGCCACGAAGTGGTAGGCCAGGTAAAATGACGGAGCAGGGTCCACGGATGCTGAGGCGCGTAGTGCGCAGAGGTCGCCAACTTTCTACAGAGTCAATCGCTACAGACCTCCAAACTTCATGTGGCCCTTCAGATTAGCTCAGGATGTGCGTAGAGAGCTTCATGGAATGGGTTTCCATGGCTGAGCAGCTGCATCCAAGCCATACATCAGCAAGTGCAATGCAGAGTGTCAGATGCAGTGGTGTAAAGCCTGCTGCCACTGGACTCTAGAGCAGTGGAGAAAACGGTACTTGTCTGACGGCACTGTGCCAAGTATAAAGTTTGGTGGAGGGGGGATGATGGTGTGGGGTTGTTTTGGGCTTCGCCAAACTCTGAATGCTTCAGCATACCAAGAGATGTTGGACAATTCCATGCTCCCAACTTTGTGGGAACAGTTTGGGGACGGCCCCTTCCTGTTCCAACATGACTTTGCACCAGTGCACAAAGCAAGGTCCATAAAGACATGGATGAGAGAGTTTGGTGTGGATGAACTTGACTGGCCTGCACAGAGTCCTGACCTCAACCCGATAGAACACCTTTGGGATGAATTAGAGCGGAGACTGAGAGCCAGGCCTGCTGTCCAACATCAGTGTGTGACCTCACAAATGCGCTTCTGGAAGAATGGTCAAAAATTCCCATAAACACTCCTAAACCTTGTGGAAAGCCCTCCCAGAAGAGTTGAAGCTGTTACAGCTGCAAAGGGTGGACCGACGTCATATTTAACCCTATGGATTAAGAATGGGATGTCGCTTAAGTTCATATGTGAGTAAAGGCAGGTGAGCGAATACTTTTGGCAATATAGTGTACCTTCAAGAACAAAGTGACATCCCGATTGGCGTCATGCTAATGTTTGTGTTTAGCAATAATTAGCAAATGTTAGCACGTAGGGATAAAAACATCAGCATGTCAGCATTTAGCATAAAGCATCACTGCACCTACATTATCGCAACGTTGCTAGCTTGACTACAGGCGCTTCAGTCAGAACGATATTTACTGCGAGTCACCATGAGTCATTACGGTCCGTTTCACCCCAGATATCACAAAAATGTCGATGACCTGGTGGAAGTTACTCTGGGGGAGCGTTTGCTAATCGGGAAGACGCTGGTGAGACATCAAGAACTGGTCGACATTTCACCAACATCTTTCAAGTTTGCAAACACTCCCGTACTAACTCCCTCCAACGTAACGGAGATGTCCGCAAGATTTATGTGTTCTAATGAGGACATAAATTATGTCATCAGAGCATATACGCAGAAATCCATGTATTGCCAGCTTGTTGAGACGCCTGAACACACATGCTAGGAAGTTATGGAATACGTCTATGACTTTGGAATGAACAGAAGTACAAACATGAGTACTACACATCCATGGGGTCCATCTACGCATCCATGTGGGAGTCTTGTTAGGTTGTGAACCCTTAATTGCCTTAAATTCTGTTTGTTTTAATTCTTGTTATAGACCTGAAAATGTTAAACTAACCAGTAATTCACGAGGAAAATAATCAAATATTAAAGGGAAGTAAAAGTGTGAATAAAGCAATGTAGCAGAAGGGTGTCTGTTCTGCTTCCTTCTACAATTTCCAACCCCCCTGACCCCAGAGAGCGGCCCCTACCTCTGGCTGGGAACCACAGCTTCTTGCGAATCCCACACACATTTCTTGAGAAAATGTACAACCCCCCCAAAATATCTGCGTTTGAAGCATTATGGTGATTCCCCTCTTATGATTCAGGCTGTGTGAAAGTGCAGGCTACCTTTGTATAGCCATGGACTGCCGTGGGCTGAAGCGGGTGCCCGTGCGAGGGTGCAGGAGGAAGTGTCCGGGCACGGCCACTTGCAGGTTCCTCATGGCCATGCAGACTCCACTGACCAGCAGGCCCACGCCGCCCAGGCCCAGGAAGAGTCCCACTCCAAACAGCGGGGCTGAGTGGTAGGGTAGTCCCACGCACAGGGCCAGGACCCCCCCAACAGACAGCAGCAGCATGCCCAGACAGAGCAGCATGCCCTGAGGGAGCGGCATCTCCAGGGAAGTGAGATCAGACCACCTCCAGTCCAGCAGCAGTCAGTCTGCAAGGGGGGAGAGAGGAGAGGGCTCAGGGCAGTGTGTGTGTGTGTGTGTGTGTGTGTGTGTGTGTGTGTGTGTGTGACAGAGGAAGAAGTGAAGCAGAAGCCAAAACGAAACTGACAGAAGGGGTTAAAACCTGGACACAAGCAACATGTAAAAGCCATCTTTGCGCACGCGGATCCTCTCTCTACCTGGTAGGAAGTCGCTGTTCTGGAGGCGCGTGAACCGAAAGCTTCATCATCATCTTCATCATCACCACCACCATCATCATCATCATCATCATCTCTTCTCCCCTCTTCATCAACTTTCCCTCCGCTCTCCTATGACGCCCACACCAGAGCTCCCGACAAAAAACTCAGTAAAAACACCAGAGCCTCTCCGCTTCGGTCCGCGATTCCTCCCCTCCCCGCCGCGCCTCTCTCATTCTGGGCTCCTCCACCGCCGCCGCGCCGCTCCTCTCTCCCTCTCTCTCTTCCTCTCTCTCGCTCCCTCTCCCTCTCTCTCCCCGCAGAAGAAGCAGCACATCCGGTGTTCCGGGAGCGATTACGGCGCCGAAAATGTGTCGGAGAGGAGTTGATGTCGCATGTGGGCCGGGCGCAGTTTGGTTTTCATCTGGACGCAGCAGCAGCAGCAGCAGCAGCGGAGCCGAGCGGTGTGAGGAAGTGTTGTGTTTTTGTTTTTTTTATGAGGAAGGGTTTTTCAGTGACGACGAGGAGGAATAGGAGGGCAGGGCGCTCTGAACATTGTCACTTCGCGTCTGTTTGGGCAAGCTGTTTGCACAAGGAGAGAATTATAGTCCCCCTGCTGTCATATGGGAGCCGATAAAAGCTGCAAACAAAAAAAGAAAAAAAAAAGAGGATTGTTTTTCTGAGCTGAGGTGGAGCTCTGCTGGGGGTGGAGCAGGAGGATCCTCACTCGGTTACTGTTGGGGTCCGGGCCCTCCCTGTAAGAGGATTGTTGGTACTGTGCTGATTATGAAAGAGTTCAATAACATGTTAAGTATTTTTGCTGCAAATTCTGATGTTCCAATTGGATGTCACCTTATCAAGAAATGATCAGCCACACCCAAATATATATATATATTTTTTTGGTTCCCTCACAGGAGTAATGTGTCATATGGCCATTAAAACACTTAAAAAACATTAAAACCAGACCTATTATGCTTCTTTAAAATTGTATTCCCTTTCTCTAGTGTGTTAGAAATGATTTTGATCATGTAAAATATCTTGAAAGTTAAAAAGGTCAAAGCCTGCAACAACCGAAGCTCCGCTCTCCCACGGAAAACACTGCTCATAAAACGCCCCGTCAGTAGTCCCGCCTCAACTTCTGTGACTTTGTGACATCACACTACATCACAGCGTCACATATTTGCAAACTTTTTGCTCAGTGGCTAGGTCGGCACCTAAGAATTGATTTAGCACAGCTGCTCTGTTGTTGTCAGTGTTGCTGGCTCAGGTGTGTGTGAGCTGACCAATCAGAGGAGACCAGGTATTCAGGAGGCGGGGCCTTAAAGAGACAGGATTACAATTACAATTAGCTTAATATGTCTCATTAAAGACAAACAATTAAATTAAATATCAGCAGACAAGAGAAGGTATAATTATATGTTAAAGAGGCTCTATGTAACAATCACTTTTTTAAATTTGAACAGTCTCCTCGTACCTAAACATCTGAATAAGAAAAAAATGGCCGTCGCATCGTAACAGCAAAACGCACACCAGATCGCTGTCACACGTTCATGATTTGGTTTTGGTGAGAAATCTACTTGTATAGGTCGATAAGTAATTTGAAAAGAACTCACTGTTGACTTCTGGTTTCAAACTGGACACAAAGAGTGTGATGCCCTCCTCCAGGAGGGACTCTTGCTCTCTACAATTAGGTGGAAGAAGTATGTATATATACTGAAAATATCGGCGGACCAACTGTCCCCAGAAAAATCCAACCAGATATCACTTAGAGTCCAATATCGTGCATTCCTAATGGAGAACACATAGTGTAACACGATCCTTGTGTTGTTTTTATTCCTTTTCTTGTTCCTCGTCCTGTGTGGTTCCTCAGGAAGCAGACGCCGTGGGTTGCAAAACAGAGATCACATGATATGAACTCATATTCGCACAGCAGCTTGTTATTCTTTCCTTGAAACACAACCCTACACATAAAAAAACAAAATGTTTTTTACTATGTTTTCTTATTACGACCATAACTGGGCAGAGAAACAAACAAAACTCCAAAGGAAAGCCTGAGCTGCTGGATGAGGTTCATTTGTAACACAGGTTAGACTGTAAAGATTTACCTTTGTCCATTATTGTGCCAAGTTGGCCAGTGAGCATTACTAGACAGCATAAACACCAGCCAGGCTCATTATTTTACATCATAATACAGCCTCATTACTGAGCATGGTTTAGGCCCAACATCAAATGGAAATGCTCAGTTGATGAATATATATTCAAACCATCAATGATGTCATCAGACGTTACTATAGCTGTGTCTCAATTCAGGGTCTGCATCCTTCTGAGGAACATTCGAAGGCCAATTACGTCACAACGCTGCGCAAAGGCTGTCCCAATTCGAAGGCTCCTCCAAATGCACCTGAAAAAGAAGAAAGAAAGAGAGAAAATGGCGACATCGCGTGGCGTAGATCGTCACTTTCGTGGGCCTCGGCGGCAGAAATTGTGACGTAAGGGTCAAACATCATGAGACGCAACCAGGAAATGCTCCAAAGGCTAGAACGTCCCATTTAACAACGGTTGACGCGGTTAAGAAGTTCTCTCCGAAGGACTCGCCTTCGAAGACCACAAAGGCCGAGTCCTTCGATGGATGCAGACCCTGAATTGAGAAACAGCAGATGTTTTACTCTTACGTCACGATTTCTGCCGCCCTGGCCCGCAATAGCAACGATCTACACCACGCGATGTCGCCATTTTCTCTCTTTCTTTCTTCTTTTTTGGCCGTGCAAAGAATCTTGGGATATGTGAGGCCACGATGGATAGTAGCGGTGCATCCTCCAAAAAGAGGGAAAAGGAGGCCGCATTTGTGGGCTGCATTTGGAGGAGCCTTCAAATTGGGACAGCTTTCGCACGGCATTGTGACGCAATTGGCCTTCAAATGCTCCTCCGAAGGATGCAGACCCTGAATTGAGACACAGCATATGTAACCTAAATATATGGATATGTATAAGAGGAAATGTTTGAGGATTGAAAGTCTTTCCCAGTGCAACGTTATTCAGAAGATCGTTAAGATGCTTTCAAACGATTGATAGTACATTTTAAAGTTCAAAGTTTGCTCTTAACCTTGGAAACAACATTTTAGAAAACAAGTCAGTGAGATAGAGTGCCTGGAAAAAGATGAAACTGATCTGATCAAGACCACATCGTATGATCAAAAGCTCCAGACCAGCTGCTTAATGGACGTCACGGAGAGGTTGTTTTTTGTTTTTTTTTAATCCTCAGACCGCGCTGCACAGACGTTTCCAACATTCCTCACTGGTTGACGAGTCTGAAATTGTTTTCCATAATGAGAGATTTATTAAATAAGGTCAAATACATTAAAAACACGGTGAAAGATTCTCTCTTGAGTTCCACGAGTAAAACATATCATTTGATAAAAGCATGCATATTCAGTGGTATAAAAGAAACAACATGGTGGATTGTCTGTCAGTCGTGAGTCATATCAGCTCTCCTGTTGCAGTGCAGTGCAGTATGTGTATGTGTGTGTGTGTGTGTGTGTGTGTGTTTGTGCACGTGTGTGAGCGCACGTCCATCAGAGCGGCCGAGGTCCGTCGTCCTTGTGCTGTCACAGATCATGACGGTGAATTTGTGGTCGTCAGTCCAGTGCAGCATCTTATTTTAGAGGTCGTGAAGGTTGTTGGACGTCTCAACACAAATAATTCAGAATACAGCGACACTCCTGTGAGGGCTGACAGTCACACACACCATCCATCATTGTGTTTTTTTGATAAATGTGAGGAAATAAATCAAAGAATATTAGTTTAAAACATTCAAAGATGACACAAAATGATGACAGAGCGACAGAGGAAATAACAGAAAGAGTTTGCCGCCCGGTGATCTGAAGCTTCTGTGCTTGCGTTCTAAACAATCCTGACACTCCCCCAGTGCTCTGAGCCCCGAGAGTGTATACAGAATCTATGAGACCACTAGCTGCACGGCTAACTGAGCTAACCAGCTAAAGGCAGCTCCACTTAGCAGCAGTCTGGAGTATGAATTCAATGGGTGGCCTGTTCTTACATATTGCACCTTTAAAAGTCTTCTGCTTTTGCATCTCTAATTTCATTTGCAATAAATCTTACACCTGCATTTTTCAAAATTTTATTATAGCATTAAAATCAACACGCAGAGACGACACCTCCATAGGTAAGGTTAGCCATTACACTGACACCCTCTTTACCTGTATTTCTTTAATTAGGACTAAGATTTATTTTATGTTACATTAACTTCATTTTTTGCATGTTTTCTTGTTTGTCTTGAGTGTTGGAGATTCCCATCAGCACCAGATACGTTTCAGAAACAAGTTTAAGGTCTCTGCAAGTTGATTTGCACATTACATTGAAATTTACTGATATCAAGGCAGGAAAAAACATGAAACGTATATGAAAATGATGTACCGTAAGGGTGCATAATTTGTTGTTTTTCTAAAACATGCAAAAAAACGCTTATATGATCCTTAAAAATAGAGGGATTCTGTGGTTACAACAGGTCAGGTTTGATATTTACAGCTCGGACTGTGTTGTCAGTTAGCTGCACTGATCTAGAGAGGAGTGGAAAAATCACATGTGGTCAGATGAGTCATCATTCCCTCGGCTTTCAACAAGCTGACAAGTACGTGAGTGGCACACAAACTGAAAGACGCCCACAGGCCTGAGCACTACTTTCCCAAAGGGCACGATGATATCCGTCATGCGATGAAGCATGTTAATCCTGACGAGGAGAACATTCGGTCAGGATGATATTACAGATGTACCCAGAAAACAATGGATCTCTGTATTGTCTGACTGACCACAAAACCCCAGAAGGGAGGAGGATCCAGTTATACAGATTTGTTGAGCTGAAATTTTTAGTTTTCTGAGATTACCAACTTAAAATAAAGCTCAGGTTTGCATCTGTGTAAAGCCTTTACAAAGCACTTAAGTGACTTCGCCAGAAAATCTACATTACTTACCGCATTTCTCATCATCTTTTGTACAAAACAGACCATTTTTTGTTTGACCAGAATTAACAAAGTTCCTTGTAGGTGCTCTGAAGGTGCAATATGTAAGAATCAGACATCTGTCTAATTCTGGTGGTCACCAGAATAGGCACAACAACCAGAAGCAGGCAGCCGAGTAATGACATTTCTTACACATTGCAAGTTTAAATGTAGTTAATAAAGCTAATATGAAACCATTTTGACAGTTAACTCACATTACAAAACACCATGTCAATCAAAACATGATAAACTCATTTAAATAGGTCACTTAATGTAACAGCATCCTAAGAGCAGATGTTTCAGGGGCGAATCTGAAGGATTTTTAACGGTATAGAGAAGATTGTGTCACCTGACGGCCTGAAAGGAAATATACTTTACTTTCTAAAAATAAGCATACCAGCTTGGAAACCAAATAATCTGTTCATAGTATTCCAAAAATGATAAATCTATATTTATGGCTAGATACTTTATAGATTATAGAAAAACACCAACATAGACATCACCCACTGTTTTTCTTCTCACCCGTATATAATATCTTCTGCTCTGAGTCAGTGAACAGTGCAGCTGTTGTTTAAATGTAAATATCTAACCTGTGCCTGATATGTCTGTGTTAGCTTAGCACAAAGTCTGAAAGTCACTGTAACTTTCCAAAAAGAGGACCATATGTACCATCTCACAAAACTACAACTTGTTTTTGAACAGATTAAAGTACAACATGTCCATCACAACTCCTCTCAGTTCTTTGTTACCTTTAGAAAGAGCCAGGCTAGCTGTTTCCAGTCTTTATGCTAAGCTAAGCTAACCGTCTCCAGGATGTATCTTCATATTTAAAGAAGACATGAGAGTTTTATCAATCTTCTCACCCAACTTGGCAAATAAGTGCATTTTCCCAAATGTCAAACTTTCACTTTAACCTTCTATCTCAACCAAACTGAGTGCTTGAGGGTGAAGAATTTTATCGTGACTCTTCAAGACAGCAGTCAAGATACAGTGAAACAGTAGCTTGTTGCTGCCACACTCTTTATAAAGACATAAAGTGTCTTGGTGCTTTACTTTGGTCTGATAAGGCTGAATTCGGTGTGATCTACATTTAATTTCACCATATATTTAGATATGTTTGCACACCTGCGTTGTAATTACAGAAACATAAGGGAAAACATGCTCGGACTAGCACTGGTCAACATCAGGAGGACGCATGCTTCAAGTGTGATAAAGTGTGCTGCTGCTGCAGGGTCTGAGTAAAAGCCCCAGTCTCATGCCTGTTTATTCTTTGGTCTGATGTGCAGAGAGGCGTCCCCGTCGTCCAGCGTCACACCTCAAAGCTGATCTCCCTCGACTGTCCAAACAGGGGCTCTGACGCCAGGTGTGTATCTGAGTATGCGCGCCGCAGGTGTGTCGAGCTGCATGTGGTCTTGATGGCGACCTCGTAGGGAGGCGGGGGCTCAAGCCACGGGGGAGGGTGAGGCGATGGACTGAACCCAGCAGAGTCCATGGGAGGGTAGTCAAAGTCATCACCACGAGCACACCGGTGGCGTTCCATTGTCCTGCGGGAAAACAGTGGAAATGAAACATTATTTAACAATCATGTGGAAACACAGATTGATATGTGGAGTTCTGAGGTGTCAGTGGTTGTGGAGATCAGATGTTAGATAGGAGACGGAGTCATGTTCCATCCGTAGTTGTGTTTCCTGCCAAATACAGGAGTTGGGTTTCACAAAAGTGTAATGGACATCTTGGTTGTGCAGGGTGATGATAGTAGGTCGCTGTTGGTATCACGTGGTATCTGTGTTTTGTCAGTGATCGAGGGCCGTTGAACTGTAGTTGCCAGTTTGTGAAAAATATACATGCAGCATTAGCTAGCTAGCATTAGCAATGTCAATATTGGCTAACGTGAGGAACATTAACATTATCTAGCATTAGCAACACCAATGTAAGCTAGCATGAGCAATGTTAACGCCATCTAGTGTTAGTGGCATTACCATTTGCTAGCTAGTGTTAGCAATGGTAATGTTTGCGAGCTGGTGGAAAATGGTCATTTAAATTTTTCTTCCTCTGCATTGATTAAATATATCAACAATTTATTATTTTGGTTGGTGTTTAAGGTTTTAGGGATTTGATTCCTGGCACCGTAACAAAACTGGTGGTGTGCGTGTTGCTTTCGGCTCAATGTTTGCTAGCTAGCAATAGCAACATCAGCTAGTGCAGAAACTGGCAACCACTTGAGAAGTCAGATGAGACAGAATGGAGAGTGAATGCAACAGACATTAATTACACCTGTAACTAACTTATTTGGCAAAATAAGACATCTCTAACAAAGCAGCAGGAGCTCATCAGCTGTTGTGGTTAACATAAAACCTTTGGATTACAATACCAATAGCTCTTTAATTAAATTCTTGTAAATCAGGGGAATAGTTTAATATTCTGAGAAATGTGCTCAGTAGCTGATTTAAGGGGGGGTGCCATGCTCCTTGTTAGCAAAATGACCAAAATATATCCCTTTTGCTACCCTGCCATCCCCCCTCTCCATCCTCTAGTCTAGAGAGAATGCAGAGATAACTATGTTGTTTTGTTGAATATATACATTTAAGTCTGCCCTATTGATCTGACTGAGGTTTGTGCAAGTTATAATCTGTAGCCCCGACTATGGCTCAGTCAAATCAAAAGTGTTAATTTGCTAGATGTTCATGAATAAAACCAACTGGCTACATCCCCCATTGGAGAGTTACATTAAATGTTTGATACCACTTTGATTTCTGTACAGTTAGCTTAGCATTAAGACAGGAAACAGGGGAGACAGCTAGCCTAGCTCTGTCAAAAGAGTAAAGTCTCCGTCTTACTGGGTTTTCTTGGGAAAATATTCTTGAACCATAACACAGCATAAATCAAATTGTAGTTCTTGTATGTTTTCTGTGCCCAGCTAGCAGGTTTCCCATTTTACAAGGCTTTATGCTGAGCTAAGCTAACTGGCTGCTAGCAGTAGCTTCATATTTACCGTACAGACATTAAAATGGTCTGGATTTTCTTATCTAACCTTTGTCAACAGCAAATAAGTGCCTTAAATGTCTATTTCTTAATATTTTGTAGTGATTATATGTCGATGGCTGATTATTTTTCCAGTGGAAAGAAGTGCAGCCAATGACTGAGTCATGCAGGGCTGAACACGGCCTGTGGAAGGAAAGATGATTTGTTTTTTTTTCTCAGGTTTAAAAATTAAAATGTATATTCAGCCAAATTTGACGAAAAATGTGGTCAAAGTTGGAATTTCTCTTGAAAAGGAGGAGCGGTTTGGGTTTAGAGTGGACGTCTCTATGAACACCCTGAAAACTGAGAACTGACCGTATGATGTCATCGAATATTGATCTACGACAGGAAACATGAATCAGACAACATCGGACGGGAATAAAATGATTTGGGTCCTTTAACTAAACGGGTTTTCTGCTTATTGTAAGTGCTGAAAATCTATGTAACATAAATTAGAATTGCTAGTTGGACTCTTATTTTCTGGCTTTGAGTAAATATTTGTGACGACAGATTCGGCCGTGCAAAACAGTAATAAGTCTGAAAAAAATTTATTCCTTAACTCACCTGGGCAGAAACACTGACTGGGACTCTGGGAAGCGGCTCCCTGACGGTGTGAAGAGGGCATGGTTGCTGAAGTTGGGGTAGTGGTCGTTGTATGGATAATGTGGACACTCTGGGTCGTACTCCCGGTGGTTTGAGGCACTTTTGCTGTTCATAGCCCAGAACAGCCCCAGGATGAGCATGACCACCCCCAGCACCACGCAGCAGAGGGAGAAAGCCTGCAGGCGGCTCTGGTATGAAGCCAGGAAGGCTGTGGAGCCTCCGGTCACAATGAGGAAGGCTCCGACGAAGATTGCTCCGTGGTGCAGGGAAGGCATCCTCCTCCAGGGCTGTAACTGTATCTGAGGCTACTGTGGAGGCTGTGACCGGCTGGGTAGTGTCACTCACATACAAGCAGTCCCACGGAGTACGCTCCCCATGCGCTCTGACAGTGACCAGACATGCAAATAATTGACTCCACGGTCACAGAAGTCCTATTATGACCTGGAATGAATCTCACTTATTTGTTCTCATAATTTCCATCCCCCATACTGTTGAAAAAAACTGATGATCATAAAGTCCCAAGTGTTAATTCCGCGCTCTTTAGATCTTCAGCTCCTGTGGAAAGTGTGGAAATGATTGTTTTGCTGGATAGTAAAGAAAAATAAAAAGGTTTGAAAGCTTTGATGTGCGTCAGACCAACGTGGAGAAGCTGTGTTGATCATCAGGGCAGATGGACGAGAGGACGGCAGAGCCCATTAAGAAATCTTTACTGGCGCCCCACCCTCCCTCCGTCTAATGTGTCTGAAGGGTACCACTTTAGTCCTGTGTGTGCGTATGTGTGTGCATGTGCATGTGTGTGTGTGTGTGTGCGTGACAGTAATTTCTCTAAACATAAATAACCATATTGAACATGAAACAAAGTGTAACGTTTAAGTATATTTAATATACTTAAATCTCACTTTTATTTTAGACCAAATTAAGATAAAGTACACAAATTACAAATACCACTTTGCTTTAAGCTAAATGCTAACGTCACTATGATAAACATTCTCACAACATTTCCAGTTCCAGTTTCTGGTGTTTAGCAGGTATGTTTTTGTTTTTTTTTGCTAATCTGCACTAAACACAAAGTGCAGCTCAGGCTGATGTCTTAGCTGGCGAGTATCGGACAAACTAGCTGAAAAGTCTGCGGATCGGAAAAATTATTGCAGTTGTCCCCGAGGAAAACATGAACGTCTGAGAAGAAGAGTAATGGCAATCAATTCAATAGTTCTTGAGTCTGGACAGAGGTGATGGACTGACTGACAGACATCTTTACCCATAGAGCCACACTGCTAACAAGGTTGGAAAAAACAAATATCACAGTTAGCTTAAAAACTAAAATAAACAATACAAATCCCAAACCTTAAAAAAATGAATGACTTCAGTACTTATAAAAGTCTACAAAGTATAATCCTCTACAACATGACATTTAGTAGGCTGGTGGACAGTCTACTATATGATATGATATGATATGATATGATATGATACTATTGTATTTTTATTGTACCACCACAGCTCCCAACACCTCATTTCTCCACTGATTAAGGACTCAAAAAGACACAAAGACTGTTTTTTGTTCTTGTTGTCATTTCTTATCTCAGGAACCCTCTACATTTAACATTTGCACAGACACATTTATGATATATTGCACATGTCATGTATACACAAAGACAGTTACGGTATATCGTATGTTTATCTTTATTCTGATAGTCTTTTATTCAAACTGTTATTTTATTCTTTCAATATCTCTTTATTATTGTCTCTATTTTTTGAGACTTACTCTTGTGCAGATACTTTTTTCCCTCTGCGCTGCTGTATTACCTGTGAATTTCTCCCAGGGGGATCAATAAAGGAACACCTTAATCTTTATTTTAAATTCTGCACTATATGTTTTCCTTCGTTGTTGTCTTTGTCTCTCATTTTTACTTCATCGCGTCCATGCTTTTCCTGTAAAAGCGCTGTTGGAGGAGACTGAGTAAGGAGAATTTCATTGCTAAATACTGCTTCACTGTAATTGCAGTACATATTATGTCAAATAAAGAATTTAAAGCTTGAAACTTCGGTGGGATTAAGTTTGGTGATTTTTGTTTTTTAAGATGTTTTTTGGCCTTCTTTGCAGACACGTGCACCAGCTGACAGCAGACAGAGTGAGCCTGTATCAAACTGTTGTGAAAGGTGTGTTTTAATCCGCTCCTCAGACTTTGTGAATGGCAGATGTGCACAGTGTTGTAACAGAGCCATGCAGACCGCGCGCATGGTGTGACAGCCTCTGCGCGCTGTGATTGGTTCACGCTCAGGGAGGCTGCGACTCTAGAATTCCCTACAGTCGCGCGTTTGACCAATGAGCGTGAAGTTCTTTGCCGTGCGGCCACGCCCCCTCGGTCATTTCACCCAATGGGTTGCGGCTTGCACCTATCCCAGTGAAGGGGTGATCAGTAAGTGGTCGGGGTGAGAGGTTGGAGTGATCAATAAGGAGTTTTGGTGTCAGTGGTTCTTAGTTTCAGTGTGTGTCTGGACCGAGCGGACCGGAGACGAGATGGACCCGCTGCTGTACCTGGCCGGACTGGTCGTCATGTTCCTCCTGTGGATCAGAGTCAAAGGTCTCGACTACGTGATCGTCCACCAGAGATGGATCTTCGTGTGTCTGTTCCTGCTGCCGCTCTCCGTCATATTCGACGTGTACTACTATGTGCGCGCGTGGCTCATTTTCAAGATGTGCTCTGCGCCCAAACTGCACGACCAGCGCGTGCGAGACATCCAGCGACAGGTGAGCTGTCATCATCATCATCACCATCATCATCATCGTCTGACAGTGTAGTGTGCACAGTTGTGTAAATATAAATGGCAGCAGAAGAACATCCTGACTGTCGGTATATAGAATAACCACTTCCACAAGTCTTCCACAGGGTAAACAGAATGAGGGGTCACCTGCAGTACATTGGATGTGTTGTGCAATGAATCATGGGAAGTGGGAGAACTCACAGTGGCTCCTTGTGTTTCACCTCATTTCAGTTACGTGAAATAATTGGGGTCAGACATGTTAGTAAGGAGCACGTTATGATGTAAGAATTCAAACAATGTTGCTTTATCTCTGCTGACTCATCAATCAGTCAATTATTACATGAGTGCTGTGTATCTGATCACTCTGAGGACAGTGCACTCTTACTTTGTCTGTCATAGAATCATCCTCCGTTTCTTTGGACTTGGATCAACTGGGCCTGCAAATTTATGTTCCCCGTAATTCACCGAAGTCGAACAACCCCAGCCGAGTAACTCCTTTCTAATCAGTGCGGGTGTTAAACAAAATGGGTTACTTAAATCAGTCACATGACACACTACAGTGTCCATCCATCCCTATACTTTGGAAGTCAAGTCAGATAACTACTACTCCTCATATAATAGTTATAATGTTGTTGTTTTGGTAAGATTCGACTTGAAAATCAAAAAGGGGCACAAAATCAGGTTAATCATAGATTTTGAAAAGTTATCAATTCACTGATTCAGTGCAGACATGTGGCAGCAGCTTACTGGTTTCATGGTCTACTGTGGTAGGTATAAAAATCAAACAGTTATCATCCCATTATTGCTTATCTAGCGTATTGAATTCTACTATATTTCCTAAAAGATATTTCAAGTTTATATCAAGTTTCATGTCTGTCAGGACATAATGTTTCTTAAATGTTAAAGAGGTCATGTTATGCTACGTGTCAGGTTCATACTTTTATTTGGGGGTCCTAGTAGAATAGGTTTACATTCTTTAATTTTCAAAAAACACATTATTTTTCTTAAATGGTGCATTTCCGCAGCACCCCTTTACACACGTGTCTTGAACGTACCGTTGTAGCTACAGAGTGAGACATCTCGCCTCTGTTCAATCTTTGATCGAAGTATGGCGGGTCATGCCGAGCAAGGTAGTGTGATCAAGAATAACGCTTCTACAGCTGGTAACCATGGCTACAGTACAGCTGTATATATATTTTTTTGTTATATATACAAATACGTGTAATTTAACATCTGTTACATGGTGACGCACATAAGTTACAGAAATAAAGGCTCGACTCCGCAGTGTTTTCTGTGGGAGAGAGTAGCTGTCTTTGCCGAGGAATTTGGGCTTTTTTTACTTTACAGACTTTTTACATGAACAAAAATTCTACATAATGCAATAAAGGAAATGCAGAAAGCATGATATGACATCTTTAGTAGGCATGTGTTCACCCGAAACATACTGCCATTTTCATTCCACTTAAGGTGGTAAAACTAAAACATTGGGAGTATTGTGATAATGTGATTTTCCTAAAACCGTCATATCTCATACCGTTTCAACACTACTTGCAAGTACCATTAGGTAATATAGAACGGAATCATCATAGCTATGAAAAGCAATGCTTATATTTTGTGATCTACATTGTGAAAGTACTAACTCTGTCTGTCTTGGTGCCTTACTACAACCTTTAGTTCCTTTGGGTGAGAGCAGACCAGGCAGACCTAATACCTCGGTTCTTAACAGGATTTGGTCAGGAGAGGAATTTGACATGAAGTGAAGGTGAATCAAAGCCACATACCTGAGAGAGCTTTAGCCAATAAGGGAATAATGAAGGAAGGACACGGTGGAATTAATTGATTGTGAAGGATTATCAGGCTTCACAAATCAGACTTAAAAGAGTTCAAATGAGCTGAGGAGGCTTTGGACCTCCAAGAATCTCCTCAGACAGTTGAGATTAAGGCTCGGTAAAACAGTTAAAACAGCCAGTTATGCTGTATATCACCTGTCCTTCAGTAGACAGTAACCTGTTGTTCTTTGTATCATGTATTCTGACACATTACAGGTGCGTGAGTGGAGGAAGGAGGGCAGTAAGACCTACATGTGTACGGGTCGACCCGGCTGGCTCACCGTGTCTCTCAGAGTGGGCAAATACAAGAAGACCCACAAGAACATCATGATCAACATGATGGACATCCTGGAGGTGGACACACAGAGGCAGGTAGGAGGCTTCAGCAGAGACTTGTGACATGTCTCAAGAATTTAAATATTAAAGGAGTTGAGTTTCCATCAGCTTACTACAGACATTTCTACTGAGACTGTACTAAAGTAGAATTTTGAGGTAACCTGCACTTGAGTATTTCCTTTTTCTGCTACTTTATACTTCCACTCAACTACATTTGCAGGCAAATATTGCACTTTCTACTGCACTACAGTAATTGGATAACTTTAGTTACCAGCAACTTTGCAGGTTCAGATTATGTATAGTGTTGATAAGATATTACTTCTGATGTGTAAGCAGTCAGATAGTGTTGTGGTCGGGACATTGAGTGAGACTAGAGTTGAGAGACTATACGGACAGAGGGAGGCATTAGTTACATTTTTCTTTTTCAAAAGCAATTATACAGAAGAAAAAAAGTGATTAATCGTAAAAAGTCTGATTATCAAATCCGTTACCTTGCCTATTCTCTACTCCACTCATAACATGAGCCTTTCACTAGATACCAAAGTTATTCTTGTCATTTTGATGATTACATTTTTGTGTGAGAACTTATTTTAAGCCACGCTGCCATCTCAGTTTCTCTCGGCATAACAATCACTGTCAATTAGCATGTCGGTCCTCAACTTTGGATTAAACTAAAATGGGATGGATTTGCATGAAATTGTATCAGCTTTGTGTTTATGGCTAATGAGCAAATGTTAGCATGCTAACTTTCTAAACTAAGATAATGAACACAGTAATGTACGTGCGTACTTACTTCCACTTTTGGTCAGTGGACAAAATGTTTCCTTCAGCCCAAAAAGCATTTTCCCCTCAGACCGCCATCTGAAAATTGTTAACAGTGCACCTCAGAATGTCCACAAGGTTGGTTATGAGCCTTTCTTTTAGGAGTTTTTGATCCATTTAGGTTTGATATTTGAAAAAAATTCTTCAAGCTGAGAAAAACAAGGGGATATTCAATGGGCTGCCGAGCTAGAAACAGTTGTAGCATATACGCAAGGCAAGCTATCTCATTGGACTGAACTGGCGCCATCTGTGGGTCCAAAATCCAGCTTTTAAAACATCCATGATTAGCATGTTCGCATTGTTACTGTAACCATGCAGATCATTTAGCATAAAGCACCACCTATGTATGTCTATGTAGAGCCTTAACCAGCTTCTAGCACGGCTGTCGACTGAAAACAGAGACTTCATGTCAACAGGGTGATTAAGACAGAGTCCAAAAATCAGACAGGCTGTCAGCAGGCCAACGACAACCAGCTCATTTAAAGCCCAATCTGATTGTCTTGGCTGCCTAGCAATTTGTGTACACGGCATGTAACCTGATAACACAGTGCTCTTATTATCCATATAAATGATTACTTAATGACTGACAACAATGTGCCTGGCTGGATTTTGTGTTGACCTCTACTCACAGTGATCTCTGTTTTTCAGGTGGTGAGAGTTGAGCCGCTGGCTAACATGGGTCAGGTGACGGCTCTCCTCAACTCTATTGGCTGGACGCTGCCGGTGCTGCCTGAGCTCGATGACCTCACCGTGGGTACGTTCTCCTCATTACTAAGGCAGATATTCTGGGTAACCATCACAGAGCAGCGTCATCAGCGGCTCTCTGGTTTCTAGAAATAGAGACGATAATATCCACAGCTCATTGTTTAGCGATCCTGCATCTCCTCCATCGCTGACTTGCATCCTGTTCAGGGCCTCGCCGGTTTCTCTAATTGTGTTAGAGGATTGATGTTGTAGCTCGAAGGATGAAACCGGGAGGAAATGGCTGCAGTGTTGGAAGCACCCCCCTGGATCGGGTTTCATAATGGATTTCCTGATCCCATAAACTGCGCATCAACAATCTAATGTTTTCCCACCAGGTCGCTTGCACATTCATTTATACTGATGTTCACACAGGCACCTACAGCACATACTCGCTCCCAGCAGGCAAACGCTGCTCTCTGCCTGTGTGTTCGCCCGCTGTTGGTCTCACCTGGAAAGATATTGAATTACTTAAAACAAATCTTTTACTCTCTCTCTCTCCTCTCTCAGGCGGTCTGGTGATGGGTACGGGCATTGAGTCGTCCTCTCATATCTACGGACTGTTTCAGCACATCTGTGTTGCGTATGAACTGGTTCTAGCGGATGGCAGCTTAGTACGCTGCACTGAGGTGAGTACGGAGTGTTTGTGTGATCCATGAGTCCAGAAGCGTGTATAATGAAGAGAGATTTAGTGGGTCATGGTGCTATCATGAGCTTGACTTCCATTGTCATGACATTGGCTCAAAGTGATCACCATGGTAACATCATCAGCACCACAGACTGTCTTTACCTCTCTGACATGGCAGCAGAAGCTCGTACATTACTTGTAACTGTTTTAATCCATCAAGGATTTGAACATGCCCATCATATTTAAAGCCTTCTCGTCCTATCTTGTCCTATTGTTCTCTGGTTGTGTTATTACACTGAATTTATTTCACCTCATCGAGTGTCACTTTCACAGGACTGCTACTGTAACCCATTTTCTCTCGAGGGGTATCACCATTTCATCTCATACTCCTATCACATTCGGTATTCCCCTCGTAGTTCAGATGATGTTGCTTGTAAATTAAGAACCACTTTCTAATTTCTCTACAAACTAAAACGCGCTATGTTTGCGTTACCATAGAACAAGCCTTTTGTAACTACAGATTGAGCGGGTCTGATATAATGAACCATGTTTCTACAGTAGCCCACAATGGACAAACCAAACACGGACTCTAGAGAGGGTTTTGTCGCATTTTTTTATTGGCCACCATAGGGGAAGGTTAGACGAGGGGTATTTAGTTGGTTGCAATGTGTAACCTCAACACCAGATGCCACTGAATCCTACACAATGGACCTACTTTACTTTTAATATAACCTGGAGCAGAAAGGACGCATTTGTTCAAAGTAAATGATTACATAAAACAGAAATATGGGGCATGTAAAATTTACTCTAAAATTAAAAACCATAACCTGTTCCCCTGTCCCCTGTTCTAGTCCCCCTCCCTCCCCCACTGAATGTTTTGTTAATGGTCCCTAAATTGGAGTAAGTTTGCAAGAACAAGTTGATAAAACTCCTGATACAGGCCTCAAAGTTTCAATGTGCTTTGTATCAGTGATGCGTTGTGTAATCGTCAGAAGTAAAATGAGAAGAGTCGTCTGCTTGAAGAGAAGATGAGATGGTCGATCCTGTGAGATCTGCTCATGGCTCAGTTGTAAAAAAACTTTAGAAAACCAGGAGGCTGAAACTACATCATCGCCGTAACTGTGCCCTACGTCTATGTGCTGTTTGTTCCTGTTTGGATAGAAAGTATTATTTTTTCTGTCACGTAGGAGGAGAACTCTGACCTGTTCCACGCCGTCCCGTGGTCCTGTGGAACTCTGGGCTTCCTGGTTGCAGCCGAAATTAAGATCGTTCCCGCTAAGTCGTGGGTGAAGCTGCGCTACGAGCCGGTCAGAGGACTGGAGAACATCTGTAAACGCTTCACTGAAGCGTCAGAGAACAAGCAGAACACATTTGTTGAAGGCATCCAGTACAGTCTGGACACCGCTGTCATCATGACGGGAACCATGACTGACCATGCAGAGCCTGATAAGGTAAAGTGTCATTTCTTGTGCCTTGTTTTCACTTGTTTCATCATATTTAACCTCCATTTCCCCGTTTTAACATCAGATTAATAGAATCGGGCAGCACTTCCAACCCTGGTTCTTCAAACACGTGGAGAGCTACCTGAGGAGCGACCAGTCGGGAGTGGAATACATCCCTCTGAGACAGTACTACCACAGACACACACGCAGCATCTTCTGGGAGCTTCAGGTACACACACACACACACACACACACACACACACTTAGACACACACAGGTTGTTTCCATCATTACAGTAACTGACTGCACGCATCTGCTACATTTCAGCGTGTCATCATCTTATCAACTCCCGGCTCACTTCTCTTTATTACACTCCAACACACAAACACACGATTTGAACTCACATATTTACACACACACACACACACCATTAGCCATTAGTGAGAAGGGCTCGGCATCCTTTGTTGTCTCTAACAGTAAATGGTGTGATGAATTATGCATGGTATTGGTTTGACGGACTTCTACAGGAGCCAGCTTTGTGCTTCTAGTCTGCTCTCGGTTGTTGAAAGGGGTTTTTTTGTAGGTGCAGAGGAAAGTCTGAAAAAAAAAAAAAAAGGCTGACTGATGCTTTGATTTAATCGTTAATCGACACTTTGTGATGGATCACATTGCTGATGATGTGAGAAAGTGTTGTGGCGGCTGGTCGGAGGGTTGTGGCTGCCCTCCGGTGGCATCAAAGAGTGTAACCGTGTTAGTGTCTCATCTACAACAGCTGTCATGACAAACTAAATGTAAAGGAAAGGCAACTGCATTTCAACAGGGACATGCTTGTGATGTCATATTAAATTGTATGGGTAAATTGAAAATATTTTACTCTAAAAAACATCTTTTTTTTTCTTCGCACAAAAAAAGTATTAATAAAAAAAAATTGAGAAGTATGAAAACGCTGTCCAGGCTCATTAAATTAAATCGCCAAATTATGATCCAAAAATTCAAGTAAAGACTTTTAAATACATTTAAAAAACAGGTTGCTCAAATTAGATTTGTCAAATTAAGACACTAACATTTAAGATAAAAAAAAGCGTTTCTTCTGATAAACTGAGTCTGAATGAAATCAATCAGTTTTAGTTTTTCTTTTTAATGAGATAGATGTTTTTAAAGTGAATTATTGTATTGTATACTAAAATATTATAATATACATATTTTAAAGAACATATAGATAAGTCTGTGGTATTTAAATTGTTACATTAAGTATTGATTAATTTTCACAGTTTGGTATTTAATTCTAATAAAAAAATCTAACTATTATGTCCTTTTTTTGCTTCTGTACAAGTATTTAAACCTATCTCAGCTAATACATCTAGAAATATAGCTTTTAATTATCATCATCAGTTAATCTAGAAAAAACGTAAACGTGTGTCTTCGTCTTTCTGTTTCTCCAGGATATTATTCCCTTCGGCAACAACCCGGTGTTCCGCTGGATTTTCGGATGGATGGTCCCTCCGAAGATCTCTCTGCTGAAGCTCACCCAGGGAGAAACCATCAGGCGGCTTTATGAACAGCACCATGTGGTCCAGGACATGCTGGTACCCATGAAGAGCCTGCAGGCGGCCATCACGCGCTTCCACGAGGACATCGAGGTTCGGCTCATGTGGACGAAGCCGCTAAATGCTCGCTAGTCGCAGCACGTACTCCTGCTTGAACCCCCCGTGTGTCTTGTTGTTTCAGGTTTACCCTCTGTGGCTGTGTCCATTCCTGCTGCCAGCAGGCAGAGGGATGGTCCACCCCAAAGGTCAGGAGGAGGAGCTGTATGTGGATATCGGGGCTTACGGAGAGCCCAAAGTCAAACACTTTGAAGCCAAAGCATCGACACGTCAGCTGGAGAAGTTTGTCAGAGACTCACACGGGTAAGTCTCAAATAATACATTAAATTAAGCATCCATTACCGATATGATCTGTCCGTATGATGACGTGTATGGCCGTCCTCCTCCTGCAGGTTCCAGATGCTCTACGCAGACGTGTACATGGACCGAGAGGAGTTTTGGGAGATGTTTGACGGACAGCTGTATCACAGACTGAGAGAGGAGCTGGGCTGTAAAGAAGCCTTCCCCGAGGTTTACGACAAAATCTGTAAATCTGCCCGACACTGACCCCCACCACACACCCACCCTGTGTCTTAAGAGGTCCTTCTATCAATGTGAAGCAGGAGCACAAGTATTGTAATGATCTGAGGTCATGAATGTATTCTCTCTCCCTCGACTGGACACAACAAGCTCGTGTCAACATCATGTTCTGATTTCATGAACCGCTTCACTCAAAACCAGCATGTGTAGCTTGAACATACTGAACATACTGCACCGAATGTTTTATTTGTATTTTCTTTTTCTGTTTTTAAATGTGTATGTTCAGTGGAGCTCGACCGATATGTTATCTTAGGGGACGATGTAGAAATGTAGATATTGCTATAACAGCCTACGCTTTCTTTTGCAACGATCCCTCAAGTGTGGTTATAAAAAACACTCATGACAAAGATATGAAACACAGGCGGGATCATTTGCACTGAAACAATAAACGTACTTGCAATTTTTTGCTCTAGTAAAGAAAAATGAAAGTTTAATTTAGGCTGTTATCAGACGACAGACACACTGATATCGTATATCTGCGATCGGCCATCCTTTCTATCGGTCGGGCTCGAATGTTACGCAACTTTTCCCCGATTTAAAATCTTTATGTACTGTTTACCACAGACTGCTCTGTACACCTCAGCCTTACGCACAGTGCCACACACATAGAAAGTTTCATAATAAGCTTCAGACACATATATTTTAAAATATAAAGTTTTGTGATAAAGCTGTACAATTTAAAAAAAACAAAACATGTTGTAACTACCTAATAGCCTATTTTTTTTTATGTATATCAAAAACATGTCATATCACCAGGACTGTGTAAGGATTGAACATCATTAAAAGCTCTTTTTCTGCATTGTTTATCATTCTAGTGCTTTTTAAATATCTGAAGTCTAAGTTAATCCACATTATAGCGATGCAAGTTCACAGACATGGGTTCATCTGTTTGCTCTGAACAGATTCATTTGACTCTGATTTGAATAACAGCACAGTGCAAACCAGGTACTTTGTTTGTCAGTGAGCATTTGTTTTAATATGATGGCAGTTAATCTCAAAGAATTGATTTGCTGTAAACAACCACTTTATTTGAATAACTAGTCAACTTGCATGTCGACCCTCCAGGTTACACAGACATGCACTTTTACTTTCCTATACAGCATTTAAACTAAAGCAGCCAGCCTTCCTCCCAAGCTCAGTGTGTTTTACTCCAGTCTGGAGGTGTTTTACCTGTAATCCTCGGGGGGGAAACAGTGATGGCTGCTCTCCTGGAGCTACCTCCTGATCCTGACACCGCCTTCTTCTCTCTCACTGGTGTGAGTGAAGCTAGCAGCGGAGACACACAGAGCCGGAGAAGACATCTGCTTCAAATCACTCGGACACAGGTAGGCTGCTACTTTAAGAGCTTTTACACACAATACTTACAGCATTTACTGTCTGTCTTGTCAACTTAATGAAGCTGACATTATTGCTGACTGTCACTTCAGTTGTTATCAAAGTGAAGCTAACTTACGCGGCAGTTAACTTTAGCTAACGCGAGCTAACTAGTAGTTAGCGTAGTTTTACCTCCTGCTACTCCGTGTTAGCTAACATTAAAAGCTGCTGTTAGTTGACGAAACTGTTTTTTTTTTTATGTATGTTTGTTTGTTTGTTTTAATTTGCAAAGGTGACTTTGGAGATAAGTTGCCGCCCCCCTCAGTCGTTCGCTGCTGTCGTGAAATATATCAACAGCCTGCAGACGTTGAGATTTGTTTTGTTTTAGCTAACGATACCTTATTTAACGATAGCTGGAGTTAGCCGTGTGAGTGTCAGTGGGATGGGCAACACCTACAGTTGTATTTACAACTGGGCTGAAACAAGTCTGCACACTGGGTAAGGTCACAACAGCAACCCAGCAGTGCGGAAGTTTACAGACACAGTTATGGGGTACACTGTGTCCTGCAATGATTTAACGTTGACAGGATTACAGCACCAACATGCTTGTGTTATTCTTATTTTGTGAGCTGTGTGTGGTTCATATCTAAAGGTGTGAGCAGTCTTCCAACTCTTGTTCTGCAGTGGCTGAAGCTCAACACTCTGACTTCACTTCACCTTTCACCTACTTTCCCCTGAACCACCTCACTGAAGGCATATTTTGAACGTTTACAGAAGCCTCGGGGTGGAGCGTCAAGTGCCCTCCAGACAGGTAAAAAGTGAGCAGTACTGGCCCTTCCGGACGGAGCAGTTTTCAGGAGACACCGGCGAAGAGCGAGGCTGAGGAGGAAGCATGTCCACCGACCAGGAGCCCACCTACACGGTCAAGCTGCTGCAGCTGCTGCTGCTCTCCACCTACTGGGGAATGCAGATTTGGGTCACCTTTATTTCAAGTTGGTACCAAACACATACACACACTCAAACACACACTGGTGCACAGAAAAAGTTAGAAATGTAAGTAAGGTGTGACGAGGGAAAGACAGGGAGGGGCTGGGAGCTCTTCGAGGAGGCTGGATGTGTTGTGAGGTTTGTTTCCAGGCTACATGCACAACACAATTATAACCGAGGTGGTGTTCCAGTGTGGATGTTCACACCTGTGCAGTATGTTCGTAGATCTGTACACTGGACCGGCCTTTTTATGCCTTTTGTAATGATCCCTGACCATTTTTTTCACGTTCACCTCTAACGCCTACATCCAGACCCTGACGAGCTTTTGTTGCAGCTCAGTCACTGCGTTTCCACAGGCTGCAATAATCTCAAGGCGTGTCTATGCATTCCTTGTAGATTCAATTCAAGTTCCTCTTGTCTACAACATATGCAGTTTAGTTACTTATCAACGGGATATGACCCCATTGAACCCTAGTGCATTGCAACATCAAAGCGTATTGCCAGTTTTCCATCACAAGCCCAGTGTTTTTGTGTTGTTGCTCTTGTGGTGAACCATTGTGGCTGCATTTATGCAAACAGTTTTTAAATAGTCTACCTGAAAACACAGTGCAGAGAAAAAGGTGGAGCATTTGTCAGGCATTTGGATCGCTGTAGGTTTTTGAAATTGCCGACAAAGTACTCATTGCTTTTTTTATGGTTAGCGATGTCATGTTTCTCTAACTTGATGATGTGATTTGACTTTCTGGTCAGGATTTAATTTAGATTTTTAGATTGAAACAACTTTTTCAGTACTGACGGCTCTTCAGTTGTTAGACTACCATATCTGGGTTAGTAAAGATCAACAGGTCATTGGTCTTATGTCGTTACTGTCATTCCAATTGTCACGTTCTGGTTAAAAAGACAAGGTTATTTTACAGCAACAGCTCGACTTTATCCTGATGGTTTTTGCAGGCTAGGCAGGTTCAAATAATACACCATACATAAAGATTCCTGATTTTAAAAGATAGGATTCAACCATTAATTCCAAAAATCTTAAATTTAATCCCTACATAGTTCAGTTTCTCAAATCTGTCTGAGTAAACCCTCCTCCCAAACAAATCAATACAGGCTCTCTCAAAGAGAAAATAAACCCATCATCTCTGAAGCAGTAAGAGTTACCTCTGGTACCAGGAGAAGGAGAAGTGTCTGACAGTGCAGCTGCCGGCTACTGGTAATCTAGAGCTCAGTTGTATTTTAAATTGTTTTTTTCCCTACGGACATGTGCAGCTAGGTGGGGTTGGTGAAAACAAATACTGGGAGAATCGGCAATCGCGTTTTTGATGGAAGACGATGGAAATTGAAAGCTCTTGTTGGATCGATTGGATTCAGAACTAAAATGGTTTGGATAAAGATTAGAGAATATCTTCTTTTAACCTTGATATTTCCATAATATTTCAGTCCATGTAAAAGAGGCCACTGTTTAAACATGTAGAATCAATGTTTTTTTTAAAAATGGAAATCAAGTGTAATCAAAATCACATGGCCATGGGCATTAGATTGCAGAAGCTGCAATTATTTGATAAAGATAAAAGATGTGACAAAACAGCATTATAACATGCTGCAGACAAAAATTGTAAGTCCCACTAATCAGGAATCATATTGCAGTTGTAAAATCTGTCAATATGATTTTTTTTTTTTTTTTTTTACCGCATCGTGCAGCTCTACTGGAAATAAAAGCCAGGAGGTCCCCTGTTGTGCTAATGACTTGTTCTGATTTCTCAGGCTTCGTGATGGACAACCACCTGAACAGACACACTTACGGGTTCATCCAGAGTCGTCTTGTCCCGTTCTACCTCCACCTGGGTTCAGCTTGTGCCTTCTTCAACCTCACCATCTACGCTGTGTATCATCCCAGCGACCTGCTGGATGACAGAGAAGCCTTTCAGGTCTGTTGTTTTGTTCCACATCAGCACATTGATTTAAAGAAAACTTCTTGAGAATATTTATTAAATCTCAGCGACTTCTCTCCCCGCCAGATCTTCATCTTTTTTGTGTCGGTGACGGTCGCGGCCGTCAACGCCCAGTGGTTCGGCCAGATGACATCAGAGATCATGGCAGACATGCACCTCGTCGAGCAGTCGTGCGGATTGGGTCAGGACATCGGCCTGTCGTCGAACCGCGAAGCTTACGCCAAGCTGTGTGAGACGGATGTCAAATACAGACACCTGAGCAGTCGTCTGTGGCTGTACAGGCTGCTGTCCTCCCTCTGCAACCTCTGCTGCATCGGCTGCAACTTCTACAGTCTGTGCTACATGGCCGAGAACCTCGCCACGCTTTAATCTGACACACAGCAGCTGGACTGTTGATTTTTTTGATAGTCGCTCCCTTTACAAATCTAGATACTCCTATTTTTGTATCAAAGCAGTAAGTTATATATTTAAAGCCGTTCCCTCTCCCTGCCTTGTTAGTTATAAAACAAAACATCAGGTAAGCCTCGTTGTTCTTGTGCATTAGGCATTAACGAAAGGACAGCAGCCTCTGTGCTCAGAGGTAGGCTCTAGTTTTTTGTTGGTTTTGAGACAGTCGTAGTGAAGGCCTTATTAGAGACACAGATCAGTTCCCGCAGTGAGTAACGCCTCACCTTTCACCCAGTGTGGCCGAGGCTGTTGCCACCCTTGATATTACACTATGGTATCTTTCAAGAACCCAAAACATGAGGAATGTCTTAAACTTCTTTACATGCAGTATCGGAGACATCATTGCAGGAAACAGCCCCAATGCACTGCACCTTTGTATATGTGCTCTCATGCTTCTCATTCCTGCTCGTCCTGTTTGGGTGCAGCTTTAATACCTCGGTCACAGCATAGCATCACAGGTTTGTCTGCCCTAGCTTTTGGTAACTAAAGAAACACATGTGCTTCTTGCTTCTGGTATGAAAAACTCAGCAAAACACGTTAACTATATGGCTGCCCTGAGGCCCCTACACACCAAACTGACAGTAAATACTTAGCTGTGACAAAGGCTGACTGTTGTGTAACCTCATGTTTCCTTTATCGCCTTTATCTCGGCCGAATAGCTGTACTCGAACATGCCGCAAAAACTCCAGCTGCTGGCCAACAAGCTAGTGCATTCAGTGCCCACGTGAAAGGAGATACCAATCTGCCAATATACAATCCAGTGTTAGGATTAAGCAGCAGTTTTGGAGAATGTCTGATTAAAAAGCTGCAAAGAGGCAGACGCAGAAAAATAACAATGTATATTACAGCGTCATATACGAGGGGCTTTCCGTTTCCTTTCCTCCTACCTCAACAGCCAATCAGAGGGATTTCTCTCACAGACGAGCCGCCAACAATTCTACATGCTGAATTGCCTATCAAGCGTCCAACAACCGCTGTCCGGTGCCAGTGGAGCCACCGACGCTCCTGACAATGCCTGGTAGCCAACCATCAGCCTTGTTTGTAGGGGCCTAAAAGCGGGTCAAAGCTGGCCCGCCATAAGGTTTGATCAGTCCCGCCTAATGTTTCTAAATTTTTAAATAATTTAAAATATATATTATATGAAGAGCTGTTCATGCTGTTTTATTTTCTATAACATTCAAGTGCTCTTTAAAAATCTAGAATCCCAAAACATAAATTACTTCATCCTAATCTGAGCAAAGCATGAGGACACTTGAACATATTTTCAAACAAAAAATTGTTTCACCGAAATCAGTGTGTAATGCACTACTGCAGTTACATAGTGCAGAAACAAGCGATAGAGGGGGAGGAGTGACTGAGACAGACACCATTCAGCCCATTACAAGACACCGAGTCATCAACATGACTTTGAGGCTGTTGTTTTAAGGTAAAAAAAAATTGTTACATAATGTTGCTCTAAGTGACAGCTTGGGCCGTTAATGGGGAAATGTCCACGCTCCGCTGCTCTGTGTTACACAACCAAAAAGTTTTTAGCTCATCCAAAAGACACCGCACCAGGGATTCTGTCGTTATATTGGAATTACGATTATTGCCATTTGAAAAACGCTTCAGTGTATTTATCTTCAGATGTTATAAGGGACCCTTGCTTTTATCCACGTGTCCTTGAGGAAGACATTATTGCTGTTCTCTTGATTAACCTGGACCTGTGGTGGTCAGAGGAATCAGAATTTTCTTACTTGGCTTTGCAACTGGGAAAGTTCAAGAGGAAAAGGTCCCACAGTGACCTGTCAGGGGTCCGTAGTATCTCTCCACTTGAAGATCTGAACGATGTCTCTGACCTCGTCTCTTTCACCAGTCATCCCAGTATGACCATGGCCATGTGCATTGTTACCTTTATAGTGTGCCTTAATAGAAAATGAGTCTATTGCATGAATGAATTAAGTGGGCTTTGCTTTGTTCTGTAACACCTGTGCGTACTGAATGTGTTCAGACACCATGATGTGGCTGTTCGGAGCTCAGCCTGCCACAGAAGCCAAGTCGTTTTTGAGTTGTACTCACAGTGGAGTACAGCACAGGTCTCAGGTGTCGGAGCTTTTTTTAGTCATGCTGTTTATCTCATCAGGCCGAGAGGATCTGTGGACAGTTGTGTGTATTCTTTTGTGGTTTTTTGCACATATTGAAATGATGTTAATGAACCTCTCCTGCATGTTGGCTCCTACTGAGGTGAACGTTTATTTCAATGTGTTTCTCTAGTCTGTTCGTGTCGGCCTGTAATACATGTACATTCAACCAAAGTAACTAATGCCATCAACACCAACAGTACTTCCATACGCGGGGCAGAGGAAGCTGAGAACAGCCTCTTAAACTCAATTTTTGTTTTTACTTTTGTTCTGACTGGACTGATGAAGGTGCTTATTATGAGCCCATAACAGGCAAACACAATGCAATATAACTCGGTAGTAGCTTTTAACGGTACACACCCTCAATGTTGCTACTTTTCAGCTCTGCCAGTTTAGATTAATTTAAATCCATAAACATTAAAGCTACGTGTGGATGTTAAACTTTAAAAACCTTTGTCATTTGTTAGATATTTATGCCAGTTATTACTGTTATTGTGGCTTGTGTAATACTAAATGTAAGTCGCCTGAAGACCGCTGAGGTCATGAGCTGTTTGTGGTCATGGGTTTGTATCAAAGATGTTGAGACATGTACCGTCTGTTTTTTGTATTAAAAACATGATTTCTGTCAGTTCTGTGCGTCATCATCTTCTCAGCATCATTAGGAGGGACAGTCCTCCCATATTTGTCCTCTCCGTAAAGTTTTTTTCATATGGTTTTTCCTTAATTGAATTAATGTGGCAATGTAACTTTTTGGGCTATATAGTTAAAATTCACCTAACTAGATTTAATTGTAATATTTAACCAAGAAGTGCAAGAAAAACCTAATTAACACTGATTACAATACAGTAGTTTTATTTTATTTTTTTTTAAAGGTGCAATATATAAGATTTGGCCACCTGTCAAATTCATAGTCAACAAATGGGGAATGAGCACTAACTGCTGTGGTCCAGTTAGCCGTGCAGCTAGTGGTTCAGACTGAATGTAGGACCAGAAGAGTGTTAGTGTTTGCACTGCTATCACAGGAGCTTCGGACCAGGATGGGGCTAGCCTGTTAGTATTGCTAACATCAGTAGATATCACAGCAGCACAGGACACAGACATCATGATGTATAAAACTGCTATTTATTCACATTCTGTGTGTTTTCAACTAAAAGTTGTTTCTCATTGCTCCCTTTAAAAAGAAGCCAACAGCTGAGCCTGGAAATATTTTTTAAGTTGAAGCCTCAAGGCATGTTTAAGATATATTTTGGGTGAGCAGCATCAAAAGTGTGTTCTGTCAAATATCACCTGTGTGTATTATTTGAAATGTTTGAGGTTGACTTTGGTGACTCCTGGTGGCAGTAATAATAGAAAATGAATGGAGCCCTCACTCACAGCTCATATCTAATCCTGCCAAGTGTTTCCAATGTGACTTTTGTAAGATATGACAGAAGGGGGAGCCATTGCTCTACTGTGGTTTATCATCTGCTGCAAATACAGTAAACACAAGAGCCTCAGTAGAACTGTGTCCAATTATCCCGGATTAATTTAAATGACATTCAATTTAGATATAACAGGAGTACCGCAGTATGCTCTGTAAATAAGCTGCCACACATTGTAACTTGGACAACGACAACAAAGGAAATCATGTCAACAGAGTTTTTTTTAATGTAAAAATACACCATTGCTACAAATCCATGGTTACTGTGTTCGAGATAGATCAGCATCAACAATGCACAAGCCACTCCACCTACAAAATGAATATTAGTCTAAAAAAAGTAATAAATATAAAATGATGTAGATAAAAATGTAAAAAAAAAAAACAAAACAAAAAAAATCATCACTCGTACCTGACTATTATAGGTTTAGAAAAACCCACGATTCTCTTGTAATACTTTTTTAAAAAAACCTGAAACCTACACTTCAGGAGAGCACAATAATCTCATCAATGACTGTGACAGGAGGTGAGGCAATTCAGTTTCACTACCTCGGTTAAAAGTGCGATAACATCGTGTCAAGAAAAAGAAGAACAGATGGATCCCCTTGTACAAATAACAAACGATGAAGTACTGTTTGTTAATTTTGCATAGAGAGGACCAGCTTACCACAACCATTCTGTAATACTGAGAGAGCAACATGTAAACTGTAATCTGAAAATTATCTCCCGAAAAAGGAGGCAGCAACATTATTTAAAGCCACAATCCACTGCCCATCCACTTTGGTAGTTTGCAGGATGAGGTTACTGTCATCATGTCACAAGCTTTTAACAGTGTATGTGATAAAAATCGAAAACAATCTAATCAAAACAAATGAGACCGAAACGACGTGTAACGAGTGTCAGTGCAGCTCACTGTGCTTAGAAGGCAGCTAAAGTTACATTCCTTGTAAACAGCAAACCAGAAAAGGCAATTTTAAAAAAAAAAAACGGATTGTGCCTTTACAATAAACATTACTTAATATTCCCACGATTCATCTGTACACACCCACGCTTGATTCAAAACAACTGATCATTCCAGCCGAAACATTTCGTCATCTCGACATTTAGCTTCCAACTTTCTTGTTGTCAGCAAATGTTGTAACATAAATAATATTGGTTCCATGTTTCCCTTCTTCTCAATGCTTACATGTACAGTATCAAAATACAAATATTAAAAAAGAAAACACCAGCTTTAAAAAAAACAAAAAAACATCAACCCACAATCCCTCTGGAGGGCTCGTAACCATGGCTCCATTTCCACAACACAGAGAGGAAGTTGCCACGAAACCATTCCCATCGTCATTATTCCACGTTTTCACTGCTAAAATACTCCATAAATAAAAGTTGTACTAAAAATAGAGTTCTCCGGTTCATCAGCATAAAAATAATTAAATCCAGTGTCTCTGTGTCATACAACCACCTTGCCCTTGATGTCCAGCTTGGTGCTCTCACTTGCTTTGTTGGACTGCTCCTCTGTGAGGGTGATGTAGGAGTACACCAGGCTGCCAGCAATACTGCAACAACAAGGGCAGCAGCCATGTTAGAGAACAGCTGCACAAGGACAACAAATTAGGCAAAATACACGTCTACCTGTCTAATTAGGCTGGCAGGATGGTGTTTAGTGAGATGTATTTGTCAAGCCTAAAAGAAACTGGTTGAGTACATGACGAGTTTGGATTAATGTTTAGAGACGCTGGTGTTAGTCACAGATGAAAACGAGACCTGAAAGTCAGGTTGTCAATCAGCGTAAAAGGTGAACATGTAGCAGCACATAATTATCAGTTATTTGATTCGTCATATTGCCCAACAAGATCCAGCAGGGGCATGTTAAAGCCTGCAGCTGACGTGCAACACTGTTATCAGTGACATCTGTGTCAGCGCCGGCTTGTTCTTCTTCCCAGCAAAAACAAGAACAATCTTCAAGCTAACAAGATACATGCTAATGACAGAAAATGGGAATTATGGCTTTTAATGAGCTGTGTGAAACACAAGGAGCCCCCCAGAGTGAGTTTGGCACAGCTGAGGCCCAGTTTGGATTATAAGACTTCAAAACAACCGCTGATAATTTCTTTGACCGCAAGAATCAGGTTCTTTTTATGACCTGACTCATTTATTTATAGCAACTACATGTAACTGCCTGCAAATTGATAGCTGATTGTTGAGTCAACAGACTGTCAAATACTGATGCTTTGGGTTGGCAGCTCAGGTCGGACACCAACCCAACGCGCTGGTTTTTGACGATGTGTTGCTTTAAAGCTGCTGTAAACGTTGCGGTCGTTTTAGCTAACGTCTGTGCTAAATTTTATGGCGATCCATCCGTGAGTAGGAACACTCAAAGCTTTCACTTAAAGACACAAATGTCAACTTCATGGTGGTGTGAGGAAAGAGGAAAAGTCAGACGATCATCAAAGTAATCAGGAAATTATCATCCTGAACCACGAGTGTCTAAATAATAGTTTGTCCTTTCAATGTGAAGATGTCAAGTTATTCTATAAGGACAAGTGAAAACTTTGATCTGCTGGTGGCTCTCAATAAGAAGTCAGAGGATTAATCATCTAAGTGCCATGAAGGTCTGTAGAGAATCTCTTGACAGTCCATTCAATAGCTTGTGAAGTATTTCAGTTTGGATCAAAGTGCCGACATTTCCATCCATAAGAGCTAGTGTGGCAAAAGACAAAGTGATCTCATAATATGGTCATTAAAGTTCCCACTTGTGTTAAAATGTGACTGACTCAATCTGTTGTGTGTCCACACGAAGCAAAAAATGTGTGTGGAAGAATGTCAGATGGGTGAGCAAGGACATGTTTGGCCTGCAGCAACAGCTTTGGTCTGCCCTCGGTGAGATTTCGTCATTTGTTAGAAAATAAACCTCTTGTTTCATACCTGATATTCAAACCTATGAAGTTAGTCCAAGAGAAAATGTAGTCTCCACTGAACACCATCCCAATGTATGTCACCAGGACATTCTGCAAAACAGAGAAAATATTCATGAAACCGCGTTTTTCTTACATTTTTATGTACTCAACTATTACTTCGCAGCTTACCTTGATGCAGCCCACAATCGTCGTCGTTAACGCAGAGTTGTATTGTGTACAAAGCACCGTGGAATACATGAGAACAAACCTGCAGAAACAACACGCCACCATCAGATTTCACAATGTTAGCGCAACAGAGAAGACAAAGGGTGACTGTGAGGTACAAGCGATGGCCTAGAATCTAGATTTCAGGCAGTGATATGACAGAAAAGACAATGTGGTAAATTGGTGTAATCCAGATGTTGGGCGCTGGCACAGAACTTGATACTGCCTGCTTGCACATGCACACGTAAGCTCTGGCCCGAGTTCTTACCCCATGATGCAAGAGAGGATGAACTGGGTGAGGAAAAACATATCCGACCAACCGTCATATTCCACTGCCTAAGAAGAACAAGAAAGTACACATAATAAAGCATGAATTACAAAAAAAAAAAAAACAGAAAAAAAGAGTTCAAAATATTCAGTTTGAGTCCCTCCTTAGACATGTCTGGTCTGGCTTTCAGTGAAAGACAGGAAATAAAGATAAACCAAACACAGCAGAGATCTCATTTTTATGGAGCTGAGGACACAACTAACACTTCCATACACACAAATCCGACCCCGAGTTTCCAATAGCTTTAAAAAGGGTAGTAGTCTGTATCTCCACTGAGCTTATTCAGTCCAGGGAGGTTGTAGGCACTGCTGTAATAACTCTACGAGGTGCATAATAGCTGCTTTGTGCCTGTCTGGCTGCTGGGCCCCAGCTGGGCAAACCAGAAGGTCTCTGCCAACACTCACCAACAAACAGGCAGCTCATATTTACGGCACACACCCATGTTCATACGTATGTGCACTCAATTTAGGGTTAGACCTCGCATTTGCTGAACAGAGCCAGCGCTAACCACACTTAAAATTTCACTGATCTAATGAGCAAAAATCTGCCGTGATTGAAGAAGAGGCTTACCTTCTGCATGTCTCCAGTCAGATGAGCCAACAGTAAGGTGGGAATGATCATAAATAATGCATTATAATACAATAATCCGTATTTCCCCAGCTCCTGTGAGAAAAACAGCACAGATGGAAACAGATTTATCAGGCTGCAGCAGGAGCATGTTAAATAAGCAGAGCCAGAACAGAGAGGGTTATTCACAAGTATCCCAGTGCATTCCTCAATAACTAGCCTACAGATGTTAATGCATGGCCAGCCCACTGCATTACCTAGAACCTCTTGTTTGCATTTATCAGAGTGTTTCACGTGGCTTCATCTCCATCTTTCACTCCCTCCCAGTATCACTCACACAAGCACACACACACACACATGCCTCTCTGTCTTGCTCAGTATTAGCAGCTGGTGCTCCACAGACATCACAGACTATATCTGGATGCAGTTCTGCTTCTGCTGTAACGTGAGAGCTGTGCAGACTGCTCATGTGACATAAAGAAACGACTGAAACGAGCTCCAAGACATTTCTGATGCCACAGTTAATGTTAAAAATAAGGCAAGAAAACACGCATAATAAACCGTAAAGCAGAACAACCTTTTCACCCAAAATGATCTCTACAAAAATAGCGGCAATTAAACCAGCAAAGCGTGGAGTAAAAAAAAAAAAAAAGAGCTCATGGTGTTTGTGTACACTGAATTCCTTTAAGCCAGAAGCTGAAGGACAGTTTTGGTTCTCTAAGGTCACAAATGTCAGCTCAATGCCAAAAACAGCTCCAACCCAACAATGGTTACCATTCATCGGACGCCGCCGCCACATACCTTTGCATCTAATTTTTGTTTCACATAGGCTCCGTTGGCTGCAGTCAGCACGTCGTTCAGGAGAATGAACACGTAGCCTTGCATGTCAAAGGCCAAGTCGGCACTGCGAGCAGAGATGAGAGAAAACTGAAGAAAGTGTCGAGGATGTAAATAGGTGGTCTGTCATTGTTGATTTAGCTCTGGGCGTGCTCTGTTTCAGCAATAAAGATATACAACATGTGTCTAATGACGCTAAGACAATTTAACTTAAGTGAGGACATATATCAGGAGTGGACAACCCTTTGTAGTGAGGGTAATTCTGGTTTGGTTGAAAGCAGGGACACCTGGGTGCAGCAGAACTTACCTCGCAGCTATGAACGCCCCGAGGATCATTGTAAATACTGTCAGCTGGACTGGCCTGGAGAATTTCTTCCTGCCAAAGGTCAAAGACAGCAGAGCAATGAAATTCAATCCGGCTGCTTGGAGCTGTATATAAAAGCCAGCAATGTGGTACAAAGAAACTGAGGAAAAAAGGGAACCAGATCATGAGCGTGAAAAAGTGGGTTATCACTTTATGCAATCTTACTTGAGCAGAAGTGCCTCGGCCATCATCGTGAATAAAATAGAGAACCTCCTGAGGACAGTAAACATCGGCAAACTGGAGGAAGAGGACATTAATTGCTTTAACTTGGCGAAACATCAACAGCCGTGCCCAATGAGCTCACCATCGTTCAGCCTAGATAGCTGAGGGATGAGGACTTACTTCAGCCGTTTGGTTCCAAACAGACCAGTGATTTGATTTCCCACATACAGGAGAGGTAGAGGAAACGTCTGCAGAAACAGAAATATGTGAATAATGTGTGGAGGAGGAAAAAAAACCACATGTGATAACGGTGAGATGTATGAAGGGGAGGGGGGGTCTCACCTTTCGAGGTATGCTCTCATCACAGTCAGGGAAGCTGATCACCCTCGCAGCCTTGCCCACCCACAGCACTACCACCGTGGCCAACATCTGCACACACACACACACACATTTAAGAGGAAATCACATAAAAACTCTTGCCTGCTTTTCAAGGACTGATGGGTGTTTGAGGAGGGAAAGTGCTGCACGAAGAGAAGCATTCAACTCACTTGTCCAATTCCGACACATATTGAAGAAGGGAACCTGAAGGGGGACAGCAGAGTTATGGGTCCCCCGTTAGTGAGCGTACAGGCGGGTCATGTCATAGCTAACACTGGTGGGTTAACATGTAGCTTCACACGATGCTACCCTCAGTAAAGCTCAGTGTGCAGTTTATCTCCTCGCTAGCCAAAAGTTGCCGTTAGCTAATAAGCTCGGCTACCCGAGCAGACACAACTTCAAGTCTGCTAGGTTAGCTAACATGGTAGCTTCCCAACTAATACCGTTACAGGCGTGACCAAAATAAAAATATTAAAAAAGCCCGTTACCTGTAGTTGGTGAGGACACTTTTGTTCACCACGACGATGAGAAACGAGCTAACACCGTAAAATCCAGCGGCAAACAGCTTCACGAACAGTGTCAGAGGTTTGTCCGCCATCCCCGACAAGTTCTCATTCCTCTCTGAGAGTCGGCTCTTCCCCTGCCATCACTTCACTGGCTCAGTCACACACACACACACACACACACACACACACACACACACACACACACACACACACACACACCTCGGGGTACGTCGACGTTTCACAGCTTCCGCCTCAACTCAGAACATCAAAGAGAGAAGTCTGCCACAACACTGTGGTTACTTTCTAACGGCTAGTCCGGTGTAACGGCGTCACGTTAGCTAATTAATAAAATATGTGTCACTCACTCACGGAGCTGATAACATCAACTATATGTTGTAAAGTTGGTACATGGGGGGTTGGGGGGGAAAAAATCAAAGCAGGAGCTGGATGAAGATGGTTAATCTCTCTACAGCTTCACAATCCCCCCCGTTTATTTCATCCACAAATGTATTGGATTGTCAACGGCAGCACTTCCGGGTTTTAATCTGACACGTGATCTGTACGATCCAATCACAGGTCGGGAGCTGCATTCATTCAGTAGCTACAATGTTTTCACCTGGTCAGTCACAGACAGTCATGTTTGTTCATGGAAGCCCAGTTTCCCCAGTTAATAAATATATTCATGATGAAAACTCAACTAAAATGTAAACTGTGAAATAAAAAGTTATGCAAATAATTGTGACTTTTTGTCTCATAATTATTTTTATTTAATTTAACTTTTTATTTAATTTAATTTTTAAGAGTTTTTCAGTTTTTTTAATTAGGGCTCATTTTTCAGCATTTTTTGGCTTCAACAGTAACGGAAGACCAGACCACATAAGAACTGAGTAGGCTCATCTTTTAACAATCTTCTACACAAGGTTCACTGTCATATATTTATATATTTAATGTGTGGTGCCACCAGATTCTCTCTTATGAATCAAAACAACATATTTTTGGAGATTTCTAGCCACTTCTTAGTGTGTAGACGCAATTCTCTGCACTACCACTCACAGATTCACCTTATACAGTACCTATACAGTGTCTTATGTTTAGTATTCAACCACAAGATGGAGACAAAATACATATTAATTGTGACATTACAACCAATGACAGTGTTTGTCTTTACAGTGTATGTTAATATCGAAGAAGAAAACATGCAAACTAACTCAGCTAACTATTCAAAAAGAATAAACGTGTTTGTTTATATGCACTGCACACACGCTTAGTTTTCATTTTAGTGTTTTATGAACTGTATTTTACTGTCGCTCCTCAAACAAAGCTCTTCAGTCAGTGTAGGCTATAAAACAATTTAACTAGTTCACTGGTTACACATTAGACACATGATCAAAGCATTTCATGAGCTTTTAAAAAAGAATGACAGCTTTGGGTTACAGTAAAGACAAACGTTACTGTAAAGATGTTATTGCTGACGTAGTTTGGCAGGTGGAGCTCAGAGTGGAAGCTGATCAGATAGTTTAGTTGCTCGACCCTCTGATGTGTTTGGCACTGATGGCTGTCTCCATTGGGGGATGATGACGCAGGCATTTTAGAGTCAGTGCAGACATTAAAGACAGATGGAGGTGCAGTGATAGAGAACCAACACCATGGATTATGCTGTGGGTTGAAAATGATTAGTTTACTGGAACCTTTCTGTATTCAAAGTCAAGCACTACTTTCTGTATATAATCCAGCGGGGGGTTTGTTTTTACTTGCATGGAAGAATAACATTTACAGTTATCCTGCAGAGAGGATCTGATGATACATCACCGGTGAGTGAAGGCCTGCTTCCTGACCTGACCTTGCAAAGGCCCATGTGTATTTTGGCAGCTGGCTGTGGCAAACGAACCTGACGTGTCTCTGATAAGAAATGTGTCTCTGCATGTGCCACGTTGTCAAACAGAAAGCAGGCTCTTTGAGTCAGACCCCCTCATTCATCTCTTTTTGAACAGCAACAGCAGGGGACGGCCGATGTGAGCCATGTCTGGACTCAACGCGTCTCTCGGATACTTCGTGGCCGTCGTGGTCTTCGCAGCCTCAGTTCGAACGCTGCTCAGGAAATGGCCAAGGTTGAGCTTCATGACAGAGTTCGCCTCCGCTTTCATGCTGGTGGCATGTCGGCTGGAGGTGCAGACCATCGTGGAGGTGGGTGAGTGGGCTGGAGGCCTGGGCCCTGATGTGACTGTGACCATTCTGTTTGTGGTGCTGTTGACCCACGGTGTGATCTGTGGCGGTGCCACAGGGAACACCAACCTGGTGTTGCTGAAGTTCCTGCAGCTGGAGGCCACCACCCTGCCCACTCTCCTTGCTGTAGCAGCCCAGTTTCTCGGGGCCTTCCTCGGCCTCCTTGCAGCTGGATACTACTGGGGCCTGGAGCTGACAGACATGCACATGATCAAAAACCTGATGGCGAGAGAGTGCAGCACCTCCCTGCAGGTCTCTCTGCTTCAGGGATTTTTCACTGAGTGTGTTTGCGCGCTCATCTTTCATCTGATCCACTTAAACCTGGAGCGCAGATCCGCTTTGATCCGAGTGCCCCTGATCGCTGTCCTCCTCACTTTCCTGTCCCACACAGGTAAGTTTGAGGAGAACCAGGCCCCTCTTTTAACAACCAAAAAGGCAAAAAAAAACCCAAAAAAAAACAAAGAAAACACTCCAAAAAGAAAAAAATGTGCAAATACATTTTACAACTTTAAAACATAAAAATGTAGTAGCTCACTGGGATCTCAGTGCAACATGACACCTTCCCATTTTGCTATTGATCAGTGAATGCACAGTATCATCTGGGATCTGCACACAGTCACCGTCACCCTGCAACATCTAGCTGACTCACCACTCATGCATCTCTTTATGAATTTGGCCAAAGAAAACTGAAGGGATGTAAGAGAAGAAAATAGTATATCACTCATTAAAGGGGCACTATGTGGTTATGGAGAAGAAATTCAAACTCAGAATTTTAATATGTACAATATTAATGAGGTAATAATGCAAATTCAGAAACATTTTTTCTTTCCATAAGTGAATAAAAAAGCTGTTCTCAGAGAAAAAATAAGGTCCCAGAACACTGTATGAATCTAGAAAGGTGGCAGGGTCCGCCACTGTGTTGCCCTTTAAGGTCAGTTTGTTTATGCAGTCATGACAAATGTTTGTTTATTAAGGCATAAAAAATCAAAAATACAATACTCAGCGAAGGTCTTTCTCTTCTGATTAAAATGTCTCCCTCAAAGCTACACAGTGCTCCTACTTTGGATGGTATTTCACTGATAGTCGTTGTTGATCATAATCAGTGTTTCTGCTTGTAAGCAACATTAAATTATGAGGTCATGTGACTCCACCTTGGTATAACTCATCCACCAACATAACGTTCCTGTTGTTTCATGCAGGTAGAGGCTACACCTCAGCTTACATAAATCCATCCCTGGCCTATGGCCTCACCTTCCACTGCCCTGGATTTACCTTCAGAGAGTATGCTGTGGTCTACTGGCTGGGCTCTCTCACAGGTAAATTACATTATGATGAAACATACAGTATGTGTATTCTTTGAACCAGCCCTTTAAAAGTGAACACACTGGATGTCTGTTTTCCAGGCATGACACTGGCTCTCCTCCTGTACATGGGCCACATCCCGAGGATCTTTGCCAAGAACCTGCTGTACAGTCAGAAGACACGTTTCAGAGTGCCAAAGGGGGACAAAGGAGAAAAGAAGAAAATGTGAAAAGAAACTACAAATATTTTATTTTCTTTTAAATAAACCGGGAAAGTATTTGGCAACAAATTGTTATCGGTCAAAAGATATTTACTGTTGCCTGTACAGAAAATGTAAAATATTAAGCATAAAAAAAAAGGCAAGTTAATGCATTTTCCATTCTTGTTGGCAGTTTTTAATAAAACTATTGGTATCAATGAAGTTTTCCTTTAAAAAACCCCCCCACAAAAAAAACCCCACAACACCTCCACCAACATTTTCTTCCTTTAACTCCATCACACAAATGCTGCCATCTGCTGGTAGCACTGAAAAATAACACGGTGACAAACATGAACTTCAAGAGAAAAACTAAAAATGATCTCTCAGAGGCCAAAAGCTCACTGAATCAATAAATTACTAAAATACAGAAGTGAAAAGTCTGCATTCAAATATTATCAGACTACCTTCTCAGATACTGGAGATATGTAACACAATAAAGCTACAAAACAAAAAGGATAAATATCAGTCCTTCGTATTTCACAGTGAGAAGAGTGGAACTGCTGCTATGTGCTGGTGCTGCTCGGGGCAGCGCTGGGTTTAGAAGAAGGAACCGAACCATCACGCTTTTTGTCTTTTGGCTGATTCTTACGAGAAGCATCTGTGGGTGAGAGAGAATAAATAGTCAGTACGGAGCGTTTGCCCTTTTTCAAAGTCATTTTTGTCTTAATGGGAGTTGAGAAATCTGAGTTTTAGGCTTTTTAGGCTCCAAATAAATCATTAAGATTGATTACACAAAACCTGCTTTCACATCAAGAATCCTGAGGCCCGAACGCAGAGTACAGTTTAGATATTCATGGTATTTGTATGGAAACAATCCTCTGTCAGGCTGCTGTACAGTGTCGAGCTGAGTTCTTGTCACCTGGCTGCTTTTGTTGCTCCATCTGAGCCTCGGGACGGTCCACCCACAAACTATAATCTGGATTATTCAGTAACGTCTTGCTCTGCCCACAGCTGAGGCACCTCATGACCGTGAAGCGAGTCTTGTTTTTTTTCCCTAATGAGGCAAAGTTAACAAAAAGGAAGTTCAATTCAGATGACGCAAATAGAGCAACAGTTTAACATGTGATGAAAGTTAACATGGGGAAAGTAAACATCAGTAACCGGACTGTCTCTTCACACGATTAACTGACTTACTTCTCTGTCTTGTCATAGCAGTGACACCTGGGATGAGCAATGAGCAGCACTTCTTGCATAACGTTCTCTTCACTGATGGATCCCTGCAATCAAATTTACAATTCACTATTCATTCATTCATTATTACCGTTTTTAATCCTGAGAAAAGACCAAAGACAACAGTATGTTAGTCCATCTGTCATTACGTTCTCGTCCCACAGCCCTTTGGTTTGAACTGCGTGGGGCGCTGCAGTCTGTAGTAAATGTTAGTCAAACAGGAGAAATTAGTGCATCTGTTGAGGATTATTTTATATTTTATTATCTATGGATTCATATACATTTGATGCTCAAGCGAGTATTAACAGGGTGGTGTGTGACTGACTCAAATTAATCTGCAATGCTCAAAGCTCATCAATTGGATTTTAATAGTTTTTGAAAAAAGGAGCTCTAAGGGTCATAGGAATATGATTTATCAGGCTGTGGCCACTCAGACATGTGTTTGTAAGATCACCTCATTGTTGGTTTTGGTCTTTTTCATGGGGTTTGTGGGGATTTAAAGAGAACACTATGCCCATTTGTTGCATAAAAACATAAAAATGTCACCAGTTATGAGCTCTTCTAAATAAAATCAGGGTCCCAATAGCTTTATTAAGTCGTGTAAATGCTCATGTATAAATAAAACCCTTTGCAACAATGGAAAACAACAACCAATAAAAATGTGACGCAAAATAATAAATCATGTGAGGGCGCCAGGCCGTGCTGTGACTCAGCCTTCAAAATAAAACCAATCCTTGGTGAAGTACACGCCTCTTGATAATATGATTGACACATAATTAACTTACTGCCGGAGGACTAATCGTCTCGCAATGGTCTTCTGTGTGAAGCAGTAGAAACGAGCCAGCTCCACATTTTCCGGGTTTTGCGACAGAACACAATGTGCAGCCTGTGGAGAGAGAAAACCGGTGAGGAAAAGTTGTTAGCCAGGTAGCTAGCAGGTTAGCCATGTGACTACTGCCGATGACAACACGACAGCAAGTAGCTTTTAATGTATTGTTTACTTCCCACCTGGTACAGATAGTTTAGTCTTTGATAGGCTTCTTTGTCTTTCATTTGGGCTGCCATTACTCACGAAGCCCGGATAAACCGAACAGAACCGCAGTTTCGTCCCGCTGACTGCTCTTTACAGCAGCCGGAGCTCAAACGAACACTTCCGGGCAAAGACTTCAGAATAAAAGCGCACAATTAAATCATAAAAATATTTTACTTTTTAACATATTACTAAAAAATTAGAACAGTACAGGCTCACTGCAAAGCTAACATTGATATTAAATTACTTCCAATATGCAGTGAATATATAAAAGGTTATTGGTGTTATATTGCATCACTTTCACCTGTCATTTCATGTTTGAAGCCAATACTGCTATCAAATATACATGTAAAGGGTTACTGATGTTATATTGCATCATTTTTTTAAGTCTAGGTTCATGTTTGTTTCCCTGTGTGGCTTGAGATAAGGTAATAATTCTGCACACCAATCATTTTTAGACCCAGATCACAAAAGCACAAACAGTTGCATTTATTTGAGTGTGCAGACAGAGTTGTTAGTCGTTCAACGGAGAAAACTAAACAGTCAACAAACTGTCCTTACCATGCCTACGACTTCTAACTATCATGATACGGCCGCCCTATTATTTAGTACACAATATACACAACACGGGAAAAGCGCATTTGTTTAGTCCAGAAGAACACAAAGGACAGAGTTCGACATACAATACTCATTTTTAATAACAATAAGGAAGAAAGTATAAACCCTGTCAATCTAACATTTAAATTTGCCTGTAAGGTGCACCTCTGGTATCAGAAGACTAATGATACAGGGGAAGAACTGGTACAGTAGGTCTTTTGTCAGCTGTGGCAATCGAAGGACGACACGATCACAGCAAATGTTCATAATGACGACTGTACTGAAATGTTTCCTATAAAAACCGGTCAGAGAAAATGTCCATAAAACACGAGTCAAATGTGGAAATAGCAAGAGTGTTCATTAAATGAGACCAACTATATAACAAGAAGGGGGGACACATGAAATTCAAGTATCAAAATATCTAAGACACTGACAAGCTGAAAAGGTCAATTACAAAGGTAGTAAAAATCATGGGAAGAGAAACACTGACACAATCAACAATACATTAGGCAACATTTTGCATTTGTTTAAGGCAGTTGATTAAAAAAAACTAAGTAGAACTAGGCATCTTCTTCATTCCAAGTTAAATACAAGCCTAGCCCTAACTAGTCACCAGGAGATTCGTTGTACAAAATAACTACGCCCGACTCTGAAACTACGCACTTGAGTTTGACTTGTCTTCTGACGTCTGAGTGACAAAAGAGTTCATATGGACAGCGGTGGAGTTGTGCTCTAGATTTTTGGTCTTCTTCACAGTGAGGTTTGTCAGGGCTTATAAGGCTGGTGCATCAAGAGTGGCGAGTCACTCTCAGCCTATTGTCTGGCACGAAATCTAAATGGTTGGCACGTATCTGTGCACAGCATGGGAAGGCAGGGTAGCTCTTTATCGTCAGCTAACGGTTGCCCTTCATGGCCTCCTTGGCTGCCAGGATGAGAGGTGTGAGACTGGAGAGGGGCTTTGCCAGCTTCAGGAACGGATGCTGCACAAAGATAAGAGAAGGAAAGACCAGTGAATTGTGTGCAGATTTAATCAAAACACAAGAGACGTTTAATGAAAAACACTGAGGAGACTGAAGAGTTTTATAACCTGCAGCAGCTCTTTGCCTCCGCCTCGTTTCTCTACGTCCATTTCCAAGCAACGGTTGAGGAAATCTCTGAAGACCGGAGACAGCTTCTCAGGGTTCTGAAGCTCGGGTGTGCCGTTTGTGGCTATCAGGTATAACGCCTGCCAAAGGGGAAGAGACGACAGAAAAGGGAACATCAGGAACTGTCAAACCTAGTTTCAGGAAACAACCCAATTGCAGCAACTGAATCAGGTCTAACAAATAATAAGTCTGATCGGTTTAAAAACTATGAATTATGTTGTATTGCACACCATTTTCCAACACGGCGTTCACATAGCCACCATATTGTCCTTCATTACAGTTGCATAATCCGACTTTACAGAAAAACAGACAACAAACTGTAGGTGATGTTGATAACTGGTTGTAGAAGAAGTGAAGTGTGTGAAATCTAATGTGGACACATCAAGAGCAACAGCAACACTCCCTGGGGCTATTTTTTTTTAAAATCATTATTTCCAGATACAATCTGTGTGATCTGTAAACCAACAGTGCGTTTTGGTCCGATGACTTGTATATGTAAACAAAGAATGAATCAGCCGATAAAGCCGTCAAACTGGACAGAAATATGTTCATCTTGATCACTTCAACCAACAACAAGTCAGCTGTGTAGGGCCTGGCTCATGCTGTTGTTAGTGCATGTGGAGAGCGGGGTGATCTCTCATGGGACTTGTCCTGCTTCTGTGTTGAGTCATCACAGTTTGAGGACTGCAGTTTGTCAGCAACTTTGCGTAAGTCTGACAAACAAATCCATGATTCAATTAATCACCCTTCTGACCTTATAGTTGTACGTGGATTTGTTATATTAATTTGTTCACTGTACAGATGATTCACATGGGAGAGTTTCATGTCATAAATTGTAAATAAACAACATGTAAAGATGACTAAAATAAACAGGACAGTTTAAGAATCAAGAGGGTTAAAACTGTTGTCACTCACTCGTAGTGGGTTCTCGTTCAGGTAGGGAGGCTCTCCTTCAACCATCTCGATGGCCATAATACCCAGTGACCAAATGTCTACTTTAGGCCCGTAAGCCTTTCTGGTCACCACCTCAGGAGCCATCCAGTAAGGCGTGCCTACCATGGTGCTGCGTTTACTCTGCTCTGGAGTGATCTGGGCACAGAAGCCAAAATCGGCTGTCGAGGAGATGGATAAGAGTAATTACACAGTTATAGTGAAAGGACGTTTTAACAGGCGGCTCGTGATAACATCAGTATAGGACTCACTCAGCTTGACGGAGCCGTCCATTCCAAGCAACACATTGTCACTTTTGATGTCTCTGTGAATGACCTGGTTCGCGTGCAGGAACTCCAACGCTTGTAAACACTGCAGAAGAGATGGTTGTTTAGAAGTCAGCTTTAGTTTTGTCTCCAACTTTCACACAAAGAACTCAGATTTGATAGCTCTCATATGGATCCTGTTGTAAAGAGTGCAGCGTACCTCTCTGCAGACAGCAGCTATCTGGGCCTCGTCCATGCAGGTCTCTGTAACCACATCTGTCAGCGAGCCACCGGCCAGATACTCCATCACTACAAACAGCTCCTCCCCCATCAGGAAACTGACATACAAACGCAAATACACACCGTCACACACTGGTGTCCATCCATGCTTTTGTGACAACATATTGGATTTGTTATATATAATATAAGATGTTATGCTGCACGTTTACTTTGAGTCTTACCTGTCTAAAAAGTTGACAATATTGGGGTTCTTCAGCTCCTTCATCACTAGAATTTCATTGATGATCAGCTCCTTCTTCGGCTGCTTTTGTAGGTTGATCTGTTTAATGGCGACCTTTAAACAGACAGAGAGAGGGAGAGGGATCAGAGATTCAGAATTACCCAAATTTGACAAATGACACCAGAGACCATATTAGTATAAAGATCTTTTTCCTTTGTCTTTATTATGACTGCGTAAGTGTTATGTATTACAGACTTTCAAACTGCTTTCTCTTATTGACTCCTCTCTTAAAAAGGTGTAGCAAGTGATTCTACAGAAAGATGGTAGGTTGTCAAATACTGATGTTGAAGGTATTTAACATGTGTCAGTTTATTTAAAACAAGACTAAGTTACTTTTTACATAAGAAACATTATATTTGTTATGTTAGAAATGAAAAGTTCAACTCATAAGCAATAAAACACACCCTTACAAGTCTAGTATGACTTATGATGACTATTGTTAATTAATGTCAGCTCATGTTAGCCAACTTCAATAACTATTGCTGTGTACTGTTACTCACAGCACTGAGTCATTTTGCTAATCTGATTACTCCTAATGTTAGGAGTGCTACTGATACAGCAAGTTTTTAGTGTTAGAATTGTCACTTGTGGCCACAGTAGCAGCTGTTCTGCAGACATTACAGTCTCATTTAAAATTTTGCTGTATTTTTTGTGGAAAATGTGTTGTATTGATAAAGCCTATTGTAAGTTATGTGTTCATTGTCATGTAATGAGATCTATGGCTCGACCCTGTCAGTCCACATTTCCTCATCTATAACTCAGTCACTTGTTACCTCTTGTCCTGTGGCAACATCGATGGCTGTGAATACTGTTCCTGATGCCCTGTGAGAACAGAGATATGCAATTTACCTCAATGCACATTGTGACAAGCAGTCCACTCAAACATGTCTGCAAAAGTATTACACACAGACGTATTCATGTTGTCACATTTTAACACAAAAGCTGTGATTCATCTAACAGAGTCATGACAAGATGCTTTGTTTGTATGTTACTGACTGAGAAACCCGAGAACGATTCTTCTACCGGGGATCTAGGATCTATCTCAGATCATATTCAGGGTTTCACTGAAGAAAGTTTTTTTTTTTTTTTTTAACCCAATCAAGCAATATTTTTTTATTTAAATACTCTGTAGAAAAACTTTATAGGAATCAGGAGGGCATCATTACACTGTTTCTGACTGCTAAACAAGTGGACGTGATACAAAAGAATGAGCAGATTTTGTTGAAAAGGTTGAGAAAATGAAGAGCCTATTGTTACTATAAATGCAATATGACATAGTATAGATAAAAACTTAAATCCCAACATGCAACAAAAGGATCTGCACTCACCCCTGACCAATTTTTTCATATCTGGTGTACTTCTTCTTGGGATCTCCGATGCTGACGATGGTTCCTGTAAGCCACATAACAATAACACAACGTAAAGGAAACAGGTGGGGTTTAAAATGCTGTTATGTTGTGACAACAGATTTGTGAGATTATTTACTCAGTTTGTCCATGATCTCCTCATCAGACATCTTGCCCTTCTTTTTCTGTCTGTCAGCAGCCTTGGAGGCGACATCTCCGTCCACACACGTGCTCGGAGCGGGGATGGGGTCAATAACGGAGCGAGTATACACCTGCTCCACACGACAATAACACATGTCAAACAAAAAAGTAAATACATCTCAAGTTCACAAAGAAAGCTAGTTGTACATGAATTACCGTTATGCCGTCAGGTCTACTTAAAGCCGGTGACTTACACTCTTTGTATGTTCTGGCCTCGGTGCCACAACAGGAGGGGGAGCTTCATCATCGTCTTCATCATCAATGGCTTTGATATTTGGAGAAGAGGGTTCAGTGCCTTTTTTGACAGGCTGATATAGGGTGAAAAAGAAAGTTGTTAGCCTTTCATAAGACAAAACACTTAGTACAACTGTTTAACCCGTCTTAAAATACTCACCGACTGTGGCCCGGGGGTGAAAGCGTCTTTTTCTGTGAATGAAAAAAAATAAAGAGGCAAAGATTGAACAAAGTGTTCATGAAGGATTCAAGGCTGACACACTGCACTGTTTTGTTCATTATAATGTTTGATTGATTACTGAGTGTTTTACAGCGGATCACAATGATTAAATTCCTCTTTATGAGAACAGAAAAAATGTTAAGTTAATAATCAACTTTCACCTACAAAGACAGCGACGATTTTGAAATACATTTTAGATGCCTTACAGGTAACGAAACAAACTTAAATGTCACAAGTTAACTCGGGTTCTCACCAGAAGATGAGAAGCTGAGGTACTTCTGGCGACCGTTGCCCGTGGAGTCGTAGAACTTGAGGACGTCGAGCACAGCCTGCGGGTTTTTCTTCTGCTCTGACTTGGTGATGTTTGAGGTCTGGAGCAGTCGAGCCCATTGCTCTGGCATACCCTGGGTTTGACAAGGATGACATGGTGTCAAACTGGTATGTAAATGTGTGTTTAAGTTGACAGTCAAGTGTCAAAAAGCAGGGGTTACAGGCAGAGAGAGAAAAAAATGTGTCAGTATGAACAAACTCACAGTAAACTCCCCCGTGACAGCATCGAAACCAACGTGTATGGTGTGTTCAAAATCTGAAGGTGGTGAGATCTCTGGTCGTTCTTTGTCTCGATCTTTCTTTCGACCGCCTGAAAGAAACCAAAACCTCATTAGAATTACACAACAACAGAAGAATGACTTTAGAGTTCATACAGCTCCCCGCCGAACTCTCCCTCTCACCTTTTTCAGCACCGGAGAAGATTGAGATGATCTTATTGCGAGGTTTTCTCTCCTCGGGCACAGACGGCAGAGGTTTAGAGCTGTGGTTGGCTGAGAGCGAGTCTTTGCTAGAGCCGGTGCTGAAGATGGTGCTGCTCATCCTGACCGGAGGGGCTGGGGGTTTATCCTCAGGGTCTCCGTTATCACACATCGCTATAGGTTGTAGGTTGTTGGGAGCCTAACAGGGCTAAAAGGGCGACGATGGAAAGGTTGGCAAACAGACAGGGGAGCGAGGCAGCGCTCACATCAACACAAGGCACGGGTGTGCTCATGCGCCACGGGAAGATGTGCCGAAAATGACAGCAGAAGAGAAAGGAAGAGGTACCTGGAAGAAAATCAGACATCGATGAGTTAATAGTGATTTAATAAACATGGAACTTCTTTCTACTATGAAACAATATCATGCAGCCCAACAATGTATGGGACTGTTGGAGGGTTATATCAGTAAAAGTAGTTCAGCAATAATGAAAACAAGCATCATCTTGGGCCTTTATTGTGTGGGACATATCTAACTCAACACACAGCCTGCAAAGTTCTGTCTCATCCCTTCATCTTAGCATTAAAAACTACATTTTGGCAAAATTAAAAGCACAAATTATCTACAACAGACCAATAAGAGTGGATGAGAGGGTGAAGAAAGTAGTTTGCAGTGTGTAGCTAACTAAGAGCTAAAGAAGGGGAGAGCAGATACTGTTACACTTCAGTAGGTAATAGCGGAACAAAAACAGTCACCACAGCTTATTTAGACTAATCACTCGTCCTCTCAAACCTCAGCACAAGTTTGAGAAATGTAAAGAGCATTTTCAGAAAACGCAGTTTCTTCTTCGTGTCCCATTTCGCAGCTGAAGAAGACTGTAAAGTAGCCCAGATGAGGATAAAAGAATAATGCAAGTTCCTATTGTGCTGGTTCACATGGTACAGAAAAATACAATGTGGAGACTTCAGTGTGTCTTGTTGAGATAAATAATGCCAACATACCGATATTCAGCCGATTATCTCCCCGTATAACTGCTCTGTCTATACAGAAGTGTCCTTCAAATGAGCAACAACAGGGGCGGCTAGCAAGCTAACGTTAGCATGAACTACTTGGCCAACAAGTGTGCTAGCTGTAAGCTAACTAAGGTTAGCATGACAAGCTACCGTAACGCTTGCTCTCCCAGGAGCTCAGTGATAAGCTCTCAGCTAACTAACGCTACCGAGCCTGCCAACAAAACTTATAAAGTTTCCCCAGAGAAGTCAGCATTGCGAAGAGTTGGTTTAAACGACACTGGAACAGGCTGCAAAGTACCGAACGGTTCGGTAGCAGGTTGCTTTATTTGCGGGCTAACGAAGACGACGCAGGAGCGGCGGAGCTCACCGGAGGTTCCACACCACTTAAACTTGAATAGAACTTGACTCCCGGACGATCCTCGACGGGCAGGAAAACGTCTGTAAATCCGTCAAAAAGTTCTTCATCTGTCTCATGGGGCCGTGATGGTACACGACAAGTACAAATAACTTAGTAAAAAACGTGACTGCGACTATTTACAATGCAACTTTTCTTCTATCTTTTCGGCCCTTGGATAATTCCGCTATGGCGAAGGGGAAGCGGAACTACCGACCCAGCCCTGTTCAATAAGCGCTTCAAATGAATGGTGCGTGAAAAGTCTGTGTGCTGCCTCCGTCCTGAGGCCACAGCCAGGGTGCACACTGCACTGCTGATAACCACAGAGCTATTAACAATAAAAACATTTTTACTAGAAGAGGGAAATAAGCTGAGACTTCAGTCACTGGAAGTTACAAGTTGTGAATCAGGTCGAAAAGCATTTTAGGTAATGTAGTTCAACATTTACAGTATGTGAAGATCAGGCTGATTGATACAGATGACTCAGGGCTCATCAATGAGACACTCATTCAAACTGGACAAGGATCTACATTTATTTCTGTGAGTGGATATTTTAACCACTTATAAACCAATGTCCTTTAATTCCCTCTTAAAGGTGCACTATGTAGTTTTTGAGGTAACATTTTAATCAGTAGATAAAACAAACAAATAAACAGACTCTCTGTTTTCATAACTGTATGAAGTGAATAAACAAACTGACCTTAAAGGACAACACAGTTACATACTGTTTTACTTGTTTATACATGGCGGACCCTGCCACCTGCCTAGCTTCAAACAGTGTTCTGGTGACCTTATCTTTCCTCTGAAAACAGCTTGTTTATTCACTTAAATAAATATTTCTGAGTTCGTGTTATTACCTCATTAATAGTGTAAATTTACTATATATATATATTATAATTCTGAGTTTGAAGTTCTTCTCGAAAACTTCATCGTGCCCCTTTAATGTTGGACAAAACATCTTATTCCATACTGTAAGACGGTAACATCTGTATACTGTATCAACTTGTTTGCACTCTCCATTGACGCTGTATGAGTGAGTGTACTGAGTAAACTATTTAAACCTTAGAGACTCTGTGTCTTTATGGCTGCGACATTGTATCAAATGGATCTTCACCAGAATCAGACGTAATGGGGTTGAACAATGTGCAGCTGCCGGTGGTGGAGGTGTTCAGATCTTTGACTTTAATACAAGAAGTGAAGTGTAAAGTGTAAAAATCCTGTTACAAGTAAAAGTCCTGCATTCAAAATCTTACTTTACTGAAGAATGGAAGTGTTGGAATCAAAATACACCAACATTAGAAGAGTTCCGTACGTAGGATGGAGTGTTTCAGAATAATATATTTCATATTACTGAAAAATAATTATCAATGCGTTAATGTAGAAGAATCAGTCATGTTGCACCTCATCATAGTGGAGCTATTTTATTAACTCAATCCATAATAATGCATCATTATTTATCAGTTGATATAAAGTTTGTATTAGGAATAAAAATCTGCAGTATTATTTACTTTATTCGTGCTATTTACTACAATAGTAGATACGTGTAGTCGGGTAAAAAGTACAATATTGACTTTTCACGATGTAGTGGAGTAAAAATGCAAGTAAAAAAAATGTTATTGAACTATATTTCACCACTGGCAGCTGTACGATATACTTTGGTACTGACAGACTGTAGAGGTTGAAGAAGGTAATCTGATTACTGCAATGATTAAACGCAAGTGTATGACAAACTTCTTTACACCCAACATCTGCATCAGTCTGCACATTTTCTGCCCAGTTCCTACTCTGGAAGCTTTGTAGTGCTGAATGTCAAAATAAAATATTTTAAAGGACAGGGGTTGATATCAGGCAAGTATTTTTTAACTAGCCCCGTCTGTGGTGTGGTGTTTATGTGCACTGCAGCTTTATGAGCCTGCAGTTATACTTTCCAATCTCACATTTCGGAAAAAGCAGTTTTAACACAATAGAGCAAAACTTTATTGCCAGTACAAGACAGGAAAAGTCTTTAGTTCAACAAGACAAAAATCAACACAGATTTTTGCTTTTTATCACTTGGACTTCAAATTTAAAATGCAGTTGGGATAAAAGATGTCTGGCCACAGATGTTCTTGTGTCTGAATGTGTCTAAGTGTCTAAATAAATAAAGAAGTGTGTCGTCTTTCAGAGCAATTTTCAGATGACAGGTCCAAGAAAAACAAAAATTAGAGGACTAACCAAAACAAACGTTTAGCTGTTGACTTACAGTAACTGCGGCATATTTCAAGAACAAGGTCAACTGCATGCAGAGTAAAACCAGGAACCTGGACTGAATAACAGACCTGAACTCGGTTTATGTCACCTCAGAGGATTAAGTGCTCTTTGACTTTGATCCAAGTGATGCCAGAATTAAACCTGCCATCAGACAAAGATGTATAATTATAAGCTCATGAGCTCTTTAAAATATGCTACGCTGACCATCACAGTTTAAATGATTCGATGTTTCCACAGGTACTTTGACAGCGCTGCGCAGCAGATCATCGTGACTAGAAGAGTTCCACCGCAGACAGGCGTCACCAGAGACCCGTCACCAACTGGAAACTGTAAACTCACTGGGCCTTGATCCTGCAGTTTACAAGATGTGTTTGAGTGACAAAAGAAGGAGAACAACAGACATTTAGCATCATAAACAGATGGACTTCTTTTTTTCATTTAATATTTGAGGAGATTCAGAGAAAACCACCTGCTGATGCTGGAGTTTAACCCATGAACATGTGCTTGAATTGTCGGGAGTACAGGGGGCGTCGACAGTAGTATGAGGCTCTAAGTCTTTGAGCTGTGTGCCTAGATGGAGGACAGAAGTTTAGATCAAGACAAGCAAGGATAAACCTTTTGAAAAGACACAAAAGAAAAAGAAAATCCATTTACATGTTTCAGTCCGCAGCAGCAGCTCTGGAGGCTCTATGTCAACTGATATATATGTTTTCCCATCAAAAGAAGGCTCATGGTAGCGACCATGTATGGGAATAGTTACTTTCAGCAGGCTTAGAGCTGGTCCATCAGCAGTGGGATACACATAGGTGACAAATCCTGAAGCCTTGTGAGCAGGCACCTCGAGGTCAATGGCTGAATCTACTAATATCTTAAAAGGTAAACAGATAATTAGTACATACATGGTGTACACAAATGCAGTTTGTAATGCTTATTTCCCCAAACGTGTGAGTCTTACCTGCCAGTCACTTTGATCCCTCAGAGACGCGAGCTGGTACGGATCAACATAGACGCCTCTGGGCCATCTATGAAGCAGCAACGCTCTGACACCACTGAGCTCACCTGGGCTGAGCTCCACAGTGGTGACCACCTCCCTGTAATCACATCAGAGATCACGTCCTCTCACTGTGAGCCTTATGGTTATTATTCCATGTTTGGAAAAGCAGGGTTGGTACCTGTGAAGACCCTTCTTGTTGATTTCCACTGCAAGTGATGTGGATTCGAGCAGCTGCTTCAGGAGACCACAGTGGTTCTCATTCTTTTCAACTGCAAACATATTAATATTGTATTAGTCAAGAGCACAAGACTAAACACAGCAGAGCTTCAAGTGTAACTGTAATAATACATTTAGAGCATACTTGTCTTTGTTAGTTCTAATAAAACATCATTGACACCTTTAATTCTAACTTGTGAACTTTCCCCCATTCAGTTCAAAGCTTTGGCGACACACAAATCAGTTTTAGCTAGGAGGTCTGACAATATACGTTACCTTTCTCGGTCAAACAATGACATCTCGATAGAAAAGCCAGAACAGAAAACAGTACAAAATACATCAAAACGGCAACGGTGAACTACAACAAGCTTTAAACAGCATGTGTAGTCTGTTTATCTAGCTGTTCGAGTGACACTTTCGAGCCCTCTTTCTAACTGTTTACGGAACAACAAGCTGAAGGACCCTTTTGTAGTTCCAGGGAAGTTCTGACGGTGCCGGACTAGAAAGAAAAATAAACGGACACTGCGGGAAAAGTCGGAGGGGATAATTATGTAAATTAAACGGATGCTACAACAAGAAATCATTAGAAATTCCGGCATTGTGACCGAAAAAATATTACTTTAAGGTTTTTGCCTGAATTATAGTCAGGCTTCGGTGAAGAGAGAACGGTCCGCCACCAAGGTAACGTCCAGGAAGCTACACTTCACATCTCCTCAGCTCACAGCCAGTTTCTTAATTCAGGCTCAATTTCCCTACGTCCGTATATAAATACATTAATTGTTGTGGTTAGAAATGATGTAGACTTTTGTCTCTGAACTCCAAGTGAAATAGTTTTGCTGCAGACAGAAACAGAGGATGAGTTTCGAGGCAAAACGCTGTGGAGTGCAGTTCAGTCCTCCCTCTATAGTTTTAATTTATGAAGACAAGGAAACCAAAAGGGTCCGAAAAAGAATAATACCTGTGAGGAACTTCTCCAAATATTCTGGTAAGACGAGACAATTATTTTGTGAGTCATACACGCCCAAAACTCCTCTTTACTTTACTTTACTCTTTACGTATTTGGCAAAAGTTGTGGTATTACTGTTGTCCAGCGTCCAGTATCAAAACCCTGATTAGTTAAATTGATGTCTGCTGTAAATTTGTGCTCAAATCAAATCATGTTTTCTGGGGTCCTGGGGGAAAAAATGAACTTGCCAAGTGTATTCAGTTATGTGTACTGGACCTGTTGTCTTCTTAAAGAGTAACATCCTCCAGAGTATGCGGTTTGTAGTCTGAAAAATTCCCTCCAGTGATGTCACTCAGTTGCATTGTGGGTTTGACTCCGGGTTTTGAAAAGTAGTCCACTGGTCTCGCTTTGCCCGCCTAGAAAACTGTTGGACTCATTATGGACCCATTCAAAACAAATAAACAAAAACGAGAATGAGCAATATTGCCCTTCTTATTCCACGTGTCCTTGTCTTTTTTAAAACTTGGCTACTACATTGCCCACAATGCAACATAACCACTGAGTGACATTACTGGAGGCAATTTATCAGATTACATGCAACTTCCACTGGGGCCCAAAAAAGGCTGAATACTTTTTTTCCCCATATTCAGAAGTGCTTGCCCTGACCTGTAAACACAATTTAATGTGTGAAATTGGTGGCATGACCCTTTAAAACATGAGGTTACATAATGGGGGTCAGTAAGGGCTCCTGCAGGTTCATCTGACCCTATAGATTTCTGCCTCCACACAGCAGTTTCAATCCTTGATGCCCCCTCTACTCTACCTGCAGACCACAGCATGGCCGCTGAAAGGCTGAAGAACCACCCCCGGCACAGGGACTACCTGGAGGGAGTGTCCCAGAGCCAGCTGGAGAAGCTTCACATCATCCTGCGAGATCACATGCAGGGCTTGAGCTTGGAGGAAAGCCTGACCTCGTTCCGCCTGGACCCCGACGAAGACCTGAACAAACTAGACGATGAGAAGCTGGCTCGCAAGAAGGGCCAAATGGACGAAATGTTTGAGAGGAACCGGAGGCACAAAGACGATCCTGACTTTGTTTACAACGTGGAAAAGGATTTCACCAAGACGACTCAGGAAAAGTGCAGCTGGGACGAGGAGTCCGATGATGGATTTTAACATTGTTCTCTGACCTTTCAGAGTGGAATTTGCAGATCACGTGACACAGTGATGTTGTATGAGACAACAAGGGGATCAGACAGCTGACCTTTGCTACAATGATACATGTCTATCTCAACTCGTACACAAAAGCTGACTAGCTCTTTTTAGGGAATATCTTCCCGAGTGCAGTAAGATATACACACTTGTTTGCCTGTTGATTGGGTACACAGTCTAAAGTTTGTTGCAATAATTTCTACCTTCATGAAGCTGTTAATAATCAGTTTTTGTTGAGGTAGTTTTTTCAGAGAGGCGGTCATTCAAATGTCTTTTTACAATAGCGATAGCATTGTTGAATTACACCACGTTATACTGATAAATGTTGCCATTACTTTGACTAAATTATAGAAACACCACTTGGTGTGACATAATATAATTCAAGCACATTGTAGAATAGCCTCCGAAACGCTGATAAAGCTGATCCAACACCACTGAGATAGTTAAAAACAAAACAAAACAAAACAGTGAACATAACCTTCATGGAGGCAGAATTTAGTGCAGAACTGTTGTATTAGACCTAATTTTATGTTTTTGAAACCAATAAACTTGACAACTGAATGTATGTATTGCAGCAACTACAATCTTGGATGAGTTAGGGTGGATAGTTAGCAACAGCCACAATAACAGCAGCTGAACAGAAGGAGAGTAAAAGAAAAACAGTTTTCTGCACCCAGTTGACTGCATTCCCAGACAGCAGCTACCAGCTTTCAGTTTTCATAATGGTTTGGCATTTCACAGGAAGCAACAATAGTGTTATCCCAGTTACCATTTATTATAATCTAGTTCACCTTTTAATAGTTTTCACTGAGAAATAGTTATGTTTTTGTACTTGTACTGTTGGAAAATATAACGTTTTTAAGTGAAAAAACACTGTTCTGAAACAGAAAAGGCTTTTTATTCTGTAAAAGGAACGGAACAATTGTTTTACAAACAAAAGTTCCTGTTGAAATTCAAGTAGTTGTTGTGTTGATGCTTTTTGAGTTCCACAAACCAAATATCATTTGCTTTAATACTGAAGTGGACACATCAGACGTCTCTGCATCTAATAATATACGTTTAAGAAACACATGTTCCATTTCACACTGCAATGAATGAAATAATTCATTATTAACAGTGAATATTTATTTGTTATAAAATACTGAATTTACAAAATACAAAGACTTTGGCTCTTTTATTTGTGGCTTACACCTAAATGAGTGATATTCACAGTTGAATACAAAAGAAGAGGCTATAATCCTATTAAATAAAATTTGAGTGCACACCAATATGTAAGCAATACGACAAGTATCTTTGGAAAAAAATGTGTCCACAAAATATTGTTTCATATCATACAAAATTTTTTATATATATATATATATATATATATATATATATATATATATATATATATATATATATATATATATATATATATATATATATATATATATATATATATATAGTTTAAAGTGAGAGAGTTTTACATGAGATAAACTATATCATAAAACCAAGCCTGCTTTCTTAAACCTCTTCAGGGGTAAATTTCATTCAAAGTGCTTAAATACCTCTTTCAGTTGACAAGAGACACTGACTGACTGACCGACCATTAGTACCACAATACATTCAAATATGTCGCAGGTATTTTTTCAAAAAAAATAATAAAAAAAATCGACATTGCTTTGCTTGTTTGGTTCACACTGATCAAAACAGGTTTTCACACTGGTATCATTTGCAGTCATTTATGCAGTGTTGCTGTATTCCCTAAGGAGGTAGGTAACTGAAAATCTGATACGCAATTCCTTTCACCACCAAAGCTTGGTAAGGACTCAGGTGTTTTATATTGTAAATTCTCAGCAGGCTATTTATTTAAATTGTTTAAAAAATAGATCTTTATAAAATTGATATTTCAAGTATGCTAAAGCCACAATCCAAGATTTCTGAGTATGTTAGTAATAATATATACACTATATGACTTTAAGAGGAAGGACTTTCTGATTGGTAAGAATTTGTGCATTTCTTTTTAAACCCCACTTGCCCGGACTAATTTACCCAGATTACAGAAATACAATATAGATCAATTAAATATATTATAGCGATTAAGACAAAGTCTTAAATCCAATGACACAGGCATAGAAACGTCTATTGAGGGGATCTAATGGTGCCACAAGTGTAGCTATACTCCAAATCCAGATTAGGCCTTTAAAATAGCTTTATGACCCGCCATTTCTATGGAGAGCTACAGGAACTGAAATATGTATAGATGTATAATACTATTAAACTACACCAAAAATACATACATTATTCGGTAAGTACTTCTGAAAGTAATAAATCTCATTTCTTCTTCTTGTCTTGGGTGCACCTCGGACAAAACCTGAGAGATTTAAAGAGAGGGGAGAAGAAAAGATGTGAAGGCCCCGAGGACAAGAATGGTCATCAACTCAAGGTTAACGTCCTGTGAAATAACTCAAAGTTCTTACCATTTTCCTTTGGGTTTCGTGGCGAGATCAACACAAGCAAAGTGGAACCACTCAATCGGACACTAAAGGATGAAAAACAATGTCAGTAATTTAATCTCTCGTCCAGGCAGGCTGTTGGAAAAGAAACCACAATTTAAACCAACATAAAAGCAAAAACAAAGCACTGTGAAACCTACATCCGGGTTATCGCACCCAATCATCTCTCCATATGAAACCTGATGGCACAGGCAGTACGTAGGCTCGTTGGGATCGACCGGCATGTCCAAAACGTCTGACGGTTGCATAGGCAGGAGAGCATCGCTCAAGTCTGGGCTGTAATACAGAAAGTATTATTAGCTCCAAACATGATTTAATAGGGTGAAAATCAATGAATCCTTGGTAATCTGAACAAACACTTGTATGATAAAATACCTGTTTTTCATCTTCTTCTTTTTGGGAGACTCTTCATCAGAACCTTTCCGTCCTCTTCCCCTGGATCCACGCTTCTCCCTCAGCCCCCGGGTCTCACCCTCTGTGGAAAGCATTAACATGTTTAGATGCACGATCACTCTGTTTTGCAATTTGCTAAAATGGACCCCTTCAGTAACTTGACTTACTTTTCACTCCTCTTGCCTCTGCACTTTCGTAGCCGCTCAATTCCAATTTCTCCTTCAGCTCATTCTCGAACCGCGCCAGATCTGCATCCAGTCTGCGGATATGTTTGTCCACCTGCAGTAAGAAGATTTCATATCATTTAATGTGTATGGTTTCATTTACAATAAGGAAACAAATTACAATCAAGAATGTGAAACTATAAAATCCCTTCCCCAAAACACTGACTGTATAAAACTCCAAAAACTGTGAGAGGAAAGACACAGATATGACAAGTGAACCAAATACCAGTGGGTTTGGACTGACCATTTCATACGTCTGCATAGCGAGCTGGACTTTGTCATCACTGAACTCTTTGCACTTGCTGTAGGCATTTTGGATTTTCTGCAGGTGTTCCACTCTCTGCTCTGAGGCCAGGTTCTTCACAGTCGCAATGTATTCTTCAGCCAGTTTGTCGATCTCTACTTTCTTTTCTGCACAACAACATAAATATCACAGAGCTGGTAACACAGTATTGACCGCACAATACTTAAGACTATTGGTTTGAGATGCTACACTTAGAGGCCCTGAGCACATTCTTAACTGTTTACAGTTACTGTAGCTAATGAGACATTTTGACATGTAAAACAAGGACATGCACACGTCACAAATTAAAATAATGATTTTATGAGATTATATTTTCACCTTCAGTCCTGTTGTCCAGGTCCCGCATCAAAGTAAAGTTTCTCTGAAGCTCACATGGCAGGTTTTCAATACCTAGAGGAGATTGACATGAAGATGAGCGAATAAAAAAAGGAAAACCTCCTCCCTTTAACGTTGGTTAATTATCTGCATAATTGATGCAATGTCACTGTGGCTAAAATGCAACCATGACCATGTGATGTAAAAAAGGTTATTCTCAGTGCTAAAATCAACCAATGTCGCTGCTCCAAAGAGCTATAAAACCTATTGTTGCTCAGTGTTCTTACTGCATGACTGTCTGTGCAGCTTAGACACACAGCTGCAACTGAATGCTTCAGAATTAAATATGAAAGAGATTAATGCAAGACAATTAGTTAAGATTTTTATAAGATTATTTGCAAATAATCAGCTATCACAAATCATTATCGTACAGAAATGAAATCACTAAAACTTCAAATAACATGAATATTCTCTATTATTTACCACTTACAATATTTTTGTCTTATAAGAAGAAAAGCAGAGAGGATTTTTCTTCAGTGTCCAACAACATATGAACATTATTGACATTTAACATGCACTATGTAGTTTTGGGGAGGACAATGACTGATTTATATGCTTAAAGAAACTAAAACAAACGATCTTTGTTTTCATGACTGAATAAACAAACTGACCTCAAAAGGACAGGAGGGCTTCATCCTGTTTTCATTTGTTTATAATTGGCGGACCCTGCCACCTTTCTAGCTTCAAACACTGTTCTGGGGATCTTGCTTTCCTTTTGAGATCAGTTTGTTTATTGAGTTTTGGAAAAAGAAAATATGTCTGAGCTTGTATCATTACGTCATGGATAATAATAATAGTAAATAATACCATTCTGAGTTTGAACTTCTTCTCCAAAACTACATAGTGGCCCTTAAAGATGTATTAGATGCAACCAATAAGCTCAAGCCTGACGCTGAATATATGTAAGGTGAATGATCCCATGTTATAACAGTGTTTACCATAAACAGACATAAGGGAGAGCTCACAGTGACATGAACGCTGCCCTCCCTCTCTGTGTGTTGTGTGCCTGTCCTTACATTGTGTGACGCACTTTAAACACCCCGCCCCGGCGCGTAACTGCTTACGGGAAACGCGGTCACCAACAGGTTGCAAATGCACGATGTCCACAGACATGTTGACCAAAATGGACACGATTCAAAAATTATTTTTTTAAAAAGCTGCGCATGACATTAACATTTTAAACAACGTTGATAAACCACTGCTGGATGCTAACACACCTAGCTGCTAACAGTTGTGTGTGACAGATCACAAACCGCTGACTACAAACGGTTAAAGTCTTGACAAAATGCTCCACGAGTCCAGCTAGCGCTAACACTGGTCTCTGGTGGAGTTTAACACCACACATGGAGAGTTTGCCCAACTTTATCCCAAAGAAGGCTTTAACGCGATGCTAATCAGTGAGCTAACGAGCTAGTGACCTCACAGATAGCCTAGTTGCTAACTCACTGCAATGCTATCTGTCAGTCAGCCGCCAAGAGAGAGAAAAAAAGTCGTCGATACTGTAAAACTAAACCTCAAACAGACATAAGATGCTCAAACTGTTCCCACCAGCTCAGTTTATCCCAGGATACTCACTGTCAAGGTAATGTTCCAAGTATATTGCCGTCGCCATTTCAGGTTAGCTGTGTAGCTTCTGCGTTATTTTCGCTAGCTGTGACAGTCCTGCAACTGGCCGGAGGGCTTGTTTTATAACCCTGGGTTGCCCGTCGGTCAGTGGTTTGCAGACTCTTGTGTGGAGTCGCAGGCGCTTCTTCTCTGGGCGGTAATGACACGACGCTCGCTCACTCAGTCAGTCACAGTCAGTCACTGCTGCAGAATCAGTTTCCCTCCAACACACACGCACATTGCACTAGGAAACTGTGTACAGGATACAACTTTTCTGCTTGTGTGAGCTTGCCACTCGCATGCGCAGCAGATATCCGCACGTTGTGTGTGTGCCCCGCACTGTTTGGATCAAATAAAACCTCAACGTCGACGTCAGTACACTTATTGTCTCCATGGCTACAGGGGTTACGACAGTTCGTACAATGTATTTTCTCAATTTAATTTAATTCGGCACAACTAACCCCGCCTTTCTGTGCACTTTTACTCAACTGAGGGTGCATATTGTTTCACCACGCAAAAGTTAGCTCAGTTAGCTGTGCTTGCAATCAGGGAACAAGTATATGATGATGAATTGACGCCTTCTGAATTGCCATAAACCATGTTGATCGCAGATATTCACCACCCCGCCATGTGAGCGCAGAGGGGACGCAAGCACGAGCGCGCCCTCGCTGCGTTAACTGGCACTTTCCAGCGCTGTCAGCTGATGGCTGACGTCATTCAAAACAAACGCCTCCCTCTCCAAAGAGACTGAACGCTCGTGAAGATGCTCGGTGGGCGGGGCTAACGGCAGCTGTCGACCGGCGCCTGTGGCTGTCTCCTGGATGTGTCCACTCCGTTCATTGGTCAGTTTTTTTTTTGACTCGAGGAGGGCATCGTCTCGTTCCTTCAACATCTCACTTCCGTGTTTCGCTGTAGCCTCACGAAAGAATTCATCCTTTTCTGAAAACAAAGCCTTAAATCATCAAGTAAGTAACCTTAATGTACCAATTTATGTTGTGAGAACCAGCATTAGGTGTTTTATGTACCTATGAACGCCGTGAAGTGTGAACTAGCAGGTTAGCTGCTCGCTACTGACACGTTTAGACAAACAACGTTAGTTAAGGCTAGCTAACTTCGACTGCGTTGTTATCAGAGAAGATACACACAAGCCAAACTTACCATTTGGTTCAAGTGCCGTGCTTGACGTTCTATAACCAGTATTTTAACCAGTATTTAACACTCTCCATTCTTACTTGTATTAATATGTTATGAGCTGGCCTACTGTTGCATGAAGCCGTTATGTGTTACCGTTATGTTAACGTTAGCTAGCTAACATGCTGTGACAACCACAATAACTGACCAACAAATCGATTCGTTAATCAAGATGTAAAAGCCAATCAGCTATCCAATTTTAGCCCTAGCGTTGTAATCAATAACAACATATGATGCCACGTTTCTTATCATGAGATAATTAAGTTGCAACATTTAAACTCGTGATAAGATTTTTTTTTTTTACAATGCTTTTAATCTTTTAATCTTAGAGTTTAGATAATCCAATAACGTGTCAGACATCTGCTGAGGAGATCTTTGTGCTCACTTCCTTATTTCTTGTCCATTTTGTTCAGGAAATGTGATAGTGGACTTCAGCTGAGTGACAGCGTTAGTAGTCACGAGGTTTGTTTTGCTTCGCCACTCCCAGTCACAGTCCTAGTTTGTTTGTCTTAATGTGTATATTTTTATTGTTCTAGGTGTTTCCCTTCAATATGGCTATGGTAAAGAGTGGTTGGCTTCATCGACAAAGTGAGTACCCATGCATAGCCCTGACAGTTTTAACAGCATTTAATAATCTACTTCCCACTTGTGAGATGTTGTAACATGGTATCAAATCCTGTATGAATACATTTAGTTTGAGCTTCACTATAACGTGTTGTGATTAAAGGTACCATACTGCGCCGGTGGAAAAAGAACTGGTTTGACCTGTGGGCTGACGGACGCCTCGTCTTCTATAATGATCAACAACGGCGTGACATGGAGGATGACATCCACATGAGGGTCGACTGCATCAACATCCGCAACTCTGCTGCGTGTCAAGGTGCTTGTCGTCTGTTGGGATTTTGTGGGATGATGTCATTGGCTCCCAATCAAATATAAACCAATATTTGTTAATATTTTACGTGTGTCACATCTGTATTTGTCCCGCTGTTTGGATTCTCAGAGCTGAACCCACCGGAGGGGAAGAATCGCGATGCCTTGCTCCAGATCGTGTGCAGAGATGGACGGGTCATCAGTCTGTGTGCAGACAGCGCAGATGATGCTCTGTAAGACAGCACATACAGTTCATGCTGAGTCATTATATCAATTTGATGAGTTGATATATGCACATGCACCAAGATGACATATGGTTTCTACTTTGTGTTGCAGGGCATGGACCATGGCTCTTCAGGATGCCAGAATTAATACGGTGAGCTACTTTTGATTTGCTTACCAAAATAAAACACAAGACTGGAGGCTAGCGATATTTCACCTACTTGCCTCTGTCTGTGTGGCTCAAATTTAATATTGTGTATTTGCTTCATACATCTATGATGGCAACCTGAATGCATTTGAGAGAACTGTCCTTATGTGGGTTTGGCAAATTTATCTCCTATTTCCGTTCTTCAAAAAAAAAATCAAACAGCTCGGTTTTGTTGGTGTTCATTCGCAGTTTTCTGGGTGAGGTGGCCTCATTTGTGTTGTATTCATTTACTTAGGTGGTCGCTACTCCTCAGATCGGCTTTGCACAGGAAGTGATGGCATCTGCTCCTCCTCCGTACTCGGAATATGCTCCCCCACCTCAGGTAAAAGGCATTAAAAGTATGCATATGACTAAGAATTTATTTGTTCAGTATTGTTTAAAAAACATGTTTGAAATGCGCCTGTGAATTTCAGATATCAGTATTCCTTATCCCCCTCAATAATCAGTTGTGTTCTTTTCTGAATATAATTAATCTGATCTAGTTTACACCTACACAAGCAAACACGTAATACAGAGTATTGTAAAGAGATACAAACAGGAAGATTAGGCTTATGTACTCAACCTGGACTGGTTTGACACAATGCTTTAGGGAAAACTGAACTAATGAGCCGTGTAAAACAAACAGGATTACTGTATGATAAAAGTGTTGGAGTTTACTACCATCTACTGGTGTAGAAATGGAAGTGTTTAAAACCTCCACCAAGCAAAGTAAAAGACAAAGTAACGCTGAATCAACTGACTTGACCGTACTGGCAGCCCAGGGAGGATTAGCTGATTATTTTTGGTCTTGTCATTTCCAGCAGGCTTACGCTCCGGGCCCGTATGGAGACTACGCTGCACCTCCACCACATGCTACACAGATTGTATACTCTGCTGATGGGCAGCCTTACGCTGTAGCATATCCTTACCAGTACCAAGGTAAATAACTGCACAGGTCACCTCAAGCTCATTTAATGCTTTGACAAACATTATTATACCGTCTATTTTTTACTGAATTGTTGTTAAATGTGAAAAATCAGTGAACTTAAACTCTTGATAATGCTGAAACGTTACTTTTTTATGTTTTTTGTGAAGTTTGATAGTCACCAATTAAACGTTAAATGAGACATCATGTGTCCGATGTTGTGTCCAGGTGGGTACCCTGCTCCTGGAGTGAACCACGTCGTTATCCGGGAACGCCAGCGTGACGACGGTGGAGACGTGGCTTTGGGCATGCTCGCTGGAGCAGCGACCGGTCTGGCCCTCGGCTCTCTCTTCTCAGTCTTCTAGTGTTTTCACGCACATCTAGTAACGCACCGTTCCCCCTGTATTTGCAACATTTGGCTTCTTCTCTGCGCCATCACATGAGTTGGAGTGAAATGTGTCTGTTGGGCTACTTCTATCTATGAAGCATGATTGTGATGGACAGTGAATTACTCTGTACGTGTCCTATAGCCTCTATATATAAATATATACAGTAAATACAGTAAGCACTTTCTTCCCACCCCGTTTGTGTTGTCTGAATATGAATGTTCTTAACCAAAAAATACAGTTACTCAGTTTTTATTTAAATCACAGGAAAACACTCCTTTCTATGTTAATTTCAGGTCCTCTCAGTATTTCAAGGTTGTTTCTGTTTCACGGAGCACGTTTGTCCTCTATATTTACAGAGTCATCTAAAGAGTTATCTGTGTACTGTACCTTTTACTTTGTTTTACATGTATTACTGCCTTTGTTGTGAATAATGCAGTGTTTCTCCGGCTCCTCAGGATATTTGTGGTGGAGGCAGACTGAGGTGGGAGTGCACACACACAAAGCAATAATCACTCACATTGTAGCATTTTGACCGACCCGTTTAGTGGAATCTGGTTGTGAAGGATGTCCGAAGCTGTCGCCACTACAAATAAGTCTTACGTTCGGGGAAACACTCGCATTGACACGATGTGCTTTGAAGTGAAAAGGGACATCACTCCTCCTTACTCTGTTATTTATGTTCTTTTTTTTCATTGGCAGCTGTTGAATCACACTTCGCATTTGATTTGAAGCGCTTTTGAAGTGATATTTTGGTCTTAATTTCAGCAGGCTTTTTGCAGTATGCACAAATACCAATCAGGTTATCAAGTCTCTTGAGATGTAGTCAGATATTAATTGGCCTGGACGCTATTTATTCACTCCAGACTACTTGAATATTGTCAGATTTCCCCATTTTACATGTTAATTATAATCGTTTTTATTCACTTCTGCTTAGTAGAAAAACATTGTATATCTGCCTTTAAACAAACAAATATCTTGCATATCTCTACCAATGACACTAACAGAATATGTACGACACTTGTATTTCCAAATAATTTCATTTTAGCAAATGATAAGCTTGTGCAAGCCGAAAAACATTGATGTCATTTTTCTACAGGTCCTAAATTGTATTCAATTTAATAATGTGAAGTTAACCTATTATATTTCTCTTATCAATTGTACTAATTAAATTATGATCACACTGCATTTAAAATAAAAAATATGACAGTTAACTAAAAGATGTATTTTAACAATTAAATATATATTCACAAAGTTAATAATGACTCCAGTTTGTTTGTTTTCGTGTTGTTTATTTAACCCTGAGACTTTTCGTTCACAGAACACGTCAGGTAGGAAACAGCAAAAGAGCAAATGACCACCTTAATAAGTTTAAGTCATGTAACCAGTAAGTCACATCTGTAAACCCCACAAGAAACTTAAATAAAGACATATTTCACACCCAGTGACAACACAGATTGACAAGATCTACAAGTTATTCAAACCATACAGTAACCGACTGCTGTAGTCTGAAAGTCGAAACAGTAGAAGTGTAGAAAATAAAACTCTCCGGCCAAAGATGATCAGAATTTTGAATAATGCTTTTAAAGTCATTTAACTTTTAACCATAATTAAGTGACTCAATACAAACCCACATGGCCCCTTTCAAGCTGGTATTGACAACATTTTATGTTGTGAAATTAAATGGTAAGTTCAGTCATCATCTACTCAACCTTATGTGGATGGAAATACAGGTGAACGGCTTTGCAGAATTCTCGTACACAACTGAAGTAGATGGGGACTTGTTTTAATATATTAAACAAATGTAAAATGGCTCCATACTGCTCGTGTGGTGGAGTCCAAGTCTCCTGAAGCCTTGAGATCCCAAATTGATTTGAAAAGATGTTATTTTTGTAACTTTTTTTTAAAAGCTGAAATCTTGTAGCTTATCACTGTAGCTGCTAAGCTATAAGCGTTAGCGCACAAGCTTGACCCATGTCGACGGTACAAACAATGTCTTTTCAAATCAATTTGGGATCTCGGGGCTTCTGGAGATTTGGGATTACGTCAGACGAGCTGTATGAAGCTGTTTTCATGCGTTTTATAACAAGTTCCCTACTTCAGATGTTTAAGAGAATGCAGTTTTGACCCAAAGCTCCAGATGTTTTGCAGTCGACAAAACCTAACCAGATTTCCATCGACATTAGGCTGAGTAGATAGTGACTGAATTTCCATTTTTGAGCGGATCTAGCCTTTACATAAACCTGTAAAAGGTTGTTTACATACACACAACTGTGTTTTCTAGTATAAATTCCCATTCATAAAATCCCTGATTGTGTTTAGTGCATTATAACCACCCTCAGACTATATTAAGAGGTATGTTGTGTTGAAAATGTGCGTTTACCCACTACAGCATCACCAAAGAGTGCTCATATTCTAGAACACTGATGGTGCTACATTTGTCTTTAAGAAGATAAAGATTAGTGTCACTTTCGTTTGAGATGTTTAAAAATATAGTCATTAAGTAAAAGAAATATGAAACCTGTAAACACTCACAGATAAATAGTACTGAAACAGTTGATCAGTTAATCAGTCAACTGACAAAACAAAGGCATCAATTAAGATTTTGATCATTGATTAATCATTTTAGTCTCCAGGTAGAACAGGAAACAATAGCTGTTATTGCATTTTAGCCTAATGCTTGCTTTCTGTTGCTGAACATCTTTGAGTGACATTTACTTTTTTTGACGGCTAATCAGATGAATATGAACTTTGAGCTCTCTATGATGGACTTTTTTTAGACACCTTTGGACCAAAAGATTCATCGAATAACCAAAAGCAGAACTGACAGAGAAAATAAGAGTTAGTTGCAGTCCTGTTCATGAGTAGAGTGTGACTGTTATTAGCCTTCTTGTCCGAAGTCCTCGGTAAACTTCTTCAGCTTGTCCAAGTCGTCCTCGTTCACAGTCGGCTTGGTGCTTGTCAGTGACCTCAGCATGTCAGCCTGCACGCAAAGAAATCAGAGCTGTTCACAGCAGTCGTCCATGTTTATCAATAATACTGAATAATGACGAAGCTGTTTCTTCTCACCATGCACACGACGGGCTCCAGGAGTTTCTCTCCAGGAACGTCCATCCACGTCATCGCTATGGCGTTGGGATCACCCGGCGAACACGGAGTCAGGAGGTCTTCCACCATGACGTCGGGATTATTCCATGATGAGCCGCGAACCTTCGACAAAGAAAGTCACAAAGATCAATATTAGATAGATCGTTATAATAATTGTGTTATGTCCCAGCTTCATTTTAGTGTATAATCTTGTTACAAAATAGAAAGTTATTGTATATATTGATAACAGCACGGGCGCAGGTGCACTGTTCCTGTGTTTTTACCTTTTTGAAGTGAGTCGCTGACTGGACCTTCCTGACCGGCTGCATGAGGGCGTCCCTGACGATAACACTGATGTCCGCTCCGGAGTAGCCCTGTGTCTTCTTGCCCAGAGCCATGAAGTCAGCCTCCGTCAGGTCGTTGGGGGTGGAGCCCAGATGCAGTTTGAACATGAAGGAGCGGGCGTGCTCCTCTGGCAAAGGAATGTAGATCCGCTTTTCAAACCTGAGACAGACAAAAGGTTCAGTCAGCCATTACGAAGCATTAAACCTCTTACATCCTCAATGTTTTCCCTTCTATTTTGCAGCTATGAAATCATTCATTAAACTGGTTTGTAACACTCACCTTCTCCTGATTGCTGAATCCAGTGTCCAGGGTATATTTGTGGCTCCCAGGACCAGGATCCCTTCATTATCAACTCCAACACCTGAGAGGAGAAGGACATTCAAGGCATGTTCTCTTGTTCAGCTCGGATTTTCACGCGATCTCTTTTTGCTCACCCTGCATCTGGACGAGGAACTCTGTCTTGATCCTGCGCGCTGCCTCACTCTCGTTCTCGCTCCTGGAGCCGCAGAGGGAGTCGATCTCGTCGATGAAAATGATGGATGGCTTGTGTTCGCGGGCTAAATTGAACAGGTTCTTCACCAGCCTGGAGGTGGAGAACAGTAAGTGTTTATTGACACTTTCTTAAAATCACAGTTTTATCATCATAAAAAGAAGCTGGGCCTCACTTTTCACTTTCCCCCAACCACTTGGACACGAGGTCGGAGGAGGAGATGGAGAAGAAGGTGGAGTTGTTGGCTTCTGTGGCAACCGCCTTGGCCAGGTAGGATTTGCCTGTTCCTGGAGGGCCGAACAGAAGGATCCCCCGCCAAGGAGTCCGCTTTCCTACACAAATAAATACTTTACTATCAAAAACTCTTCATGATTCAGGAGGTTTAGAGTTCACTCTTGTTTGTCGGTACCTGTGAACAGGTGAGGGAATTTGATGGGCAGGATCACAGCTTCTTTGAGGGCTTCTTTGGCTCCCTCAAGTCCAGCAACATCGTCCCACTTAATGTTTGGTTTTTCCATGACGATGGCACCTGTGAGGGAGAGATGGGTTTGATAAACACGTTGCAGATCAAAGCGTTTATTATTTTATGAAATTTCAAGCAATGGTATGGACGCTCATTTACCTGAGAGTTGGTTTTGGAACTTCTTTTTCTCTGAGTCTTCCCCTTCATCATCCCTGAAATTAAATGACGACAGTGAGCAATAGTTTGTGATTTTCAGTAGTAGCCGTAACACTTTCTTCTACAAATCACACTGTTTCCTAAAGGAGACATATTTTACTCATTTTAAGGTTCATTATTCTATTTTGGGTTAATACCCACACTTTAAACTTGGGTTTACACTCTTTAATGCTCAAAAAACACAGGTTTATTCATATTGTCCTGTTGATTGATGATTTTATGAGGGCTAAAATGTCAGTTATTCCAAGATTTTAGCTGTTTTAAGGAAAGTCTTTTGGAAATAAACAACTTTAAAACTTTTTCATTTTTTAAATGTTTTCTGGCTTTGTTTGCTCTGTCTCTGAACTTTGTCTTGGTTTTGCATATAATTAGTACCACACAAAGAAATGATTAATATACTTCTCTAGGTATATTGTAGAAAATGGTCCTTAAGAGCCTAAAATTTAAAAAGGTCTCCAGAGCAACAACCACCACCATAATGACTCATCCCACAGTCTCACCCTTTGTCATCAGACTGAGACTCTTTGACAGGTTTGGCCGGAGGACTCTTCTCCTTCTTACTCAGGTATTCCTTCAGCTGCTCGGCTCTCTCCAGGTAGTCTTGACACTTGGCCCTGATGCTCTGCGCAGCTCGCTGACCCTTGTTCTCATCTGCAACACAGGAAGTAGCTTACACAATGGTGCTGTGTTGAATTTTTAACAGTAAATATCACAAAATAAATAAATAAATCAAACAGTGATGAAAGTCACAAATCAAACTCCTTACACTTGATAACATGAAGGAAGTATTGTACTGCATTCTGATACAATCTGAGGGCATCCTCGTAGTTTTTGGCTTTGTCCTCCTCTGCAGCTTTGGTGGCGAGATCGATGGCTTTCTGAGAACGACAGGTAACGTTTAGGAAACCACCACTTCAAGTACAAATTGAAAGCTAAATTTTCATAATAAATATTCATATAAAATAAAAAAGCAGATAAATCCATTGAAAACAGGTGAGTCCTATGTGTCCGGTGTAGTGATACAATTCAGCATTGGTTTGGAGTCACTGGGTCACATGACATGGAAAATATTGAAAAATAACTGCTGAGTTTTGATACAAATATTGATATTAAATATAAGAAACAGTAAAATCCATTAAAAACAGGTGGATCCTATGTGTCCGGTGTAGTGATACAATTCGGCATTGATCTGGCGTCAGTGGGTCACATGACATGGAAGCTATTGAAGAGGAATGTTGACTTTTCATAATAAATATTCATATAAAATAGAAAAAGCAGTACACTGTAATAACAACAGGTGTGTCTTATTTGTCCTAAGTTATACAATTCGGCATTGAGTTGGCGCCACTGGGTCACATGACATGGAAAATATTGAAAAATAACTGCTGAGTTTTAATAAAAATATTGATATTAAATATAAGAAACAGTCAAATCTATTAAAAAGAGGTGAGTCCTATGTGGCCGGTGAAGTGATAAAATTCGGCATTGGTCTAGAGTCATATTGTCACATGATACGGAACCTAATGGAAAAAATACTGGATTTTCATAATAAATATTCATATCAAATAATTGAAGCATTAAAATCCATTAAAAACAGGTGAGTCCTATGTGTCCGGTGTAGTGATACAATTCGGCATTAATCTGGCGTCACTGGGTCACATGACATGGAAGCTATTGAAGAGAAATGTTGACTTTTCATAATAAATATTCATATAAAACAGAAAAAGCAGTACACTTTAATAAAAACAGGTGTGTCTTATTTGTCCTAAGTTATACAATTCGGCATTGAGTTGGCGCCACTGGGTTACATGTCGTGGAAAATATTGAAAAATAACTGCTGAGTTTTAATAAAAATATTGATATTAAATATAAGAAACAGTAAAATCCATTAAAAAGAGGTGAGTCATATGTGGCATGTGTAGTGCTACGATTTGGCATTGGTCTGGATTCATATTGTCACATTATATGGAATCTATTGGAAAAAATGCTGGATTTTAATAACAAATATTCATATCAAATGACAGAAGCAGTTAAATCCATTAAAAACTGATAAGTCCCATGTGGCCTGTGTACTGATACAATTCGGCATTGGTTTGGAGTCACTTTATTGATGGTCCCAAAATCAGCCTCCAGCGCAGCGCGAGGTTCCGGGAGGTGAGCTAACCGCCCTCCTGCTGCCAACAGCGGGTGAACCTGAGTACGAGGCCCCGCTGGGTGTCTCCGGAGTGAAAGTCGATCTAATGTCAAACCTGAAGCTAACTTCACCTCTGTATAACTGCCAAATGTAGCAGAGTAAACCTACTTTTTTCCCCCCTCAAGTTTAGCATTATAAAGAAATAGTCACGTAAGCAAAGGGCTTTTTTTTAGCAACCTGGCAACCCAAAAGTTAACGTCCAGTTTATTCGTAAGACATTATTAATTGTTTAATAACCATTAAAGCAGTTATTAGTAAGTACATTAAAAAAAACCTTTTACTTCCTTATAACATTTAAATTGACGTACTTTCACACGTTAACATTTCCAGGAAACTGTGAACCTGGTGCTACATTATGTCACCGAGCAGCAACTCGCTTTAGTAAAACTTGATCACTCACCTGTAAAGTACCACCAGCCATCAGGTTTCTATATGTCGGTCAAACTTTCGTCTGTAGCTACAGATAAAAAACAAAAAACCCGCTACCTCAGTTTTTTCACTGTCTCCCTGCGTCTTTTTCTTTTAATCTTACAAACGACTTCAATCACAGAAACATCCTAAAGTTTGTCTCTTCCGCATCAACAACAACTCGACAGTCACTTCCGCGTTGGGTCACGTGACAATGTTGTTGTTATCTTAATGAGCTCCAGGAAGGGACGGTGATTTAAATGTCAGTCATGACTTTAAACAAAAGATAATAATCATTCAGGGTTACTACCGAAGATTAAATAATTAGAATTTCATTTACTTTGCAGAAATTAAAACCCAAACCCTAACCCTAACCCAACCACAATAGAAGACCAGGAGTCAGACAGGTGTACATCAGATAATACTGACTTCTGGTGAGTAATAACTCCTATTTATAACTAAATCATATTGTAATTTCAGCATATACTACCTGTATATTATTTTAATAATAGAATACTTTTATTCTAATGAAATAAAATTCACAATGACTGATTTTTCAAAATAAAATTATTCGATCCTCATTTTTTTTTAAACAAACGTGCACGCTGCCACTTGTATTGAATAACAAATCTACACTTTATTACATCTATTAAAAAGGCAAATAAAATGTGTGCAAAATATATAGAAATCTTACAACACCCAGGGTAAACAAAAATAAATACATATACTGTGGAACTACAGAGTAACGGAGATGATGCACATGGCAGATGGATGGATTGTGGTTTGCACTCTGTGCTGCTCTGGAGTTAGTCCAGGTTTTATTCAACATATGACAGCTTCTCTTCAGCTGCAATCAAAAGCAAGCACCATGTACAGTACATATTGTAGTTGAGTAGATTTGACACTGTGTTTTCTTTGCTCCTCAGTATACATCATCAGGGAGATACAGGCAGACATGAAGGCGGGAGGCTGATGGGACGGTCATCAGCTGTCTCCGTTCAAGATTTTTGGACGTAAAACATTTAGGATGCGATCGCTCTTTGTGAGATCTGCAGGGCGTTCATTATTCTGCAAGGCATAAAAACACATTAGAACAAATGTTCACAAGCTGAAGTCATCGATTTACAGTCTGTTTATCATCTTTCAGACTAAAGAATCTCACCTTGTTTGGTAGCGTTGGGTCTGCGTTGGCTTCAAGCAGCAGCAGAACAGTTCGAATATTTCCACCCATAACAGCAGCATGAAGGGGAGAAGAGCCATTCTAGAGAGAACAAATCAAGATATGCATTCATAATGCCTGGAGATGTATTCTCATCCAATACACACTTATTCCCTCTGGTCCCCTGAATTAGACGAGGGGATCGATAACACTCTCATGTCTGTATGGTACATAGGAGGCTAGAGCCAGTAGCTGATTAGCTTAGCTTAGTTTGGAAAATCAGGGTAATGATAAAAGAAAAATAATCCACCTTCCCGCATCTCTGAAGTTCAATAACTTTGAAGCTGTATCTTGTTTGTTTGATCTGCGAAACAAAAAAATGCTAAAGTCTTAATCGACAGATTGAGCTTTTACGGGAGATGACGTCTTGGAGTCTTCTCGTATGCTAAGCTAACATATTCACCGTACAAACACGAGAGTTGTACTGATTTTTTTCATTTAACCCCTCGACAACAGAGAAAGTCCTCGGCAGCGTCCCGTACCTTGAGAAGGCCGAGAGAAGGAGAAAACTTGAGGAGTTCCTCGATGACGCTGTTGTGTCCTTTAAAAGCGGCCTTGAATAACGCTGTGGATCCGTCCTTGAAAGACAACGGAAAAAGCAAACAATTACTTAACAAAACAATCTCTTCTCTTCCCTCTGTTTTTATCCACTTTCTCTGAGGCTTTCGACTATATCACATGGCTCCCATCAGCAGAAAATTTTTGCTTAGTTGTCGTTGAACTGCGGATTAAAACCTCGAGCAGACAACTCTCAGTAAGCACTTTGGATCGGAGGGCTACCTTCAATCGATAATGTGCACTTCAACAATACTAAATGTTCAAAGCGGTACACACTTGTCTGTCAGCGTCCCGGTCGGCCCCACGCAGGAGCAGCACCTTCACCACCTCGCTGTGACCCATCTGAGCTGCCATCCACAGGGGGGCAGTGCCATCCTGGAGGAGACATGCATGAGGAAAGGGTGGACGCAGTGATAAAGCACATAAGATGGAGGAGGTGAAAAGAGAAGAAGGGGTGTGAGCTAAAGAGGGAGAAACTCTGCGACTCTCGGTCCTTTAAATCTCATTACCTCCCTCGACTGGTTGACTTTGGCACCGGAGGACAGCAGCTGACGTATCACAGTCACGTGACCCTCCTGGGCAGCGAGAAACAGAGCGGTGGCACCGTCCTGAAACATAAATTAATCATTTCAGCTGCACTTTGGATTGCTGGAAACCAGCCCGAAAAGCCTCCAACTCAGCATTAAGTGTGTTATTAACATATGACTGTGTTATGACTATTTTTATAAATGTATGTTTGTGCAGGCAGGTTGTTTTACCCGGCCTGAGGACAGACTCTAATCCTGCCAAATGTCAGTCGTGCCTGACTCAGCAGTCTAGTCTGCAGAAACCTGAGCGGCTGGATTCCAGCTGCGGGTACATTGTGTGCGACTGACTCTCCTGTTCCTGACGTGCTGAGTGACAGTAAAGGGGACACGGCTTGGTATAAAAGAGGCCAAAGATGTGGCAGTAAAAAAGGGGGCTCACGTTCAGCTGGTCGTGAACATTGGCTCCATTCTTCAACAGGGTGTCCACCACCTTTGTGTGTCCGTACTGAGAGGCGACGGTGAGGGCGGTGCCGCCGTCCTGACACGAAGACACACAAGAGGAAGAGTTGTGTTACATGTTGTGGAGAGAACAACTCTGAAGTAGCCTGAGCAGCATATTTCGTGCACCATTTGTGCGTCCTTATCACTGCGCGAGCCACGCCTGACTCTCTGTCAGAGATGATAGCATCGCAGCGGTATCAATCACACCCAGACCGTCATCACGCGTCACCGCGCCCGGCTGCATACCTTTGTCCGGAATTCAGTGGAGGCTCCGAATTCAAAGAGGAGTTTCACGACGTCATTATGACCCTGCTGGGAGGCGAAGAACAAGGCAGTGGAACCTGTCTGGATCAGACGAAGAAAAAAGACGCTGCTGTTTTCATTTTCCAAAGCAATAACCTTAAATCTTTTCTTTTTGAAATGTAGAATATGAGATGAAATAAGTTGCCACTCTCCTAGAATAAACACATGGAACTTTGACTGGCATCTAACAGTACAATCCTGTTGCTCCCTCTGTAACGGTTTAATCTCAACACCACAAGCTGTTTGAACTCATAATTATCCCACAACAGAAGGAGATGAAAACACACATGAATTCTCATTTCCCTTGCAGATTGTCTAGACACGGTGTTAAAAATTTAGCTACATTCAGACAACATCTGGCAACAAAACATGTGTACTAGTGTGTTTTCTTATAGCCATCTTCCTTCAAAACACAAAACAAAGATTTCAGAAGCTTTAGTTAGCGGGGAAAAAGCTTCTTCACTACTTTTACTCAGAGTTTGATGAGAAGATTGATACACTTTTCATCTCCTTGCACTAAATTTGTCAACACAACTAGACAGCTGTTTGAATATCTGGCTACAACCAGAAGACAGTTGACTTAGTTATGTAGCTACAACTAGAAGACAATTAGCTTAATTATGTAGCCCATGCCAACAGACAGTTGGCTTAATTATGTGGCTCATGCCAGCAGACTGTTAGCTTAAATGTGAGTCTAAAAACAGAAGACAATTAGCTTAAATGTAGCTACGGCCAGAAGATAATTAGCTTAATTATGTAACTACTGCCAGCAGACAGTTAGCTTAAATATGAAGCTACTACCAGCCGATAGTTAACTTAAATATATAGCTACAACAGGTAGAGTTGGCTTAATTATGTAGCTACTGCCAGCAGACTATTAGCTTAAATATGTAACTACAACCAGAACATAGTTAGCCTTAGCTTAGCACAAATACAGGAAACTTGTTTGTATTATTTCTACAAAAAACTGAAGTGTGACAACAACAGTTTGCTGTATTTTGGGGGGTTATATGACAGACTATTTCTTGGCTGAGAGCAGTGAGTCTTCTCTGGCAGCTGGTTAGCTTAGCTTAGCTAAGCATGAAGACTACAGTGGGGGCAGCAAAAAAACAAAGTGTAAAAGCAACAATTCATGTTTTTTAGAGCAACTTGTGCTTCAGAGTATCTCTTGGCCGGGAGCAGTGACTTCCTGGCGCAGTGGTGTGCACAGACTTTTTGAAGGGCAGGGGCGAAAAGAAGGGCACTTTAGCACGTGTTTTTGCTCCCAAGAGGGCAGTTTATCCTGTTTTAACCAGCCAAGGGGGCAGTTTAGTGTGTTTTGCCAAACAAGAGGGCACTTTGGAACGCTTTTTTGGTTCCCAAGAGGGCACTTGAGCACAACTGTTTAGTTCCCAGGAGGACACTTTAGCACGTGTTTTTCAACAATTGGGCCACCCCCCCTTGTGCACATCACTGCCCTGGCGTCTTCTCATGTTCCCTCTCAGCAAAATGAGACTCCATTTTAACTGTGACTTTCAGTTTTAGTCTCACAAAGTCTTGCACTGTTTTCCCTCCATACCTCTCTCTGGTAGTTGATGTCGGCTCCCTGCATGATAAGGTCTTTGACACAGTCATAGTGGCCGCTGTACGATGCCACCATCAGCGCTGTCGTTCCATACTAGAAAATTAAAAAAGAAACATGGCAACAATTAACTACCAGCCTTGCCTGTTTTGTTCTGGATGTCCTGCTTAGAAGTACTTTACATGACGTGATGAAACCACTTTATCCTGCATGTTTCCCAACTTAGCACATGGGACCCTCACCCTCAACTATGACGTGGGAATCAGACATGAAATGGTTGTGAAACTTGTGACGGTACACATGCACCACAGAGGTAAAGGCCCTCGAAAGCTCTCTGCGCCCCTACCACAGGTGGGTTATGGGTAAAGCGTGCAGCCGAGCGGCTGGGACATGCAGCGTCCGTACACTGTCTCTGCAGTCTGCGTCCACGCGCCCACTGTTGAGCAGCAGCTGAAGCAGGGCCAGGTTCCCCTTCCTCGCTGCCCAAAACACAGCATTAGCCAGGGGTGTTTCCTTCTGCAGAGGTAAATACACACAACAAACACCCTGAACTTAAAAACCACCATTATAGTATTACAGTACACACTGACAGCAGAGGAGAAACAGTACAGAGGTGTACAAGTTTATAGGTTTAAAGTCTCTGGGTGTGATCAGGTGCACCAATTCATCAACAATCACACACACACACACACACTTATCAAAAACAAACAAACCTCACTTTCAGATTCACACATTCACACGATACAGGTGTAAAATGAAAGGTGGGCCATATGATACCTCTATTACATGTACACACACACACACACACACCCAGCCAGACTGGCATGACTGCATCAGAGCACACAGACAGGTCCAGGTCCAGCTCACACCGGTTCAACTCAACAATTAAATACATCACACCGCTGAATAATCCCTTAAAATGAACACACGTGCACAGGAAGCAGGTGTAATGTGTTTGTGTCCCGGAGGCCCCTCAGCTGCTGCTGCTGCTGCTGCTGCAGGCTGATGAGATCGGGAGTAAAAAGGTTGCTGCGTTACCTTGAAAGACATCCTGCAGACCTCAGTCGTGACTCATGGCTCCTCCTGCGCACTCATTCATTAGATTAGTAATGATGCTGGGCCTCCTTTCGCCTCCTGGTTTCTTTTCTCTCTGCCGCACTGTGTTTGGGGTGTTGGCGGCGCCCGCTCGCCGACATAATAACGGAGAGTCAGCTGAGCTCATCCTCCGCAGTCAGAGGAGGCTCGTCAGCGCCGCAGCAGGCCGCAGGAGGGCGCTGCTGAGCGGACACAGTCCTCTGAGAGCGGAGGGGTCAGGTGGAGGGGCTCACCTGACAGGACTGATTTTAATGTGTGTATACATGAGTATTTCTTTTTTATTGCACTTTCTACTCCACTGAATTAGTAACTGGTTAATTACTAGTTATTAAACTGCACCTTTACCTTTACTCCTCGATACCTCAGTATTTAATTTTTATTTCATAATTACTGGAGCATTTTATTGCATATAGTATTTAATTGTTTCTATATTTGCCCTTGTGTTTTTGTCGGATTTCTAGCCACTGCTATTATAACCTAATTTCCACTCAGGGATTAAAAATTCCCACTCAGGGATCTATCTATCTATCTATCTATCTATCTATCTATCTATCTATCTATCTATCTATCTATCTATCTATCTATCTATCTATCTATCTATCTATCTATCTATCTATCCATCCATCCATCCATCCATCTAGAGATTAAACCAGTGAATTTGCTTCATCTCTTGTCTCATTTCAGATGAAATCTTAACATATTGAGTCCTTTATCTCCCTAAAGCTTCACAGATGTTTCAGTTGTCAGACGATCCATTATTTCACAAAAGCACAAGGATTAGAAAACAGTAGAAAACACAAAACTAATTCAAAGTTTTGCACCAGAACTTTTTCTAAAAGACTAAATTTACATTCAGTGCATCAGTTTGACATCTCAACTACTTGGCACAAGTCAGAGAGTTGATTCATTATTTATTAGTTCTTCGTAAAATTTCTGTCTGTAGTTTAGAAAGTGATTTCTAGACTTCATCTGTCACTTTCATTAACCCAAGTATGTATTTCACGATCTTGTTGAAGACTTGCTTCTGCATCTGAGGTACAAAGACTTACAATCACATTATAATGCATAATAAAAGTGATTCTAATATGCAAACTAATGGTCATAATGTTTTACACTATGAGAATTTTAATATACTATGACTCTTGCAAAAAACAGCGAGCGACCGGCAACAATGAAGTATTGATAAACACTTTATATTTTATGTTTATTGAAGCATTTGGCCATTTAGTAGTTTATATTCTTAAGTGTGCTACAACTTATTGCAGGTTTGTTTTTAATGACTCGTGATTATTGCTATGAAGCGTTATAATATTCATGAGTGCTTACAACTGTGATTACACATACATTACATATTTAACTTTTCTGTCATCGTGAGTAGTTTTTGGAAAAATTAGCTCACAACACTTTTACCTGAGCAGGCTTCTTAGTGCAGGGCTGTAATGGAGTTCTCTTTTTTTAAACTTAAATCTGTCGACACGTTGACCTCAGTAAGTGGTCTGTGTACTTCTTCCAGCGTTTGTTTTTGGAAAGTTTGATGTCAGGTGTTATGCTCAATTATAAACAGGTATTTGAGGGATTAACAATATTGCAGCTTTAGCGCTCTCTAAATGATAATAGACGTATTACCGAGGAGGAGCATCTTTATTTTTGTCGACTAATGTCCCTCTCAGCTGCTGCCGTAAGTGTTGATTTAGGGGATTCGGCAAAGTATAGTGGAAATGTGCACTTGTTGCACGGCTACATAAGGACGGCTGACTGTGAGTTTGTTGCAGTGTGACAGTCCAGAGTCACTTTCAGAACCATGGGAACAAAACAGACTCACAGCCGTGCAGGTAAGCTGACCAGGGCCTCTTATTTCAGGAGTCTTAGAAAGAGCACCTTTTATTTTAAAGACAATGTGCTTTGGTGTATTGAATGTCATGAGGTATGATGATATGTGGTAAAAAAAAAACTTGTGTTGTGGCAAGTTTTATCGAAGCTTTATGAGAGACTATCGCCTGCTAAATCAAACTAAGGGAAGTATTAGAGTTTAGAGGATTCTGTGCCAGCAGTCAGATTAGATTTTAAACATATTGAACCTTTTCACATCGTGAGTTCAGTCATAGAAATGAAGAACATGGAGGCAGATGGAGGCTATAATGGACTAAATTCTGTATCAGCAAAACTTTAGAAAAGAAAATCATGTTTTTCACTTTTTGAACAAACCCCCTTGGAGCTTAGCAGGCAGTTTCTGTCTGATGTCTTTACTCGGAGCACATTTTATTAACAACTGCATGAATGTTTCCTGTTTTTTAGCCTTTTATTCTTCACTATACAGCTAAATGAAATATTGTAAGAATGCTATGGATACAAGCATTATCATGTGCCATTTAAAGTTTTCATATGTAAGTTCTTGCATCCCTTAGAAAAATGCATTTAAAGTTTTTTTTTTTTTTTTTTTGCTGCTGATTGACCAAAATGGTACATTTTGGTCCAGGCAGAAGTTTTCAAAGGATGGAAATATAGCTGTGATGCTGAATAATTGCAGCCGCTCTGCATGAAATTACTTTGAAAAAAAAAAAATCTTAACAACTATTAGGACTACATGGTGTGAAATTAGTGGTTCTCTCAGCTCAGACAACTGGCATCGCTCTGATGTGTAAACTGTACTGAACAAAGGTTTCAGCTTATATAGCTCCTGATCTGAAATCCAAAAGTATAAAAAAAAAAAACTGTAATTCTACACAAGTGCCCCAATACTTATACTACTGATTAAGATGTTGACGATTGGATTAGTCAGTACAAACAGAAAGGTGTGATGCTCTTGTCCACAGTGCAGCAGGCCGGCCTCCTGCTCTTCGTCCTGCTATGCGGCCCACAGCACGCAGCGTCGGACTCGGACGAGGATATCCTGTCCGAGTGGGAGCTCTGGAAGAGCGAACACGGAATATCCTACGAAGAAATGGTGAGACTGACTCCACACATCTTAGAATACCAGCACTAACAGCAAGTGATTCACCGCAATGTGTTGATGTGATATTGTGTTACTGTGCAGGACGACTTGCAAAGGAGGATCATCTGGGAGAGCAACAAGCGGATCATTGACGACAACAATCAAGGGTTTTTAGTTGGCATGAGGCCGTTCACCATGGCCATGAACAAATACGGAGACCTGGTGAGGAGTTGTGTTTTTTCCTTGCTAGGTTAAAACCTCACTCACCATAATTTGCTATTTTGATTTTGTTGTTGTTTGGATAAGATTAACAACTAACAGCATGTTTAGGGATGCTGGTAGGTGGATTTCATATCCCTTGGACAAAGCCAAGCTAACTGCTTCCTCCTGTTTCCCGTAGCTACATACAGACAGGACTGTCTCTTTAAGTTGTTCTCTGTCCTGATTGGATAAAGTTGGCAGGGATACCAGAAAATGAGTTTCCTCTGTTATTGCAGGGGAAGGAGAGACACTCTATAAAGTGCTTACTGTTGGAATATAGAGCTATTCAACCCTTACTTTGAGTTAATGGACTTAATCTCGCTTATGTTCTCCGCATGTAGACAAGTCGAGAGTTCCGGGTTTTGCAAGGCGCCAGGATAAATGCCCGATTTGTGAAGAGAGGGAAGATCATCTCGTCCCGACGACTGCGTTACAATGCTCGTATGTTGGATGCTAAAGCTGTCGACTACAGCAAGCTGGGTTTCGTCACTGAGGTGAAAGACCAGGTAAGACATTTCTAACTTCAGCTTTAGAGGGTTTTATCCAGACTGAATCGTGACCGCCTTCAAATCTACGACATGTTTTAAATGTTCTTCACAGGGCTACTGTGGCTCCTGCTGGGCCTTCAGCACTACGGGAGCCATAGAGGGACAAATGTACAAGAAGACGGGTCAGCTCATATCTCTGAGCGAACAGAACCTAGTGGACTGCTCCAAATCTTATGGTACTTACGGCTGCAGTGGTGCCTGGATGGCCAACGCTTACGACTACGTGGTCAACAACGGGCTGCAGGCGACCAGCACCTACCCATACACCTCAGTGGTGAGGCTCCACCTGCCGGCTCCACCTCCATCAGGACAGTCAAAACAGCTCATTACTGCGTCCAGCCTGCCATTAACTCTAAACTCTGCGTTGCTCTCCACAGGATAACCAGCCCTGTTTCTACGACGGCTCTCTAGCAGTCGCCCATATCAGAGACTACAGGTTCATCGCTAAAGGAGACGAGCAGGCTCTGGCTGATGCCGTGGCAACGATCGGTCCAATCACAGTGGCCATCGATGCAGATCATTCCAGCTTCCTTTTCTACAGCTCAGGTTAGTTATCTTTATTAATGGAGATGGTATTAACTATTGAATGATCAGTAGTAATTTTTAGAATTTAAAACGCTGACTACAATTCCCCACCGTTGTATCATCTTTCAGGTCATTGTTTTGGCAAAAAATCTTTTACTGTTGTTGGTTTAGTCTCACAGCTTTCATGAGCCTTGTCTCCAGCTGCAGCAGGCAGATGTTTACAGCAAAATGATCAGATAAAACAACTGTCCATGACCTGCTCAGCATTAAATGATAGTCACAGTCATCAACTAGCTCTTGAAAGTGAGATATTAAGCGGATAAAGAACCAGATATTTCCCTTTGGAGTTGGTAGAGACCAAAACAGATGATAAAGAAGAGTGTATATCTGGCTTCTGGTAGGTGTCCTCATCTCACGTTGCATTTCAAAGGACAAAGCCATGGACCATTAAATTCATCAGAAGCACATGACAAGTATAATTTACAATAATGTTGCTCAAAGTGGCCAAACAATGAATTAATGCAGGATTAAATGTCCTTTTTCAGGAATCTACGACGAGCCCAAATGTAACCCAAACAATCTGAGTCACGCAGTCCTGCTGGTTGGCTACGGCACTGAAGGAGGTCAAGACTACTGGATCATTAAAAACAGGTCCGAAAATCTACTTTAGTCAAACACTTTGTCTTATTTTACTGTATTTATAACCTGTGGAAGTGTTTTTTACAACGTCAATAAGCTGTTTTTTTATTCTGTTTTAGCTGGGGCACCAGTTGGGGTGAAGGCGGCTACATGCGAGTCATCAGAGATGGAAGAAACATCTGCGGCATCGCGAGCTACGCTCTGTACCCCATCCTATGATTCTGACAAGCTGCCTCAGTTGTGCGTCGATGCTCAACTCTGACGCTGGACTGTCTCAGAAAACGATGCTGATACAGCCCACGTCTTCTCTAAAGCACTTCTATATCATCCTCATTTTCTGAACCTTCTGTTGAACCTTTCTGACACCGTAGATCATGTTCAAAGACTCATGTAACAGTGAACACATCGCTTCTCTCAGGGACGTATTGATTGATCCGTCAAACATGAAAAATGCTGGTTAAATAATTGAAATGAGACTTTAATGTAATGAGTAATGTAACTTTTGGACAGAAGTAATAAGACATTACTTACAAACACTTACAAATACAAACTAATTTAGAAATAATAAAATACACTGAGGATTTTGCTGCAACCATTCTTAGCTATGGCCTTTAGCTTATGGTGGCTAATCTTGGCTAACGTTAGCAAACATACTGCAGCTGTGAAACAGACATTACTATACCATTAAAACTCGTCTCCACTTGTGCCAATGTTTCGCTAGCTTAGCATTTTAGCTAAATGCTAGCAGTTCAGCATTTATTCAGCATTATAGTAGCTTTAGCTACTGCAGAACTAAATGCTGGAGTGAATTAATCCAGTGGAATTTTTACCATTAGCCTGCTGGATTTTAATTTAAAATTAAGTACAATTTGAACAGCGTGTTGGTGGGCCAACCAAAAGGGGAAGTAACAAAGTCCCTCATCAGTAAAACTCTTGATGAAATTCCACTATTCACCTCAGTAAGAGACAATAGAGAAGATCCTGTTGTGGCTAACATCTGTTCCTGGCTGCTTCCGCGTTAGCAATTAGCTCGCCAGCTACAGATGTTCAACCATGGAGGACTGATTTTTGTCCCTTACAGCTGTGACCAGGCCTCATCTGTAACTCTGTAACGCCACAGTGGCTGCTGTCCCACAAGTTACATGGTCTTCCTTTTTAACAATTAATAGTGTAATACTGTAATAATGCATTGCCATAATGCAACCCAATGAATTTTGTTCAGACTTTGAGCCAAAAAGAGTAAATCAGGGCGCCCTGCATGTGAATGTCACTGTGTGTGTGTTTTTAACGTATTGTGTATCTTCAGACTACCTTTTTTTTTGTAACAGTAACACTGATGGACTGGGTTGAACTGCGGTGACGTATTGAGGCGGAGGGGTGGGATGGAGGGGTGTTGGGGGACACACGCCTGGTGATCTCAGTGTTTCAGGTGAATCTGTTTGAAACAAAACAAATAAAATGGTGCTTTGTGTTTTCAATGCAAACAGTTGTTTAAGTCTCTTTTTTTATTTCTTCCTTATTCGTGCATATTTTTCTCCCAATTCCTAAACAATATTTCATCAGCTACTCACTGGATGTCTTAACTTCTGGACTTACTGATAATAAAGTGATACAAATTGTGTTTGAAGAGCGTTTGTCACTGCACGTGTTCTCATAAACCTGCTCCACTGCCTCCGAACCTTGAGCCGGTCATTGTAGACCGTACAGCTTTTCTCCATGTGCCTCACATAAAGCGCTCCAAGGTTCACCTGCTCCAGGGTTTACCTGTGAGGAGGAGGAGGAGCCTTCTGAGAGAAAGACAGGGAGACTGTTTCACCTCCAGACTCTCACAGCTTCATCATGCGGCAGAATATGTTGTTGCTTTGTAGTGCGGCGTGGCTGCTTTTGGTTTACTTTGCTCGGGTGTGTCCCTCTGCTGACAGACATTCAAAGTGTGGGCATGACAGACACAATCAGATCCATCACCATCAGAAGACGTACGGTGCTAGAAAGTTTTGTGATCCTTCTTTCAGCAACCACACAGCAGGTGCAATCACGCAGGTAAGGCAACTTTTCCTCTGACACTTAAGATTGTTCTGACTCATTTTGTCCTTTATTCTGTGTCATTGCATTCAAAGATCAATCCTAAGCTACATGGTGTACTTCCATATTTCCATTTCTAAACAGAAATACTCTTCAGTGTGCAAATCACCACATGTGTCTCCATGTCACACCCTGATTTACAAACTCACACCAGGGGAGGAAAAAAAGCATTTTCTCAGTAACGAGTGTGTTCCTGCAGTTAATGACTTTGCGGCGTGATTACTTAGTGATAAAACACCTCTCTAAGCAGGTCAGTGGTGTTATCGTGTCCCACAGTCGACTGTTCAGCTCTCTGTGTTCATACAGAAGTGCGGCTCCGGCTTCTACAGAGAGCCAACTGGACCGTATCGGGGTCAGTGTGTGCCATGTCGCTGCAATGGACTGTCCAATGACTGTGACGAGCACACGGGGAACTGTGTGGTTGGTGCACACACACACACACACACACGATGGTTAAATTGTGGGCCGAACTAGACACGAAACTCCACATCATGTTCTGTTTCATCTAACTGACCCCCAGAACTGTCAGTCCAACACCGCCGGGGACCGCTGTGAACGCTGCAAAGAGGGTCACTATGGAAACGCAGCCAGCAGGACCTGCCGGGCCTGTCCATGCCCCTCGACATGGAACAAGTCAGTCTCTTCACCTCACCCAGCTACAACTTAATTATCGAAGCTTTGCACCAGTACGAAGGTTTTTTATTCCAGTCTCTCTGTAGCTTTGCGTTGGCCTGTCTGGACATCGGCTCGGGAGAGGTCCAGTGTTTGTGTAAACGGGGCTACAGTGGATCCAGATGTGAGAGGTGTGTCACCATCACATTACAAGATTGTCATCAGTGCACCAAAGTGTCAGCATGAAGGTGTGGAGCTAAAAACACGAAGACTCAAAAGGCTCGATCTCTCTTCTTTTCTGTGTTTCCTCTCTTCTTTAAGATGTGCATTCGGTTACTACGGCTATCCAGCGGTGCACGGCGGCAGCTGCAAGCCCTGCACCTGTAAGGACGGCAACCTGAACATCTGCAACTCTCTGACCGGAGGTACTTACATAAACATAAATATGGGTTGAAGAGAAAAGACTTTCAGATGAACATCCCCTCCACTCATGTTTTAAGGCACATGTTAGAGTTTGCAGAGTGTCTGACAAGTAAAATTACCACATTAAAATCCTTAAAATGACACCTGCTCCATCTCGCTTGTCGAAAAATAGATGATATGAATATGCAGATATTTTTCATTCCTTCATTCGCTGTCAGTCCATTCAGTGTGTGCCAGGATTGACTTCCAAAATGTCATTCTCGCAGCACCCCCACCCCCGTCTTAAAATCAGATTTTGAATGAGCTCAGAGCAATAAATATGAAAACAGCCTTTTAGTGTCAATCAATGCACGTCCGTCATTCTACACAGTGAAGCTCAAACATTTAACTGTAGGAACAAGAAAAAAACAAAACACTTTTTCAGCTGTAGAGTCGTATGTTTACCACTAACCGTGAGTCGTCCAATACAATATTGCGGTTTTAATATTGGATCCCGGTAAAGTTGCGAGACTCCCAAGAGACAGAATTGAACAGAATGAATGGTAAAAGTCAAGGAAATCTTTGACTTTCAGTGCCCAGGAGCGGTTGCGCTCCAAATACACTTTCATTCCAGGCCTGATAATTACTTCTGTGATCTCCATGCTCCACTCTGTAACACACGCTTTCAGGTATAAATTAGTCTCCAACCCCAAGCTGAGAAAATAACCCCTGATGGAGCTGGGACTATTTTCTCAAGACCTTACAAACAGGACATGATTCAACTTACAATATCCTTTTAACTTTCCCAGAGTGCATCACATCTGGTGACAGCAGCGGTGGTGATGGCTGCCACGGTGAGTTTGTGTTGAATAATTCATCTTGCAGTCATGTTTTGAGCGATGAAGAGTCACCTAACGAGGAGCTTCCTTCACTCCTCGTGATATTTACTAGACTGTGACAGCTGCACTCTCGCCTTACTGGTCGACTTGGAACAGATGGACGACGCTGTGAGTCGGCTGGAGGAACAGATGCAGAACATCACGACCGGCTCTGGCTCACTCTACAGGCTGAGCCGCCTGAAGGCGAACATCTCTGAAACCGAGGTGCAGCTCGTGCAGGTTTCAGATATACAAGAAAGTTTGCCAAAAGAAAAAAACATCCCAGCCTCTGTAATATTCACATCACACACACCAATATTTCTCCGTGTTCAGAGCACTTCTCAGCTCCCCTGTTTTTGCAGATTCGGGTCGGGAGCTACAGCACTGCTGTGACACATCTGGATCCAAAGGTGGAACAGCTGGAAGCAGATGTGGATGTCCTCAGAGATGAGTTCAGTCAACTGATTGACAAGGTACCTGCAGTGAATTTTCCTCTGTTAATCAGACCGAAACTCCATCAGAAGTTTTGTTATGTAATTGCAATTTTACTGAATTATACATGTGGATTATTGTTTCAATGCTGCAGGAGGAGTTTTTTTCTGTAATCACACCAAATATGTATGATATAAGTGAGGAACTGTAGAGCTCTGAAAACACATGAGGAGCATTAATACAATATTTAAACTGTTATCCACTTCCCAGGCAGTTCAGACTGGATCAGATCTGGAGACAATCCTGCAGGATGTGAATGGAACAAAGTTAAAGGCAGAGGATGTTCTCTCTGAAGCCGAAGCTCTCCTCACAGCCACACAAGGTCAGAATACACGTATGTGTTTTCAGAATATAAGAAAAGCCACCTAAAATATTAGTCTCACATTAACAAAATAATGAATAATTATCAAGTATCCTTAACTTTAATCATTCTTGCTCAGTGATGTCCGACCACAGCGGCAGATTCTGCCAGTCAAAGTGAGCCTCGGCCACAGACGTATCATTAAAAGCGGCGTCTTCCTTTCTTCCTTTGTCAGATTTGATAAAGCAGCTAACTGAAGTGAAGCCCGAGCAGTCTGCGCCTCTCTCTGAAAACAACAAAGCCGGGATGACGGAGGAGGCTCGGCGCATCGTGCAGGAAATGAGAGAGACGGGCTGCTCTGTTCACAGAGACGATGCTGGCACAGAGCGAGAGGAGGCACACGCATGTGAGATGTTTTTTTTTCTTTCTAGTTGTTGGTTTATTGATTAAAAAAAAAGCAGTGCGGAGCTACTTTGATGTTTTGGGTACCTCACTCTCAACGCCAACCACATTCGCTCCACAACGATGTGAAGCAGATGGTGTTTCATTGAGGGTCCTCCACTCTCACGACTCACAGCTCTCTAACTTTTTGACGCTGAAACCACCAAAACAAACACAAATGTTTTTTTTTGTTGTTGTTGTTTTTATCACTCCTCTTCTAGGTTTGATTAACACAAACACAAGAAGACGTGTTACCTTCTCACAGGCACTTTAATGCAGGAAAATAACAGTCATTTAAAAAGACAGAAAATAAAAAGAAAATATTGATTGTGAACTCCCAGATAAACCTACCTTGACTTCTGGGAAAATATGTGTCTTTACTTCCTTTTTGAGAGTTAGATGTGAAGATCAACAGCACAATAACGTACACGGCAGCGCTGTAAAAGGAGGAAACCAATCAAGTTGGAATTGCAGTTACATAAAAGTTACTTTATGAAGTGAAGCTTGAAGAACAGAAAGAGGCAGAAAGAGAGCTGCGCTTGAAACAAGGAGAGGAGTCGTGACGTAGAGAGTTTTTAGTTCTTCTAATGATGCATTTTTCACATGACTGAACAATTTAACAAATTGATACATGGGCCCTAAAAATACAGCATGACGTAAAGTTGTTGATGGACTTCCATTTATCAGAGACGGATGACACTGCGCGGCCCGTATTAATTATTTATGATGTACAACAACCCTACAAATGAACACCAGGGTAACCGTGTGAATGTGTGCGTTCTCCTCAGTGCTGGACATCATCACGAACATGGCGGTCCCTGTGGAAACCAGCCCGACTGCAGACTCTCTGATGGAGTCCGACTCCTCTCTGAGGGACGTGGCCGAGCTGCTGTCAGACGCAGAGGATGCAGTCGACAGGACGCAGGGTCTTAACTTAAAGAGCCTCACGACGCTCCAACAGCTGGAGGTGATACTGAAACACAGCTGGCAGTTTCCTGTCATATATTCCTGATATACACACACTATATTTTTTTACAGGTTATTTCACTTCTGTTTGTATCATCTTCTAGCATCTTCGCTCTCAGCTGCAGAGAGAAAACAGTACACTCCGCCCTGTGACTGAAATGACCAAAGATCTGCTGAAGAACATCTCAGACATCTTTCTGATGCTGGAGGAGAATAAAAAAGTAAAGAGAACAATTTTACAACTGTGGTTCCATGAGACATGTTTTGGAGCGTGCAAATTGAGTTCGCTGTGTGTCGATTGCAGGAGTTTGAGAATCACGCAGCTCAGCTAAATGGTACCAAGATGCAACTCATCAAGAAGTTAAACAACATATACCAAATATTGTCCAAGCTGGATAACGTGACTAAGGCCGAGGAGCACGCAGGGGAGCTCAGCAGGTTGGCTGCAGCGCTTCAACAGTGAGTGTGAAGCAGAGGAACTAATTAAGAAGACCTCTTACGCTTTTTTTTTTTAACTTTCAGTCAGTATTTTATATGTTCTTGTGCATGCAATAGATCCTAAAAATCAAAGAGGTCAAAGTCCGCACCAACCGAAGCTCCAGAAAACATTGCCCCTGAAACGCCTCGTCAGTAGTCCCGCCTTTAATTCTGAGACTTTGTGACATCACACTTCATCTCAATGTCACACATTTACATAATTGATGCCTCGTGGCTAGTTTTGCTTGCCAGAATTGATTTCGCACAGCTGCTCTATTGTTGTTATTGGGGCTGGCTCAGGCGTATGTGAGCTGACCAATCAGAGCAGACTGGGGATTGGGGGGGGGCTTAAAGAGACAGTAGCTAAAACAGAGCATTTCAGACAGAGAGGGAATACAGAGCTGCAGCACTGGACAGTATGAGAACACTGATGTGTTTTTTGAGCATTAAAGCTTGTAAACCTGTTCTAGTAGTAACCCAAAATAACATTATGAACCTAAAAATTAGCTTAATATGTCTCCCTTTAAATAAATACTGAATACAACTGTGTTTACGTTGACATTAATACACGATGCTGTATGTTATTGCAGAGTGCTTCATAATGCCACCAACAGCACCGACCTGCTCAGTGCTCTGAGTATGGGAGCTCATAACAACATCATAAATACAATAGAAAAGGCAGAAATGGCCGCAAATCAGTCCAGAGAAGCTGCTGATCAAGCCACAAAGGTAACTTTAAGGGAAGCGTGATGCTTGAACCTGAATTCTTGTTAAAAAAAACATTGATATGATCCTGTCACAATAAATCAGGATATGGACGAAGGTCTGGTCAACGAGGCAGAAGGACTCAAAGATAACTCAACTAGTTCATGGACAGAAGCCAACAAGACTCAGAGTGACCTCCGATGTGAGTCAACAGCAAGATTTACTGAGTTGGATCCATTATACTTATGTTAAATGCACAAAAGTGAAAAGCTTTTCAATTTCTTTGGAACAGCGCTGTCACAAACAGTGAACACCCACAGAGATCGTGTGAATAAGCAAAAGGAAAAGGGAGAAAAGCTGAGAATGGACATCTCCGCCGTCAGTCACAACATCAAAAAAATTAAAAGAGGTCGGTGGATTGTTTGGAATTTGTATGAGGAGAAATAAAATGGCAGATTATGCACTGTAGATTATCTTTATTTTTTTTATTTCAGGTGACACAGAAGTCCTGATAGAGTCTGCGAAAACAGCTGCCTCTGCCTCCAACTCCTCTGTCAGTAACGTAACAGACAGACTGAAGAATATCAGCCAGGAAGTGGAGAAAATAACATTAAACAATGTCAATGTGAATATAGACAATATTTTGATTGATGCCGACCAGGCAGGTGAGTATTTAACACAGACGCTATCTTTAAAGGTTGTAGAAAGAATGGTATCCCACTGTTTTTGATTATTAAACATGTCTAGGTGATTTATGAAAAACTGTTAGAGTATCAAAACATTCAATCCAGGGAAAAAATGCACCCAGTCCATATTTAGAAACTGAGCCTTTAATCGAGCTGTCAGGACTTCTGTAATGTTGTGACGTCACAGCTACACAGTCACTGATGTCAGCCACGCCCCCCAGCACTGGCGTAGTCGCAAAAGCATGGTGGGCGGAGCCTGCTCAGGCCTGTGCGAGCCGACCAATCAGAGCAGACTGGGGTCTTCGGGAGCGTTCAGATAGAGAGTGAATAGAGGTGCTGCAGTAATGGATGAAAGAAACATTTGAACATTTAGTAGACTCCAAAAAGGAACTATGACCCTAATAATGAGCATAATATGGGACCTTAAAGTGCAACATTTTCATTAAAGTCATTTAGCAGCTATGTTATATGATTCTATAGTCTGATTTGTTGTGTTTGTTTTTTGGTTTCTGTTTCAGTGAAGAACTTGAGCACAGCTCTTCCGGCGCTGAAAGACAAAATCAGACGAGTTGAGGCTCTCAGTGGGAAAGGGCCTCCCAGCGCCAACATGACAGAAACCATCAGGGGAATCAAGGATGTGATCGAGGAGACGAGAAACTATGTTAACAGGGTAAATGTACAATTGTTGTCAGCTTTCACATAAAGCTGCTGTAATCCATATTTTGGAAGACAAAAAGATGTCGCTCATAGTGAAGCCGAATATCAACTGACTGACTGCCCACTGCCCTGATGGCCAATTATCCTGACACCCCAACAAAAACAGAAAAAAATTCTTGTTGCGAGGAAAATACACTCCCTGCAGTTTGTGGTTCAGTGACTGCCGCCCCTGTTCATAGTTCTCACAGAGTTTTGGTTCCTAGCTGTTATTTTAAGGTGAAAAAGTTACGTCATGTTGCTTTATCAGGCTAACTTTGTGGCCTTTAATGAAGCAAGCAAGAGTTCAGTGTCGTGATAAACCAACAACCCACCCCTGACTTAAGTCTTGTACAGACCAGGTAGCTAAAATCACACATACAACAAAACATCAACATAATAATTTTGGTTAAACGTCGACTGGAGTCGTTAGCTGCAGGCTGATCGAACAGCAGAAGCAGACTGACGGAAAACTAATGCAGAATTACTTTTTTAGAAAAAAAAGATTGGGGTTGGGGGGAGTTAGGGTTAGGAACCAAGACATGCAGGGAGAGTATTTTCAGAGCAATATTTTCATGTTTTCATGATAATGGGCTGTCAGGCAAATGGGCTTTCGGTCCAATGGGCCATTTTTCGGGGGTTAGGGTTAGGGTTGGTGTTTTGGAATAATGGGCTGTCGGACAATGGCACGGCACCCTTTAAAACATCTTTCAGCTTATTGTTTTGGCTTATGACCTGAAACGTCACTGTTTTGGTTCAGTCTGACAGCTCTCACAGAGCAGAAAAAAGCTCTAAAAACCCATTGTACACCCACTGTGCACCAGAAGCAAAAGCAAGTGCGTAGCTGTGGACACAATGGAGCACTTAGCTGCTAAAGAGGCAGACTTTGCCCTCAGTAGTTGGTAGAGGTGTTGCCACAAACCGAGGTGAAAAAAAACAAATGAATGCTGAAGTCAAAAGGTGACAAGATGTCAGCAACACGACAGAACATTTTTTTTCCATGAAAACACAATTACATTAATGATTTCCACCTTGGCCGAACTTCTCGTAGCTCTCGCTTGCCACCACCTTCAACGGAAAGGGTCATGTGGAGCTCCATCCGCCGAGAAACCTCGAGGACATCAAAGCGTTTACAGCCGTCGACCTGCTTCTCAATCGCCATCAAAACAATCTCCACAAGGCCAACCGCAGACGTAGGCGACGCCAGGACAAACGCAGAGATGCCGCCGCTTTTGTTTTCTACCTGGGCAACAAGGATGTGAGCGTGCGTCCTGTTTAGTCACACAAATATCAGTGACTTTAGTGACAGATATCCGTTATTCTCATTTGCTTCTCGTGCTCTTTTCTTTTACGTTCAGGCGTCTGGAGATTACATTGGGATGGCGATCAGAAGCGACGTGTTGTTTTGCGTCTACAAGTTGGGTGGAGTCGTCCATGAGGTGGAAACCGTCCAAATAACAACAACTAGCAATGTGAACTCTTCAGACTTTGACAGGGTCGTCTTCCACAGGTACTCCAAACACAGAAAGTGAAAAAGAACATGAACATTGTCTCTAAAAGTTTCTAGAGGAACTGAACCGCACTTTCCTCCTTTAAAGAAGATTTAGAAAGATTATCTCTGTGTGTCTCAACACTTTCTGCAGAGTTTACCAAGACGCCGAAGTTAAAATCACGCAGCACTTCACATCGAAGGAGCCCGTCAGCCTCTCTCCTAAACATAACCTTCCAAACACAACCACCGGCATCCTTCAGCTGGATCCGGAGGGTCTTGTTTTCTACGTGGGCGGCTATCCTGATGACTTTGAGGTACCCAGTCACTGCATTTACTTAAAGGTCCAGTGTAAAGGATTTAGCTGTAACTGTTTTTCTTCTTCTTTTGGTTGTTGTAGCCTCCAGTGGAGCTGCACCACCCAAAGTATAGAGGAGCGATGAAACTCTCCTACATAAACGACAAACCCGTCGGCCTGTTCAACTACAAGCGAGCGGTCAACATGGATGCAAAGCGGCCTCCTGTGGCGTGAGCGTTTAAAAAGTCTCAGACAGTTATGATGTTTGTAAAAGGTTTGTGTTAATAACGATGACATGATTCTGTTTTTTGTTTAGGATCCGCAGGTCAGAGTTGCACAGTTACTATGATGGAACGGGCTACAGCATGGCGGTCATGAAGGAGCCGCACATGATCAAAAGAAGGCAGCTAAAGTTTCACACGAACAGCCGAGAGACAAACGCCCTGCTGCTCTACATCGGAAATGAAGTATGACGTTTTCTAAATCAGGGGAGACCAGGTACAGCTGTGACATGTGACTCTCGTAACACCTTGAATACGTCCAATCAGAAACAGGCTACAGAGGTTTAACTCTCTCTGCTCATGCTCAGTTTCATCCAAGTTTGATTTATATTTCTAAAACCTCAAAGCCCGAAAATACTAGCTAGCGAGCTAGATGGATAGATAGAGCTGTAAATATTGAAAATGAGCATTTCTAACTAAATTTATATGAAATGTTATTAACATGCATCGTATCTCTGTGAAATAAAGCAATGAAAAAACATAAATATTACTATAAATGTCAGAGGATTACATGCTAAATTAATGATAACTAGTTTTTTTATGCAGTCAGTGAAAATGCAAAACTGATAATCTGATCTGATAAATCACCTTTTGTAGGTAGTAACTGTTTTTGAAAAAGACATGAATAGTCACAATAATCTGAATTAAATAAATGATCTTTTTTTCATTTGGAGTATTTGATTGATTAATATGTATATTTTAGTCATGTTTACATCCCTGTGCAATAGGAGTGGAGTGAAGGTATTAAAGACAATTTTGCAGCCTGTACATATTTCATAAAGCCACTTAACTACATTCCTACACATTTAAGTTTATAATATAGTAAATTGACTACTTCAGTGTCAACAGTTTTTTAATTATTGGGAAAACTGCTAAAGTGTTACAACCGTCCCTGGTCTCCCCGACTATCAGGACAAACAGCGGACAGGAACGTGTGTTAATGTGTCTTTGGTACGAAATGTGATTTGACTTTGTGTTTGTCCATCACAGGAGTCTTTTTTCTGTGTGTTGGTGGAAAGAGGCTTCCTGGTGCTTCACGGACGGCAAGCGGGTCGACAGCTCAGACTTCAAAGTGCCGAACGACTGTCTCTAGTTGTAAGCTGATTAATTATAAATCTAACTGACTTTAAAAATCGAACATCAAGCAATGCAAGCTTTCTAAACTAAAATTACTGTCTTAGGACACAAAATTTGCAGTCGCTATTGCAGACAACTTCACCGTGTACTACGGACAAAAGAAGATCTCCACAGATCACAAACAAACAAACTACAGGAGTTATTACCTCGGGGGCCTGCCGGCTCCGCTCAGACAGAGGTAACAAGCAGATACAAGCAGCTCTCACAGCTCACACTGCTGCTTTAGCTCATCAGATGAGCCTTTTGTCCCGTTTACTGTCTATTATTGTCTTTGAATGTCAGGCACAACATCACGGCTCCACCGCTGAGAGGATGTGTGGATCACCTGACAGCCGACTTTGAGATCGTCGAGTTCAGCGTGTCGATCGGTGTCAGCGATGGATGTCCAGTCTCACTGCTGGTAAACTGCCACGAACAGATGACCATGAGACAGGTGAATCTATCCATCACTGTGTTTTTTAAAAAAGAAAAATGTGATTGTACTTGACACGTTGTACAGTGTCATCAAGTCATTAAACTCAGTCATTTCAGTTTTATTGACATAAATGTTGCTAACTCTAGCTAACATTAGCCACTCTAAGCTAGCCCACTGTTTCCAACCTGGGGTTCCTGAACTCACCAAGGCCTTCTTGATTTTAAGGGATGTAAGAAAAGATTTTTTAAATTACATTTAGCAGACGCTTTTTTCCAAAGCCACTTACAGTAATTCATACATACATTCATAAACTGATGGCGTTGGCTGCCATGCAAGGTGCAGACCAGCACATCAGGAGCGGTTTGGGGTTCAGTATCTTGCCCAGGGACACTTTGACATGTAGACCAGGTTAATCGATCCAGCGACCTTCCGATAACAAGATGCAGGCTCTACCTCTGAGCCACAGCTGCCATAGCTGCCCACATAATATGCTCTATCATATATACAGCATACAGGATTATTGTTTTAAGGGGCTCTATACATATATATACTGTATATGTCCACATATATATATGTAACATATGTAGTTTAATATATGTAATATATGTAGTTTAATGCTCCTGGACTGTGGATTTCTTTGTGAAGGACTCGGTCAGGTTTTCTGCAGGTTTTCAAGTGCCTCTCTCTGCAGCGCTAACAGAGAGCAAAAGTAGCTAAATCAGGAATGGAGTCCGCGAACATAAACTAACATCCGGCCTCCAGAACGACACAGAACGCCCTCAGAACCCCTTTAAGATATAAACCTCACAGGATAAGGACACAGAGCCGACCTGAACACAAGCTTTTATTCACAGAGCCTCGACTAACAGAACAATGGCCGAGCATTAGAGAGAAGAAAACACTGAATTGTGCAGAAAAAGGGAACCTGAAACACATAATACAGACAAATGCAATATTCAGGGAGAAAATATTCTGCTCAAATTTTAGCCAATTTCACTTTTGTTCGATGCTGTTATTGTCACACATTGAATATATCCATAAATATGTCACTTAGTCAGGGGTCCTCAGTTTCCTCAATGATAGAAAATGGGTCTGTGTATGAAAACGGTTGGAAACCACAGAACCAGCCCATTATTCATACCAGAGTAAGTAAAGCTGTAGCAGCAACATCCCTGGGTGTACTGAAAGGAGGAATAGCACGTTTGTAGTCATTATTATTTCAACTAAAAGAGGGATTAGTTTAACTTTAAACGTTTTGGAATAAAAGGAATAATGTGCAACTTATCTTTATCTTATTCGTCTTGCTTTAAAGTAAATAACTGCGATGACAGACTTCAGACAGGAACCTGATACTGACGTGCTTCTGACTTGCAGGGTGTCCGTTCAGCCACGTTGCATTCAGCTCAGCCCGTGGATCCTCTGTTTGTCGGGGGCGAGCAGCCACTCAGAGTCTCTCTGGGCTTCAGGAGCACAGACCGACATGGTACTCTTCTCAGGAGCAGCTCTCAGGTAAGACCCAGCATGACTCACATCTCCGCTTTCAAAGAGACTAAAGAGCCAAAGACGACTCTGTCAGTATTCTCTGATTTTCTGCAGGGCTCCACCTCTGCCCCTGACTTCCAGCTGTCCCTGGATGATGGCTACGCAGTATTAAATAGTGATAATTATACCTTGAGGTCGGACAAAAGGTACAGTGATGGAAGCTGGCACTACATGTCTGCAGTGAGGAGTTCAACCGGGTGAGACACGATGACCTCCTTTTGTCTACAACTGAGATCTTCATCTCAATTAAAAGGCAGTAAAATCACATAACTTGTCTATGTTTACTTGATTTTCTCAGGCTGGAGCTCAGCATCGACAATACGAAAGTCACTCAGGCTCGATCGTCCAGCAGCACGACACTTAGGAAGAAATTGAAAGGAGGGAATTTCACTGGCTGCATCACTAACCTTTACACAAGGAGGTCTGGAAACCTTAGAAATCTATTCTCACATCGATGATATCTGACAACTTTTTATCATAATAACATGAATTTCTGTTTTTATAAAAAATCTAATCCGACACAGGCCTGGGCAGAGATTCATACCTGTCGATCTGAGCTCGTATTCACTAGCGGAGGGCGTAGATCTTGGCCTGTGTCGTTTTCACCCCCGACCACGCACTGAGGTTTTACCAGCACCTGTACCAAAAAGACCCAAGACACAAAAACCTGTAAGCGCAAAAAAGCCTTTGTTTCTTCAGGATCATGACAATTTATCTCACGGATTTATGTTCAGTTACTGATGCAGGTCATTTCTCCGCTGTGTGTCAGACTCCGGCTCCAGCAGGCAGCCAGTGTAAACACCAGGGAGCCCAACACGGCGAACACCAGCTCTCCGAGCAACGCAGCTGGCTCAGTTACACCGTGCTGCTAGAGGACCTGAATCACAGGTATTGGTAAATATGTAATAAAACACCTGGAAGATGTTTTATTCATTCATTCATTAGATCATTAAAACTCTCGTCTCCCGTGTCTCAGGCCTCACTTCTCCCTCAACGTCAAGACCAAGTCGTCCAAAGGGCTGATCCTCCACGTGGCAGGGACGGGAGTCATCCCGCTGCTCGCCGTGTACTTGGCCAATGGGAAGATCAGGATGTCACTTGGGCGGGACCGAATCATCCAGCACAAGGAGAAGAGTAACGATGGGAACTGGCACAGAGTAATGGAACATTAGCTATCAGTATTTAGAATAAAAATGTTTGCACAACTGTTGGGTCCATTGTCCTCTTCCTTCCAACATTCACAAAGTCACAGTAATTTGGGGTCTTCAATTTAATTTTACTGGTTGAGGTCTTCTGGCGATGACAGGTTGTCTGTGTGTGTGTGTGTGTGTGTGTGTGTGCAGGTTGAGTTCAGTGTGGAGAAGAGCACTTTTCATCTGCTGGTCGATGGAGTCCGTGTGACCGATGGACATCTGCCAAATGACGAGGGATTGTCGTTAGAGCTGCGCAACCCTGTGTATCTGGGAGGTGATCCGATCAGCAGAAACACAAAAGTCTGTATCAAACTCTGTCATTGTTTGACTGTTTGTTCAACAGCCACGTCACATATTTTCCCACATTTGCTTGTGTACATATTGACCCTCTCCTCCCTCAGGGACACATCGTTCCCATGGACAGTGTCATTGGATGCGTACGGGATTTCAAAATGAATGAGGAAGATATCGAGGGCCCAGAGGCAAGCAGTAAAACTTTACCCTGCTCCGATCAGCTCACTGAGATTGGGACGTACTTCGGTGGCGGTCACATCATCTTAGGTTTGGCAGCTTTCATAGATCCTGATGAATTGTTTCATGTCCCTGTTTACTGTGTGTGGTGCAGAATCAGATTACAGCAAACATCGACCTCAAACCTAATGAGAAATATGTCTGTTTGTAGATAATTACTTCAACGTTGGCTCCCAGTTTGTGTTGGCCTTCGAGTTTCGTCCTCAACACCTGACAGGTCTCTTCTTCCATGTGCGAGGTCACAAGACCAGACTCGATGTGTTCTTAATGGAAACCAAGGTGAATCTTTCATCCTGAGATCAACTGGGCAATTTGAAGTTACGTTTTGCGATCGGTTGTTTTGTTTTGTGATCCGTTGTTGTGTTTCGTGATCTTTTATTTTGTTTTGTGATCTTTTGTTTTGTTTTGTGATCTTTTGTTGTGTTTCATAATCTGTTGTGTTTTGTGGTCTGTTGTTGTGTTTTGTGATCTTTTGTTGTGTTTTGTGATCTGCTGTTGTGTTTAGTGATCTTTTGTTGTGTTTTGTGATCTTTTGTTGTGTTTTGTGATCATTTGTTGTATTTTGTGATCTGTTGTTGTGTTTTGTGATCTTTTGTTGTGTTTTGTGATATTTTGTTGTGTTTTGTGATCTTTTGTTGTGTATCGTGATCTGTTATGTTTTGTGGTATGTTGTTGTGTTTTGTGATCTTTTGTTGTGTTTCGTGATCTGTTTTGTTTTGTGGTCTGTTGTTGTGTTTTGTGATCTTTTGTTGTGTTTCGTGATCTGTTGTGTTTTGTGGTCTGTTGTTGTGTTTTGTGATCTTTTGTTGTGTTTCGTGATCTGTTGTGTTTTGTGGTCTGTTGTTGTGTTTTGTGGTCTGTTGTTGTGTTTTGTGATCTTTTGTTGTGTTTTGTGGTCTGTTGTGTTTTGTGATCTTTTGTTGTGTTTTGTGATCTGTTGTTGTGTTTTGTGATCATTTATTGTGTTTTGTGATCTGTTGTTGTGTTTTGTGATCTTTTGTTGTGTTTTGTGGTCTTTTGTGTTTTGTGGTCTGTTGTGTTTTTGATCTGCTGTTGTGTTTCGTGATCTTTTGCTTTGTTTTGTTGTGTTTTGTGATCTTTTGTTATGTTTTGTGATCTGTTGTGTTTTTGATCTGCTGTTGTGTTTCGTGATCTTCTGCTTTGTTTTGTGATCAGTTGTTGTGTTTTGTGTTATTTTGTTATCTTTTGGGGTCATGCTAACATTATGTTTAGTTAAAGATGTATTTCAATACATATGAAAATTGACACCAGTTTCAAACATAAGCTTGTCAGCTTTCCATATCATTGTAATATGCAACTGCAAGGTTTTTTTACCTTGCAGTTGCATATACTGTCATACCACTGTTTAGATAAGAATAATTAATATAAAATAACAATGAGGGTGTAATCTTTTACCAGGTGGGCATCAAAGTGAAGGATGGCAGCGGTGCTGTTAGTTTATCAGTGACTCCTCGTGGAAACCTCTGTGACGGGAAGTTTCACGTCGTTACAGGTATGAAGTCTCATTCTGACATCATGACACAAACTGCTCAACACACGACTACTTTAAAATGTCATATTCTCATGTTGTCGTCCTCCAGTGTCCAGACAGCTTGAGCTCATAAAACTAGTGGTGGACTCCACGTCTGAACAGAAAGCGGCCCCCCGTACACCCACCTCAGACTCACCACTGGACACGCTTTACATCGGAGGTAGATCCATCATTCTGTTTTTAATCTGTGCAACAAGACATGCAAAAGAAAAAAACTACTGATGATGTATTTGTGAGTGTGTACGTGAATATGCCTTTCCTTTTTTTTCCATTCAGGGACAACAAAGACAAACCGGCTCTCTGTGTCATCTCCATTTGTGGGCTGCCTGCGAAATATGAAGCTTAACGGAAAGCCTGTTTCATTTGAGACGGGATCCAGGAGGGTTGGACCCGTGAGCATCAGTAAATGTCCTGCATACTGAGGACATGTGATCAATGGGAGACGCAAACACCAATGTAAATTCTAATGGTCCATTGCCAGTTGTTCCAAAAAACAGATTTAAAGACACAGCGTATTAGATATTATGGTTTAAGGATGATGGCTTGTGTAATCTATAACTTCAAAATGTCCCCAAAGATGTTTAGAAGCTTCTTATGGAATCCAGATGTTGTCAGTTATGGTTTGATAGATTTGAAAACACCATAAAGACACATGAAGGTATTTAAATGTCATGTAAACACGAGAGCAAACAGCCGGTACACATGTAACCATCGCAGCAGCGTTACAACTCAGCACACTCATCGAATGGCACTAAATTAAATGTGTTGTTCTACTTCTGACCATGAGATGGAGTGCTTAACCTGAAGTCATGTATTCAGTGTCAGTGCGCTCCTATTTCACTCTGTGGTTTCCCCTGTATAGATTTTAATCACGTCTCTGTCATCCTTCTAGTCACATCAGCTCCTCATCACGAAGCAAGAAACCATTATTATTATGTTGTTTTGTTTTTTTTGGGGCTGATACCTGTGGTTAAAATTAGCACCGTGTGTCAGCTTAAAGTTTATGCAATTTGCTCTCTCTACATGCTGTTTTTCCACGTCAGCACTTCCTGTTTTAGACTGTTTTACATGCACAAAGTTAGTGTAAATAAGAATTTAAAGAACTATAATGAGTTGAATGCCCCTGTGGCTCTCAGTCAGGGTGTTCTAAGGTCACAAAATGGCTTCTTTTCTTTTCTTTTTTTCTTTTGCAAAGCACATAAATATTTAATCAGACAAATAAATGTTATGTGACCATTTTCAGTGATGTTGTTATTAAATTGAATTCAGTGTGTTCACATTTCCTATATGTCAATGACAGATGCACTTAGAGAGCTAAGTAAAGACATTAGCCTTTCAAAAGAGCCCAAAACATTCCTGTACTCCAAATGGATTAATAACAGCTCGGAGTTTACTTTGGGACAAATGGGAACAGGCGTTTTAGCATTACTTTACATAAAATTTCGAGAATGTTATTAAAAATGCCAGACTTTCACTAACTTAAGAATTAACAAACATGTGAAGACAAAAAAGTCTTAAAGGTATAATAAATACGATTTGTGCTGTACCTATGTTGTGTTTTGTTGAGTTATGTTGCCACATTATCCCAAATGTTTCGAGCAATATTGAAACAAATTTGTGATTTTATTCAAGGTAGCAGTTTTTCATTTGGTCTCCCGTCGCGATCACTTTCGAGAGAGTCAGAGAGCGAGGGGGGAAGTCGGCGGATGTGAATATATTGTTTCATACTGTAGATTACCTCGTCTGTAAATATTTCTGCCTGAGTCACATCAGATAGATTTTCATTGGCAACTGTGGTTGTCTAACAATAAAGACAACAACTCCCATGATCCCATGCTGCTTCATAATGTCATCAAACTACATCTTTGCCCAGAAGTTACATGCTGTGTGTTTTAGGTCACATTAGTCCCATAAATTCTTAATTAATGTTATACGTCACCCTTAAGTACAAGCTTCTCTTCTCAGTTATGTTCCTGAAGGATAGAAGAGCGCTGGAGAGGAGATTTGATATCAGTTACCCTCATTCACATGCAAATCACACGTCACATTCACACACATGGCATAAGCTGCTTTTGTTTCTTGTTCCTCTTTCAGCCACTGAAACTACTTACATTTGAGCTTCATCTTCTCGTGAATATCCGCTTATCAGAGAGCGCGGCCTCCTCTCACATGTTGCTGCTAACTGCACACGCAACGCTGAAACACTCGATGTCATGATGACAGTCGTCTGATTGACAGCAAACTGAGCAGATGTAAACTTCTACGCCCCCCAAGAACCTACAAGAACCAATGATAGAGCGTGTAGACAGCGACACACTCCCTCTCTTCTCTCTTTCTTTCTTTCCATCAATATGAATCTTATAAAGCTTAACTTGGAAATTATACAAATGCGTGTAGTGTTTTTTACACTCAGCATCTCTAATGAATTGAATGCTAGAACACATCAGAAATGTATTGAATCTAAAAGCATTAAAATGAGGCCCACAGTCCATCTGGTGTCTAGTTACTACTTTGCAACATGAACTGTTGAATTAGTTTTCACTTTTTTTTGATTCCTCTGAACTTCGTCACCCAGGCTTATTTTACATGAATGGTGAAAACACACAAGAATACACTGAAGTGTTTTATTTCGGTTTCCAATAAAATATTTTCAACAGTCTATATTCAGGCAAAACGTTTTTTGTTTTTTTTATACATAATGTGACCTTCTAATCTGCACTCGGCCTCGTCCATTCTGTGCAACAGGTTTGTATGATACACACATTTTAGATTTTCAGCAAAAAATATTCATTAACCTCTTCACAAAGATCAATTGTCATGTTTGCTCTATGAAATACTGAACACGGCAGACAAACCAGCGAACAACATGAGGAAAACAGGAACAGACTATTCTTAGTGTGATATTGAGATAGAAAATACACAGAATGATTTCTTATGAAGTCTCATTTTTTTTACAAGGCAGAAAACATCAGGAGAAACAACATCCACATGAACCTCGTATTAACTGACTGCGAGTGGTTTTGTTGAGTTTGGAATCCAGAGGAAATGCGAACGACATGATGAGGTCACTGAAGGTTGGAGTTTTTCTAAAGTATATATATATATATATATATATATATATATATATATATATATATATATATATATATATATATATATATATATATACAGATATACAGCCAGGATCAAAACATTACTATGAACATTTAAAAGAAGACAGGACACTAAAATCATGAACCCTTGTGCATCAGCAGCTCCCCGCTGTGCTAAAAGTCCATCGTGAGCAGAAACAATCCCGTCTCAGTGTGAATACAACGGCTCGTCGACAGACATCTTTACGCTTCAGAACGTTTAAATGTGGATTATTGACATTTTTAACGCACAGTTTTACGATCATAAAGTTGATTAAGGCCACGCAGTTTAAGTACAATGTTTGCATAATGTATTGTAGCTATTCCATTTTTTAAAAAAAACAAAAACAAACAGTCAATGCTGCTCCGTACTGAGGACACTGTTCGGTGCAGAATTCCCTACAGGTGTGGGAAATGTCCTTTAGTAAATGTCTGGCAGCTGGCTGTACTTCCTGTCCCAGTATCCACCGCAAAACAGCCAGTCCTGGGCGCTGGTGTGCGGGTTTTGGCCCTGCTGAAACCACCTGGAAACCACAGCAGAGACGCATTAGCATTCAGTTCAAGCTCCAGCCGGATGACCACAACTAACACAAATCAGAGAAAAAGGGGAGGGAGGAAGGTCAGGCATGCTTCAACACAAGGTTGTGGGTAATTTCATGGATGTTTGTCTCTACTGGTTGTTTACTTTGTTAAACAGTTAATTTCTAGAAGGAAGGGACATGATTTTGGAGGGGGGGGGGATTGGACTCCTGTGGTGTTTTTATTCCATCTAGTGCCAGGAAGCAGAGCTGCCATGCTGGTTTGAGAGAAGATTAATCACACCATCTCCAAACTGATTCCTTCATCAATGATTCTCACATCTGAACAGACAGCAGTTTTAGGGAGTGGATTCAAATTCAAAGAGGATATAAACGTGTTCGGTCACAAGATCACATCACAGCACACGACACGTTTCAGGCACGTCATTCAAGCAGCTCTAACCTTGGACCCAGGGCAGGACTCCTTCACATCACAGCAGGGATGTGACAGAAAAAACGAGACAAGATAGATAAAATGGGGATTTAGCAACAACAAAGCATGAAACAGTAGAGAAAGCAGTGGAACAAATGCAGCATTAAAGACATGAACTGTATATTTAGCCACAAAGACGAGCGCATTAAATAAACTTATATTACAGCTAACCTAGTCGACCTGCGAGCTCAGTTTAGCAAACAGAACAGAGGATAACGTGAGCAGAGAGATTTGTACCACTCTCATGTCTGTATGCTCAATATGAAGCTACTGACATCTGCTAGTTAGCTTAGCTGAAACTGGTAAAACGGCTAGCTTGACCCTGTTTAAAGCGTGCCTTAATCTAAATGTCAGCTCCTGTCCAGATGTCTAATTAACTTCTTTACCATCTATATTGATAAATAACTAAATATCATAAAAAATAAACCTGACTGCTGGTTAGCCGTTTACCCCTGTCTCCAAAGTTTGAGCAGAGCTAAGCTAACTAGCTGCTAGCTTTACAGTCAGTGTGCCGAATACTTCCTCAGATTTTGAACAATTACTTGTAAAACAGAGATAACATTTAGGTACAATGTAAACTGAATATTAAGTAGAGATCTAGCAAATCTAACAGAATAATCTGAGTGGACAATGTTCAAACTTTAATAAAGAAAAAGGGAAATACATACAGGTTTTCTTGCTGAGAATGAGATGCGAAAATCGATACCACTTCATGTCTGTATGGTCAATGCCAGTTAGCTGAGCTAAAAATGGCGAAACAACTATCTCAACCCTTTTAGGTTAACAAAATTCATCAGCCAGCACCTCTAAAACTTTCAAATTAACCTATTTATATTGATAAATGAAACTGCTAGCCAGATGTTTATGTCTGTCTCCAGCCTTTGAGCAGTGCTAAGCTAACCAGCAGCTAGCCAAAATGTGTACTTCCCAAAGCTTCAAACAATTCCTTATAAAACAGAAATAAAACCTGAATATAGTCAGTGTAAATGATTACTGTCGTGCCGTGTTCAGGAGCAGCAAAGGAGGGGAAGAGAGTCGGGTATCAGGAGCATGTGGAGCCAAAATATTTTCAAATCTGTCTTAGTTTATTGACGATTTTTCACAGTGTCAAGTTGTATTTTTATGTTTATTGAGGAAAATGTGTAATAAATCTTACAGCTGACACTACAAAGGCTATCAGACTTTAGCCTCTTTAGGTAAAATGGTATTATCAGACAGGATAGGCCTTGGCTAGCTGGTTAGCATGCTAACTTTGACATAACTTCAACAGTAAGAGAGGAAAACACTTTGACTCTCACCTCGTCTTCCACTCTTCATCAGATTTGGAGCGGTTTTTGCGAGCAGCTCTCTGTTTCTCCTCGAGCCTTTTCTTCTCCTCACTGGCAAGGTCTGTTTGAAATATACAACATTGTGGAGATTCAGATGCAGTGAGGGTATTTTTTATTTATTTATTTTTAAGAATGATTATTACCGATGTCACCGTTCTCCATGGCTCGAATATCGGGTCTCCGCCTGCAGTCGGTCTGAGGAATGACTCCCTCCATGTCCCCGCGCATCTCGTTCAGTTGCATCGCAAAGTTGGTGAAGCTGTACATCTGCAGATTAAACATATCAGAGCAGTTCAAACCCAAAACACATCCTGATTTTGAGACCATGCTCCAGTGATATCTTATGGCGCACATTAGTGGGTCAGACCTGGGCAGAGTTGGCCGGCCTGGGTGCGATCCTCCACAGCAGCTGGCTGCCGGGGATCACCTCCACCGTGTCGGCCGCCGGAGAGGGAACCTCCTCCTGAGCCTCACTGCTCGCCTGAACACCAGAAACACAAATCACGCTGCACTGAAAAGTCTACATGTTAATCGTGTTCTCTGCAAGATTCATTATTACAGACTTTTTTATTCGACTGTGTTTTGGCAATGAAAAATACCCATATTTACATTCAAATAAGCCATGAAATCACATTAAAACTCATCAGTTCGTACCGCCTTATTGCTTTTCTTCTCTTCCGCCCCCCTCTTGTCGTTCTTCTTATGTGCCTCGAATCCAGCGGGGTCAACGACATACAGGCACTCCGTCCACTTCCCGTAGAGAGCACACAGCTTCTTTTTGCTGCGGGGAAAAAAAAAAAAAGTTCGGTCGGTTTCAACTTCGGAGCTTTGACATGTCAAAAAAACGTTCGGGTGCTTCTGCTTAGATAGATAACGAAAGCCCCTCAAAAAAAAGAGGCACTTTCATGTGTGGCGACACGCTGGTCCATTGTTCAAAAATTAAAATTGAGCTACACAAAAACATTCTTGGTTAAAAAGACCTTTAAATGCCACGCTCAGGCAAAATTAGACGTCACGCTGAGAGAACAAACAAAATTCCCTGTTTGTCCTTTTTCCCTCCGAGCGTCTTAATGTCTCACGTTACATGTTCGGTATTTTTCTCGCGGTCGGACACTACTTGTGTCCAGTCATCCACGCTGAGTCATCGGCCCTGTTGTGCCAGCGACGGCTTGTATTATTTGATTCAACCATCTGCTCTGCTTTGTTGTTTTTGTCTTCTTCAGTGACATTTAAGGAGTAAAAATAACCAAAGATCAGCAAAAATGCAACACATTGTTACGTCTAATCATTTTAATTTTACTTTTAGTTCTGAGAGAATAGTGCAGAAAAATTTCTCCCGATGGCATAAACTTGTGGCTCGTAAATCTGTGGCTTAAAGTAATATTTATCACTTATCCCTTAGAGAGTCTGTGCACGACACTGCTTTGTGTTTATCAACCTCCTGATGCGGGACTGAAGCGATGTGACCCCCCCGTGACTAACAGAATAAAAATCTACTTGGCAGATTTAAAATCACCTTTCCTTCAGAACTTTGCGTGTCTCCAGGGCGTCTAAAGATTGTTCAAATATTCTTTCTGCTCTCAAGTTTTTTTCTGCCCATCCAAGGTTTTGTTGACTTAATGGGAAAAAAGTTTGAAGAAATTGTCATAAATTGGCAGAAATTCAGGAGGATTGTGACGCTGGGAGGAAATCAGGAGCGGGCAATGAAAAATGGGAGTCACCTGGGAAAAAATCTGGCTGTTTGGCCATTATTTCCCATCAGCATTCAAGACAAGAATATTAAGTTACTTTGACGTTTTATTTCAGTTTCAGACGTACCTTTTATCCAGAATATACCCTTCGACCTTGTGCAGTTCTTTGCCAAAAAGGCCACACGGTTTGAAATTCAGGCAGCACCTTTCACCAGTTCTGGGTGGGAAAAAAAAGGAGAAAAGCAGCGTATCATCCTCTCACTCTCTGCTCGCTGAGTCACGCAGGACTTCCTCATCTGCTCTGTCCATTTTCCCTCCTTGTTGCTCAAACTTCCTAAAAGTATTTGCAGCAACTGTGTCGGCCTTGTTCTACTAGATTCATATTCTTACTTGTGGTTGATCACCTCCACATTTCCATACTGCTCGATCCACAGCTGGCCCACGATGATGTTGTGAACACAACATGTAGGGTTTGTCCATGTGTAGGCTTCATTGTGCCTGGAGGCAAAACAAAGACTTTAAGGTGAATTCTCCTATTTTTTCCACATTAAAGCTTGTTTACAGGTATCACACGAGTCAGTGTGGTTGGGTCTGAAGACTACAGGTTTGAAAATGAAAAGATCAGAGGGTGTGGAGTGAGGAGGAAGGGTGCTGACCAGACGTCTGCAGCCCGCTTCCCATTTCTATTTGAGGTTCGCAGCTCGAGGTTACATCAGCTGCTAATAGCATGACACCCCTGAATCTATGACAGAACTCTCTGCAGCTGCATTCTGGGTAACGTATGCACCACATTTCGACAAGGAAGAGGAATGTGTCTTTTTTTTTTTAACTTTTGAGAGTCCAACAAAGTTATGGTAGCATGGTTATGGTAGAACTTACAGAAGCGCGATTCAAAAAATGACATTAATGCTTGTTTTTCAAGAAGTTCTTACTTGGGCAGCTCCAGCGTGATGATGCCTTTCGGATCCGCTTCCACACTCTTGCCCCAGAACTTAAGCTTGGGGTAGATGGACCCATGAAACACAAAGTCTTGTTCCAGGCCTTCAGCGTGGAACGCGCTGACCGGAGGGTGGTGGCTCACCTGCTCCGATATGAGCCTGAAGCCCAGATCGTCTCTGGGATGAGTGGGGAGACGGCAGGAGTGGGAACGTCAGAGGAAGAACAAAAAACAACAGCAGTGGTGGATTAAAGGAGACGTATTAGGCTTTTTCGTTTTTTCCCCCTACTTCAGTGTTTTACACAGGTTCTTTTGAAAGTTAAAAAATTCAAAGTCCACACCAACAGAAGCTCCTCTCTCCCACAGAAAACACTGCTCCTGAAATGCCTCGTCTGTCACCCTGCTGTTAATTCTGTGACTTTATGACATCACACTATGTCATCATGACAGATTTGCATAATTTAAATCCAGTAGCAAGTTTGTCACGCAGGAATTGATTAAGCACAGCTGCTCTGTTGTTTTTAGCGGTGCTAGCTCAGGCGTGTGTGAGCTGACCAATCAGTGCAGACCGTGTATTCTTAAAGAGACATGAGCTGAAACAGAGCCTTTCGGACAGAAGGGGAATAAAGAGCTGCAGCACTGGAAAGTATGAGGAAACTCATGTTTTAACATTAAATGAGCATAATTTGTCTCCTTTATTTGATTCAGTATATATATATATATTAGTGTTTTGTAATTCATCTTACCTGACCAGTTCATAGGTTTCTCCCAGCAGAGGGTTGAAGGGTTTCCCCGTCCGCTCCCACTGGGAGGCCACAGCCGACACCGCAAACGCAGCCACACACTGCCAACAGCCGAGTAAACACACACTCCAGATCATACACACTAAACTCAAAAGATGTACTCCAGTTAAAGTACGGTTGCATTTTAAGGCAATTTAAGTCATTTGCAGGATGTTACAATGCACATTACCTTCATCCTCTCAATGGAGTCTGAGGAGGTGTTGGCCCGGTGGATGAGATAAGTGTGTTCCATGTACTCTGTCAGCCGCTGCAGAAAGCTGAGCGGCTCGTTGAAAATCACCGGCATTGTTATTTTGGAGAGCTCCTGAAAAAAGACATCGAGAGGAAAAGAGGGAACGGGTTTTCATTACAGAGAGAAGAAAAGAAGTCGCACAGCGTTCCTTCGAGAGTGCAGCCTAACATTCGTGATGAGGTCGAAAAAGCCCTTTGGGAATATTGGTCTTCAAACATCTAGTAAACTTCTATTCCACAAGAGTCTGCCAAATGAATAAATGTAAATGTAGGGGTTTCTCAACTGTGAAATCCCATGTTCAAATATGAGATTAATAGGAATAATAGGTTTTTGACATTCCATATGAGGATTATAAACTTGAGCTCGTTCTAATCTGCAGATACAGAAACGCACACAGTTATATTCTACAAGCTGCTCAGCACATTTCACATTTCACTCGTATTTTCTGAGAAGCTGTTGAGCAAAAGAGTCTACAGCCATGCTAGCTGCCTTTTTGATGCTGTGACTTTGCACGTATAAAACACGAATGCTGGCATGTTATCACAACGACAGTGCTAACATATTAAGATTAAACAGGTATAATGTTTATCATGTTCACCATTCAACTTGAACTTTCAACTTTTTGGCCACTTAAGGCTGAAGAAACAAGTTAGCTAAACTTGTTAGCATACAGTAATTTACACATCCAGCTTATACAGCAACATGAGCATTCATTTGTCATCATGTTTCTGGCCTCCTGATCAGACTTGGTCCAGTATTAACTCTCTTTTAGTTCTGTTTTTGGTCTCTACCATCTCCTGATGGAAATATCTGGCTCTTTAGCTGCTAAAAGCTTCATTGTGTTCACCTGCTAGTTGCTAACTATATCTGCAGGTAATATACAGAGGATTGTTTTGTTATTGATATTTTTCACTGAAAATGTGAACTTTGAGTGTCAGCCAGTGCAGAAAAGTTGTAGCCAGAATGCTAAACATGGAGCTAAAACTTGTTCCAAAGCTCCTTAAAGCCGAGGAAAACTGCAGTTTCAGGTGGAGTGACGCCTTATAAAAACACAGATAAGACTCACTTATTTGGCCATAAACCAAAGTAGTAGACAGTTTACAACTTTGACCTGACATTAGGTCTGGATATAAAATCACTTAAATGGGTAACTTTGTCAATTTTTACCATTAAAGTGTGTTCACACGTCTTGGCAGAGTACTGCTGCAAATGTGAAAGAAGTAGTACTAGTATTTTTATAAGGAGGAAGAATGCATGGAATAAAAAATATATATTTAACCAGTAACTGGTGCCTACATTACCCACAATGCCACTGAGGCACATCATTGGAGGCAATAATCAGATTACGTGCAGCTTCCTCTGGAGCCACAAAAGGCTCTGTACTAATTTTTTTGCTCCCAAACACCTGTAAACACACTTTAATGTGTCGAATTGGTGGCGTTACCCTTTAATCACCAATGTTGGGGGACATCCTGAGGGGGATCGCGTTGTCCGAACTGATTCATGACAATTTATTTGAAAGTTGTCCCGAGTTTGAACTCAAAAATCACACACCAACCAGCTGATGGTGCTAGAGTCATCGTCATGAGTTATTTAGTAATATTAGGAGTCATCCTCTGGGGACCATCAATGATTGTACCACACGGTGGTCAACAAACTGATAAAAACGACATACGAACGTACATTAGACATCATATATTCTCACCATTCCAATGCAGTTCCTCAGGATACTCCAAATACTGAAGTCATTTCTTGAGAACATTGGTGCAGGTAAGCTGGATCTGAAATAACACACACACACACACACATTAACACACAGTTGGATTGCTTCTATAAGATGTGTATAATACATCGACTTTGTCCTTCGGCTCTAAGAATAGACACTTTTCATTAGAGTTAATGCATCAGACATATAATAGCTGCAGGCATCATATCTTATTCAAGTGAATATTGTCAACAAAAGCCTGTAATGTATTGTGTGACAGACTGGAACAAAGCCCAGAGAGACAATCAACACCGGTATCAAAGGTGGTCAGCAGCCCTGGATTCATCCATTAGCGGCACTTACGGATGTAACACAGAAGCAGCCAGGTCAAACTGTCGTACTCCAGTTAAACAGGTCTGCTTGGATAATATATTTAAAATCACAGAAAATAGCACATGAGAAGGGTTGATATGATAATGATTCAATTAAAAAACCATGCAAATAATCTGAACTGCACCCCAAAGCTGCCTGAAGGGCGAAGCCAGCGTGGGATAATAGCGCAGCCTGATTATTGCATTGCACTGTGACCTTATCAATATTTAACAGCTGAGTTCTTTCAATACACACTCTTTCTTTTTGTTTACCTGACCGGGCCCGACTCTAAATAATTCACACTATGAAGTGAAAAAGACCTGAGGGAGGACATGAAAATACAAAAACAAAGATCGTTGAGAAAACAGAGCGAGCAGGTTGGGGAATAGACACACAGCCTGACGCTAATATATCTGGGTTACATGACAGCCAGAAAGAAACTGCAACAATAAGAGTGCGATACGAGAAGACGCATCGTCGGGTTTGTTCATCTCGTGATGAGGAGCGGATAAAAGTACGGGTGTGAGTGTGTGTGTGTGGGGGGGGGGTCAGCGGTCCATTCAGAAAAAAAGCAGCGCTGCTGACCTGTGCTTTGCGATCCCGTTGGGTTGAGCCCCGTCCTTGTCTCCATGGTGATCCTCCTGCAACATGCTGGTGGGGCTGCTGCAAGGGCTGCTTAACATGACAGAGCCTTCGTCCTCCTCCTCGTCCTCGTCAAAGGAACGGCTGGCCACCGTCTCGAAGCCACTCAGGGAGAGCTCAGAGTCCGATTCTGTCGTGGGCGGACACATGGAGATAAGTCAAGAGTTGGACTGGACATGTTTTGAAAGGCTGAATCGTTTCTGGTCAATGTTCAAACTGGTGGTGGAAGGAAACAACTGATTTTCAGCATTCAGCATGTTGTCATGTGATAAATAACAAACTTCAGTTCAGAGCAGACAAAGATACGTCTGAGTTAATATCGAGACAGCGTTGTCATCACATACCTGACAGCAAGTTTATTTACTGCTGTCAAATTTACTGCTGAGCGCACGTCGCTGTTATAAAAAATGTTTGTACGTGTAACATGTTTCATAGACAGATTACCGGTAATATCGACCAATAAACAGTTTTTTGTTATTCTCAAAATATCAGTATCAATACTGTGTGACTGACAGTAACAGTCACTGAACAGCATTTTGCTTTAGATAAAAATATATATAATGCAACAATCATGAACAATCATCATGTTCATGGCCCATCTAAGTAGCATTTTTCTCACTTTTACTTGATCTGTCTAAGAGATGAAGAAAAACGTATCTCGGTTTGCACTCTGAAACTCTGAAAATCAAATCTGTAGGGACTCTTTCAAACACTTATACAATATCATATCTTCACAATACTATAATAATAATAAAGCATTTATTTGTACAGCACTTATCAAAACCAAGTGCTTCACAATAAACACAAAAACAAAGTAATAAAAGAGAAATTAAAAAAATGATTAAAACCATAATAACACCAGAATAAAAAAGGTTTATAAAGCAAAGGGTTCATTCAAATAAAGCCATGCGAGAGTGCAAGTGCAACGTCAGGAATGAAGTACAGTGTAATTAAATAGGACAGTGGTAAAAAAAATATGTCTTTAAAAGTGATTTAAAAGAAGAAACTAGCCTAGAAATAGTCATTTAAATGTTAACTAACAAATAATAATTATAAATTGTTTATTATCCGATACTAAACGTTTATAAACATCACTTAATAAAAGCTATCCACATGTTTATAGATGAACTACACACTATTCATTAATCATTTACAAAGTATTAGAAACATCAGGTGCGACTTAACAATAAACAATTGCTTTATAAACAGTTTATAGAGTATTTCATCATTTGTTGAGCGTTAAATAACCATTAACTTAAGTTTAGTTAAATATAAATGTACCATTTACTTATGACGATTATCATTAAGTTTTACCAGATTGGTATATTGTATTTTTATATATCTATAATGATATCGGCATCAAGTGTCAGACTCAGGCCACCATTAAAAGACCGAACATGACAACAACAAAGTAGTCACTGAATAAAACCTACACGAATGATAAAAGAGGAAATTTTCTCAGTCCCAAAAGTGTTCAATTTAATTTGTAGTGGAGAAAAAATAAAAATATTATTCTCACAAAAACACATTCACAATCAGACTCGATATAGCCTTGCCATATCCGTGCTAACACTTCATTTATAGAAATGGTGACATAAGTCGTGAAGACACTAAAATCAGAGTCAAATTTTCTGTCCTGTAGTCGACCATCATCAAATGTTACTACACCATGCAGGTAATCCACACCAAACACACTCATTCACGTGAAAAGCCGTCAAGTTATTTCAACACAACCAGGCGACACTCGCGCTTACGTCACGCTTGAGGAGCGGCAAAACATACCGAAGACATTCACCGGCGGGTAAAAGTATTCCAGTGTCCTACGGGTGAATGACAGAGCGGGCTGGTGTGAGCGGGAGCTTGTCACAGAATCTCCTGCGTCCTCCTGAGCGTGTGCGATCACTTGTCAACTCACCAGACACGGCGTCGTGGAACTCATCCTCGCTGAGGGCGCTGCGCGGCGAGGATCCCTTGACGACGGATTGCTCAAGTTCGTGGTGCTCCGTGGCGAGAGTCTGCAGCGCTTCGGAGAGGATCTTATTCTTCTCCACTTCCTGCTCCAATTTCACACTGCGCACCTGAGCTCAGCCGCACACAAACAAACACACACACACACACACACACAGTTAGAGACTATTCACTCTTGGAAACACAAACCAACATACATTTTCTCCTCAGTTAACACATAGTGTTTCCATAGCGACTGACATTTTATTCCCGCTCATTACAAAGAGAGAGACAAATGTGTGCGACTGTGAGACCGGCTGTGATGGCAGAGGGTCTGCAGATAAGACAGCCTGTTGATCCTCCCCTCTGCGCCGTCCTCTCATTATCAGACCCACGGACAGAGAGACGGGGATGGAGCTGACGGGGATGAGCTGTGTTTATCTGTAATGGAGGACACCTGCCTCGCCACCACCGCCGCCACCGCCGCCTCAGATGGCCTGCTGGAGGAACATGACTCCCGTTGGACGAGAGGGGATCAAATGACGGGTAGTGGACTCGGGTATAAACCGTCAGAGGGAGCTGCCTCTAACACGAGACATTAGTGTTAGAGATGTTACGAAAGCCGCTCATTTGTCAGCTGAAACTTCTCCCTCGTTATTTTTCCTGATTCTGAGACCACAGAAGAGGCAGTGTTTCTACTCTGGACCCTCAGACAACATGATAACCGGGACCAGAGCAGGAGAGGTGAAGCCGGGTTAAGTGCTGCATAATAACAGACTACAGACACTCCGTCGCTGTGCAATACTGAACTTTAAGTAGGAAATTCCCGCTCCTTGACCCCTGACACGGTCGGTGCAGGAGCTGGAAGTGAGTCGCCATCTCTCCTCTGCAGCTTCATTCAGAGTGTACAGCATAATGTGCACACTGAGACGTACAGTGCACGTTTGAGTTATTCCTATTGAGGCCGGGCCTATTCATGGCTCGAGCACTGAGATCCTGTGCAGCCCTTTCATCGTGCGCTCTGCCTCTGCAGATTGCAGTTCAAAAGGCTGCACAGCTGAGCGATCGGGGCCCTGCACAGGTGTGAGCCCTGAAAGCTGAAAGCACTGGACGCGCTGTTAGACCGAGAACATTCAAATGGGTTTTGGCAGCTGCGGGGCCCACGAGCAGCAGCAACTCCCTTCTGTAGTTCCCAGAGAAATGTGAGGGAAAAGTTTTGTTACTGAGCGCATGTGGCCGACGTCTTCTGGTTTCAGTAACTCTTCGGCTAATTGAGAAATTTGTCCGCGTGTTGGCTGCAGATTCCTTGTTCTAGATGCGGAAAATGGCCGTCATCAATGTGTAAATAATGTGCGCGTTGATCGTTCTGTCTAAATATTCGACAACTCAATCACTGCAGTCAAACGCTGCGGAGCATCAAAAGCAGCGGCACTACTATATGTCAGCTTCATCAATGAGCAGATAGCGGTGATGACTGATGTTCAGATCGTAGTCTGGTTCAGAAAGTTTTGAAAATAAATGAGCATGAGTCATTTACGTCAACATTAAGTGTTTAACCGTGCTATTGATGGCTCTAGTGATAATCCGACTCGCCTGTCGGATGAATTTTGATTACATTCTGTACGTTGTCCCCCAAAGGACGAATACGGATTACTTTATTGACCTTTTCCTCTCAGGCCACTATGAGGTTCATGAATCATGGATGAAATGTTTATCCGCTGGATCTGTTGCTGTCAAATGTGGTCCTACACGTCCATGATGCCCAAGGAGGAGCTGCTAAGTACAGCCCCAGGAAAGCTGCTATCGTGGCCGTAGATTCTTGGGCTTGCTTTGCCATTTTTGCGTCAATATGATAAAAATAAGAACAGAATTAGCCCAAAACAGCAATTTCCTGTCTGGTTGTTTGATCCATAAACACTCACAACAGCATCATTATCATACTGGTGAACACTGGTGGACATACAGGGGTGATCGCCCGTCCAGTGGACAAAACGTGGTGAAGTGTCCTCTCTTCACCAGAAATATATCACAACTTTCTCCCCGCAGGTGGCGCTTTCATTTTTTTTAAGTCCACCACCGTCTGCTGTTAAGTGCCACAGCAACTTGACTGCAGTGCTGCTGGGCTTGAGGTCAGTGTGGGGAAGTTAACTGTGGTTTGCCTCCATGTTCACATGTACAGCGTGGTAACTAATGCCATTTCACTACGAGGAATTCCAAGTTCAGAATCCATCTCTGAATGAGCTGTGAGTTTACAAGCGATTCCGAAATTTTCCCACGAGAACAAGTGTGAAAAGTTCTCTCCTGCACTAGAAAGTTTAGTCAGGTGCTGTACACATTCTGGTTTTCATTATTTCAGACTTTACATATAGGCTCGGCGGTTGTTCTGAGCTATAAGCGGTGCATCTATTTTCCTTCCTGGACGGACGTAATCGGTTCACCGAATCCTTCCATTATAATCAAATCCATTGAATCACACACAAAGAAAACCCATCTGACAGCTTATAATCACCGCACGTCGCCGAGCTGCTTTCATGAGATGGTGTGAATTGTGTCGCCACTTTCTTATGAAACCCTTTTTGTTTTTACATGTTAATCTTAAAAAAAAACCAAAACATCAGTTTATACCTGAGGGTCACGGACAGTAAGGGTGCTGCTGATTACAGTATTTCTAGCCGGCGTCTTTGAAAGAGAAGAGTTTTTCTCAGATCACAAAGAAAAATATTTTCTTTCTCAGCCGCCACTTCAGTCTCTGCAGATGTGTCGAAACAATCGCTGATATGAGAACAAACCGTTGAGTTGAGTCATTTGAGGGAACTTACACAATAACCTGAGTTCTGCTGCGGGCTGTGGACTGTAAAATGCTGGAAATCAGTGGTGTAATAGATAAAAAACCTGACTGAATGGCTGCTGACACTCACCCCTTCTTGTCTGGAGAAGAAGCCGAGACAGACGCTGAGGCTGGAACTGGTCTCGCTGGACAGCTCGTGAATTTCTTGCATTTTCTGCAGCACTGCAGATGGAAACCCTGAGGGGGGACAACACATATCGATGAAGGACCACTCGCACAAAGTAACGACTGGGATGAAAAAGTCCAACAAGCCGCTGATAAAACAGAAACAAATAACAAGACGTTCAAGTTGTCTTTTTTCATGCTTAGACACAGCAAACCTCTAATGACAGAGACAGATGGTGCAGAGCGTTAATTATGAGGATTTCCTTCAATACCATGTATCAAATCTGCTTGATGATGCTTGTAATTTTAATCACAGAGTGCAGTTCTCATTTCCACTCTCGAATGGTTCCTAACGGTGAGGTTTGTCCACAGAAAATATGTAAAAAAATAATAAATAAATAAATAAAATACTGAATTGAGATGGAAATAATATATAATTTTTTACTTTCTGCCAGCCCGTCATTTTTCAGCAGGGCCAGGAAAGCTGCCACCTCCTCTTCCAGTTTCTTGTGGCTGGCCTCGGCTGCCTGGAGAGAGGAGAGGAGATGGCACGTAAACAACAGCAGTGGCGGGTGGGCGGACCGAGAGGCTTTCTAGTTCAGAGGAAACACTTCTGGTAATTACGCCGACGTGCTAGTTATGGATTTTCTTGTTTACAGACACCTGTAGTGAGTCTGTGAGCTGCCCGAGTGACATCACTTCCTCTTCCTCCTCCTCCTCGCTGCCCTGCTCCTGGGAGCAGTAGTGTGTGCTGAAAGCCGAGTGCTCTTCCAGAGAGTCCAGCCAGGCCTGGAAGACAGGAACACATTTTTCTTCCATTGGTCATGAAACTCAAACAGTCATTTATTTAACACAGCATGCCCTGGGAATTATACGCCTCCATCTCTGATCTGAGAGATTTCACAGCCTTGACGTCCCAGATAGCAAAACTTATATCGGGACAAGGTGTACCTTTACTAATCCCCCGTAGAGCAAATTTAATTAACAGGTATTATAAAAAAAAACACTGTATCAAAGCTAAACCATGGACCGAGTCTGACTCCAGGTTATGTCTCAAGTCCTTACAGGGCATATCTAATAAAAGTCTCAAGTCCTCTGGACCGAGTAAAAATCAGGTGTCAAGTCTTTGAAGCAAGTCAAAGTTTAGTCTCAAGTCTTCTGTACTAAGTCAATGTTAAAGTCTTTCACACCAAGTCTAAGTCAAGTGTCAGTCAGTGTAACACCTTCAGTGCACGATGGTCAGAAGTATAATGCAGCAAAATCGAAAGTTTTGTGCTGCTGAAAATGGGGCAGCGAGACACATTTTAGCCACCTGAAGGTTTAAGTGAATGCCATATTCACGTATTTAGTACGACTTCCACTATGTATGAGTGCAGCTGCGCCATCAGCAGAATGTATTTTTTTACGCCACATGTACAAGAAACAGCAACATAAGGCGCACAGGTCTTTCAGGCAGCAAAGGTGCTGCTGGCTTCATCTACGGCATCACAATACTCTGCTTCCGTGCCTCTACAACGCAGAGTCAGAAAAAGACCATCATCTTCAGCAGGTAATAAAGTAGGAATAAGTACAACCCCACATCAAAACACCCGAACTATGCCTGTTAGCCAAGCCTCAAGTCTTTTGGTGAATGTCCAAGTCAGGTCTCACGTCTTTGACTTGCCAATCAAAAAGGATCAATGGACTGGACATGGCGTATTTAGTGGCCATTTGCAAGTAAAGACTCAAAGCATCTGTGTGTCAAATAGTTCAATGAGACTCAAAACAAAGACGCTACTGTGCAAAAAGGCACCATGATGAGTTCCCGTCTGTTTCTTCACCCCTGCTCCTGGTTTTGATCTTAGTACATCTCTGATATGTTCTCGTTAAAGTCAGGAGCACTCTTGATCCCGAATGTGACTACGCTGCCTCATCATTAGTGCTTCCGCAAAAAGTGCAAGGATTACGCAGAATGGTGCAATTAGAGATCTGATGTGAAGCTGCTCTACTGACAGAAAAAAACACAAGCTTAACTGGGAGTCAAGCGTGTGTCATGTTAGACACAGAACATTAAGGCCTCAGCCCTCAGAGGAAAACTGTAATTGGCTCAATAAAGAGTTAAACTTTAGTTTTAGTACCGCAGCTTGGTCACACTCTGTGGATTATGAAGCGTAGTGTCCCAGCTGTGTTAACAAGACGCACGCATCCACTGCATAAATGACAGGCATCACCATTAAGCAGCAGGAACATTTGCACAAAAACCCTTTACAACTAAAAAAGCCGCCCCCTTCTACATCTTCTTTAAAACTGTGCAGAGAGTACAAAAAAATATTTATTTATGAGGACAAATAAAATAGACAAATTAAGACATAATAACAAGTGAGAGAAAAGACTAAAAGGAGCTTTGTTGATGATGGAAGCAGGAGAACCACAGACACACACAAATAAACAGTATTGGTGATGGTGATTGTAAGTCAGGATCATCTGCACGGCTGCAGGCAGGAAGATAAGAGATATGCTGATATGAAGAGGGGAATCTACCGAACCACTCGCTTGCACACATAGACTAATTAATTTGATAATCAAAGGCTAATTTTCTCTCTGAATTTATTCTGGTGCCAGCTGTCACAACAGAAAGCGGCTCCAGGTTATGAAAACGTTGCAGGCACACAATGTTAATGATTCCTGACAGTTTGGCAGAGCCTCAAAGGGCAAATCTCAACAAACATTATTGTGTTTTCACAGACAACAAGTCCAAGTTCAGCTTTTTTTTTTTTTTTGCCTTCAGGCCTCAAGTAAGTTGATTCCCACAGCAGATGAGTCAGAGTCGAGACAGAGAATAATGCTGTTGTTGAAACAAGTGGATCAAAGTGTATCAAAAGGACCAGTGTGTCGGATATCAGCGTCTTTTCTTAAAATCATCACTTGAGGTTACAAAACTCCACTGAGCAACATGTCCTGATCTTTTGAGCTCTTTAGCCTCTCTCGCAGAGGCAGCGTGGTAAAGAGGTGGAGCCTGATTGGTTCTCCTGTGTTCATCTCATCACTGATTGGTACAAGTGGTAGAGTTTAGATCGGGCCCAAAATATCAAGCCCGACACGAGCCCGTGCACGTTGTGTCCGAGCCCGGCCCGGCACATCAACTGTAATTATGAGCCCGAACCCGATTTAAACCCGACATTTTTTTAATACGTGGGTTGTTATAACTGACGTTCTCAAACTCCATGTTGCACTAAAACTACACAATCAGTGACGCCGGTAACGCGTTCCTCTAATCTGACCACTCTTTTCAGTAATGAGTAATTTAACGCGGTAATATTTCCAAACCAGAAATCAGATTAAAGTATTCAAGTCACTGTGCGTTACTATTATTTTCGTCATTTTCCTTGTAAAAATATATATTTTGCTTTCTTCTTGCGTCTCGAGGAGTGACGTGACGTGCGGGAGAAGTCACATTTTCAGCACGAGGACAACTCACATGTAACACCACGCAGCGACACGAGCAACATGGAGGGAGGAGAGAGATGCGCGTTTTCTAGCTGGAAACACAGTCATTATTTAGAGTTATTAAAACATACACACACACACACACACACACACACACACACACACACACACACAAATGCTTGATCAAGGGCCCGGCCCGGCCCGGCCCGAGGAAAGTGACGGGAAATATCGGCCCGGCCCGGCCCACGGGCCCGGTCGGGTCAGGGTCGGGCTCGGGCTCGGGCAGAGAATCTAAACTCTAACAAGTGGAACCCTCTACGACAAATCCAGAGAATGACTAACTTGGACGTACGTCAACGCAAAATGTAAGGACTTTGTCAAACCAGGTGAGGACACGATGCAATCTTTTATTTTGTTTTTCGAAATTAACAACCAGAAGAGAAATAAAACCTACCTTTCTGGCCGCCTCCGGGTCGTTTTTGGGCGACACTTTGAAGTGATGCACGCTGTCGTCGAAGCACTTGAGGGTAAAAAAGCAGCTATCTTTGGCTCGAATCTGAAAAATGAGAAAGATCGAAAATAATCTCTTGTGGAAAAGTTATGCTCGCACACATACACATTTAAAACAAATGAGTGTAGCTCTTCAGTGTTGACTTACCAGACAGTGAGCGCCTGTGAGTGACTTACAGCCTTGTCTCCTGACATTAGCTGCTGCGTCCGACCTTCATACGAGACAGACAGAAGTTATGTGACACATTTTAAATTGAGGGTATTGAAGACCCTTTATATTCTGACTTATCTGTCACTTCCTACACTTTTCTAATCAAAAGTGCACAGGACTTCAATTTATCCGCCGCTGAGACATTTTCAAATTGTCTCATTCGAGGAGCACGGTCAAGCCGAAAGATGGCACCTACTGTTTTGGGTACCAGGATAAAACCCCGTCTTGGAGGACGACCCAGTAGGAGCGCCAGCCGAAGAATCGTGAACTCTGCAGGATGACACAGAGCAAACAATCACAGGTCTGATTTCTTTGCTTTACGGTTCTGACCGCTATAACTTTAGTGGCAACGGAGAGCGAGAGCAGCACCTTGAGAAAATACAGTAAATTGGGAAAAATCCACTCACACCGCATATAAGAACACATTCCAACCGCTGAAGAGACAGAGAAGCCGAAACACAGACACACACACACACAAACACACAGGAGTGAGCCCTCTGGCTCTTTTGTCCCAGCTGATTATCTCAGCAGGTAGTGGGAATGAAGTCAATTTTTAGGGTTTCCCAGTGTAATTTGGAAGCTGCAAATAATTGCCAGGTTTTGACGTTTAAATAGCTCTCAAATCAGCATCCAGGCAGTAATTACAACTGGGACTGTACTCGGCTGTGGAATGACAAACATTTGGTGTGCCAGTGAGTTTGACAACATCAGGGCAACAGAGCTCTGTGGTGCAGAGAGATACAGGAGGCGACAGAATCGCTCGCAGGATGAGTTGGTGTTTTTCGTATCCTTAAAAAAGGTGCTACAACCAATATTATACGGCTCATGAGTCTATTTATACATTTTACTGGTTGCTACTACTCATAAACCAAAGGTGAATTACCCCCTCAGTCTGCTGTCCCCTTCAGCTCTAGGAAGCATTTTAGTGTCTTTCAGCAAATTATTTTTGTTTCCTGGGTTACGCAATACCAACGATATCCTTTCTGATCCGACACCAAGTAAAACTCAGGCTGGTGTTGCCAATATTTTATACTAAAGCCATCTGTAGCTTTAGACTGCAGGGACCTCCTGTGGTTTGAAAGCCGGGACACGAGCTGAGGTCTAGAAGGACGTGGATGACTTTCCCTCGGTCTGTGACAGTGATTAAAGTCGCCAGCGGCTTCACACACTCTCTCTCTACCTGGATAATACGTGTCGCCGCTAAAGGTGATTAAAATCTGTCGCGCCCCTAACAGAACATTTCCTCTCCTCTCCTTCAGACTGCCTGCTGCATCGTCTCAGCGCGCTCTGTGTTGTGACATACAGCTGGGGAATCACACTCGAGCCATCATGAATATCAACTCCTCTCGGTGGCGGAGGAGGAAGTTGGTCATATCAACAGGGTATTATTTGAACTAGATCTTGGTGATAGTGTAGATATTTTCTATTGTGTCCCTGTTGTTGATAAAGCACACATTTACCCCAAATCCCTGAGTTTATATAAAAATCTTTTTATATGAAAATTAATCCTTCAACAGAATTGTTTGGCATCAGAGGTAGCGATATTTCTGGATTCACCAATTACTATGATTAGGGACTTTCTACTGAATGTAGTGAGTCATTTAGCTGCTAAAGTGGCAGAGCTTGAAAGAGAGCAGATATTCGACTAGCACACATGAGGTGGACACAAACACCACTCCAAATTAATGCTAACGGTGCAGTTTTTATACTGGGTGTAAAAAATGACAACTGCTCGCTAATACTTTAGCCACAACCACGAAAAAGGTGATGATAAGTCAATGTTATGATTGTTTATTTCCTTCTGCACAAAGTGGCCACGGAGGATTAAGTTGACAACAACAATAGCATTAACTATAGTCATCGGCTAGCTTAGCCTTGTATAGCCTCCACAGCGCATGCGTTTGCATTTCTTTGCAACCAATCACAACCGTCGTGGGCAGCGCTGAACAAAGCATGTAGTGACGGTGTCCCTGCCTGCTGAATATCAGTGGGAACTCTAGCAAGCTCTTGTATTAAAATGGCTAAATCCCTGCAAAGGAAATGGTTACAGCTGCTAGCTTGTTTGTGTTTGTACCATTAGCAACCAGAGTGTTCGTGCTAGCTCGGAGGTTGTTTTCTGATGTAGTGACAGGGACTTTGACACCAGTAACAGATAGCTGGAGGAAGCGGGACACATGGTGGCAGGAAAAGCACAGGTGGGATTAATAACATTAATTATGCCTGCATTTTTAAGGTTATTAGTAACCCTTGTGCTACTCCCACTCAAGATTCAACGCGTGCTGTGAAACAATACCGCCTGCTGTCACGCTAAATCTCGTTTGTATGGATTATTCTTTATTTCTTTTTTCATGGATTTTTGCACAACAGCCTATCACTTTATGTTAATGTGCGTGCGGTTGCTCGCTGAAGCCTCTCGTATCTTACAATGCTAATACGACATCCTCATTGTGCCGCCCGTGAATCACGGTGCAGGTCACTGACTCATCACTGTCCCAGTGTTTATCGAAGCAGTAAACTAATCAATGTCGAAATTCAATCCAGCGTGTAGTAATTCATTCTCCTCTGAACAAGGTTTCAGATCCATTTCAGCCTTTCTTTCAATGACGGAAACAAGCTTAAGACCCTCAACTCTTTTTTCAAATTTAAAAGCATCTTTCTTTTTTTATTTCTATTAAAGCACATGAAAAAGGCACATGTGCCTGTGATGGTAAGAGATTTATCCTCATTTTACTTCTTTGTAATGGATTCTGGTTTCTCTCAGCCACCGTCGATAATAACTACCCAGACTTTACCTTAAAGAGAAGTCCCTCGTACTTCTTGACATGGCGGGTCATACCCTAATAGGGACACAAACGAGAAACATGAAGAAAGTAAAACACAAATCAAAGAACAAATCAAAGAAACTTAAGGAGGTCGACTTGTGATCTGAGCACTCACACGAAGAACGTTGCCTTCAAGGACCTGCTTTATTGCTGCATCGCTCGCAAGGTCAAACACTGTCTGGCCTGAGAGTTATGGACACACGAGACAAGACAGGCTTTAGTACAAGATATTGTAAAGTCAGTTCCCTCAACACCGCAGGGAGATTTTCAGCATAAGCTGCGGCTTTAAAGAAGAGATGTATGTTTTGTTAAAGGATTAGACTGGTATTATTCTTTATTTTTCTTGCTGAGATTTTTCAGCACAGATTAACACTTTTTCTTACCATTCTTGTTTCTGATGTCGGGGCTGGCTCCGCTCCTGAGCAGCTTCAGGGCACACTGCTTCTGGCCCCGATAGGCTGCAGAGTGCAGCGGAGTGTTTCCCAGCAGATCTGTGCAGTTGATGTCCGGAGGCTTTTTCCTGCTGAGCTGCAGCAAATGCAGAGGAAACAAACAGATGGCTTGTGTGGTCCCTAAATGCAGCTCTTTAATATTCTGCTAACAACAGAAGCAGGATTTTTTTGATTTCTGACTCTGTACCCAAAAGCTGGAAGAGTTTAGGCCGCAATGGCTTTCCAACACTTTGAACTGCAGTGTTTTTAAGACTCTTTTGGCACATATTGCAATTTCTTTCCTGATGAGGTTTTTCGAGGACAACTGGGATTTAAAGGGCGTAGTCGGCTGCAAACTTGTCTTGACTTATGCATATGAGAGGATACTTGAAAGTGTAACTGTCAAATCATGCACCAAAAAGAGTGTAGTAGTTTTTGCGATGCTAACATGCTCACAGGGATAATGCTAACATGCTAATGTTTAGCAGCTATAACCTTTAACACATTTAGTATCATAGCTGAGCTTGTGAGCATGCTATCATTTGCTAGTTATCAACAAAAACAAAGCACAGCTGAGGTTGATGGGAGATAATTACAGATCAAAGTTTTGAAAATATCATATCGGCGTTAGGAAATGGGGATCTGTTGGTGAGAACTGAGAAGCCAACTATTCATTCGACTAGGCGGTAACTCATGTATATACCAGCATGCCTCGGCTGGCTGCTGTTTGGGCGCTCTTCTTCTTCTTCTTTGGTACTTTTAAAGCAGCATGCATTACCACCACCAACTGTACACAAACAGGACCACTCAGTTACCAGCCTACAAGTTAGCACATTTAGTAAAGGTGTAACCTGCAGAAAAAAGACGTTTTAAGCTTATTATTATTGTTATCATCATCAGCTTTGACTGCCGATTCTATACATTCAGTTCATATGTCCCACTGAAATTATGGCTCTCTCCCCATTCACTTAGACAGGAGCCTGGTCGGACCTGGGGCTTTTCCAAGATGACAGTTGTGTCGCAAAGCTTGCCTGAAAGGAATCTGATTAGATATCAGCATCTGGCACTAACCAGCTGAGTGAGAGTTGAAAGGTTTCCTTCTCGTGCAGCTTCCAGAAGTTCCTCCTCCAGTTTCCTCTCCTCCGTTCTCTCGGCCGCTGATTTCAGTAGAAGTATGAGATTGACAAGAAGACACGCAGGATGTGTCGTTGTATTATTTAGACAAATTGTACGCCTGAATATCAAAACATTAAAGAGAGCTTGTTTCCATGAATTCTCTTAGATGACGATGCGTCTCTCTCACCTTCCAACATGCTTCTGATCTCTGGGTTTTGAGTGACATCTTTGGGAATCTGTGCTGTCCCATTGATGACAGTAGCACATGCATCATAGTGCAGCAGCAGCATGACAACCTCCTGATCAATACGTGATTGATTGATTGATTGATTGATTGATTGAATGGATGAATAAATGCATGCACAAAGCCATACTATCACCAAAGACAGAGTAAAAGTAGAGAGAAAACTTAAAATCTGAGAAACACATGAGATATCCAGGTACCTTTCTTCCTGTGAAGGCAGCTTTGTGCAGGGGTGTGTCGCCGATATTATTGGGCAGGTTGACGTCGGCTCCAGCCTGAAGGGTGTAAAAACACAGATGCATCAGCCATGCAGTTATTCCTATTCTAAAGCAATTGTTTGTTTTTTTTAAAAAAGGAGAGCCTACCTTCAGCAATTCCTCCACTACATCTTTGTGCCCAAAGTAACAGGCCAAGTGAAGAGGCGTCCATCCCAGGTTAGACTTCTTCTTACCTGAGAACACAATCCGCCCATGTTACACCATACACTACACTAACAGATACTATCCCCATGCGTCACTCACACATGTGTACCTTTGCAGTTTATGTTGATCTGCGTCTCCTCCTTTATCTTGGACATGAGGAGCCTCTGAATCCCTGGCAGATCTCCATTCCTGGCATACTGCAGGAACTGCTCCTCTGGCTCCAGCTCCTCCATGGACCCCTGCAGGGGAATTGCAGGGGGAGAAATGGCTAAATGCATGAAAAGATGCTTTTTATTATTATTTCATCCTTTCCTGTGAGTCAACTGTAATTAAAGAGGAGCTTTCAGAGGCACACGTGCACCGAGTCTCTGCAAAGAAATCCGCTATAAATCTATAGGAGGGCGATGCTTATTACTAATCACTTAGAGCTTTCAGCGAAATGGCATGAAAGCGGATGAGCCTATGGGGTTTTTCAGTGGCAGCACACTTGGGTTTATCAAAAGGGCAACATTTGAGCACTACGTAAGAAAAACTTTACAAGTAAATACTTGCAAAAAACATGAATATACGGTATTTGTATATATACTGCCGTGAAAATAATAATAAAAAAATGCCATGAAGGCTGGATTACCCAAAGTATGGTCAAGATCTTTTTTAAGAATATAAGCATGTCTACGTTTTCTGGCAGCAGTTGAGACTTTCGGCACTAGTTGAAAAGAAACGCTCACTTAGAACGGAGGTAGCAGGGGTGGAGAGGTGTGCTATCTTTGAAGAGGTTGAGGACCACTGCTGTACTTCGGCAGAGTCGCTGATTTTCCACCACAGAAAATGGCTCCATACGAGACAAAATTCATCAGTGTTGGCCGAGAAAGTCACAAGATTTTATGGTTTCAACCTCCAGAGACATTGACGCCTACATTTCCCATAATGCACCTGCAGACCCTCCCTAACCTGGCAAACAATGGCTACCTTGTAACGCAGGATTTAGAAGTCTCAAATCCCAAACAGAAATAACCCTGATGACATCACCGTGAAAACATCAGGATTATTACTTTAAGGATTTGTTTTCAGTAATCTGAACTTAACGTGTAAAATCAGCGTAGTGCACCTTTAAAATAACTTCCGAGTTCAGCTTGGCCAAGTAAATGTAATACTGTGTATTTCTTTTACGGGCTGGCCTGGTGATCTTTAAAAAACCCAGCTGGTCGTTTGGCAACCGTGTGACGAAAGAGTCACGAGAGTCGGTTTATATCAGACAGGAGGAAAAAGCAACTGTCAACCAGGAAGAGAGAAAGATAAACAGTTAAAACAAGGGTCAGTGACCAGACCAGCTTTACAGGAAGGAAACTTTCCCCTTTATACGGCGCGAGTCCACATGACGGTCTGCATTTGCGTTCATAATGCTGCCGCGTGACGACACGGAGAGAATACTTGAAGCAATGTTGTGGCATGTCACATGGCTATGAGGAAGATTCATAAACGAGACGACAAGTCAGGGCACTGACAACAAAGCATCACCTGGGGCTGAAACAGGTTTACCTGGGAGTGGACAGCATGTGACACTAACGGTTACTCAGCCTGTCTTTCTACTGTCTGCGTCAAGCTGCAGGAAACACCTTCAAAACCCTCTTTATAGACTGGAACTGTATGTTGGTGCAGTCACATCAGGACACATGCAGAGTTCTCTTTGAGGTCAATGTTCTCACTTTTTAACATGTACTTTTATTTATTTATTAGGATGTTTAATCAGATTGCTACAGGCTTATTTACAGCTGCCTGTGAAATAGATCTTAAAGAGATCCTTTACATTTCTTTTTGTAAATACAGTGATTTTTATTCTAAGGGCTGAAAGTTAAATAATCAATTATTACCTGGTCAAATGGTTAATGTACCTGTTTTTGATGGTACATCTTCTAAAAAAGATATTAAGTCAATACTCTGCGAAACTTTTATTAGTTTAATTATTATCAAACGTATATGTTTTACACTGTACAGAACCCAACGGGTGAAAATGATGCACATTTTTCTCTACAAATAATGTTTTTAAGAACATTTTTGGGTCACTTGTCTTTATTTTATTTCATGCTACTGTACTCCATACTTCAACTCCGCTTCATGCCCAGTAGGAATATTCTATTTCTCTGAATTTCTCTTAAAGAAAATCAGCACTTTCACTGGCAGCACAGTCGGCTATTTCTATGCTGATCTCCTAGTTTGCGTAGTTAGCAGTCACGCACACACACACACACACACACACACACACACACAGAGAGAGGCAGTTCCCCTCAAAACTTCTCATATTGTGTTAATCGTAATAACTGAGGCCCAAAGCTATCAAATGACCAATCACTTCCCCTCCCCATCATCTCATGACCCCTCAGATGTATCTTGTGACCCTCTGGAGGGGGTGTGACCCACAGTTTGGCAACCAGACAGAACATCACGACAAGCAAAAACACGGGACAAAATATCAGTAACATGTCATCTATAATAACAATGGTATTTTATTTCAGAATGAGCATTGTGTCTTCTGATATTTTGAGAACATGTTGCTCACATTAGTCCTGTTGGCCTATTCTTTACTGAAGTTACAGTGTAAATGCAGAACTTGTAATAAAGTGTATTACATTGATATTTTATTGAGTAAAGGATCTTATCAGTTAGCTTTTAGCAACATTTGCATTTCCATATTCTGACTTATTAGACATTTAGCCTTCGACTGTGTAAAGCGATGCCAGGTCCAAGGCAGCTGTTAACACATCAGAAGAGAGCCGGACACTTACTGCTCGAACCGGTCCGGTCCCGTGAAGTCAGATCCAGCTGCTCCGGCTCACGCGGGCCCTCCGTGGGGCTGCATGTGACGTTTTAAGCCCCTCTGAGCCGAACTTCGCTACTGCAGCTCACAGCGCGCGGCCACTATCACCCGACACATCACACCGTCACGCACGCACCGCACACCCCGCATTTATCGTCTACAACGGACGTTAGCTGAGTGATGGCGAAATATAGCTGCCTCAGTCTCACCCACTCTGGCTCACACACACTCACTCTGTTTTCTGTTTACACTGACATCAGCTGATCAGAGCGGAAACTAGCCCTGGCACAACGTTTATACGCCTTTCAAAATAAAAGCCCCAACCGTTATTTCAAACGGGGAATAAAAGCCAAGCGGGGTGACGTAGAGGTCACGCGTCCTCTTGAACAGGACCAGAAATCAAAAGTTGCGAAATTACAATCACTTTGTTCGTTACATGTTGTCCTCTGCGTCGTCTTTGTCCGAGTGTTTTGCCTTTTAGTTGTGTGATAACGCGACAAAATCCGGAAGCCGAAGCACACGCGCCTCGTCAGTTGACCCGGAAGCAGTTAGACGTCCACATACAGGCTGGAGCTCAACATGTAGTTCATGTGCTGTAAGTTTAATATAATGGGGTTTTTTTCACTGTCTTATTTCCTTGTCTTTATTTACTGACAGCTGATGATAAAATAAACGAATGGCCGACATCATACATCCGGAAAGTGAAGGAGATCTTCAGGCTCAAGTAAGCTAACTTGTGCTAGCTTTGGCAACCTTTCTGATAAAGTTCAGACAGCCTGGAAAGTTGTGTGTTGTGTTTAACAGCTACTGTGTAATAGTTGTTGTTATTGTTGTGGTGTATGAATGTTCTCTTCAGGGAGCGTTTGACACAAACAGAAGGTCTGGAAGTCCGAGAGCAGACAATTCATAATGGTTTAATATTCAGCACAGACAACACTGGGAGCTCATCCTGGCAGACTCACAGTGCTGGCACAAACAAACATGTCTCTCTGTTTCTATCTTGAAAAACCACATTGGAGGTTTAATTAAATTGCTCGAGCAACATAGGCGTAGAACATAACATAAAGAGGAACACACACACACACACACACACTGGAGGTTGCTCCCAGGGTGTCTCTGGATTCATTAACACATATCTATGTGATGTTTGCAGCTCAGCAGGAGTTGAGCACACAGTGGCCACACATTAACACAGTGCAGCCAAAAACAGCATGAGGAAAGACAGAAGATGGACACAAATTAACACCATCACAGACACTCATTATTGAACTTATTTTGACGTGCTAAAAGAGAGCTTCTTTTAACCTTGTGTCATTGTTGTAGTTTAGCCCCAATTAGTAGCTGTTATCTATCACCATTACGTTCGGGGTCACAGAGCAACATCCAGCTTTCCAAGAAAAAAAACACCTAGTATCCTTGTATGATCCAGAAGGTTGTTTGACAACACCAACTGTTGTTCTGAAGGTATATTACCAATCCCAGAAGACACATACGGATAACATATCCCGTCTGTTGTATGAATGAAGAGCATTTTTTTAAGTTTCATGAGTTTTGGTCACATTTCCTATCCAGGTAGCTCAACATGTCCAGTCTCTTCTCTGGTTTTGAATGACACAAGTAGTATTAACATGCTTTTACACAAGAAACAAAGCACAAGGTACAGGGTTATTTATCATTTTACAACACTGGGGTCGTAAAATGAAATTAGGGTTGAGTCCTTTTATGCTTGATCACAGAAAAACAACACATATTATTTCCAGCTACCATTATTGTTTGGATAAGGAAACAGTGGCACAACGTTGAACAACAATGTCAGGAGTGTGTCTTTGTCCCTGCGGTCCTATGTTCCCCAGCTGAAAATTTTGTTGACTCACATTCACCTTCCTTTTGTATTTGTGTCACATAACCCAAAACCCTCAACCTAGAGCTGAGGAATATAGAACCCTTAGAGGGAAGACTTATGTAGGATAAGAGAACAGAGGACCCTGGGAATGTAGGACAAAGACTGGGAACTGAAGCTCACTAATTAACACATTCAACATGCCAGGCAAGCAGTGGAGACTCCAGGAAGACTCTGCTCCCAGCCAAGATATATTCCAAATGCAAAACCTCCCATAAGACAGCATTTTACATTTTCATAGACTGTTTTTGTATGGGTTTAAACCACCAGGATATAGTGTTAATTAATAAGTTAATTAATGAGCTTTTGGTGCTGGTAGGGTTGATTTTCCACCTCTTGTACCAGAGCCGGGCTAATTGTTTCCTCCCCTTTCAAGTCTTTGTTCTCAGCTGTTTGGCTGCTGGCTAAAAAACAATTAATATTTCACAAAAGTGTCTTTCTTTGTTCTTTTTTGTTTTGGAAAAATAAAATGTTTGATTCAGTTATTTCAGTTATATGTCAATACATGAAAGGCACAAACTGAGGCTATTTGTAGTTCTATACTATTTAGTTTTGATGTGCAGTTGGATTCTGCAGATAAAGGGACAGTTTGAAGCCTGCCACTGTTCCAAATGCTGAAAGGACTTGATGAATGTATAATTAATGACAACAGACTAGCCAGTACTGATGTTTTGTGATTGTTCCTTCTGATTTAGGTTGAAGAGGTTGAGGCGCTGTCGTCCATTTATGGGGATGAGTGGTGTGTTATAGATGAAGCATCCAGAATATTTTGCATCAAAGTATCCAACGACTTGGAGCAGCCAAAACTGACAGCGTGTTTGCAGGTAGAGAAAAAGAAAATCTTGCAGGCGTCATGCGATGCAGTTTGCCTGTGATGCAGTTTTTTGTTATTTTTTTCCCTCATTGATCAGATAATTCTCCCACCTGATTATCCGAGCGCATCGCCCCCCATCTACCAGATCAAGTAAGTCTATTTGCCTTTCAAATTTAATCTTGTACTGATGTGCTGATTTGATAGAACAACATCCCACTCAAAAACCTACTCCTCGTCCTTCTCAATAACCCTCTATTTGTTCTCGGCTTTTGTAGTGCAGCGTGGTTGCGAGGCCCCGAGAGGGCCAAATTGGCAAACAGCCTGGAAGACCTCTATGTGTGAGTGCTTCTCGTAATTTCTGACTTCACAAAGAGGTACCGTCGAGTGATATTAGCCACAACAAAAGCTTTTTATGGTTGTGTCCTCTGTGCAATTTCTTTGTAGTCCGTGTCCCTTGGAGAATCGACCCTCATATGGAAATATTTAAATTTCAACAGGGAGCATGTGGGAGAGAGCATCCTTTACCTGTGGGTGGAAAAAATTCGAGAATTCCTCTTGGAGAGATCCCAGAGCTCAGAAACAGGTGAGGTGTGAAAAATGTAATTCATGCTTGAGAGGCACACTTACTTTAGCAATTTGTAATGACTGAATTTCACTTGACAGGTTTTCAAAGCCCAGGAAAGGCAAGGGCAGGCTTATTTTATTGCTATCATTCAATCACTAACCCCAGTTGCCGTTAGCTACTGTTGCTAAGTCGTAATTATTAAGTAAGAAAAATTGTAATTCAAAGATAAACTGGACGGCAGCGGCAGAAGTTCTCAGATCATAAGTACCTAAGTAAATGTTATCAAGTAAACAATACATTTTCCTCGAATTGTCGTAGAGTAGAAGTATATAGTAGCTATAGTGGAAATTCTCACGTTAAGTACAAAATGAAATTACCTCAAATTGTACTTACTGTAAGTGCAATACATGAGTAAATGTACATATTTACTAGGGGTGGGAATCTCTTGGCACCTCACGATTCAATTCTGAGATCAATGATTCGATTCTAAACCGATTAATCGATGCATCTCAATGCTACAATTTTTTTGTTTACATTTCGATGCATGATTTAAAAACATTTTAATAATTAAACCTGAGTTTGCTAATCACTTGATACTTGGTTAGGTAACACATAACATAGAAAGCTACATAAATATTGTGGCCTTTGAGTCTAACATTAGCTAGCATACTAATGTTGACAGAAACTTAAAATCTCACCTGCAGTTTTCGGTGAAGAATAGAAAACCTGTGATGACCACATCTTCTCACTCATCCAGACTCGTTTAACCGTCTGCTTTTGTTTTTTTCTCACTTCACTACTACTCATTGCTTCAGCAAGCTGTTGCATCGCATGCTAATTTCTATTTTGTTTAAGTCTTCTTCCCCATGAGATCACATGAGAGGGATCACCTCAGGTGGTGCTTTGCTCCCACTGGCACAATAACCTTATCTGTAGCGTGTGACATGTCATTACTATAAAATCTTGTGGTGTAACAGTTGCATCTTTCATTAGAGTATCTCAACACATTATATAATCCATTCTATTCACTTTTGCTTTTTTTTTTATATACATAAAGAAATAGACCGTCCTCCAAATTCTACAAACGCCAAGTATAACCGTTAATAGAGCACCACACACACATGGCTTCAACAAGAACAAATCAGAAGCCTCGCCTGCATTTGTCTTCTGCTAAGATGCCTCTCTATGAGGCATCCAACTACCTGATGTGGTCTGAAGTTGTAATAAGATGAGCACAATGGCCTGTAGGAGCACTGAAAAATCCATTTGTGTCTGACTTTGAGTGACTGCATCGAATTAAGATCGATATCTATTTAATGCCTTCTGTTACCCTGGCAGACTCTTTTGAAGTGTAAAACGAGACAAAGATACCCAAATTAAAGGTATTCTACAGGTGTCACCGTGCAGCAGGGTTTTCTCTGGCGGTCTGGTCCGCCTCGCTGATATAGTGCACAGCAGGATCTATTATCCAGGCAGTCGGTTTCTTTTGAGCAACAAGGCCGAGAAATATTAACTGCCCTCTCCATTGTTGTGCGGCTTACATTATCCTCTCGCCGCGATTCATGTGGTAATAAGTATAACTGGTCTCAGCTCTTAAGTCCAGAGGAGCGAGATTGACGACTTATTCCCATTCAAATAATGGGGGGAGCGTGGCGAAGACAGGGGGGAAGAGGGGAGGATTGATAAGGATGAAGATGCAGTTTTCAGCAAAACAAAGGAAATGAAAAGGGAGTAAACATTAAAGAGAGGACATGAAAAGTAAAGACCAATAATGGGTCTGATATTGGATATGGTTGAATGATACCAGCCGAAAAGCAGAGGATGAAAAGCAAATGTTTTACCCGCCTAAATATGAAGTCCCATTTACTTTTAATCAATTTTGGCAGCGCCTGCATGTGCGTTCTTCTGTGTGTGCGTATGTACGCACAGAATAAACACTATAGGCCTCACACTGTCAAAAATAACACCAAGTATTGTCTGTATGTCCAAAGCCTGAAATAGTTTATGTGTCTCCTCCAGCGCTACAATTCAGAATCAGAATCAGAATTCCTTTAATGTCCCGCAGACGGGGAAATTTGTTTGTCACAGCAGCGACAGAATATTACAAAAACAGAAACAATAGCAAAAATAAGCAATAAAATTATAAAGGGAAGAAAATAGACATATAAACATACAACAACACAACATACAATTGTATAACAAAACATCGAAATGGCGTGTAAAACCTCTGTGTTGTGAGTGCATTGATAACAAATAATAATAATTTGTGCTTCTTTATGAGAACTGTTGATTAAACTATTTAAGTGGAAACAGACCAAATAAATAAAAAGATTTAAACGTCTAGTGTGTATGATTCAGGGACATGAATGTAATATGATAAGAACAAATATCTTTAATTAGTGTATGATTGCCTGAAACTAAGAACTGTTGTGTTTTCGTAGCCTTGGAATAAGCCCTTTATGTCGGAGTCTGGCATATTGCGCCGGACAAAACCAAATACTGATTGTAGAGAGGGCGTCTTGTTTTTCATGTTTACAGCAGCCATTGTAGGAAACCGTTGCAATCTGCAACCTCGCTGCTAGATGCCACTAAATCCCACACGCTGGACCTTTTTAAGTAAGAAACTCAGCCTGAAACAATAAAAGTGAGTAATCTGAAAAAGTTAGGGGGGCATGTCTGCATCTCAAATCAAATCAAATCAATTTTATTTATATAGCCCAAAATCGCAATCACATTGCCTCAATGGGCTTTACAATCTGTACAGTGAACGACATCCTCTGTCCTTAGACCCTCGATTCGAGTGAGGAAAAACTTCACATGTTGATGGAAAAAAAAACCTTTTAACAGGATAAAAAAAAAAAAAACAATGGAAGAAACCTCAGGGAGAGCCACAGAGGAGGGATCCCTTATCCAGGACGGACAGACATGCAGTAGATGTTGCGTGTACAGAAAAGAGCAACAAATCACAGTTTCCAACTTACATCTCCAGTGGATAATATGTTGTTGAGTGTTGTCCAAAAGCTATTTTGAACATATCAGTGAGTCACACTGTATTAATCCACAGTTGAAAATAGTCCTGAACAAATCTACTGATCCTCATATTGCCCTGTTTGAGCAGTGTTTGCCAAAAAAGATATATCATTTTTGTTTCATTTTTGAAAGAGTTATATCTTCACTCATAACCCCTGGGGTTGAGACTGAGAGGCACAAAGAGGCTGTGGACATTAGACAGTATTGAAAGATGGACTGCCACATTGTTAGTTTGGGTACTTTCATGTGATTTATCAGCTGCCTTATTGTCTGACATCTGAATCTTTGCTACTATATATTCCTACAGAACAGACTACTGTAAAAAGGCATCACAATTTTATAGCTAATCCAACAAGAAAACCATAATTTAGGATTTTGTAAATATTCTATGCAATACTTATACTTGCTGATAGAGCATCAATAGATTTTAGACTGAGCACTCATGTCAGTTCACCTGTTGATCTTTTGTGACTCCTCCCTCTGCAACGGTTACACAGAATAATGTGTATCTACAACATTCACTCACTAACATGGCCAGTTTCTGACGCTGGTAATGTTCTCCGTGCGTGTGTTGTTGGGAAACGTGGGAACTGAGCATAATGTGTCGTGATTAACTGTCTGAGAAAAACAAACACAACAGACATCACTCAAGTGAAAGCTGGCACTCTGCTGAGTGTAGTTTGTGTAATCACTGCTTAAAGCATCTTCATTGGCACCAAATATATAGTATTAGTCGGGCTCTGTTGATTGGTTTATTCAGCTGATTTATTCGCAAAACAATCACCAAATGAAGGTATTTTCAACTCAAACTACAAGTGGAAGTTGGCAGCCCTCTCACACATTGATCGGCAGTCGTCGTGTGTGGGTTGGACCGGGAGAAGTGGCGCAGAAAGCTCCAAGGCGGCTGGCAGCTACAGGAACAGTCGGTGCCAGCCAAGTGGTACCTGGCCCTTTGTCATTCCACGCTTCATTCACTCGCACTCAGACATCAGAGGTTCATTCTTGTAAACCTTTGACAACTTGACATATACATTCTTTTGTATTAGATTATCCAAGCCTGAAATGGGTGCTGGGTTGGAGAGATATTTTTTTAGGGGTGGCCATCCCATGCCACCCTTGTAGATCCACCCCTGGTGTTATTTATTATTTATAGTCTGTGTTGGTATGATAGGTTAGTATTAATAGGCTTGTGTCAATTTTAAAGGTCAAGCCATCTTAATGTAGTGATGAGACGCTCAGTATGTGTAATTTTGATGACAAGCTGCCTGGCTTGCAGAAAACTCACTGAAGACTTTCAAACGAAACAACAAGTGTCTTCTTTAAAAAGACTTTTCTGACGTTTTCTCACATGTCCTGTTTCAGTGGATCAACCAGAAAAGGTGAACATGACGGCTGAGGAAGAAGTGGACGATGATGAGGACATACCGGACTTCAGGACTTTCAAACTGAACACAGAAAATGCACATCTCTTCATCGATCAAGGAAACGGTAACACTCATTACATAGTTTTATAGAAATGGTCAAAACTGAACAAGGATTATATTGAGGTGTGATTTTGTCCTGTAGATGAAGAGTCACCTCCTATAAAACATGGAACTACCATCACAGACCGACGTAGCACCTTCCAGCCTCACTTAGCACCTGTGGTGACGCCCAGACAGGTAAGAAACATGAATGACATGTTAGTATTTTACATCCCCAAACAGTAGAGCAGAAGAAGCTCCTATTTCTGATTGATTTTGTTGAAATATGAGAAGATACCATTTTTTTCCCCCTCTAACCATGAAGACAAGCGGCTCACAACAGCTCATACAAGCAATTTTCCGAAATTGAAATATCGTCTTGTTCCTGCTTGCTAATCATACTCTCTGGGCTCTGAGGTAACACACTGATCCGTCTTAAAAGCTTCCACCTGCTGTGAAGTGTTATTTAGACAAAAATATTTACAGACGCAGCTGTCCTCCAGAGAGCAGATGAACTGTTTGTAAATGTTCAGTTCATCCAGAGACAGAAATGAGTAAAAGACTCAGATGTGCTTCAGTCTGAAGAAATCTGAGTCTTGTGTTTTTATACAGTGTAGCTTTATGTACAGTGTGTGTGTGTGTGTGTGTGTGTGTGTGTGTGTGTGTGTGTGTGTGTGTGTGTGTGTGTGTGTTTGTGTGTTTGTGTGTGTGTGTGTGTGTGTGTGTGTGTGTGTTAATACAGCAACTGTATGGAGCCCCAAAATGTTTGGTATTAAATGATTTAATAAGACGTGTTGAAGTGATTAAAATACAATTCTGTTAAATATATAGATGAACAGAAAAGATCATTTAAGCAATTATTAAAAAAAATTATTATTTATAATAATTATATTTATATTTTCTGTTATATTGGTGTTAATAATGATGATTTATATATAGTGATCTGTATAACATCTTTATTGATAATGTTGTATTTTATTATATAATGGCACTTTTCAGGAAACAAAATGTTGCTAGTCACTGCCCCCCTCAGTTTTCAGTTAATCGCATGTTCCCTGCCACCCATTACACTGATCCATCAGTTAATCACCCCTTGTGTATTTAAATCCTTGTCTTCCCCTCTCTCTTTGTCATTTCGTCTGTTTTGTTTTTTTCCTTGTGTTCCTGTGTCTTCCTGTCCCATCTTCCGATCATGTGTTTCCAGCTTTTGGTTCCTGATTCCTCGCGTTATTTCTGTTTTGCATTCTTCCTTTTGCTGCTACATTTTTTGGATTTGGATTTTCAGCTTTACACAATTAAAGGTCGCTCTTCGTTAAGTTACTTTTGGTCACCTTTGTGTAGCCTGACATGGAATTGCTGCTACCGTAGCTAGCAGGAGCTAGCAGGCTAAATCTGGTAGCAGTTGTTGAGATTGGTAGCTTAAAAGTGGAACAGTGTTAAGTCAACTGTATGTGGCCCGGTTGGTATTGCTGATGATGGTAAAAACAAAACTGGCAGTGCTGATATGTTCACACAGCCTCCTATACTGTAAGATTGTTTTTGTGCACACAATGATTAACAAACATTTTGCTCACAAATTTGTTTAAAACAGCATGGTTTGTGCCCTGGTGTTCATTGGGTTGGTGCCACTCTAAAATGCATGTTTTATCACACAACACAATGTCACAGATGTCGTAAGTGGCATGCTGACGGCAAGAATGTCCACCAGAGCTGTTGTTTGTGAACTGAATGTTCATTTCACTCCGATAAGCTGTGTCCATTGTCTAGAATTTGGCAGCACATCCAACCAGCCACAGAATCGCAGGCCATGTGTAATCAAGTCAGCCAAGGACTTACACATTCAAGTGATCAGCTGAGATCAGGCACCTGGACACACTGTGGGTGGACAGGCTCTTCTTCATTGGTGTCTGACGCCTTAGAGAAGTATTTTCTTAGGGAATATAGCCTGTTTTTCACAGTGCCAGACAGATGGAAGATCTCCTGTATGGTGTCAGTGTGGGCGTGCAGTTTGGTTATCTCGACATTGTGAGCCAAGTACCTCACGGTGGCTGTGAGGTTACAGTGCGGACTGACATAAACGTCCTGGAAGCTGAAAACATCCCAATTCTTGAGTGGCCCGCACACTCACCATACATGTCTGCCAGTTAGCATGTTTGGGTTGTCCTGGATAGACGTCTACAGCAGCGTGTTCCACTTCCTGCCACAATATACTCCCTGCAATATCTCGCGACTTCATACAGACAGTAAAGTGCACCAACACTTGACAGGTTACAATTAATAACCTGATCAACTCTATGAGACCAAGATGTGTCGCAACAACCCGGAAAAAAAAAGGCTATCTGTAGCCCAGTGAAATCCACAGTTCGTGTTCTTCTTCTTCTTCTGTTTAATCAGCATCTTGTTATGCTACACCTGTCAGGTGGATGAATTTTCCTGGCACAGGTGAAGTGCTCGTTAACAGGGATTGTCACAACTCTGTTGAGAAAAACAATCCCTCGCTGTGCACATAAATGAGCAGAGAGCTTCTGTTTAATATTCTGGAAAATGGAAGCGCAAGTGTTGCATTTTGATTTTTGTTCAGGGCAATTTGACGCTACATTATACATTTATATGAAATAGTATAATTTTGGGCAATGAATCTTCATTGTCACTCTCAGTTTTCCATGAAGAAATAATGTCGAAGCACACATTTTAAACTCCTACAACTGACAGAAAATTCTTCTGCCATGATATCATGAATTTAGAAACACATAATAGAACTGATATACCATCACATTCTGATCAGTCATGACAGTGATATGACCAGCTGATCCCTGCACAGCCCTGTGCAGGATGCAGATCTAATTAGCACTGCTCTGTGAATAAAGGATGTTTGTCAGACTGCTGTTGAAGAGAGCCTCATGTTCCGTCAGTGCTGTCAGTCCTTCATGCAGTGACTTAAATTATGGAAGCGCTCAGATATTCGCTTAAATGTCAGTTTAAAAAAAAATCTGTCATCAAACCACAATAAGAATATTCAAGTGTAGGGCTGCTGATCGCTAAGAAGACATGACGTAAATGTTCCAGCTAAGGCTCGCTTTGAATAAAAATGATCATTATGGTGACTTCAGTTTATTGGACTGGGAAAACATATTTTTAAAAAAGGAGGCTTATTATGCTTTTTAGTTTTTTCCTATCCTTCAGTGTTTCATAAAGATTCTTGTGCATGTAAAAATCTCGAAAGTTAAAAAAGATAAAAGTTCGCACAAACAGAATCTCCTCTCTCCCACAGAAAACACTTTTGCATAATTTATGCCTAGCGGCTAGTTTGGCACATCAGTGTTGTTGTTAGTGGTGCTGGCTCAGGTGTGTCTGAGCTGACCAATCAGAGCAGACTGGATATTCAAGGAGGGGGGCCTTTAAAGAGACAGGAGCTAAAACGGAGCGTTTCATACAGAGGAGGATACAGAGCTGCAGCACTGGACAGTCTGAGAAAAGTGATGTGTTTTTTGAGCTTGTAAAGCTAAAAAAAACTCACAAAGCGTGTAAACTTGTTCTAGTAGTGACCAAAAACAAAACTATGAACCTGAAAATGAGCATAGTATGTCTCCTAGGACTAATGGAAAAATGGTAAGCATGGTTAAAAAAATGGTAAACGTGAAAAACATTTGAAATACAGTTGTGTTTGGGCGCTGCCAAAAAACTGAGACTCAACTATTCAATCCTATTTTATTTCTATATGATTTTTCTTCACAAACAGGTGAATAATGCTGCTTTTATACATTTGTCAGCAGCGTCAGGCAGTTGTCATGCACATATACTGCATTATTTTCGAACTGCTACGGTTCAGAAATGGACTGTCTTTTCACACACATCCGGCATGAAAGTGGTTTATAATAAACACACTTATTTTTTTTGTGTCAGCATTTTCCATTCATAATCGAGGTGTAGATGTAATGGCATGTGAAGTGAGGAATATGTCATGGTGTTTATCGTTCCACCTGTTTGTGTGTTGCAGGTAAAAATGGTCCTGGAGAAGCTGTATGAAAACAAGAAGATTGCTAGCGCCACTCATAACATTTACGCATACAGGTCAGTGATATCTTATAGGATCTCACATCTATCGTGAATTTATGATGCAAACCATGGAAACTACAGTACCTGAGCTTAGTGTTACAGTGAGTCTCATTAGTGGAGAAGATCATTAATTGAAGACTCGAGGCCTGCCTTTCTAAAGGGCACATTACTTTATTAAAGGTCAAAAGAGCTGCGGAGAAAATAACGGCTGCTTGATAGTATTGTGTATTTTGTGAATAGACGTGTTTATATGCCTGCCTATATGCCTGCATGTGCAGTGTTTTTCTGCGTGGTCTAATGAGGTCGATGTCAAGCTGCTGATGCGCAGGCTGGGTGGTCATTACCGCTGACATTTAGAGTGCTTAAAAAAACCTCTCCCGCTGAAGAGGCTGCTGGTGTCACAGCGTCATTCTCAGACCAAAATGTCTTAATGCTCTCCCACCTCATGCCAAGCTGTTGCCGTTTTTTCTTCACTAGGATTTACTGCGAGGACAAGCACAGCTTCCTGCAGGACTGTGAGGACGACGGAGAGACAGCCGCGGGGGGGAGATTGCTCCATTTACTGCAGGTTATTATTTCATTTAGAAAACAGACCTTGACCCCGACTTACCACTCTTTCAGCTGTGTGTTAAACGTTTGTCAAAAAGAAAAACACGCCAACTGAAGTGATGACTGAGTCAGCACATAGAGAGCTCTGGCCTAGAATTGAAATTGCAAATGCAAACGTAATGCTGTTGCTTGTTGCATCCAACTCTCTCTCTTGGCTTCTGCTTGCGCAGTTGGTGTCAGTTTGTAGCTGCCTTGTTCATTTTCTTGGTCCAGACAATTTGGCATCTGCTGTGGCTTTTAAACCTGGATTGTTATGAGTACAGAGCTTTCCAAAGACTCAGGCGTTACGCTAAAACCTCTTGTTTTCTGTACCTCATCTATCGTAACCTTTTGGAGACGTGTTCGTCATAAAACAAACACATGGTATTTGTACAATATGTCATATTAATATTAATGATCACAATCTTGTTTGAAAAACTCCAGTTGGTCTTTGTACAACATAAATGTAATTTTATTTTCAGATATTTACCGGTCTTTGGTGCGCCATCTGTCCCCAAGTCTGTGAGATGACAAAATGTGCTGAACAGAACGAAAAAAAGCTGTGTCTTTAATCCATACTACACACTATTTCTGAGCAGGTTGATTATATATGTAGTGTGTTCATACTGGATGAGTGAGAAGCGACATCTGCAGAAGATTTTAATTACTTACTTGAACGATGACGAGCAACAAAACCAAAAATAATTTCAAACCCACACAGTTACTCTCCGCCGAAAAAAATACGTGTCCTTGCAGCCCTTAATTCATTTTCTGACTAAATAGTTATTAATTATTTTTTCATTTGTGTTCAATCACCTAAAAATAAAGATAAATAAAAAAACTTTAGAAGAAGTTCCTTTTACAGAAGCAGGGTGTCCTCTTATGGTCTGTCTTGATCCTTTGGCATTACAGAAGCCCAGAACAGACAAAAACCAAACACTGGTTCTAGAGAGGACTTTTATGTTTGTCGTGTTTTCTTGCCTATAAATCCCACACACTGGACCTTTAACTGACTTAATGTGTCAGCCCCATGAGGGAGTGTGAGAAAGTGTTCCTTTAAACGTGACTGGGTTTGTACCAATGTCTGCGCCACATGAAGAAGCAAAAATAGAAAATCTTTAAATCTAGCAATGCCACCAGGAATTGAAGCAGTATGCTCAAACTTTCAGTCTGACAGGGCTGATTTCACTGTTGAACATCACCATCGTGGTCTGTTATGAAGTAAAAAATCCTGATATTGAGGTGCTGAAATTGCTCGTCCTGAGGGCAGAGCCAGACACTAATTGAGGTAAGTGAACTTGGAGAGAAAAATCTATCTCCACAGGGATTGAAACTTTAGGGTCTTACAGGAGGAAATGACTTCATTAGTGTGACCCACACCACTCGCATTTTATGTGTAAATTTCCACTCCGCCGCCCTCCAGAGAAGTAGTTCACGATAGTGATTTCGCACAATTAATCCTCTCGTTTCACATCTCAAATACTCACTTCTCACTGGTTTGTGCTGTCAGATGGCACTATGATTCACACACACACACACACACACCCACATCACACTGAAATGTCCAATTGTCCACACACTTTGTTTCGCCAGTCACACTGGCTGAAGGCCAGTGAAGGGTTTGTGACAAAAGCAAGGTTTTGCTGTGATCAGAGCTCACCGCTGACCTGTAGTAGTCCTGTCGTATTCATTCTGAGTAGGTGCCGAGTCGAATTAGAGCTCCACCAGATGAGATCCATGACTCATGTCAAAGTTCATCCACGTTCACAAGCTGACAGCAGACGTCTGTGCCAGTGTGACCCCGTTAGAGAGATGAATCGGTGTGAAATGGGGCATCGGTCTGGTGTGTATGTCAGAGACTGTGATCTGCTGTGTAGAATCAGGAGTAATCGACAGTAATTAAGCTGTTTACGGCTAATGCAGTGTTTCCTCCTAGACAGCCGACCACTTCAGGAACACAGCACCCTGCGCAGACGGTCCTGGTTGTAATTTACTGAAATTACTTTCTGGATCAATGAAAAAAGGCTACAAACTTACTCTATTAAATATTAAATATTTGTAAATTAACAAGGGGTTCGATGACTTTGTGTAACTCACATAATTCTCACCGGACTCTGCGTTTCCCCTCAAGCTCAAGTGATCTTTACAGAGTCCTTTAGTACATTCTCTAAGCTCTAAAAAAAACCCTGTAGGCTTCCTGATAAATGGACAGACACCATCAGAGGCAGAGCCCAGTTAATTCCTATCAAAGCTGCTCCATTAAACGTGAACTCAGCAACTTCCCTCCATATTTGCTGTACTTAACCCATATAATCCTGAACGACATACATCGGAGCCACTTCAAAGACAGACTATCTGTACATTTCCCGCAGCTGACTGACCTACTGTAAATTGGACCGATAGCATCGGACCCACTGTCCTCCTGCTCATCCTTCTGAGCAACACACTGATTAATCTTCTTCTTGTCACAGTCTCAGCGTACCGAGCAATTTACATGAAGAGCTTTCTCCTTAATCTATTCTTCTCTAATCTCATCCCTCTCCACGAGCCTTTCTTGCCGTTTCCTCATTTAGATTTGTGCTCTCTGTCAGTGAATGGGGAAGTGTGAGGTGATGAATAAAGAAAAGGATCTGATTAATACTGTCGGCAGCCAGATGTGGATGAGTCCCCCTCCAGTGACAGCGCTTTTTGTGAGTGGAGCCAAATTCTCCGCTCTATGTTAAAGGAATAGTCCGGCTTGGTCGGGAATTGGCGTATTTCTTTTTCGCTCGCAGTTTGAGGAGAAGACTGTTGATTAATTCTATGTACTCTGTAGAGAAAAGCAGGACGTGTCAGCTTGGCCCAAACAGCTTCTATTAATAAATGTTATATATATTCAGTTGTTTTGTATCAACACTTTTTTTCTTATTAGCTAACAAACTAGTTACTAGACTAACTAGACTAGACTGACGTTGGTTAGGTTTTGATGAGAGGGTTTCTGAAATGTTGCACTGTTGTTGGTCGAAAAAATGACATTCATGCTCAAAGGGTAACTTCTACACATCGAAGTGTGTTTACAGGTGTTGGGGAGGGCTACTGCATATGTTAAAAAAATAAATAAATAAATAAACAAGTAAAAAGGCTTTGTAGGCTCCACAGGAAGCTGCATGTAATGTGATAAATTCCTCCCACGATGTCGATAAATTGCATCGTGGGATTCTGGAGTGTCGGGCCATTAGATGGAGACTGACAGCTGAGCCAGATGCACTTCAAGAGGACTCATCCACCACATAACATCTGGTGTGAAATATTTGGCTGTTTGAAAATGGTTTGCCAGTAGTATATCCTTTCACATTCACACTCATTTCACAGCTAACGCGTGTTTGTCTCTCACCACAGATTCTGGACGTGCGTAATGTCATGGTGGTCGTGTCTCGGTGGTACGGAGGTATTTTGCTGGGTCCGGACCGCTTCAAGCACATCAACAACTGTGCCAGAAACATCCTGGTAGAGGAGGGATACACTGCCTCCACGGTGAGACACTCTCTGGGCCGCTTGCAAATCACCCTGCCATCTTTCATTGACACGTCATCAGTCAAACTCGACTTTGCTGTCGGTTTTCTGATGCAGGGAAACACCTGGTGTCTTGTAGTTTTAAATCAATTTTACCCTCATGTTCCTCTGATTCCCTGAAAACAAAAGATCGGATTATTTTATTTTTTATTTGACAACCAAATTCCAGAAGTCAGAGGACTTCTTCCAACACTGTCAGACAGTATGTAGTTACAGGTCATAGTGAGCCATAGATTTATTCTAATAATATCGAGTGTCTGTCAGACTCGCTTTGTGTTTCCACAGTAACCACTTCAGTAGCTGTCACATTAGGGATATTGATTCATTTGAAGTGTCTGGTTGCCACATTTTCTGAAGATCAAACACTCTCTGCTCGCTTTCAGCAGCCTGAAGTTAGGTCCAGTCTGCTTTGAAGCTCTCTTTGTGTCCTGCGAAGTTATTCCATTGATAACACGATTGACCTCTGAGCTTCTGCCACACATACAGTGCTGTAGATTAAAGCTACAGCAAACCAGCTCTTAAAAGTGTCCTACTTCAAAACCCCATGAGCTGTATGTAAAAAAAAAAAAAAAATCAGCACTTGATTTCATTCCCATCCTGACAGCAAAGAGTCTGTTCCCTTTGGATGTAAAGTCTGGACTGTATGCAATCCAATCAGAGTCCACCATCTGTGGATTGAGGGAGTTGAACACTCTGTAGAATCGCTTGTGTTCAGCTCATGATGTGTAATCACTTTTTCTGTAGTTAAATCTCAAACGCGCATAAAAATAATATTATAGTGGGATGAAGAATATCTTCCATACGAGTGGAATATTTAACCCTACAAACATACAAAAAAAAAATCAACGTGCGGGCTTAACTTGTTCGAGCTGATGCTGATACCTTTTGTAGTTTTCGTTAACAATAATAATGACCTTTTTTTTCAGATAATTGAGATGCCAATCACGTCCGTCCTCATAGTCACCAGCTGTCAGTACTCTCTCTGCACAGAGGGTTTGTTTTTATCTCCTTTACTCAACAAGTCCACAGTGGGTTAGTTGCACTTAGAAGCACTGACTCTGTGCACACAAGAGGACGCCCCGATTTTGTCTCAGCAAAATAAGAAAAACATTAGATTTACAGGATAAAAGCTGCAGGGCGGAAAAAGGCATAAGTGAGTCTGAAATGTGCGGCACAAACTACCTACTGGATCTCTGCTGATTTTTTCCCCCATACAGCGTATTATTTAGACTATTTTAACAGACTGGGGACATTAGCTGCCTTCACATGGGCAATATTTCTTCAGTCTGATTGAAATAGTTCTGATTAGAGATTCCAATTTAACTGTTTACCTGGACACTTTTTGACTCGCTCTGAAGCATCTTATCAGCTGGAAATATAACGGAGGAAGGTTCGCTGTATTCCAGCTTAATCCCCCTGTCCAAACACTTGCCTTCAAGCGTCTCTTACTCCTTTAAGACCTCCGGGGAAGAAGTTATATTGGCCACAGTCCAGTTTTGTTTGGCTCCCACTATATCATTGTGCCTCCGGAAGCAACTTCAACTACTATGTAACCCCCTTATGGGGCGAGTGTAGGCAGAAAGAATATATTTATTCCAACCAGAGTGAAATGATTGGAAAAAGCCGGATCAGTCTTTTGACCATGCGAAGAGTTGATCTGGTGTTTAACCTGATTATAAGTGGAATATCAGGGTCCATTTATACAAACTAGTGGTTGTAGGTTGGAGATTTAACATGTACGCCACCAAGGAACCCCAATTCATCCTATAGTTGCTGAGACTTTTCAGTGAAAGTGGTGTGTCGACCAACAGACTTATGGTCAGTGCCGCCCTTCGAGTAGAGCTGGATGATAAACATGATGAGGTGCAATGACGGTGATTTAAGTATCTAAGGGCGAATGTAGAGGGAAACTAATTAGGACCCAGAATTGACCCTTGAGGTACACCAGTTAAATCTGTGAGGAGATGTTATTGTTGAAAACCGAGAACTTTTGATTGTCCAAGTAAGAGAGGAAACACTTCAGGTCATTTTCTGAAATGTTTTATTTACTAAATACAGTAACGGGGATTCTTTCTGTCAGCTAAAGTTTCAGGAAACTTCAGTAAGTCGTGATAAAGACGACAAATGTTGGGAACTGACTGGTTGACAGCTCCATCACAAACACTTGGTTTTCCTCTTTGCTTCATGCATAATCATTTTTCCCACATGTATTGCTCTGCTCTATGATTCCAAATCATCATTATGTTTTGTGTTTTTTTTTGTCCAAGCTGTTCGACTGTTGGAAGATCTATGAGTCGGCAGCCTGGGTTGTCAGAGTGATAATTAGTGGAGAATGTTTTATAAGAGTACTTTAGAATTCAATGTTTGGTTTGTTGCAATTATTGGAATACATTAAAACAGTATGGTGCGTGCCAATCAGTACATTGTAATTTGCACATTTCAGTAAGACAGGAGAAACACTGCAGGAGCTCGGAGAAGAACGTCTATCAAATATTGAGTCAAGAGCTTTAAGACTGCACTCAAACATTAAAGATGGAGGAAGCGGTGGCACCTTTTAAGTGGAGTGCTAATGTAGGATAATCATTATTCTGTTCATTCTCTAATCCGGTCCTCTTGTTTCGCAGGATGAGACCGCCAAATCAGGAATGAAGACCAAGAAGCCAAAAGCCAAGAAAACAAAATGAGACAAAAGGACTTTTATTAAACACGTTTTCACAACATCGTGAGAACGTTGTTTTTAGCTGATTCAGGCGTGTCTTAATACAGACAGTATCTTTCTTAATTTCTGACAATGACAAATTATTTATTACATTTAATTACGGTATTAAAGATGTTTGTGATGAAATTGTTATTTCAGCCGATCGCTTTAACTCCGTTACGTCAAAGATTACAGCAGTTTGACGGAGAAGCCTTGAAATGAAATGTTTACACTGCACCATGATTTCATTAAATGAACCAAAACATGAGATTTGTGTTGTTTTCTTAGTATCCGTCAGTCCCGGAGTGGAGTTATTGATCCACATTGTTAGACAACAACACAGTCATTACACACTTCAATAGACGATTGTGTTCTGGGGAATACAAATTACATATTTATGTCACCGTTCATTTGTAATTGTAATGCTCCGCTCTGTCTTAATGTTAATGCATGAGTTCTTGTCCTTACAGGCGTTAATTCAGCTTTCAGCCAAAAGCTCCCGCTCGTGAATTAAATTCATCCGCAATTCATTCAGCGTCTCCCAAGAAATATGATCAGACATAAATGCTTGGAGAAAAAAAATGAAGTTCACTGACACTCTCACACTCACTCGTGTAATTCACATTTTCCTGATGTGTTTTTGACATCCACTGCTATATATTCAGCTTTTCACTCTTGTGGGTTTTCTTGGAACATTTCCCTCATATTGGCTTTGCTGGGATTTTGCCTCACCTCTCAGCTTTGGTGTCACTGGATCCCCGGGAAGACACGGTCTGCATATCAACCACTCCAGGGTTGGCTTTAGGTAGCAGAGGACTGCTTTCTAAAAATACCCAGGACTCATCTGTGCACTTGTCAGCTTGGTTTTAACCATCACAGCTCGACTACTATAGGTGGTGTTGGGGGGGAGACTTTTGTATGTGTGTGCTGTATCTTGAGGGAATACAACTGAAAGCATGATCCAACGAGGACATTTGAATGACACAATATAGCTGAGATTTCCTCTGTGTCTTTGTAGGAAAGCAGCCTGCTCATTTTAGCCATTGAGAATAATTACAGCTAATCCACTTAGCAGAGAGTTGTTTGTCCCTGACAAGCGATCATCACACTGAACCCATCATCTCAGCCCTTAATCATGTTTTTTAGAGGCTTGCGAAGTACACATGGAGCTAAATTCATACTCGAAGCTGAGGAGAATAATTATCCCATTTAGAGATTTCAAAGATTTCATCCACATGGTTTTTCCTGCTGTTGAGTGTTACAACACTCCATAGGAGAACTTTGTTGTTGACACAAGACTTTCATAGTTGCAGGAAACTCCAGCCATGTAAATATCCTTTAAGGCAGGTATGGATCCCCAAAGTGTTAAATATAATAAGAATATTTTTAAATTAAAAACTGCATGAAGGATAAAATAGATTCATTTAAAGCAGCTGTGAAATAATTTAAAGCTGCTGTTTGTGTTATTTTTTTATTAAATGAGTGTTAAACAGATTTATATTCCAACAGCGATCACTGTTATAGAGTGTTTGATCAGTGATCCATGTCTCTCCTCCACCCGCCCATGCAGTAAAAGAATAGAAGACATTTTCTGGTATCGCTGCCCACTTTATCCAATCAGGACAGAGAACTCCACGAAGAGGCGGTCCTGTCTGTGTCTGCTTACAGCTTTCAATGTTATGACATCATTTATCCTTTATTAGTTGTGTTATGTTTCATTTTAAATTCATAACAGAAATGATTTCAAAAAGCCATTTTTCAAAAGTTTGATTTTATTCCATGAAGGTATTTCTTACCGTCCTCTCGCCATCACATGTCCCCTCAGTCTCCATTTAGCTAGCAAGCTCAAAAACTGCCATCAGATTTGGCCAGTTAGCGCCTGTTAGCTAGACTGAACGACAACGACCCCCAAGTGGCCTCAATGACTCTGAAACTTAGTTAACTCGTGTCCTAAGCGACCCTGTAAGGACATTCCCACACAGGGTTTAGGGTTTAAAAGCCTGCAACTCCCCTCCAGTTAGTTTGAACTGAAGAAGACTCTTGGATGAGAGGTGAAACATCTTCAAGAAACTGAAACAAGTCAAGTTGCCAACGATATAGCACTTAGAAATACCATGACCTGAACTTCCATCAACCTGTTAGCTAGAGTTAATCAGAGTAACTCTGAATCAGCAACCTGATAACTGATATTCATTAACACGAACACAATATGCACTCCCATTAAAAAATGAGTTTGACCCGAAAGCGAAAATACGATAAATCTTTCTTATTTTGCCTCTTTCGACGTAATTATGCATTTACACGAAGGTTTGACGTGGGTACATTCACAAAAAAAGCCTAGGTTGCATTTTGGCGAGAGTTTTGCTTTAACGGCAGCAGCTAATGGTGCGTTCCGTCTACCTCAGAAGCTGGCGCTGGGAATGATGTCGTACCCGGTTTGACTGCGTTCCGGCAGAAGTTGGAATACCAGATGTAGCCAGGTCAGGGATCATTAACTATTGTTTACATACCAGTTGATTAATGACGCATTATACCATGTTTTTCACATACGGAGAGCGACGCAACATGTCCACCGATAGACGTTTGACCGAGCTGTTTGTAATTATTGAGTCACAAAGCTTCTGTGAGCTGCGTCGAACTTGAATCCGAGTTGGAAATCGGACTTCAGGGTGCGCTCCAGTTGAAAGTGCCAACTGGGAGCTCAAAAAATTCCAACTTCAAATGGAACGCACCATAACTGGTTAATTCAGTGTCACCATAGTTGTGCTTTGCAGCCGCGCTGGCAGCCGTTTATGTTTTTGGGGTTGATGAATGCGCACGTGGAATCAACAAAGAAATGATCAGAATTGTGTCAAACTAATTCTTAGTTATAATCCATGAATACGTCGGCTAATATTGACAACATTTCCCACAAATGCTAGGTGCTGTATCGTAGGCAACCAGACGTGTTTCAGTTTCTTGAAGACGTTTCATCTCTCATCCAAGAGGCTTCTTCAGTTCTAACTAACTGGAAGGGAGTTGCAGGCTTTTAAAGTCTGTGTGGGAGTGTCCTTGCAGGGTCGTTGAGGGCACGTGTGAGTCGTTAGGGCCTCTTGTGGGTTGCTAAGGCGAGGTGAGCCCAGGTGTGAATGGTTGGTGGGTGATCAGTAATGTCTTTGGCCACCTCCTCTGTTCAAAGACGCTTGTTCCAGTTTGACAAAGATGGATTCTCTTTTTCCTCTTTCAAACCGTCTGTCTTCTCTGGCCAACATGTTTACTTTGTTGTCCTCGAAGGAATTACTTTTCTCCCTCAGATGTAAGTGGACAGCAGAGTCTTGACCTGAGGAGTTGACCCTCCTGTGTTTGTGCCATTCCAGGTTGTTTTGTCTGCCCAGTCTACAAATCTGTTCAGTCATGGCTGCACTGAACAGCACAAACTACATTCCTCTGTCTCTGCCTGGCTGTTTCGTCCTCAGGATGGAGAAGTTTCTGCCTCAGCGTGTTGGGAGGTTTGAAGTGAGCCAGGATCTGATGTTTGCTGAAGATCCTCCTGAGATTCTCAGATGTTCCTGCGACGCAGGGAATGACGACGATGTTGTTGCGTTTTCCCGTCTCCTCCTCTCTGTCTGTTCTGGATCTTTTAGAGGTTTTGACAAATCTCTCCGTATGTGCTTCTGTTCTTTCTCCTTCCCTTTTTTTTTTTCCTTTGTGGGCACGATCTCACAAATGTTTAATAGGAGAAAAACTGACAGAGTGATGACATTTTGTATCCAGAAGTTCAAAAGTCAACTTCGCTTTGACTTCATGATGATCTGCATTAACACTTCTCTGGCCATGATTCAACGCCATAACTCAGAGGGGGGAGATTGTGACTATATTTGGTACTGAACTGGCAACACTTATCTGAAACTGTGGTGATTGTAGAGATCTTCTGTGCTGCGGGGTTGAACATATATGGGAAACATCCACGCTTTAGAACTTGTAGTTTCTTTGTAGCAACATCCATATTTGAAGCATTGACTACAACCGTGGCTGGAACTTTATGTTCCATCAGAATGTGAACAACACAAACAAGTCTTTGCTTCTCTCAATGAACCGACACACTACTTACTTACAATCTCTGTCCATCACAAGCTCATTATTTTTACTGATATTGGGCTTCGGGTGATTGTCCCTGCACCATGTGACGAAGCTTTCTATAAGTCCTCTGTACTCCTGTGTAAAAATAGACTGTGAAGTGAAGACAGTATGTTTCTAGCTGTAAATCTTACATTTCTATATAATGATAACGTATATGTAGGCATATATAGCCGCACTCTTAAAAAATGCACAGAATACCTTTTTACTAAATTTCCGTCTTCACTCTGTATGCCGATCCGCCAAAACATTAAACCACGGACAGGTGAAATGTTTCTTTTACCAGCCGTCTAGACACCACTGCAGACAAAGTTCAACCCTTCAACCCGCCACACAACAAAAAACAATTCAGAAACAGCCCGAGGAACATGACACACAGCTCAATGTGCCAACCAGGCTCTTAAATCCAAAAGGCTTCAATCTGCAAGATGACAAAGGTGAACAGTGGCATAAATTCCCAAAGCAGTGATTTTAGTTTGAAGGCTTTTTTTTTTTTTTTTAGAGAGAGAGAGAGAGAAACACATAACTCTGTCAGGATAGAAACGACAGCAGGGCGTTTCTCTGTGGTTGCTCCGGCTAATGGGATCCAGCAAGTCAGCAGAGGTCAACACCATGTGGTGAGCAAAGGTGGACGAGCAGGTTAACTCCACTGTCATGAAATAAATCGTGTCCCCGCGGGTGAGTGAAAAAAATAAGTACTTTGAAATTAAACTTTCCTTGACGAGATAAAAATGAAATCTAGTAACTTGTGAATTTAAGAATAGAATATTATTGCAGGATAATGATTTTAGTTTTCAGATATTTGTACACATATTCAAAGAGATCTCCTAGAAATTAGAGAACGTGTTCGTTAACACGATTTCCGATCAATGACCTTGGAGGAAAGGAAAGAAAAGTAGAGGCCGGTAACTCCTCAGTCTCTGTCAGGTGGACTCACCAGGACAATGACCTCTGAATCACTGAACTTGATGCTTGGTGTGAATATCATCAGAGCTGCTGCTGCTGATGATGCTGACGATGATGCTGCTGCTGCTGCTGCTGCTGATGATGATGATGAAGATGACTGGCTCCCTGCAGACATCCTGCTGGCTGCAGCTCAGATCATTTCCTCTCAGCCTGCCTCATGCATGTCTGGTCCACTTCACCGTGTGATTGCAGACTTCAGCCTTTGATCAGTCGCTGGGCGGACAAAGGAGCAAAACGTCAAGGTGGCAGAAATCAGCTGAGGTGGGGGGACCGGAACCTGACTGGCCTCCAAAATAAAAGCGTAAGAATTTGACACCTCTTGCATTTTTTTTTTTATTCTCTCACACAACACTCACCCACGTGGACACATTGTTCTGATCTTAAATGGACTCCTACATGTTTGTAGATGTTTCAGCTGTCAAGTCAATATCGGCCGCATGTTGGTGCTAAATACTTTGCTTCGTACGGGGATGTGTCGAGAAGTTGTCACCGTAGTCAAACACATTCAAATTGCTCAAAAAATGCACAAATATGTAACATTTGAACACCCCAAAAACCCAGCTGTAGTCCCTTTATTTTGAAAAGCCGACCGGATATAGTGTGTATTATCCACCCCGGTGGTCTTGACGGCGGTAACAAAAGCAAGTGTGCGCTCCGCGGTACCCACACACACATCCAGCCGTGTTAATGATCAGCTGACTGCCCAGAGGAGCTGCAATTAATTAGAACAAACTAAGCTTTATTTATAAACTTGTGACCAATCACAGAACTCCTCTGAGGGGAACATGGAAGATTTGGGGAAAGTCCTCTCCTCCACTCACAGGTCTCCAGTCCTGTTTGACTCCTCGGTGGAGTGGAGCGGACCGCGCGGGCTCCTGATTGGACTTGTCGGTTGTGTGAGCGCGTGAAGCGAAAGCGATGCTCGCGGCTGTGAACTGAACTATGGGCGCGCACATCCTGGAGTCCAACTCCAGCGGCAACTTGACCCCCGCGGTGTCCGAGGCTGGGACCGTCCTCCCGGGCTACCTGGCGGTGATCCTGTCGGTGCTCATGGTGACTCTGGTCGTCGTGGTGGTGGCCGGGAACGCGCTGGTCATCATGGCTTTTATTGTGGATAAAACCCTGAGAAATCAAAGCAACTACTTCTTCCTCAACCTTGCCATATCTGATTTTCTCGTCGGTGAGTCGGTGCCTCCTCCTCTTCTTCTTCTTCTTCTTCTTCTTTATCTTCTTCTTCTTCTTTATCTCTCTGTCTGCTCGGCCAATGCGCTCAAATTTGGCCGTATTTCTTTTGTTCCTTCCTATGAATGAAAACCCACTAGAAGCCTGTGTGCACACGCCCCTCACACATTGTGATCTCCCCACAGTATAATTTTAGTCACTCACTTCTGTGAAATTGGCGAGTTTATGGCACCTGATGTATCCATGCATTACATTTCCATGGAGTAATTGTGCAAAAATGTGCTGCATCCCTCTATTTTACTCCTGAAAAGGGACTCCCACTCTCTCAGTGCGCAGCAGATGCATTACACCCTTCAGTGCTGGGTGCTTTTGTTCCTTAAAATCTGTTTCACTTGATCTCTGCAGGGGTCTGTGTTGATGTCAAGCTCTAACCAGTCATTTGGTTGTCGCATGTAATGGCTCTCACATGTCAGGAGATCTGGAGAGCCGGTTGAATCATCAATCTGTGTGTGTGTGTGTGTGTGTTGTGTGTGTGTGTGTGTGTGTGTGTCTTCCAGGTGCTTTCTGCATCCCGGCGTACATCCCGTACAACCTGACAGGCAGGTGGATGTTGGGTAAGGGTCTCTGCAAGGTGTGGCTGGTGATGGACTACCTGCTCTGCACCGCCTCAGTCTTCAACATTGTCCTCATTAGTTATGACCGCTTCCTGTCAGTCACGAGAGCAGTAAGTACTGGGCTGCAGAGGTGCTCGTTATCACACACACACACACACACATGCACACATGCACACACATACCTGACACACTACTACAGGCAATTCTAAAATGTGCCACTCTCAGTTTGCTCTGCAGTGGAAGTCGCTCACACACACACACACACACACACACACTCCTCACAGAACAAAGCCTGAGTGGATTTAATCTTTAAATTTGTCCGGTCAGTTTAAATCACACATCGATGATCGTCTGGCTCGTTTTTGAAGGTAAATGTTGGACAGCAGCAGGCGGCTCAGCAGTCTGTGCGGTGGATGAATATTCAGTTTAAAGGAGCGCTCCGAAAGATTATTCCAGACAAATCAGAAGGAGTACAGTCTGTCCTCTGTCGCTCTGGAGGAGCTTCCCAAAATTTGACCAAAAAAGAAATGTAACCCTGATGATGTCTTGTACCTCTTTCACACTGAAACACTCCAACCTGCCTCGATTTACAGCTTTTGTGTGCAGTGTGAATATAAATTGTCGAGTTTTACCCCCAAGGTCAGTTAGCCCTGCAGCAGTCACAGGTATTTATCTCCTCCGGATCGGCTCGGCTGTGACGTGAACACGAGACCTGGTGCATGTCGCTTTTGAGGAAGAAATTCAAACTCAGAACTATATATTTAAAATATTAATGAGGTAATAACACAAATAAAAACATTTTTTTCCACAACTGAATAAATAAGCTGTTCTTAGAGGAAAATAAGATCCCCAGAACACTGTTTGAAGGTGGCAGGGTCCGCCACATATATACAAAGTAATGACTGAGTGATGAAATTGTGTTGTTCTTTAAGGTTCTAGTGATTTTCCGGCATGATTGTGATGCAAACGAGACACACCGGGGGGAAATCAGAGAGGCAAATTCCTCCACTGGCAAAGTAGGCCGAGTTTACTGCTGATTATCTGCAGATTTCAGTTGGAAACTGATAGTAGTGATATCATCAGGGTCATCTCAGCCTGTGATTGGCTTCCATTTTTTAAAAATTATTTTTTAAGCGTGTGGTTTGTAGGAGGCAAGGAGGGTCGCATGAAACATGCTACTGTGCTGCATTGTGGGAAATGTAGGATCTCGGACAGAACCTTGTCTCTTAGAGGGCCAGGACTGAAACTGATGGTGGAAAAATGTGGCAAAAGCAAACACCTGTTGGTTTTGGATTGATTTGTTCAGATGCATGTTAGCAGAATCTCCAGCTGACTGACTTACTGTGCAAAGTGTGAAAAAAAAGTGTGACAAATTATTACATTTTCTTTTGCTATAATCATCTCTCAGGCCAAATTAAACCCTGGGGTGGCCCAACGTTAGCCCGGGGCCACGCTTAGGGCAACCCTGATCTTTCAACCCTCAGAGAGGAAGATTTCCCTAATTTACGATGGGAAACACGGAGTCTTCTGCTTTTGTAACGACCTCTTGGGACTGGGGCCAGAAGTGGCTCTATTTCCTCATTTACTGGCTCGGAGGAGAAGTGGATTGGTTTGAGTTGCTCTTTAACCACAATCACATTACCAACATCATTTTCTCACAGTGACATACAGCTGCTGCAACCCCTGAGAGACATTCAATGATTTTTTACGGCAAAGATCAAGCACAACAACAATAAAAGGGAGAATGGTGGAGTCCCGCTAAATGAGAGACGCGAAAACGGAATGAGCACAAAAAGAGTGAGCGATGGGCGATGGCGAGGGAGGAGTGGATGTGGAGAAACCAGATGTCTCTTTCACACTCTCGTGTTGAATCAGTGAATGTGGCTCTCAGCCCGACATTCCCCTTCACTCTCTCTTTTTGGCTTCAGTATGACACACCGAGGACTCAGGGCCTCATGAGTGGGTTTTATTCACAGCATCTCTCCGCGGCAGCACAATACAAACAGGGCTTCATTGGAACATGGCACTCGGAAGGCAAGTGCGGTCGTCAGCCTGTTTGTCTGCGCGCAGCTGTGATGGTTTAAAATGTAACAAACAGTGTCATTATGCATCGCGGTGACTCACACTCGCCTTTTTTTTCTTTTGACACAGGTTAAATACAGAGCGCAGCGAAACATGACCCGCCAGGCTGTGCTCAAGATGGTGGCGGTGTGGGTGCTGGCCTTCCTCCTCTACGGCCCCGCCATCATCTTCTGGGAGACCATCGTCGGCTGAGAGCATCGTCCCGGCTCACGAGTGCTACGCCGAGTTTTACTTCACCTGGTACTTCCTGCTCTGCGCTTCTACCTTCGAGTTCTTCACCCCGTTTGTGTCCGTGGCCTTCTTCAACCTCAGCATTTACCTGAACATCCATCGCAGGAACAAGAGCGGAGGCGCCTGCGGCGACGACGAACCCAAGGTGCAGAGGATCAGTAAGAAGCACAAAGATGGAGGAGGCTGGTCCGTGTTTTTTGTCAAGACTCGGAAGGTGTCGTCAAGCGAGCCGACGGCTATCTCTGCAGTTATCGAGGACGACGATGTCCTGTCCCCGTCCTTCAGCGACGACCCAAACACCAGTCAGGTATTCACGCAGAGGGAGAAGTTCTCTCCTAACAGAAAAAACTCCAGGCTGTTTCAGCATACGGCCTCCTGCACGGCGCCCGGCCGTAGGACACAGGGATCTCGTCTTTCACGAGACAAAAAGATCGCCAAATCTTTAGCTATCATCGTCTGCATTTTTGGGATATGCTGGGCTCCTTACACCCTCCTGATGATTATTCGTGCTGCCTGTAGTGGTACGTGTGTGCCGAACTACTGGTACGAGATCACGTTCTGGCTCCTGTGGCTGAACTCCGCCATCAATCCGTTCTTGTACCCGCTGTGCCACAGCAGCTTCCGAAGGGCTTTCTCAAAGATCCTGTGTCCTAAAAGACAATCAGTCCAGCCTCAGATTGAGCCTCAGTCTTGTTAGATGAACTTAGTTGCACTTCTGTGCTTTATGAATGCAGTAGCTATTGCTGGTCAAACACTGTAAAAAAAAAAAAAATCCATACATAGTTCTTCCATCCAAAAAAAAGAAAAAAACTCATTTACAAAAATAAGAGTTGTTTCATGCATGGATTGTCAAAGAATATGTGACAGCAATATGGTAACTTGTACAGTAGTCATGAGGAATGTGCAAGAAAAAAAACGTATACTTAATGACCGGGTAAAGCAATGGACTCTCAAGGCAACTTTAAAAGCCGATATATTTGCCCTTTGATTAAAGAGCCAATGTCAGATTTATTTCTGACTGGTGTACAGCTTCGTTTCAAAAATGTATGCTAACCTCTGCAGACAATCTCTGTTAGGTAGGACGGTGGGGAGTGGCGTGGTTTATGCTCTCTCACCCCTCACTTCGTTATGTGCTGAAGGCTGCGAAATGAAAAGACTTACACAGCCAGACAGAATTAGATTACCGTAATTTAGACTGAGATATGATACAAGAACTACAGTGCAGCCCACCAAGTTGTTAAATGATGAAGGCGACATCCATTTTATCACCGTGCCGGCGTGGCGAGAAAAAACCTTTCAGCTCCGATTTAGATCAAATTGATTGTGAAGAGGCTCTTTTATGGTTTTATAATGTCTCTGCACTGGGAACCTTTTTTTACTTTCAAGTTTCCAATGCTGTTAATTTGACAGAAGGCCATTTCACTATGTCTTCAAAAAAAAAAAAAAAAAGATACAGATTCAAGCTTTTCATCATGCAGCAATACAGGAAGACAAATGTGAAAGCCTCGAAGTTCAAAGGACCTGGAAAGAAGATTATAACCTGTGTTTGTTTACGGACTATTGAGTGAACTTATGTCACCCTGATGTTTTGTTTCATTTTATCTAATAGTGGGCTACAGGCAGGGGGGATAAGCTCTTACCTGCCAACATTGAATCTGCACTTAATTTTAAAAAGGTGTCCTTGTTGATGTTACAAATGTACAGCACTATAAAATGAAGGAAGCATTCAAACTTTTGTACAAATATATCTATGCCAAACTAGATGGTTGTGTTCTTTAAGTGCAGTATTTATTTAAAGACTTGACTGGTTTATACCACCCAAACTACTGGACTCCTTTGTATGTTGGCTATGAATGTGTGTCGGTGTCAGTGGCCAAAGAAAGAATAAAAGGAAAAACCGCCTACAGGCTCCGTAACTGTACGTTATTGGTAAAATTTGGAACAAATGTAGTGTTGAACGAATAGTTTCACATTTTGGGAAGTGCTCCTGTTTACGTTCTTGCCGAGAGTTTGATGAGAAGATTGATACCTCACTCGTAGGTATTAACAATATGACGCTACAGCTAACAATTAGCCTAGCTTAGCATACAGGCTGGTGAAAAAGGGCAACAGCTAGACTGGCTGTGTTAAAATCTGCCACCCATGACCTCCGAAGCTGTTTTCACACAGGGGGAAGCGGGAAAAGTAGCTGGCAAGCACAGAGAAGAACCGACTGTGAGTTGTAAATGTTTAAACGTGAGCAAATGAATTGTGCGTATCCAGATGTTTCAAAAAATCTTGAGGAGACTGGAGTCAAAATAACAGAAAGAACCAACGTTTTTGGTGAGTTCTGATTTGAGTCAGAGGCTGAGTTGAACATAAAATAAAATTGCCAAAATGAATGTCGGCAATGTACGTATTTGCAAACCATGTATATGTTTGTTTAAAATGTATATTGTTACAACACTGTGCTTATGTGCTAGTTAGGTTTAGGAACAGAAACCACTTAAGGTTAAGGTTAGAAAAAAGGCTCAAAATACCAGTTTTTGTAGCCCTAAACATGACTAAACAGGTAAACATCTCTATTTTGGCACCACAGGCACAGATGATTTTAAGGTCTCCTTAAAAATATCTAGAGGTTTTTCACTTACATATGTTGAAACTGAGTCTTGAACAGCGGCCCCCCCACCCCCTTCTCCACCTCTGGATGTGAGAGTCAGGTTATAAACATGTAATGTTAATGTGATATGACGTGTTCTTGAAATGTTGATATGGTATTTAGCTTATGACACATACAAATATGATTATGTCAGTGGTTTGCAGAAATGTTAGCTGCCAATATTTTATCCTGGCGACTGGGCTGGAACATAAACACACACTCCCACACATATGATGATTTGTGTTTCAGTCGGTATGTTGGCTGTTAAACAGTCCGGAGGTTAAATCTGAGCGTTTCCCGATCGTCCTTAAGTGGTTTGTGAGAGGTGAAAGGTTTATGATAAGATGAGACTGAGATGAGCAGGTTCAAGAGTGAGTGGGTGGAGAGAAATGCTGCTTGTGAATGGATGTTGCCTGTGTAGGATAAACGCTTTGAGTAATTTCAGCAAATTACTATCGAAAAACAAATCAATTATAAAGGAAAATTGTCTTTGCTTTAAAAAGAAGTTGTTCGTAAGCCGCCAACAAAAGCCTTGAAACCTGCAGTGAAAATGAGGAGTTCTTCTGTTGAAGAATGCTGTCAAGCTTTTATTATCTGATAACGAGTACAAGATAAGTGTAAGGCGTGACAGAACTGCAGGGCTTCGACCTTTGCTACATTTTTCCAGCTGAGATGAACAGAGACCAAATATGTCCGGAAGAGCATCTTGAGGGATTCAAGACCGCGGCGAAACAACAGTGTCACTCTGCCCTGTGGGAATTTATGTGGGAAGTTGTACTTGAGAGCAAAAACAGACACTTGTTGAGGAGATTGTTGAACCACGGGAGACGTGGTGTTGAGAGAAAAGTCATACCGACCGGATGATGACGGCTTTTATTTTCCCTACATACTTAAACATTATGTCCTCGAAGTGAAGCAAAGTTATTCATCTTCCAACAAGAACAGCAATATAAGGCATGCAGGGTGTAAATTGTTTGGATGGAAAGTTCATCAGTTCAGGAACAGGTCTAGACGATCAGTATCGTCAAAGCATTCATTTCTTTCTGTCTATTAATAGTCAGAAACATCTTAATTAAACTTTGAAACGGATCCCATCGTCAGATTTTCCATCTCCAGTTCTGACAGTGAATACGACACATTAAGTGGCTCTAAATGATTTCTTTCTCTTAAAGGAGACTTGTTCTGTATGTTCTTGTGCATGTAAAAGACTTTGAAAGTTAAAGAGGTCAAAGTCCGCACCAACAGAAGCTCCTCTCTCCCACAGAAAACACTGGTCATGAAACGCCTCGTCAGTAGTCCGTCCTTTAATTCTGTGACACTGTGACATCACACTATGTCACTACGTCGCACATTTGCACAACTTAGTGCTTAGAGCTTAGTGGCGAAGCTGCTTTGTTATTGTTAGTGTTGCTGGATCAGGCGTGGGTAAGCTGACCAATCAGAGCAGACTGGGTAGTTGGGAGGGCGGGCCTTAAGGAGACAGGAGCTAAAATATATATATAGAGAGAGAGAGAACAGCTGGACAGTATGAGAAATGTGTTTTTTCGAGCATTAAAGCATGTAAACCTATTCTAGTAGCAACCCAAAATAACATTATGCACCTGAGAGTAATGGAAATGCTAATGGCACCCAGGAGTAATGGAAAAATGGTAATCATGCAAAAACCGTGTTAAACACAGTTGCTTCAAAGAGCAACAAAAACAAAGGAAGACTGAGCTCTGTGGGCTCGTGTGACCACCGGCCATCACTTAGAAAACAGTAAACATCTTCAGTAGGGATGTGTCACCATACAAAAAAAAAACCCTGGCTAGACCCCTCGAGGATAAATATATTTGTGTGGTGGCGTTATTCTTCCACTGACCCCATTTACTAATAGTGGTTTAAAAGCAGCTGTTTCTGTAGGCGTGTGTGCGCAGCTCGCGTCTGTAAAATCACAGCCGAAAAGTGGAAATGCTTTCCCTAAACAGACCGCGAAAATGTGAGACACAACAGTCATATGCGCTCCTCAAAATCCATCTGTTAAGGACGGAAATAGACCTCTGAGTCGAGGAGTACAAGTGGCTGTCTCCCCCCCCCCCCCACCCTCCCTCTCCAAACGGGTGACAAAGTCAATTTGGAGGCATTTCTTAAAAGGTCAGCTGAGGATGAGATGAATAGTCTGTGGTTAAGGTGACCTGTGCAGAGGCGCAGGTGGACTTGCAAATAGAAAACAAATTGCTCAGTGCGGCATTGGCATTGTTTCTGCGCGCTGTGGGAGACCTAAGGACCAATATTCACATGCTTTCAAAAAGAAATTTGGAGGCGGTTCACATCCTCCGGGGCTTCACGTTCAGATTGCTCTGGGACGCAAATATGGTGACAGCAATATAATTGTTATTCAGGCAAAATATCTGGCGAACGCAACAAAAAAAAAATCAAATGAGATACTCCAGGAGGGGAGAGTGGACGCACAGTCCTCAGACGAGTGTTGGGCAGAGATTCACATGCAGGACAACAAGGCAACATGTGTTTGGAAGGAGATAAGCTGCTTGCAGACACAAGTGATTTGGAGGAAACAAACAAAATATGACCCTCGTGGATATTTCAGTGGGAATGCCTTTGAAAGCATTGTGTGGCTTTCTTTTCTCCGTGACTATTGTGCCGTCCTGTAAAATAGCGCCAGTCACTATCAATGAGCTGACTTGGAAAGAAACAGCAGTGTATTAGAGGATGATTAATGTCGCCACTGAAAAGGTTTGCCAAAGGGAATGAAAAAAGGGATCAGGATATGAGCAACACGAGAGCATTTATTTCCCACTGTACGCCGCATCAAACCAGAGCCTGCAGGAGTCAGGAACAAAGACACATCCTGACGGCGCTGTCGACTCTTCAGCGTTCACACGGCGTGGGAAAAGGTTCTCAAGTATTGGCGTAGTTTCTACATCTCCACACACGGTGAATGTACGAAATCGCTTCCTGCTGCTCACCCGCATTTAGGTCAATGTAAAACTTTTTTTTTTTTTTAAAGTAATCACAGACTTCTCCTCCAGAGTTCTTAATTAACCCTTGTGCCCTAAATGTGCTAATTGCCTGAAGAGAAATACTCCACAAGATACTCTTACCACAAGAGGTCAATCAAACATGAGTTTGTGCATCATTAATTACCGTGTTTCCATTTTAAACCACTCGGCTGCTGCCAATGTTTCAACGTCTTGAACTAAACTTCGCAGGTCAGGACTTGGGAAAATGTAGGATGTCGTTACCCCATACTCATGTTTTCAGCGAGGCGCTTATCTTTTCCGACTTTGAGTGAACTTGCAGATTTTAGTTTATCAGCCGCAGGGTTTGCGTTCATCTGCTCTTATTAGTGTGGCGGTGTAAGGCTGACGGACAGCCAGCGAGGGGACGCCGACAGGAAACAGGTCACTCGTCTCTCCTCTGACACGGGCAGGCAGTTTCAGTATTGTACTTTTTTAAGTATACTAGCGCAGTGCCCGTAGGAAGTATGTATTCTTATAGAAAAGTGGGAGGTTAAGTAGCTGGATGGCCAAATGAGGCTGTGTTCGAAGGTGGGACATCAGGGATATTTAGGGTTGTAGTGAAATTCGATATTCCAGGGTATAATTGGCCGTTTTTGACTATCTTTGATTTTACCATTATATTTCACCTTAAAAACTCTTTACCTTGCCTTGTTTGGTGTCATTATTTTCAGCACAACCTCACATGTGTGACTGTACAGTTATTTACATAGGACCTAAAATCACAAAAAAAAAACATAAAATCCGAGTAGGAAAAAGTTCAATTTTTTATTGCGAAAACCACAAATATGTTTAACGAACCATTTTTATTACTTATAATGCAAATATGAATTGTTGTTTGCTAAATGTGTGCATATGTTTTTGAAATTTACAAAGTTATATGTAACTATTTACATTTAAATGCAGGCAATGCCTCAGGCTCAGGTCTCCCTCAGCTCTCCTGCCTGCTCCACATTCAGCTGTCTCCTCCTTGTTTTGACTCATTAAACAAAAAAACGACTCCACTACACACTGAACACACTACACCAAACACTATATAACACACTAACTATACACTCCAAACAGGCTAAATGTCACAAATCTCTCAACTCTCAAAACTCACTGTCTCTATCTTTTCTCTATCACCGTCACGGTCACTCTTTCGCCGCCTCCCACAACTTCCCCCTGTTCCTCAGCAACCAAATCACGTGATTTGCCATATAATTTTGTGATTGGTTGGCTGCGTCTTGCTGCTACATCATCTTAAATTGGTCACGTGATTTGGACGCACAGGCACGTCTGTCGACTCAGGAGGTGGGGCGTGGGGGTGAGCTCTGCAGTGATTGGCTCTGGTGCGCACGTGGCTATGGTGGCTTTGGTTGACCATGCTAACGGAATTGGTAAATCATTTATGAAATCATTTATTAATGGTATCATTGTAGTCCAAACAAATCCGACGTTGCACACCCTTAAGCCACGCGGCAGCCATGTTGAAAATCTCAGGTCAGTCTGATCCTGATCTGCAGAGATATTTGAGGCACACACACACACACACACACACACACACACACACACACACACACACACACACACCATACAGACAGACAGACAGAGATTTCTTGCTTTTATAGAGAACATTTTTTAGCCTTTATATGGCTTTATTGATAGAACAGCTGAAGACATGACAGGAAGCAGGATGAGAGAGAGGGGGAGTGACACGCAGCAAAGGGCCCCAGGCCGGGGCTCAAACCTGGGGCTGCTGCCGCGAGGACAAAGCCTCTGTACGTGGGACGCCAACTGAGCTAAACGACGCCCCAAATGTTTTTTTTTTAAGAGGTGGAACTCAGTTGGCATTTTATGATGACTGTCAACAAAAAAATATTTGTGTTCTCCGTCCGTCTGTTTGTTATTTGCATAATTTACAAAATGAACATCATGCTGTATTGAGGAAGACTTACAACTAGCAATTGAGAGCATAAACTCACTAGGAAACTGTTTACTGAGGGAATAGATCAAGCGAGAAGTAGGGTCTGTTTCTCATGAGCTTAAAAACACTTTGCTCTTGCAACCAACGGAGTCGCTCCCTGCTGGCCATTAGAAAGAATGCAGGTTTAAGACTCTTCTGGATTGGCTTCAGTTTTCAGACTCGACTTTTCAGATTGTAAACAGTCAATGTTGTGAACCAGAATGTAGCACCAGAAGGAAAAGTCAGCAGGATTCATCCTCTGAGCGCCACGACTCTCCCAGTACAAACACTATCCAATATTCACTGTGTTGGTTCAGCCTTGACCAAAGCTGTGAAGCAACAGAACAGCATCGGCGTCTCTGGAGCCGTGCTGCTAGTGTGGCCAACACTATAAACTTTAGAGCAGCAGTAGTATCTGTCAGAGAGAGGACAGACCTTTTCTGACCTTCAGTTTAGATGCAGATTGATTGTTCCTCATATATAACTTAAATATTGACCTTTCCTGGTGATTTGATTTAATTTATTGCGCTGGAGAAGCATTGTCTGCGGCAGAATAAATTCTATCAGAATCAGGAAAAAAAACAACACATTTTGGCTTTTTGCACACACTCCTATCGTACAACCTTTAAAGAGACTAGTGGGGTACTAAATGTTCCTGGCACTAAATTGTTATAATGAATCAGTGTTACTTGTTGTCTGTGCCAACTACTGTTCCAAATAAAGGATGATGGAAGGCACTGAAATATGCAGTACAAAAGAATCAAAGGTAGAACTGAAATCACCACAAACAGCTGGACTGTTTTTTTCTTTTTTTTTTGTTTTTACATTCTTATATTTATCCTCAAAATGTCATGTTTCCTTTCAGCAGCATTCAAATTATACAGTTTCATACTTGCAGTTTGGTGGCTGAGTGCTCAAAAGAAACACAAAAGCAAAAGTTTCTTGTCAGACAAACAGTTCAAACCATTTAGACGACATCGCCCGTCAAATTGTTTTTTTTCTTAAAGGTCAAAACAACTAAGTTTCTCTTTAAGCTGTACCTCGGTTCACCAAGACGACGCCACCTCCAACATTATTACAGGTTCCTTAAAAAAATGAGTTTTTCCACCCCCGCGTTATCTCCATCAGAATTTGCAACACCTGAGGATTTGCACTTAATTGAAAGTCAGTTTTCAAGTGAGGGGAAATCTTACGCTCTTAACGCTCTCTCTGTTCTCCGTCTCGCAGAGATCCTAATCACTAAACGTCCAGGGCCACAGATACATGGATAATAAAATAATGAGTATGATCCGGTTGCCAAGCAGTGGATGTGACAAACAAAGCCTGACAATTTTATATCGCTGCAGATGTCTGAGTCATTAATATTGTATTTTTCTTTCAGTCTGCCCATTCAAGACAAACGATAACGCAGCCAAGAGGAGAGAACAAACTGTTCTTCCGTGCTGTTGATTCGCTTTATGTTGTTGCTTTTAATTCAACCCAAAAAACATTGTTTTGACATCCTGATCTGACAACCTGTTGTGGTGCAGATTGAGTGTGTGAGCGCACGTCCTTCTGTTCCTCTGGATTACTGCCTCCGCCGTATGTGCCACCAGCAGGAAGGCGTCTGCAATCACACAGACGCGACACGTTTTAAAGGCGCCGTGTGTCAGAAATTCAGTCAAAACGTCCAGAATTATTATCAGTTAATCAGCGTAGTATGAAGGACAATTTTGACATTATGAAAAGAACCCCGTGGTCTGTGTCACAGAGGTAGCTACAGAAGTTAGCATGCTAATCATCATTAGCTTTGGCCCGTCCTGTCTCATAATAAAATTTTGTCTCATCTCAAGAGATAATTCTTTAGAGACAGAAGTGGAAGGAAAACAAGAGTTAACATTAGCGTTTCTAACTGGCCTGAGCTCTTGGAGCTAAACTCACAATGTTTACTCAAGACTGGTAAGTAAACAGAGGTTGATGCTAACAGGGCTACGTAGCGATAGCTTCATAAAGAAGGCTAATTGAATAAACATTACTGACCATGTTGATATGTTCTCCAAGTTAGATGAAAGAAAGAAAGAAAGAAAGACAGAAAGAAAGAAAGAAAGAAAGAAAGAAAGAAAGAAAGAAAGAAAGAAAGAAAGAAAGAGAGAAAATAATTTGGCGCAGGCTTTAAAAATCACTCGTTTTGTTCTTCGCATGACATTTTTAATTTAAAAACAGATGATCTTACAATGCTTCTCCTAATGACTTTAACTTTATGTGCTCCTTCCATCGTGGTGTTTCTGCCAACCTTTGTCCTCACTGTTAGTCACTCTGTGGTGTAATTTGAAAGGTGCAACACGAATGCATTATCATAATTACACTGTCAAGGTTCACCTGAAAAGTGGAGCTAAAAATCAACCTGAAGCCTTTGGCAAGTCTTGTAATTACATGTCAGGATTAGTGTTATCACAAATGAGCTGCGTGTCATGAACTGTTATCAAAAGCAACATATATATGTACTAGTGATATAACCACCATCACAGCCTGAGCAATAATCAAACATGACAGCAGCTGTAGCTCATAAAAACTGTGATTGTGATGAATTTCAGTCAAGAAGAAACATTTTAAGACAATAGTGTTAAGAGCTTGGAGTCATTAATCACCAACGTCTGGAGCTAATGAAATTGTGAGATAAAAAGAAAGAAATAAATAAAGATGAAGAAACTATTTGTGCCAGCTGAAGCGCCTCCGCCAATCCTCCCTCTACAGAAATGAAAAAGAAACGTTCGGCATCACTTGAAACCAACCTGATGTTTTTGTGCCCTACATCAACGTGTCACATCGTGTCACTCACCTGTCAGCCGCAGCTCACTCATGCTGTCGTGAGACCGTTTTTTCCCCCCGTCTCCATTTGTGATTACTTTTGACCTCATTTTGTATGTTAATTCAGCACACACACACACACACAAGCGATCAGCCAGACAAACAGCTCATCCAGATGAGTATACAGAAAAGTAATTTGCCTGGCATGAATACACAGATGCAATCTTGGGTGGCGATGCACCTTTTTTTTTGTTTTTTTTTCTCCTCCCAGCTCGGCATCTGTCCCGAGATGTCAAACGCAGGGGTTTGAGGACGTTGGCTGAACTTTTCTGTCCACTTTATATCTTTAAAGTCATTATTTGACTACTCGTGTGTGCAAGAGGGTTTTCTCTTCCCGATGAACCGACCCGGCTCCTTCTTTCAGTTCTATGGAGTGCTCTTGCGTGTTTATCTCATTGATTTGTTCTTCAGGCCCACGACTCTTTGTTTTGCTTTCTCTGCACTCTCCAGGCTCACTCATGCTAGGCAATCCATACAGTTTGTTTGACTAGTGTGAGCTCAAGCGCGGTATGCTTTCTCGGCCCTGGCACGTGCGCGGCGTGGGCACGACGTACGACGTGATGATGAGTTCTGTTTCTTCTCATCTGGCAAAAGTTATTCCAGCAGCCCCCTTTTATTTTAGCTCGTTAATTTTTGCTTTCTGCCAACTCCTGAGAGAAACGTGTTTATCTGCAAAACACTCCAACTACAGTATGTGAGTTATTTAATTCTCAGCAGGTGGAGTACAGTGGCTTTGTAGAGCTTTTCGCTGAGAACAACTGCCTGCTGCTGAGGTGTGAAGGCTAATTGTCAGCCTGAGACGCTGCTGTACGGCTTGTTTTGATTCATTAAATAAAAAACAAGAACTGGGATTAGTCTTTATTGACGGCTGAGAGAGTGTCAGCCGCAAACAAATAAAACCTTTTCAGTGACGCGCCGCTTGGCTGGCCTTTGGTCTTTATTTACAATAACTGAGTCCGATATCCAGTTTAGATGTTTCTGAACACGGGCGTGCCGAGGCCTCTAGGGAGCAGCCATCAGATAAAACAAGAGGCAAACGCGATAGAGACGGGCGGCGTTTGCAACCCCCGTCCTGTCCCCTGCCCACAGACGTCTTCCGGAGACACCTTCACACACGTGCCCGCTTGTATCCAGACGTTTCACACGTCATCTGCAGGGACTTCATATCAGCCTCGAAGTTAATTACGTATCACAAAAACAAACGGTGGCTTGTGGCTGGGTTCTCGCTGACGGCCTCGACCCAGAGAGACGCATCCGGCTCCCTCTCAGCACAACAAAAGGAGCATCCGGTCTCACCCACCTGAAAGAGTGCGACGCAAAAACATCGAATTAGACACACACCTCAAGTTCTCCTGCCCTCCCACACACGACCCGCTGCGACTTCAGCTTTTCTTTTCCGTGACTCGTCTCCTCCTGCGAGGTGACACACCGAAAGCACGGCGCGTCGAGCACGAGCCGAGGCCTGTAGAGATAAAGTGAATTTCTGTTCTGGAGCTGTGTTGTAATTGAAACGAGGCAGCCAGCTGAGTGAACGGATGCTCCTCGCTGATAAAACATCTGCCGCCCCCACATGCTCGGAAATGTGGAAGTCGCAGCGCAGGTAGTCTTCAAAGGGGGGGGGATAAAAAAAACATGTCACAAAACAACCATTTCGAATAACCTGAAGAAGAAAATCACTGTTTTTCACGGGGCTGCTTTGATTCCTGAGCCAGCCAGCCAGCCAGCGAGTCGAAGCGCAGATGTTGATGTTGGACGTGCGCGCAAACAATTTATCAGTAAAGAGTTTATTGCAGTATCGACGTGTGTTTATCTGTCACACTCCGGCATAAACATCAGGCCAAAGGGTTTGAAACGTCTCTTGTTTCCAAAGATTTATATTGGCGTGAATGTGTATTAAATCAGCTTATCGTGTCTAGACGAGGGAGGCCATATGAAAAACTGTCTGGCCTTTTCCAATTTTAGAATATTCTGTTGAGATAATGTTGTCCATCTTTCCACACGCAGAGAAGACGTTTATTTTTTTAAATTCTGGTTTTTGAAGGTCTGAATCTCAGTCTTTCATCTGCAATCTATAGCGTTATCAGGACAGCAAAGCATTACCAACGAAAACATGGGCTGGAAAAACTTAGAGCGCGTGAAAAGAATTCCAAAAGACTGGAACATTGGAAGAAGCTTGTCAAAACTATAATGGGCAGCACAGACGCTTACTGGGGGGGCGGCAGTAGCTCAGTCGGTAGAGACTTGGCTTGGGGACCGGAGGGTGGCCGGTTCAAGTCCAGCTACAGACTACAATATGGAAGTGGACTGGTAGCTGAAGAGGTGCCAGTTCACTTCCTTGGCTACTGCCGAGGTGCCCTTGAGCAAGGCACCAAACCCCCATATGCTCCCCGGGCGCTGTAAAAGCAGCCCACTGCTCCTAGCTTGCAAGGTGTGTGTGTGTGTATTTGTGCATGCTTACAATATATACGCAGCTAGGATGGGTTAAATGCAGAGAACTTCAGGTGTGTTTGCATGTAATGCATGTACTATATATCTGATAAATAATTTCCCCCTGGGGATTAATAAAGTATCTTAAATAAAAAATAAAAAATAAATACTGCTGCTTACTTTACTCTGTTGCTTTCTTTGGCTGTAGCGACAAGCTGCCGTTAGCAGGTAGCTCAGTTTGCAGTGGAGCTAAGTGGCCCTATTAGCTGAGTGGAGTCTGTCTGCACCGTAACCACGGATGGCGGGACGAGCGACCGCAGACGGCAGGGTTGCATCCACGAGCCTCTCGGTGAACACAGCTGGACACCTGACTGGACTTGAACACAGCCTCTAAGACTGACAGATGCCAGTTCGAAGACCGAGGCCAAATATCTCAAATGGCCCCTTTAAAGTTTTGTGTACATTACGTTTAGTCAGGGTTGCTGACTTCCCTCCTCACTCTCTGAGCCAAGAAAATCACAGATCTGGGTTTGAACACGTTGTTGTTGGTGACATTTTTGGGATAAAGGACAAATATGTTTTACCAACTCAAACCGCTCTCCACCTCGCTTCACGACAAATCTTTATATCTGCTCACCTGTTACTGCAGAAGAACATCTATTCCATTCATCTGATTCAGTAGAGGTGATGCCTTTGGAGGTGAACTGTCATATTAAAAAACATTAAAAATCGTATCATCCTTTCATCATTAAATTACCTGCCACAGAGAGGAAATATCAAGCTGCTCCCTATAATAGTAACAGACCATTTCTGCAAATATTTAATCTGTCTTTCTTTTATCACAAATCTCCACGTCCACACCGATTCCCCCGTGCAATCAGTGATACTCCTCCTCAGCACTGCGGTTTATAAGGTCGTGGCTGTCTGTGCTAACATCCAGTCAAGTTAAGAGGACATGTCAAGGTGAATTCACTGGGTAAATTGCTATTATTACACACATACCAAATAACTAGGTCCCGACTAAATTGGTTTGTTACTCAGAAGGAACATCGGATATGGAGCACAAGTTCGGTGTCTATGATAAAAAACTGGCCCTATCGAAGTGGAAGCAATCTGCCTCTTCATATCCTCCTGTGGTCTGCGGCATCTTATCGCATCGAGATCTGCACATTATCGACCTGCATGAAGGTTCACCACAGAAATGCAATCCACAATGCACGTAGTGTTGCTCAACGTTGCAGCGGTGTTTACATCAGCCCGCAGACTTCAGGTCTTGGTGGTATAAGCCTGTAGAGAGTGAATCATTTATCTTACTCTCTAACAGAGAAGGCGCACAACCATTCAATAAAGGGAACAATAATGAAACAGACCTTGTACAAATGCCTTTAATTAAGTCACCTCAAAACGAGCCTGAGCTCTTGAACCCATAAGGTACCACAGCAGCATTCATTAAAGCACAAAGCCAAAGCAGAAAGTGTCTCTAACTTCTGAATAAAAAACCGAGGCCGTCAGATTCCTCGAGACTCTTCACCTCGATCAATATTATAGAAACCAATTATTGTCAGCTCTCTATATCATGGAAAAACAAGCCTGTTTCACGTTAAATAAACAGCTATCCTAAAGTGAAAATCATTATGTGTAACACCAGACTCAACCGTATGTCTCCACAGGGGATCACATTAATCAGCAACAGCACTACAAGTGTCAGACACAAGAGCCTAATCACCTCTGCTCAGGAGAGCCGCCTGCCTCAAAAACTACTCAGCAGATTTCAATGACTCTTCCTGAGAGGTTCAGCTGTGGGCCGATATAGAACTTAGTAGTTTTGGGTGTGGACAGCGCCACCATGTGGTCAGGCATCATAGAAATCACTTTTGCTCATCTGCTAAAAACCTTTTCTATTTGCATTCCATCTCTTTTAAATATTTTATAAAAACTATGAACACAAAGTTCACCCAAACCGTGTCATAATATATTTGGATCATCCCATATGTTTTCGGTATTTTCCCATAACTACTGAATTCACGTGGGCATGGCCTCTTCGCCATGTGATGCCATAATTCCTTAAAGGAGCAACGTGTAAGATAAGACCAGAGTTTGAGAGAACAACATTTAAAAACTGAGACGACGGCATTGATGTTAAAGCCAAAGACGTTTTTGGACAGTTTTGCAACAATGTCTTCTGGAGTTAGCATGCTAACCACCTGTCCTGTCTAGTTATACCACAAAAGCAGATACTTCAATATCCCTGTAAGAGCAGGTGCGTTTACAGCTTAGTCTAATAAGTAAACAAAAGAAACAGATACTTTCACACCTGTTTTCATTAATGAAAGGGGAAAATACAACCTTCTGAATTCAAAGCTCTCTCTTTTACCTAACGAGGAAGAGCTTGATCGCCTCGTTAACTCGTTGTAAAACACACTTCATCAACAAAGTAAAGCTCCCAAAAACAGCCTTAGTTTGTATTTACAATCACCTCTGGTTGCCACATCAATGCCCATTTTTTTTTATCTTACAGCAAACTACGCAGAAAGAAGGATGACTGTGGCTTCTGTGCGAGAATACTTTGTGAACTGGAGGCTAGTTTGGAAAGTTAGCACAGTTTTCAAAAATCTCTTGTCCATACGCTGACACCCAACTGCAAATATTACACATGGCAGCATATAAACAGACCTGGAGTGGCTTTTTAACATCTCTGTTTGACACTGTAATGTGTTGGGAACTCAGAAACTCAAGCACTTCCTGTGCGTGAGAAAAGGAAAGTAGGTAAATAAAATGGAAAATGGCAGAGAGAGCTGCGCAGAGATATTTTAGCCAGTTTGATCGTCACCTGTCGATGGCAGGAAAACTCGGCAGGACAGAAAACACGGCAGGTGCTTGTGGCCAAAAATCATCCAATTATGGAGAACAAAAAGAATGCCACAAAAATGACATTTTCCATAATGCTGGACTGTTTCTTTTAGGCGCTGCATGCATCAGTGTGATGAAGCTGCAGGGCATCTGTTTAACCCTGGCACCATCATGAAAGCTCTCACAGCCGGGCAAATGCATTTCTTTTTAGGCGCTGACTCTGTTCCCATCTTAAGCAATTTTGAGGTGAGTAATGGAAAAATCGGAAATGAGCTCTCCCAGATTCCCCTTCGTGAATGCAGAGTAAGATTCCTTGTGCAAACCCCTCGTTCTATCTGCCATCACGCGCATAAAATTTAAATGTCAGGGATTTCAAAGAAGGCAAACAGCCTAAACAAAACCTGTCAGTTTTGACGACAGCAATATTTTTATCCTCCGCAGAGAGCCGCGTCCACTGCCCTCCACTTCACACACCTTGAAAATAACAACACCGACATCAAAATTGTGTTTGTTGATATAAACTCTGGTCTCGAGTACCGCACTCTCCTCACAAACAGATCGCTGCTGACGGTTTGGAGTGGCGGTCACACCTCCTCCACTCTGGAGCCCCCCAGGGCTGCGTGCTCAGCCCCCTCCTGTCGCACTGTACACCCACGACTGCGACCGCAAACATGGGGGAGAACTCTGTCGTGAAGTTTAGGATAGTTTATTAAAAGACAATACCCACCACAGACACAGCCTGGCTACAGGTATGAAGGAAGTATAATCATTTTTCCTACATGCTAAAGCGTAACAACTAAGGCATAACAGAAGCCCTCAACCTCCACGGGTCAAACCAACAGTTTCCTCCATTTATATTTGCTTTTTTGAGGTTTCTTGAGTTTCATGAGCCAACAACAATAATTATGATATACAGCAGCAGGTTTCTAGTCACTCTCACTCCTGCTGATCTGCATGTCTGTCATCACCTGGTATCCATGGAGATGGCCAGGTCTTTGTAACTCGTCAGTGATGTATTGTATTATTGCATCCGGATCGCTTTGATTGTGCCGCCGGTGAAGCTGAAGCGCATGCAGTTACGAACAGAGCCTTTTGTCTGTGCTCGACCAGCGGAGCATGAAGTCTTAAATAAAGCTGTGAGGTGATGAGATGATCGATACAGACGCTTCTCATTAACGGGGTAAACACAACCCCATTCGAAGGCAGCAAATGACTGTCACTTATTTAAATTGTAGTTTTGGCACATGGAAGCGCTGATATCCACCGACGTTAGAACAAGATTTACAACAAGTTATCTCATTTTATGGTGAGTAGGTCAAGCTGTTAAGACCACATATCCCTTTTTTAAAGATTTTGGGAGGAGGAGTTGACGAGTTGGTGTTATAGAAGGAGCTAACAAGCTAACGGGTGACCTTTTGGAAAGAAGAAGTGCTCCATTGTTATCTGAGGACAGTCCTCCAACATGGCATCCAAACATACAGAGACAGCAGCACCAGACACTGTTGTGATTTTTTTTAATGAAACATAAACATTTGCAGCAGAATATATATATATATATACATATATATTTAAATAAAAAAAAACATACTGCAAATACAGGGCAAAGTACACTAAATAAATATATTGTATTTTTACAGTATATATATATATATATATATATATACACACACACACACAACATGATCTACCTAGAAGTACACGTCTTCCTTTTAAGCTGCAAATACTCTGAGGTTAGATACTGCAGCACTGTGTTGTCGTACCTTTGTGAATTTAAACACAAGCTTTCCATATAAATAACGTGGAAGAGACATGATGACAGTGTTTTTCAGTGTCGGGGCGCCTCTTGTTTTGAATCCGCTATTAAGCGGTGTTGCTTTAGTCCTCCACTCGGATGTCGACCACTCCGTGAACCTGTGTGAGCTGCTTGCAGTTCAGCGAAGCCAGTAATTTCCTCGGCCCGGGCAGGGTGGGGACGAAGTGCTCCGTCAGAGACACGGAGGCGCGGCTGCCAATATCTCTGAGGGTGAGACAGGAAATGACAGTGGCAATCACACAAGATATACGGGGTAGTTTAAAAGAAAATGGGCACGACATGAAGTCTGATTTGCTTCCTCACCCATAATGAATTGTGTGAGCAGTCTGAAGGCCCAGTCCTTCCACGTGGAATATCACCGCCTTCAGCACCTGCGGGAGCGGGTTAGTAAACGAGATCTCCACCGCCATCTTCTCTCCGACCACGGCCTTCCCGATTGGCTGCGTGAGAGAAGAAAAACAAAGCAAAGGAATCAGATGTAAGTACAGATTTTAATCTCTTTAGTCGTACTTTTTTCCGGCTGTATTGTCTGACTTACTTTCATGATGAGGTCTGGGGTCCTGAGCCGGAAACTGAACTGAGTGGCCAGGACCTGCTGTGTCTCTTTGACTCTGCCAGACAGAGTCAGCATCAGGGCGGCCTGGTCTATCAGCTGGTCCTTGTAGTCTTTGTACTCCAGGGTCCACTCCAAAGCCTTTTCTGTGGACAGAGAACATGGGCAGAGTTAAAAGTGAGTCCCTTTCCTCACTCACAGCACCCTACGATTAGAGAAGTTCTCCGACTTCTTTCCTTTTCCCTCCCTGTGTTAGATCACGTTTGATAGTGAGTCTTGAAGTGTTGCAAAGTGGCAAAATGTTTGTTTTTTTTTGTTGTTTTTTTTAAATAAATCTTCATCTTCAGTGTCAGTTTTCAGTTCAGGCTGTTTAACACATTCAGCTTTAGGACTGTATCCACCATAATTGCTGAATGGCTTGTCGGTTATCTCGCTGATATTAACAGTCTGAGAAATAAGGGTTCCAAAAGGTTCTTCCTTAAAGGGCTGATGTTCTTCCCAGAACCATTTACTTCCCTTTAGGCCCTTTTAATAAAAAAAGGAGGAAAAAGTTGGAAAATGGGTATTTAAAGACACTCACTCTCAAATGTCTTAATGTTTACCAATTTTCTCATACCGACTTTTTAAGTGAAGACGTTAGAATTGGGTCAGGTTCAGGTTTTCTGATCCTTAAACCGGGTTCTGTACTAGCGTTTCTCACCATTATTCATAATTACCAATATGAGCCACCAGGTTCTGAAGAGAAACGACGACACAAACTGAAACACTATCAAAAAGTCGTATTTGGAAAAAAAACGACGACAAAGAATCCGTGGCAGAAACCCTCATCCATACTTTCAGAACCTCCCGAATGGGCTACTGCAATGGACTCCAGTCTGGGGAAACCCAGCAAAGCCCGGGTCAGGCTCCTGTATGTCCAAAACTCAGCCAGCAGGGTTCTCGCCCTGCAAACAGAGGTCTGTTGGCACCTCCCTCACCTTCGCCGGCTCCCAGTTAAGTTCTGTATCAAGTACAAAACCCTCCTGCTCACCTACAAGTCCATTCATGCCCTCGCCCTTCAGTACCTCTCCGTCCTCCTTCACTCACACACCATGTCGATGTTTTCATTAAAATGCTGTCAGCAGTCGTGTTGTCTCTCTTTTCCATCAATGATTATCAATGTCTGTGTCTGTCTCTCTAAATATTGACAACATGACATCCAGTCTATGAATGCTCACAAACTCAAATACTCAGTCTACCCAGTTTCACTACATCGAACATTTTACGTGATAAATAAGGATTTCTTCTTCTTCTTCATAATCCCATTTAACATTTTCTAAGGTGCTACCTACACCGAAAAGACCCAATTAGGAGGCGAGTGTGTGCGTCGGTGTCGTCATTTCCAAAACTCCTCAGTTTCTATCCGTGCAGGTTTAAAAGCTGGAAAACAGTTTCTGAATATCTTCATTTTGGGTTAAACACATGTTCAAGTGTAGGTCAATCGAATATCGTTTTTCAGGATTCTGGATCCTGGCTCAGGACTTTTATAGCTGACAGCTTTGGTTTCCTGTTTTTTTTTTCACTCTCAACTATGAATGAACGATGCAGGTTGGAGACTACAGGAATTGAAGGACAGGCTTATTCAGTCTTTTCCTTTGTCACCATTATTATGTTCCCGTACTCCTCCTGCTCACATGCAAGGTCCACTGAATTGCTCTGTTGTTTGTTGATAGCTTATGAATCAGCAGGTGTAATAATTTGACCTTTTCTTCCTTCTCCCTCTGTTATGTCACCATCGACGGAGCTCACATGAATTCCCTTCATACCTTTTACTATCTATTATTCTACCAAGATTTCAAAATATATTTTTTTACTTATTGAAAATTGTGCAAATGTGTGAGCATTGGTTATTTTAACATACTGATGATGATGGAAACTGCAATATATAATATATAGGATTCAATATTCTTTCAGCTCAAGACAACAAACCAGTATAGTTCTTCATAGAACCCTCAAAAGACAAGATGAAACCCTTGAAATATAACAGGGATCTGTCCAAAATGGTTCTCCGATGGGGAAAGACAAAGAACCGTATTGTTCTAGGTAGCACTTTTATGTCTAAGAGTGTAGATGAGATGATCGACACCTCTCATATATCTGTCCCATTATGTGAATATGTGAAGCTACCAGCAGCAGCCAGTTAGCTTAGCTTTTATTAGCTTAGCGTAGCTTAGCACAAAGACCGTGAAAAGAGGGAAACAGTAAGCCTGGATCCATCCAGAGCTAACAATATCAAACCTAGCTGAGCCTCCAAGGCAGGTTTCTTTTTTCTGTATGAAAAATAAAGTGTCCAAGTATTATGTGAGTTTTTACCTATTTTGTCGAGGTGCAGTTAAATGTTTATTGGCTTGACTCATTTGCTCAAATAATCACATTCCCCAGAATGCTGAGTTCTTGAGTGGAGTAAAAAGCTTTGTTCCATGTTACTGCTTTTTATGGAAGTGATTTCTGGTGATCCGTTTTTAAAGTCTCGAGAAATGATAGAACTTAGCGTTCTGTAATTTTATTGTTTTCGATCATGTGAAAGAGTAATAACAAAAAAACATGTGGATTAAAAAAATTCACCTTAAAAAGTTTTTTTTTTCTCCTGTAAAAAAAGTAAAAGCGTCTCTCCGTCTCACACATGGAGCCGAGTAAAAACGAGCACAGACACACTTTGTTGCTGCTCTTTGTGATTGTGACAAAAGCCTTTTCATCCAGCTAATGGACTAAAACTCCTCTTACAGTCTGTCATATACATTTCCTTGCTGCAGACTGCAGACACTCACCCTCATTTGGCAGCAGGTCCACGTCCGTCTCGTCCTTCCTGACCGTGGCCTTGTGGACACCGGTGTAGTACATGACTGCTGCCTGGCTGTGCAGGAGGATCTTGCGTTCCTCCGAGCTGCTGTTTCTCAGCATGACGGTCAGCTCCGCGTCTCCTCCCATTTTAGGACCTTCGCCGTCCATGGTCACTTCCACGGTCACGTCCGCGGCGGTGGGAGACGAGTAGGCCTCTGCTTTGGAGCCATAGCTGCACGCTGTTTCCACGGCGATGCGTTCCGCCTCTGTGCCTGAGAACGACCAGAAATGTTCAAGTTAGTTTAGGTTAGTTAGATTCAACGAATCCAGTCGATCTCGGCTCAGCGCACTTTCAGTGTGTGCATTCTGTCTCACCTTCAGGGTGTTTGTAAAGGTCTGTGATATCGTGGCGTTCATCAGAACCAACAGCCTTCGTGCTGATGAGGTGGCCCACGGTCTTCTTCTCACTGTAGATTTGACTAAAAGTCCCGTCTACGTTCCTCTGCCAGTAGATTTTGTCACTGTTGACCTAGAAGAGAGGGACAGAGAGAGAGAGAGAGAGAGCTGAGTTAAAAATAAAGACCTCTAAAGCACTCTTCTCCGCCCGACAGATGGGAAACCATATGGCCTGATATTAGTTCTCAGTACAAATATAACCTGTCAACACAGAAAGTGACTAAAAGATCAGTTGTTCACTCCTGTAGGTCGAGAATGTGAGGAAAACTATTATTTTAGGGAGTTTATCTGCTCAGTTGATTTTGAATACTTGCAGTAGAGACTGAACGTTGGACTAAATGATATATTCCACAAACCTCAGCGAACACAAACGGAGTGTCGTGTTTCAGGAAGACCTGACCGTGGCGGACAGCGGCGAGAGAAGCAGGCCCGCAGCGGAAGGTGCCCTGGCTGGTCTCCTGAGGCGTCGCGTCGACAGCTTGCCAGCCTCCGTAGCCGGGAGGCAAGTCTGAACGAGCCATCCAGCAGTCGTTCCACACGTGGAAGTTCCTTCAGGAAAAGGTCAGGTTTTAATAAAGCAGAGAGTGCATGTCGAGTCGAGGCAGCGTCACGGTGATGAGGACAGGACGTACCAGATGGAGTCGGCGTTGAGGTTATCTATGGGCTCCAGGTTCTCGTCCAGGTACACGTCGGTCGTCAAGGAGACGTCTGTGTCATGAGCCGAGCTGAAGTTGGTCACAGTTCGACCGGGAATGCCTAAACACCGTAAAACTGACAAGATAGATTGATACGGGTGTGAGTGGTCAGTATCAGCGTGACGTTAACCTGACGTAAAGACACGTGAGAAGAATAAAAAGTCGAACCTGTCGTGAAAACACCAGCAAAGATCCAGCACTGGCCGTACTTGACAGGGGTACCCTTGTTTTTATGGTACTCCTTCAGGATTTCCACACTCCCGCTCCAAACTGTTGGACTTTTTCCATCTGTGTAGACTCCAGACCAGTTTCCTGCCACGACGCCGCGATCATCCACAGAGTTGATCTGGATATAAAAACAGGAAGCGTTTCAGTGTTCCAGAAAAAATAGGAACCCTGACGTTATTTGTAACGGGGCTCACAGTGTCTGATAAACATGTCCTTCTTGGACAGTAACACAGACGGTACAAAGTAATATTAGCAGTATTCAGTAAACCAGATTAATGCATAACAAACAAATAAACAGCCCTGCGCTGATCAGAGACGGTGAAATACTGTCCACAAAGTCCACATGAGTGACAGATTATTTTGTTTAAAGGCTCGTTAGATGCCAAAACAGTGATTAGATGTTTGTATTATCACAGACAGGATATGACAGTTCTGGTTCAGGGTTAGTTATAGTTTCAAAAGCGACAACTCAATCAAATGATTGTGAGGAAACTAGTAGAAATCGGGCATTCGGCATGTTTTTTACTGGCCAACACGTCGCGTTAATGAATGGACGAACCTTGCTGGCTCAAATTTTTTTTGCGAAATTACAAGTTTTTGCACGGTTGAGCCACTGCTGTGATGTGTGGAAACTGTTGTCATGGGAAAAAGATGCTTTAATATGGCACCGAGCAAAGGTTTCTATTGTCGGTGTGTAGAGAGTGAGTCATCGCAGTCTCACCATGGCCGAGATGACTCGCACCACATTAACCGGGTCTCCCCAACCAGACGGAGGAGTTCCGCTCTTCTCCAGGACAAAGAGGCAAGTGGCAAGAATCCCATCATCGAACTGAGAGCGGCAGGGAGAAAGAGAAGGATGGAGTCAGCTATAATGATCAGTGTGTTCTGGCGCTGACAGCTCACGCAACCCTCCTCACCTGCCCGTAGTTCCACGTCCGCACTCCAATTTGATTCTGTGTGCCGTAGTAGATTCGTCCAACGTCGTTCAGGACATACTCCCGTCTCTCCTCCTCAGAGTCCATGAACACTACGTCATCTGACAGAGAACGAGAAGGACATCTTTAAAAACGTTTCCATATTTTCTTTTTTAAACCACGATTTTACTGTTTCTTGTGAAGTTTCTTAATCCTGCAGTAGTTTCTGTAGCTAAAAAAGAACAACGTAGGGAAAACAAGATTCTTCATTATGAAGCCCTTAAATAAGCATCTATCTGTTTGGGTTTTATCTTTTTTAGTTGGTTTGAATGTGTCTGAGTTCAAAGTCTGTCTGTGAAGAATTGGTCTGAATAGTTGTTTTTTTAGGTATTTTTATGTTCATTGTTGGATCGTGACTCATACACATTTTTTTTTAGAAATGATGGTGAACACTGTCGCGGTCTCATCGAGAAGAAAACTGTAGCTCATAAGATTGACAAGGGACGTATGAGTAACGCTGAGGCTGTTATTTATTTAGTCATTTCAGACGACGTGGTATAAAAAAATCGGAAGATCGCTTTTTGTCTCGTTTGCGGGGTGTTTTCCTGAAGGAGTCATTAGACGTGTTCACAGCACCAAACTGAGTTCTCATGGAGAGTTAGATTAGAACAGAGAAAGTGTGGTCAGATTATGTAATTAACTTTGAAATTGCCCTTAATTGTTGATGATTAGATATCAAATTAAGAAAAGCAGTGAACTGATAAAGAAGGTAGTTAAATCACAAGTTATTCTTCTTTATCTGATGTAGTGAAGTCTGTAGGTGAAGTCTGCTTCCTGTTGATATGTGAGCCAACTTTTAACTTTAATCTGCACCCAACAGTGGAGATTGAAGTCAATACGTGGCGTTGCAGCAATCTCAATTCTAACAGGAGCGTTAACACACATCTTATATTGTATTGATGACGAGAGCAGAGTTGTGATTTAAAGTTTGGGCATCCTTAAATATGAGAAAGTCGGGATTAAAGAGGGCGAATCAGTCTTTGTCTGTTAAATGTACGGCTGTAGCTAACAGCCGATTAGCTTAGCTTAGCATAAAGACTGGAAACAAGATGAAATAGTATGCCGTTTTGTAACAAAATCCACCTTTCAGCATCTCTCAAACGTACTTATTAACATTTTAATACACTGAATTGAAAAAAAATGTAAATTTTCCATTTTACAGGGGGTGCGAGGCTGTTTTAGCTGTTAGCTTATATTATCAGAGCTCCCACTTTACGAACCGCCCAGTGAGAGTCAGAGTGTGCTCTAAATTGTCACTTCGAAAATGTCAACCTGCCGCGAGCTGTAGCACTTTACATCACTCAGTCTTCTCTTTTTCACTCTCTGGCAGATAGCAAACAACTTCCACCAGATGAGTATTTCCTGTAAGGCCACATGATGCTGCACGGCGAGGTGTTTCTGTACCTTCACACCAGGGGTTGAACAGCATGTAGATGTCGTTCGCGGGGTCATGTGTGGAGATGAACTGGCCGTTTGCACTGTTCGACTCCACTGTGAGCTGGTATCGGCCGATGACCGCCGTGGGTGGAGAATTAACCGACAGCTTTATTCGTCTGTCGTCCTGTTTCACAACAGCAGCCTCCCAGCGGTCGTCCTCCAAGTCCTCCACAAACGGGACGATGACATGGGTTCCCTTCGACACTGTCGGCAGCGGCCCTGTCGAGGCGAGATGAGACACACATCACCAACGTGTGAAGGAATACGGCAAAAAGTGGAAACTATTGCTGATCCCACATACCGGGCCAGAAGGGAAGCAGAGCACAGTTCAATTATTTTTATCACAATCTGCTTCCCCTTCAATTTAAAACCACACCTGAATTCCTACGCTGTGTGGTAAAGCTTTCATACTGTAACTGTCCTGGAAAGGTTCGCACACACACACACACACACACACACACACACACACACACACACTCATGCACACACAGCAAGTCATGACAGCATTAGCTCTTAGGCAGCAGCTCGCTGTTCATCTGGAAGAATTGAGCTGTCTAAGGTAGTTAAAGGGCTTCTGCATCCTGGGGAGAAAGAGAAAATCTTTAATGGGGACTCGCAAAAAAATAAAAATAAATTAAAAAATCACAGTTTTCTGAGCATAACATGTTGCGAAACTGAGCTCTCTGTTCTCTCTCCCTGCTGTGGAAAACTACAGCCCTTCCTGATTTTTGTCTGCGCTCGTCGATGGGTGTGAACTCGTCTTTGTTCGCTGTGTTTACATATGCTTTCTCAAAACCGAGCAACCTCGCTGCAGTGTCGCAATGACATGTTTATTTGGATAGACAGACAGACAGACAGACTGCTGTGTGACAATCTGAACCTGCCTCCAAAGAAATAATTGAGGGGAAATAAACAAGCAGGGCAAGCCACAGCATCACTCCGACCAAGACTCTGAAGCCAACGTGTTTGGTGGCTGCCTGCCTTTTTCCATTTGCATCAGAACCGTGTGAACGTTGGACATGTGAACGTGTAAGGTTCATATTTAAGGCACATTAACACTCCCCAGAGGACGAACCCTTTTTTTGCTTTCCTCCAGAGTTAAATGACACGTCCAATTATCTTTTCTAAACAGTAAATTTACAGTCACAGTCAGGAAGTTAATGCTTCTGGCTTAAGAAACAGACCATAATCACACAGCGGTCATTTCCCTCTGACAGCACGGGCTGATAAATTATTACTTCACTGCTTCCTAATTGAACAGCAACTGAGAAGATAATGGATTCTGGAAATCTGGAGTGACAGCGACTCATATTTCAAACTAAAACAACAATCTTGGTATTAAGTACCTTGACCCGCTGTCCCTCCGGACTTTCACTGTCTGATAATGATGAAATGACAACAACTTGTAAGATTTACTGGAGCAGCAGAACGACACTGTGGCTTCCCACCCTAAACGTGACATCAGAGGACAAAGGCCATCATGTGAATGTTAAGCCCTGTAAAATTACAGCTTCACATTGTTTCCTACGAATAAAACAAATGAGTTGTAATGTGTTAATTAGCTTTGGATGTGCTCACGGGCAGATTGTTCTTTCTTTTTGACCCGGCTAACTTTTACCCCTGATTCCAGACTTCATCCTGAGCAAAGCGAAGCATCTTAGTGATGTGAGAGTGGTTCTGATTATTTCATCTATCTCCTGGCAAGAAAGAGAATAAGTGAATTTCCCAATATGTCAAAAATATTCCTGTAAGAGCTTTTCTCTTATACAAGCCCAGAGCCAAAATGTCAACTTTGCACACAACATATCCAATAATTTATTTGGCGTTATCAGTAGGATGTTTTCTGAAAACACTCACTCTCCCCGGATGGGTGGGAGGATTAATGATTTTGTTCCCACTGACATCGGGGCTTTTATTGCACCGCCGCCTCTGGAGAAACTTTTCTTTCAGCCGTGCAACAGGTAACGCTCCACGGATAGCAAAACTGTCAGCGTGCGCTTCAGTCTGCAGCCCACATTCATTCTGTCAGGTGTTGTGAAAATTACAGCCTTTCTAAAACCACAATGTCAAAGCATTCGGCTGTCATTGAACTCCACTTGAATTTGAAAAAAAAACAAAAAAAACCCTCAGTGTTTTTGTAGATTGGCCTGTGATTAGCTTCCTGCCGAGGGGCTTACATCTGAGCGCTGTGAGTGAGAACAGTGTACCCTCTGCCGCAGTTTTGAACTGAGATGTGAGCAGAAAAACGGCACTTTTGCTGGTGTGTTTTTACACGGAGGACGCTTTAAAAGACCAAAACCTGGCTTCATCTGCAGCTGCGATTGTCCTGCTGATTATTCATGACCAGCGTCCTTAATAATTTGTTGTCACACATGTTTTGTTCTTGCAAGGAAACAATACAGAGTTTAAAAAATGAAAGTGGCATTAATTTGGTCTCTTGATTAAAAAAAAAATTACAACCACTTTGTTTTTCCTCCGTATGAAGCAATTAACACATGGGGGGATTTTTGCTTGTCATACATGGACGCGCAGCCTTTCTGCCAAAAGAGACATTGTAATTATTCACTCCAAGCTACACTTGTTATCACACCCGGCTATAATTGTAGGATCTATATTGGTCTGCGTCCTCTCTGCCGTACAGCACTCAACGCAGAAACAAACCGTGGGTTAACAGGTTCGGGAGAGAGGAAGGGGGGTGAGGCTCAGACAGTTGGTTGTGGCAGCACTGATGGCAAATTGTGCGTAGACTGGATTTTCTGTTAGAGCAGCATCTGTAAAAAAAAAAACACTCTTCCTGGAGCGTAGCAACCGGAGCCGTTACCATAGCAATAGCAACCAAAAATCAACCCCCCCCCCCCTCCTGCTCACTATCTATCCATAGATCCATCTCACGCTCAAATGCAACAAAATCGATATACTCCACACGCGAGCGACCACATCAACAGTTTCAGACTCGAGCACAACAGTATAAACTTTTTTTTTCTTCAGCTGCCGCATTTCGTTTCCTCCCACGGCCCTCAACCCGTCACCTTTCCTTCGCTTCCAGGACTGTCAAGAACGAGGGAACTATTAATTATCATGTGCAGCTCTGCGCAGGGCTTCAGAGGAGAGGAGAGGGGGTCAGGAAAGCATGTGAGCGCGATTCAGGCTGGATTGCGTCCATCCAGTTTCACACTTGGCCTCTGAAGAGTAGAGGCCAGTCATGTGGGAACATCATAAAAATAAAATTAGTATTCATCAGCATGTGTTGTTGCCTGTTCAAATTTTACTCAGTTTTTTGTTGTTGTCAAAATCTGCACAGCCACATTTCCACCACAGAAACTTTCCCCAGGAGCTAGGAACCTTTGGAGGATCTCGGTGTGTTTAAACCTCGGGGGCCTGGTTCTAAATTAAAGGTCACGGCTGAACTGAGGAGTTAAATTTCCTAATCAGGAAACTCTGCGCGGCTTCTGTCGAGGACCAACCTGTTTTCAGATCAAGGTGAAGCTTGTCAGTGTCTGCGTTATAAGGTCGAGACAGCGTAATCCACATCTGGAATGTCTGCCCTCTGCGAATAATCAGGCCATCGCTTTGGTAGAGATCTGTGTGGTGCTCCGTGCGGTTCTGCCCTGATTTGCTTTTCATCAGGTCTATCGATCTCACTTCCAGGAGGAGTTCTGCGGAAAAAAAACAAAAAACAAATATATGAACAAGGTGGTCTGTTTATGTGGCTGGCGTTTACTCTGCTTGATAAAGACAATTGAGCGCTCTCCGAGATGCCAGTTACCATCAAGCTCGCTGCCGCCAGTCGCAGGCTTCTCGTCGTCTGTCTCTTCGCCCTTCTCCGGGTCATCAATCCCTGTGACCACAGTGTCTGTGACGTCATCGTCACTTGGTTGGCGACAGCAGCAAGGGCAGACTTTACGCAGCCATCGCCGGCACCCATTTTCTTTCCCGCCATCGTTCTCTTCCGGCTCTTCCTTTTCTTCCTCTGTGTCGTCCCCAAACCCGAGAGTGACAGTTGGAAACCGACCCACTGCAGATCTGTCTCTGATGGACCGAGTCTCCACAGGCATCCTGAGATAAAGGCAGACTTAATGAGAAAAATGTGGGGCTTGGTTATTGATTATGCGTGGGTTTCCTTAAGGATAACGCCATTTTTTATAGAAGTCCTCTGACACCCCAGTCGTCCCACTTGAGACTGCTCTTGACATTAATCCATTGTCCAATTACGTCAGGGACGGACAGCCACTTTACTGAGTCGAGTAACTGTAATCTTGAGCATTATCCTTCAGTTGAAGTCAATATCACGAAACAAAGAAAAGAGAAAGAAAAGTCACTAACTTGTGTAAAAATGCTCAAAATCTCAGAGATTTTCAACCAATTACCAGTAACATTTAGCTAGCTATTAGTTTGAGCTTATTAGCTAAACTGTACGACCGCAGTTTTACCATTCATCCATTAGCTTCCTATTTTAACAATTAAACCTTTTTAAAGATTACAGGGTGACATATGGGCCGCGCATGTGCCGTAACCATTCAGCTACCAAAGCGCTCCTGCTTGTGGCTATTTCAACCATTTGTCCGTTAGCCTACTTTTAGCTTAACATTTTAGCTTTATATTAATTTCTTTTGGTTGTCAATTTGAACTCTTTATGTCCAGCTATTACAACTGCCTTTCAGCCAAGTTTATCAACTGTTTAGCTATTTCACCATTACTTTAGCTAGCTCTCTGAACCATTAACCTATTAGCCTACTTTGAGCTAACATTGTCAAGTCACTTAGCTAACTGTTCAAATGTTTACTTATCTATTTTCAACCATTTATGCTACTTAACGCCTACTATTTTGATTGTTTGCTTATTTATTTTATGCATAGAATATTTCAAGCATTTATAGCTAACTGTGTAGATATCTTTGCCCTCACTGTCTAGTTTTCACACATTCTCTATTGCCACGTGCTTTGTTGAAGTATTATAGGTGACTTTATAATTTAAACCGGGAGCATATCACCAGAGTAACTTCTAACTGCTGCTGACTGTAGCTGCCATTAGCTATAAGCTCAGTTACCTGTACAGCTAGCAGTCCTATTAGCTCACTCTGCCCAGACTGGGAGAACTGATGGGAAATGTTCACTATTGTACTGCCACCTAAAGTGGCTAGAGGCTAACTGGTTAGCATGCTAACTTCCATAGATATCTCTACAACACAATGTCTTTGACATAATGTCAACACTGCTACTTCCTCACATTTTGTTGATAATTTTAGTATTTTTTTAAAATCTTAATTCTAAATTAAATCATAATCGTATTTATTAAAACATGTTTAAGTTGATACACTCTGTAGGAGTACACAGTGTTTGGAAACACTCATTCCTATAAAGAGGCATCACAGCTCCTGTGTTTTTATAACAGTGTGCACTGCTTAATGCCACATTGATTTCCCTCCTCCTCTCTGTTCATTTAGCGCTCATAAGGAGTTGATACTGCAATCAACGTATACATTGTTATGAATAATGCTGCTAAACAGAGAATCAATCATACTGCTCACTTTAGGATTGTTCACACTGAGAATTTAAGCTCCTGACATCAAAACAAGAAAGCCGAATTTGGCTCGGTGTCTGTCTCTCTCTCTCCATCAGGAACACATCTGGAGCTGATTCACAATTTCTGAATTACAGCCCGATTTATAAATCAGCAAGCATCCAGCAGTTGTTGTTTTTTTTTTTCAGGGAGGTGAGCACATGCTCTGATTAACAACTGCGCTATGAAGAAAGTTTCATTGTGTTTGTATTGAGATCAAACACCGTGCGTTGTTTTTTCTGACAACAAAGAGTCAGATTTTTTTAATCAAAGTCAAATCCACACGCACATTTTAATCATTTCAAGCTGCTTCAAATCCATCTTATATCTCACACATTTTGTCCAACTACTCCTTTCCCCTCTCTTTTAGCTCAAGTCGCTCCGATCGGATCAGACTTGTATCTTCCTGTCCCACCTTTCAAGAAAATGCTATGGACCCACTGAGAGCCATCTCCACACACACCGTACGTCCCTCCTCTGAAACTGTGACTGTTATATGGTGGCCAAACAGGCTCAGGTGAGGCGACAGCAAGACTGACAATGAGTTCACTCCTTATTCATATGCCAATGAAGTTGAAACTGTGAGTAGGCTACGATAAATAGCAGACAGTGAAAGAGGAACGCCTCCTCCCAGCTTAGGATTGTGAGTCATATTTACTGCTGGCAGACAAGATTTAAAGCAGCTTAACAAAACAATGTGCATTTAAATAATAAAAAAAACCATAACAACCAGATAAACATATTTTAATGACTGCATTATGTAAACTTATATACTTTCTTCTTTTGTTCCTCAGAGAAAATGAGCAGTGCAAAGTAGAAAAAACATGTTTTAATAGCTTAACAACTAAAAATGGGCTTTACTGAGTAATTAAAATAAAGTACATGAACTCCTTATTAAAACTAGTGGGGCAGTTCCATGCTGTCAGTGCTGCGAGGCTGTATTACAGCAAAGGGGAGCACTGAGCTAAATACTAGCATTAGCATGCTAACAGCCTGATCTTTAGCAGGTATATCCAACATGTTTGTCGTCTTAGTTTTGTGTTAGCATGCTCACATTTGTTAATTAGCGCTAAACACACAAGTAGAGCTGATTTGAATGTCACTTTGCAGGTACTCATGATTCAAGTGTTCACAAGTATTGAGCACAATTTACATTTTGACATGCTAGCATTAGCTAATTAGGATTTGGTTGGTTTGTCAGCATCTTTACACAAAAACTACTGAACGGATTTTCACAAAACTTAGTTAAACTTCCCTATGTTTTTTTCAACATTTTCATTAATTTCTCAGGGAATAAAATGTATGGATCTTGATGATTAATTAATCAGGCAACAGAAAATTAATCTGTAACTATTCTGATATTCAAACAATTGTTTTGCTATGGCAACAACACAAGTGAAGATGCAGCGGGGTGGAGGAGAGTCTATGCTAACACAGCTTGTTTTAAGGCTGCTCCTAGCTAATGTCCAGTCGTAGGAAAAAGAAATGGAGAAACTGGAACTCAGACTGACAGCCGAATAACGAGAAATCAGGTTGTTCGGCTTCACCAGACCGTCAGAGCACAGGACTATGTCAGGAGAGGAGAGCTGGCAAATAAAGCCTGACTGGATCACCAGCCAGGCTCCATTTGCCAGGCAGAGTTTTTGCCCAGTGGCAGTTGTGCCATCAGCATTTACTTCATAGCAATGAGTAAAAACAAAATTCTTGTCTATTGTCCACATTCCAAATTCCCTTGCTCTAGCTTCTGAAAATGTGATGATTTATAGCTTTTTTGTAAAAATGTGGTATTAAACCTGAATATATTTGGGTTTCATACTGACAAAAAAGCTAGTTATTGTGAAATTGTACAGTGATTTTCAGCAATTTTCTGACATTTTAAGGACTTAAGAAAAGAGGATCCTGCACCCTGCTCTCTCTAAGCATCACAATTTATTCCTAATACTGATATTTCACTCCCTTCCTTCACCTTCAAGCAATTCTTACAACAGTGGTCTGAGGTTTGTTGAGTTAGTTAGTTGTGCAAATATGTTCTTTGAGCAACATTTGAAGGACCAATAATAAACAGATTAATTCAGTATGGCTGGTTGATTAAGCTTGAAATGAAATGTATCGTTAGCCTCACTAGCTCTAAACTCAAAGTACAGCTGAGGCTGAATGTGAGTCGTGCTGAAGAAAGACTGACTCACAGTTTGATCAGATGATGGAGCGAGATTGAAACATTAAGGGGCGTCAAAGTGTTTACAATTCATTCATGAGAGGACGTGACTATAGCTGTCGAGGCATTAAAGTCAGTAGGATTAATCTGCTTAGGACTGTCAGCAATTTCATGGCAGCCCATCAAAAAGTTGTTGAGAATTTTCAGTCCAGAACAAAGTGGCTGACCGCACGACCGACACTTCCACTCCGTACCACAAGCATGAAGACAAAACTGTTGCTGTCTCTCAGTTTCCCACAAGTGGAAGTCATCACAACACATCAACAAGCCTCAGTAGGTTGTGAAAGTGTACAACAGGGTGGGCCCTCACCAAACCTCTGCCCCCACCGCTGCACCTGCCTCGGTGCCAAAAAACAAAAGACAGGGTGGAGGAAAAACACTGCATGGTTGAGATCTCAGTCTGCTTGCAGGGACACACACAGATCAACACAACTGATACACTTCTCCGCTGCATCGGATAAACTGGTAAATAAAAGACATAATGTTCACTCTGCGGAGGAAGACGAGGACGTACACCGTCCCCCCGACCTGCACTGTGTGACATGACGAGGACGGTGAGATGCCGAACAGCTGAACCTGCTATTATCTGTCATTCTCATCACCTCGTCATCTACTGCGCAAGATCCTAACGACTCACAGCAGCGTTTCCCAGGCGCATCGTGTCACGCTGTATGAGCCCCACATGCTGTATCTATGTATAATCTATACACACAGATTTAAATGTGGTCAAACGTCAGATGAAGTGGGTGTTAAGTTCACTCTCACAGCGACAGGAGGATGTATATATTGTATTATTGTTGATTAGGATTGTTATCTTTTTTAATACTGTTTATATTTAAGTATTTATGTTTATTTCACAAACGAAGAGCTGCTTAACTGTGTTTCGTTGTTTCTGAAACAATGACAATAAAAATCTATTCCTTAAAACCACAACAGCTCATTTCAGAATTAAAGCATCCACAGGGTTTCTACGCTGACGTTGACTTTGTATTTAATGCAAATGTTTTGTCCATTTTCATCATTATATTGGTTTGATCCACTCAATGACTCAATCACATTAAAGGTGCATTATTGCACCTGCATTGACGGATTGTTTCTTTATTCTTGACTGAATAAACTGAATAAACAAACCGACCATAAAGAAAACACAATATCATACTGTTTTACTTTGTTTATATGTGGCGGACCCCGCCACCTTTTGAGCTCATTTTCCCCTGAGAGCAGCTTGTTAATTAATTTATGGAAAAAATAAATATGTTTACCTCATTCATATTGTAAATGTTAGAATTATGAGTTTGGATTTCTTCTCTAAAACCACACAGTTCCTCTTTGACTACAGAGATGTGGCTGTTGGACTGTATATCACTTTTAATTGAGGAACTGAAAGGATCTCCTGGAATTTATTTCCAGTCCAATGTAAATGTTTTCCAGGTGCCGTGCAGCTGTGCATGATGACTGCATCTTCGGAAAATAAATCACAATCAAAAACAAACCCTAACAAAGTAAACCATACAGAAATTGCGTGGCAGTAAGACAGAAACGCAGCAAAACTCACAGAGAAAAGTTTTAAAGTAAATGAAATGTGAACTAATTCAGTATCGTTCACAACATCAAGCAACTAATTAAAAGTTTAACTTAAAGGATGTACACAGACTGAACTACGTGTGTAGAAGCTGATTGAAACTCACGCAGTTGAATGGAAGCAGAAATGTGACAACGCAGGCTGGAGGAGGAAATCTTCGTCTTCGCTGTGTCTTTGTCTGTCAGTGACGAGCTGCAAGTTAAGACCTCGTTTAAATACTTGGGCTGAGAATGTGAGAACACGCCTCACAGACAGCAGCGAGGTCAGACACTCCTCCAGAAACAACGACTGAAGGCATTTTTGGTGCAGGGCCAAACATCAGATTGAGCAATAGTGGTGAAAATTTGAGCTTCTTTACTACAAGATATGTCTTCACGACTGCAGAACTTTTACCTCCAGCTTGTGCGGGTGGGAGCAGCAGCTGTAGTCGCTCGGGCTTGTGCTCCACCCTGATTTATTTAATTGATTCAATCATTTTTTAAATTATAGTATATCTGTACAGACAGAGAGAGAGAGTGAAGGGTGATATAAACCATTCATAGCTAAAAACATATATAAGTACCACAATACCAGTACCTTGAAACTGAAGTTTAATAAAAATGGATGCACTGTCACGTGTCAAGGCGTCTTCCCTTCATCCATCACAGCGACAGGTGTCTCACCCACTGGGTGGGAGGGTACACACCTTTCTCTGAAAAGGCCTGACACACTGTTAGGGAGTAGGTCTGTCGGCTTTTGCATGATATTTGTCACATGAGTAAAGACGTAGTAAATAAGATGGATGTCTTCATAATCTGGGTTTTTCACACTGACTGGTTTAGTTGGTTTTCAGTGAGTTTCTCAACTGCGTGACGGTTCAACTCTAAACAAAAGCAACGAATCATATATTGCATCACTTAGAGGGATACCAGTGACCTCACTGCTCACACCTGTGAAATATGATTGTTGGCTAATTATTTGACAGGAAAAGCATTGTTCAGCTTTGAGCCGTGCTGTGGGTGAGGCTCCAGGGACGACAGCGGCGTTCCTCCCATGGTTGGTCCATGAAAACTCTAGAAGTGGTTGTTGGTGAAATGATGATTAAGACCCGCTGGCAGCTTTTTAAAAATAATCTGGAAATCCGCATTAGACACTCCCAAGTGACAGTTCTTGCCTCAAGGTTTGCCCGAGGAAGGGCCATGACATCAGAGTAAAACAAAAGTCAGCTTGACATGTCGCAAAGTTGTTCATCCCTAAATGCAGTGATGCAACCAGGCGCTGGAGAGCTGACCCTAGAGCAGCTTTGAAAGCGTTGAACGGGTCCTCATCAGGGGTGCTGGACCCTCGGGGGCTCCTCAGAGTCACTAAATTATTGTTCTATAATACTCTGAAAGTTATCTTACTGTTAGTTAAATCTGTTGGAAACTCCTCATTAAGATAAAGCCAACTTATCATCAATACATTGAAAAGTAAAGTCACACAACATTCATTCCTCGTACAATCATGTGAGCTAACCACGTGTAACTGAAACGTATGGGCAAGTTATTTGTCATAATCTCTAATGTACAGACGTTTGTGTGAGTCACAGGTGATTCTATTGTAAATTACTGAGCAGCAGACTCTAACATACCACCTCCACCTTAGCCAGGCTACAACTACCACTGACGTGTTTAGACGCAGTGCCGTAGGCCTTGTTTAATATGTTAATATTTGGTTTTTTTTGCAATACATAGTGGCAGGATTCTGCTACTGACCTGAAAACCAGCTGCACTTTGTGTTTAGTGCTAATTAACAAGTCGTCATGGATTCAAAATCGACATTCGCCACCCCGTCAACTGCATTCTATACACACGAAGGGGCAAAATAAGATTTGCATCTACTGGCTGAGTCTTGGCTTTGCGTGGAATTCAACTTTGGTGAAGTTTGACCCGTTAAGTTGGAGCCACAACCAGTACAGAAAACCTGTATGTGTGTGTGGTGTCCTCAAGTGGACTACAAACCAGCAAACGGAGCTCAGCGTGTCCACATTCACTATCTTACCCTCGGTCCACACTGCCTGCTTGTTCAGTGCTTCTTGCTTTATATTTCAGCGTCCATGTTACCAGGCTAGAGCAGCCAAACTGAGTCGCGCCTCACATCACAGTTTTAATGTCTGATTCTGTAGAAAACGTCACAAAACATGTAGCGAATACACACAACACGCAGGATGCGTGTTTCAGCCGTTACAGTTCGGTCAGATGTGCAAAATTAGAGAAGCACATAAGCAAATTCACTGTTTTGCTACACAAGATGTTCAACTTTACTGAACATTGCTAATTTCACCCCTGACGTTAATGGAATATGGCTGAATTTGCACGTGACCATCTTATACTCTGGTCAGAATGTGGTAAACAAGGTAAATGTTAGCATTTCAAAGTGGTGCATGTACGACCTCACATGCGGTAGACGAGTGTTTTTTTCTCTACAGGCGAGTTTGAAGATAATCTTTTTTTTCAGTGTTTGTCCTTTTGTGCTATGAGCTCCGAGGTGTGGCATTTTTTCCAAATCATAAAATTCAGCCGATTTGTTTTGGTTAGACACTCCCAAGTGACAGTTCTTGCCTAAAGGTTTCCTTTGAAAATGCCGTGACATCAGAAAACAAACAACGACTTGATATGTCGCAAAGTTGGTTGATTTCACAAACACAGTAACGTAATGAGAACCTGATGCTTGTGGCCCTTGGGCAGCTTTCAATGCACGTCACATATGGGTTAGTTCAAGGTGCATTCAGGAAAGTCCGTACATCTGATGTTCATTCTTCTTACGCCAACAGAGAATAAAACACAAGAGGCTTTTTTGGAAGGCAGTGACACAATGTGTGCTGTTTTATTACTGGATCTGTGACTTACTGTGCAACAGTATAGTGTCATATATTAAATGCTTTACACAACCTTTTTAAAAAAATGTGAATGAGTTATGTGATGCTATGAACATTAGTTAGAAGCTTTTCTGTATACTCAACCGTTTTAAAGCTCATAGAAGCAATAAGCCAGCATTGCTGCACGCCGATCCGTACACAGTCAGTTTACTCTGTTATCAGTGTTTCTGCATGCATCTGGGTTTGTTGATTTAAGGACATCCGTACGCACACACAATTAAAGAAATGCACCAATGGTTATTACACACTCACTCGAACATACACGCACATACATCTAGACATTTCAGTGATGGTGTTAGAGACGCTCCTGACGCACGCTGTGAAGCGTGATGCTCTCAGACCCTCAGGGAGGATGATGTGATTGAAGTGGAGCAGACGGAGTCATAAGACGGCTGCAAACACCCCTTTTTTTTCTTGACAGACAAACAAACACGCCCGAGAATGTGAAGGACGATCGAACGACGAGGACGACGTGGGGACGGGGCGGCGATTCCCGATCAGAGCAGGAGGTCTGTGACTGAGGGCAGCAGCTCGGCCAGCTCCGACTCGATGTTGGCCGCCTGAGTGACAGGGTTGCCACGGAGATCGAGGCGCTTCAGCTTGGGGCAGGAGGCCAGCGGCTGGAGATCTGCCACGGTAGAGATTTCTGCACATTTGGGTTAATGAAAAAGCCTTCCGGGTGATTACAACACTGATGCAAAAGTAAGATCAACATGTCAAATATGACACTGGGATATTAATTAGTTTCCCCAAATATAAAACTTGGAACTGAAACTGCAATTGAAGTCTAAATAAAAAAAACAAATCAAAGCCTCAGAGTCTTGACAGGCAAACTACATTAATTTCCTCTCGAGGGGGAGCTGAAGCGTGAAGGGGAAGGAGTGTGCGGTGCTGATGTGTCGTTAAGTGTCTCTTCCCTTCTTAATGATGCTGTTTGCTCTGTGAAATTGCTACGCTGATTTTATTTACTCAAAGTTTCAGGTGCAAACAAATTATTCATGCATAGCACTGAAGATACTTGTTAACCGCCGCAATTTTCCAAACATCCTCGCGTGCAGTGCCTCTTTTACATCGCGCTCCTCACACACCGTCAGCTGCCTCGCGCTCTTTAGTGGGGTTTGTTTTGCAGGTCGGAGCGCCGCGCGCTCAGAGCTCATTCACACATTCCTTGAGTCACTTGTACACGGCGAGAGGAGTGTATGGATATAATGTACACCGATGCTACTGGATTAAAAATGGGGCATTATGTAGCTTTGAATTAGGAATTCATTAATATTAATGAAGTATTAGTACAAACAAAGTGTTCATTTATTCCCATGACTGAATAAACAAGCTGTTCTCAGAGGAGAATAAGGTCCTAGAACACGGTTTGAAGCTAGAAAGGTGGCAGGGTCCGCCACACATAAACAAAGTAAAATTGTATGAAGCCTTTAAGGTCAGTTTTTTTGTTCAGTTTATTCAGTCATTAAAAATGAAGAGTGTTTGTTTATTTAGTTTGTTTAGACATAGACAAAAAATCTATCCCCCTCCCTGTACAAACAAAAACTACATAATGCACCTAAAGGACTTTATACAGAAAAACTCTGGAGCATAAACTATTGATTCAAGGATACTGTTATTCTTCAGGAGGACTTCCTCCAGTTTGGGAAGGTGATACACTCCTTCCAGGCTTTCTATAGAGTTGTTATCAGCCTCCAGGACCTGAAAGCGTGAAGAAGTCAGTTTAATCATGTTGCAGAAAAGGAATTAATCGATACATTTCATACTAATCTACCAACTGCGGGCACAAGAGTAGAAGAAAAGATGTCCATGTAGGACAGACAATTGGATTTGAATTGTAGCTTTATCACCTCCAAGCACTGCAACATGGCGAACTGAGGAGGCAGCCGCTGCAGCTGATTAGAGGACAGATTGATATGGGTTACCAGTAACAGCTGATCCAAGTGGCATAAGGTGGTCAGTTTCTGTTAGAAGAAAAAAAAAAAAAAAGGAGAAATTACTTTTCAGAAGTCTTCCATAAGGCAGACAGGACAAAGGCAAATAAAATCTATTGTTAGGTTTTGGATCAACCTTGTCAGAAATGCTGAAGACGCGCACTTCAGCGTACTCCATTTTCAAGATGGTGTTTTCAATCATAAACTTGCTGCACAGGTCGCTGTAATATGCACAGCGCATGGAGTCCACCTCCTGAGGGAGAAAACGACAGCGCTCAATCAGTGATCAGTCTCATCCGTGTCCGACTCACTGCATGGTCGGTACTCACCTTCAGTGTCTGAAAATGAGCAAGTGTCTCTTTTTCATATCCCAGAGGGTCCAGCGCCCTCATCAGGAGGATGATGGTCAGTAAGCACCCTGTGTTTGAACATCAAAACATCATAATCAACCCGCAGCAGCTGCAGCAAACTTCAGTATTATGTATTAATGTGAAGCGAGATGTAAAACATTTAAAGGCACTTACACTTATTGAGCGGCTCCAGTTCTTGCAGCTGGTTGCATGATTGTAGCTCCGACTGTAACACCGAAGTCTTCTCTACAGACAGTTCACTCCTGAAGAAGACAGATCACACTGAGTTTGCACTCCTTACAAAATCCCCACAATGTGGTGCCACTGTTACACAACACCATACCTGAAAAGTTCCTGATCCGTAGCAGAGTCCCGACACCAGCTCTCAGTCCGACCTTTTGCGAGTCAAAAGTTCACAGTGTAAAGAAGCTGGAGGAAACATTCATTAGAGACAGATCATGTGTAAAAGATGGATGGTGTGTATCACCTGTGTACAGAGCGCAGTCTCTGTGCGTGTGTTTCTCAGTCCAGTGCACAGTCAGATTATGTTCATTTGTGATGTCACTTATTGTTCCAGGAGGAAGAGCACAGATCTGAGACCGTGTTGAGGTTAAAAAAAAACAAACAAACCAAAAACACAAAGACAACATGTCTGCGAGTGAAAAAGGAAGAGTTCGATTCCAACATAAATCAAGCACGTCTGAGTGAAACCCACCCGGGTCAACGTGTGAGCGTGCATAGTAAGTCCACAGCTCATTTCCATGCCAGCACAGCAGAGTGACCGAGCTGGGCTTCCTGAATAAACATAACTTCCTTGACAGAATGGCAAAATAGTCATTATGGTTATGGGTCGAATATATTACTTCCTCTGTGTCCCCATTATAACGTGTTAAACTTCATTTGTTTTCTAGACTTATTTTCTCATGATTACTGGTCTCGTTATCTCGTGAAAACAACAGTTGTTATTTTGTGTTAATGACATAAACAACTTGTTATTGTAATTATCTTGTTATTTTAGGGGGAAAAAAAACTGTTGTGTCTGATTTAATCCACATTTAATTAAATTGATCACATACAAAATGACCACTGACATTTGAAACTTAATTCAAAAACCAAAATAGAACCTTTGAATGTGAATAAAATTTCACTCACTATAACCGCAACACCTACTTCTCCAAGTTAATTATGGAAATTAACTTTATTTCACATCTTTCAGGAATGCAGCCGCCATGTTTCTCGCTACAGGACGCTCAGCACTCCTGAGGCTGTGGAGAATTCATCAACAACAGCAGAGTCCCCCTACGGTACGGTATGAACACCAGTTGTCTTTCTGACGACACTTGGTGCTCTGTGCCCCGACAAGTTAGACAAGCTATTAAAAAGAAAAATGCTATGACAGGATTTCCACTTCACGTCAGCTTTACAATAAACATTCCATTCAGGTATGCTGGAACGCTTTACCCGCACAAACCACAGCATTTTATCAGCATGTGCAACGCGAAGAATGACAAGAACAGAATGTTAAACTAGGATGTCGTTCACTCAGCAGCACACAGACAAGTGGAATAATAATGTGAGTGGCCAAAGGAAAAGGATACCCAAACAGGACTGTGTTTAAAGCGCGGGTGGACACTCGTCCACTCCACTCTCTGGGGCTGACCGTCGAGCACCAGCAGCAGGCCGACGGACTGCGCCTAACAGAGTGGAGACAGGAAGAGAGGCACGAGGCCAAGAGAGGATGTGAAGAAGACTTCAGGTGTGATGTAGACGAGAAGTTGTGGATAAATGCAGAGGACATGTTTGACAGGCACTGCAGCTGTCACTATGTCATACATGTAGAGTGTGTTGTGAATATATAGCATATGAGTTTGTTTTACATTGTATCACTCAAAGGACTCTTTAGGAAAATAAACCTACTGAAGAATATGGCAGCATTATATTCATGACAGCTCGTCTAAACAGAAGGTGTTTCTTCAGTCGACTCTCTCTCGTGCTTATCAAGGATCAGATCAGGGTCAGAGTCAAGTTCTTTTTCTGCCATTTCACACACAGAACTGAAGCGACCGGTAAATGCGGGTGACTTCACTTTCGTACAAGTGCATTTACAAAGAGCTCATAGAAATCCTACTGATTTGATCTTTCATGTACTTTGGATTATATTAATATGACATGAGCTCCATTAGCTTTGCACAGAAATGGTTGGTAGAAAAATTTTACTTTATACTTTGAGTTCATTTCAGTGCCTGTGATGGAATCAGTACTTCTATGTTTGCCAGTCTCTTAAACATAACTATCTGTTCTTCTACTTTTGTAAAGACTGTGTGTACTTTTGGTAAATCTGCATATATTGTAAGGTATGAAAATTAATCTGGTAAAGGGCTTAATACATTACGGTTTCCTGTGGCTTTCAAATAGTTAGACTCATAACTGTCTATTTGCTTATTTTTAATCCATTATTTTATCTGTAACTATTCATTTGCTTATTTATGCTTTTTGTCTTTTTTAATGAATTTATAAAAAAATCTTCATGTCTTATTTTAAATGTATATCTATGCCTCTGTGAAGTGTTGTGAATTGTAAATCTAAATACTCTTGCCAAAATTTGTGTCATTCTTTTCACTGTGATGAAATAAAAAAAGAAAGAAAAGGTCGCCGTGTTTCTCATTTGTAGACATACGATGTCAGTGAGATTAACTGCTGTGCTGAGTCGCAAGTTGGTAAAGAGAGTCACGTGTTTAGTTTTCCAAAATTGAACTCAGAATAGAGAAATATGTGTAACCACAAGACTGTATGAGTAAAAAAACCTCAGTTCCTCAAAGACATAGTGAAAGTGCTCACATTAACGGGCCGAGAGAACGCGACGGCCACCCGCTCCTCTTCCCGACTGACATACACACAGCTTATCATCTCCTCACGTTCCGCTGTTAAAAAGAAACGTAATTCAGGTTGGTGCACCTCATGTTTGACCAGAGCAAACAGCTGTATGCACAGAAACACCAGCATGTAAGTTCATATGTGTGGACATACCTCTGCCTAGCAACCAGCGGTAGTAGAACCAGGCACTCTGGTCGTTGGGGTCAGTGAAGAAAGCATTCTGTACAAGCTCATATTCTGAAAACACAAATGGGTTTATTTAGGAAAGAGTAAAATTGCACATAGGACTACTAGTATGGTACAGCCATTGTAAGGGCTGAGACTGCCCCCTGTCTGTCGCTACTAAATACTGCTGACTGCACAGTCACAATTCATTTACTGAGTTTTAGTCAGGTTCACCTTTGAGGAGCTGCTCCTCACAGACGCGATGAGAGTGGGTTTGAGGAGACGGTGGAAGGGAGGAGTGGGGCGGCTCGCGGCACGGCGACGGAGGCTCGGGAGACTCTGGGTGCAGCAGCGGCAGCAAGGTGCTGCGATAGTGCCAGCTGGAGTAGTTGGAGAAGTTGGAGCCAATGAGACGATCAGTGAAGGCCAGCTCCTGATCTACGGGCACACCGGACATCTTCACAACCATCCGGCGGTAATCCCAGCAGTGGACTGGTGGAGATGGTGTGAGACACGGAGGGAAACAGTGTGGTGACACACACAGAAAAAAAATCTGAATCTTTACAATTATGGTAGTTCCCCTTTTTCATTACTCACAGTTGCGGTCATCCAGGCTGAGGCAGCGATCACACAGGCTCAGTTCCCTGGCCCAGTCTGGTCGAGGCAAGCGGGCTGAGACCCAGCCTCGGTGGTGCCAGCTGCCGTAGGACTTTGGGTTCACCTTCAGGCAAGACTCCAGAAATGACAGCTCGGAAATGTAAACCTTTTGAATTTCATCCTCGTCCCTGGAGTAGATATCAAGAAACAAGAACATAACTGTCCTCCACTATTTCCGCTAACAACCAAAAACTGTAATACTGAAAATCTACACTTGGCAAAAGAACTGGTAATGGTCTAACTTCACAGTCTCCAGGTGCATCAGGATCTCTCTTCTGTAGTTCCAGAGGGTTGCAAAGTCAGGATTGGATGAAAGCAGCTGCTGGGTGAGCTGGAGAGCCTCATCATCGCAAACACCCTCCTTCCTCTGTCAAAGAGAGAGGTATGAGGCGATTACCCAGAGCAGAAAACAGGCAGACAGAGGATCAAGTCAAGTGATAAATAGGCACGGCTTAGTCACTGAAACATGACTTTTTAAGACTGCAAAGGGAGCTTGACGACATAGACAATAAGGTTAGTCTTGCTTTAAACTGGTTCATACTTTCAGACTCCCTAACCTGTCTGTAGTGCTCAGCCCCAAACCCATTTGTCTCCACTGAAGATACTCTTTAAAAAAAAGGCCAATTGATTATACTTATGTAAGGCTAATTTCCTAAAAACAGCTGGGCGGGGAAATTAAAACTTACTCAAACAGGACAAGTGAGCACATGTGATCGGGGCTATTTTCAACACTGTTAGCGCTCTGGTGAGTGTTTACATCAGCAAGACAGAAGGAACACCCAGTAACGGGTAAGAGAGTAAGCTGCATGATGCTTCAGCTACACAGGTAATAATTATTAACAGAATCAATGCACTGTTGTTTCTGGTCAACACTGACCATCATCACCCTTATTATGTCAAATCTAGGGTGAAATGTGTGTTCTCGATAACCTTTGAAAAGCAGGCATCCCGTGTAGCCACGTATATCTTCAGTTTCTTCTCTCGCTCCTTCCTCTTCTCCTCCTCCTGCTGGGCTGTGGATTTCAGCTTCACTCTTCCATGCTGTCAGAAGCAAAAAATAAAAAGGGGGGTGGGGTACAGTACGTGCAGTTAACTGTGCTGCTAAAAGGAAAGTATAAATAATTGATTCCTGCTACACTATAAAGGCTGTATAAAGCCGTCAATATGCTTACATTTCAAGAAGAGATGAGTGCATGTTAAAACTCTTACCATGCTTGCTGTTTGTGATGGAGACTTCTCAGAAAAACCTGTTTATAGTGGAAAATGAGGAGTGATACTGAGGGTTAAGCTAGGCCTGGAAAACGTTTCCACAGTCGCATGCAGAACTGACAAGACAGGCACAGAAGTTATGACAAGTCAACATTATCAGCTCAGCCTTTAGCTTGTCCTCGGTGTGTGTAAACTCAGCCATCAGTAGGTTCACACAGTCAACACAAACAGCTTTAAGTCTGAAGTTAGCTTGCTAATTAGCTCCGATGTCACTAAACAACACTCATTCAAACCAGCACAGAATAACAGCAAGCTGCGACACACACAAAAAAAAAATCATCTTCATAACAGATTGACACTGAACGACATATTGCACGTACCGTAACACACCCGACTGTTTTTGCACTCGGCTTGTTGTTGTGGTTTTCAGAAAGCAGTTTGATTTGTCATGTCACTATCAGGATTTCTAACGACTACAATGTTTCACTTCCGTCTCGTGAAAATGACGTCACGGTCAGGCTGCCTAGCCTTCCTGGCCGCGGCGTTCTGCGGCCCTCCGGTGGAGAGAACCGCGAACGGCAGCGCAGAGAAGCTGAACTGAGCGACGAGGCAGAGATTTAAAGGTACACGGACACGTGTCACGTTACACTACGCTTTGAAAAGTAAAAAGTTAGATTAGTGAAGTTACTTTTAAGGTTGGCACCCAGCGGCGCCTCGTACTCAGGTTCACCCGGTGTTGGCGGCAGGACGACGGTTAGCTCGCCTCCCAGACGCTCGCGCTGCGCTGGAGTCTGATTTAGGGACCATCAATAAATTAAAATGTTCAATATCTTTCATTTCATGTGACCTATTGACTCCAAACCAATGCCGAATTGTATAACTAAATGGGAAAAATAAGACCCACCTGTTTGTATTACATTTTACTGCTTCTTCTATTTTATATGAATATTTATTATGAATATTCAGCTGTTATTTTCAATAGCTTCCATGTCATGTGACTAGAGTTCTCAACGGGCCTGAAAATTACAACCCGACCCGGCCCGCCGGTTTTAAGCCCGAACCCCACGCAGCCCGACACACCAGCATGAATTGTCTGCCCGAACCCGGCCCGAACCCGACCCCCCGCGCGCCTGAATTGTTTTCCTCATACACTTGTTATCATGATCAGACTGACAGCAGACAGAAAGGTGAGGCGAGCCAGGAGACAGGTGCTGCGTCACGGTCAGCAGCAGCAGAAGACACCGCGCTTCGACTAGTAGGAAAATATATTCGGAGAGACAGAAACAGACGATTTCCCCACTCCTCGAAAAGCAAGGGTGAATTCACCTGTGGCAAGTTTACTTTTAGCCAATTCCATCTTCTCCAGCCAGGCTGTAGGCGCGAGTATACGTCACGCAGCGGCATCAGTTCTGCGTCTGCCCCTCTGCATGAAGCAGCAGCCAGACTCACTCTTCACCACACCTGAACAGCAATGATTCACAACAGGCTATATAATTTGCAACCAGCAAGAAATGTGTTTTATGAAATGTGTTTTATAAAAAAGGAAGCCCGAGGCCCGACCCGGCTCATTTGCGCATCTTTTCGGCCCGAACCCGGCCCGAACCTGCGGGTCCGGTCGGATTTGTCGGGCCGGCCCGACCCTTTGAGAACTCTACATGTGACCCAGTGACTCCAAACCAATGCCGAATTGTATAACTAAATGGGACAAATAAGACACACCTGTTTGTATTACATTTTACTGCTTCTTCTATTTTACATTCATATTTATTATGAGAATTCAGCTTTTATTTTCAGTAGATTCCATGTCATGTGACCCAGTGACTCCAAACCAATGCCGAATTGTGTCACTGCTCAGGCTACACGAGACACACCTAGTTTGATTGGATTTCACTGCTTCTTCTGTTTTATATGAATATTTATTATGATAATTCAGCTTTTATTTTTAGTAGCTTCCATGTCATGTGACCCAGTGACTCCAAATCAATGCTGAATTGTATTACTACACAGGTCACATAGGATCGTGGACAATTTATCCAATGGACATGCAGAGGTGATGGGATTAAACACCTGTCTTGCAGAAACACATCCAAATATCATTTAGGAATTCTTAAAAGTCAGCACAGACTCCTGGAAGAAGTAAACCTTCTCCACTCCACAGAATAAAAACACAGTGAGACAGTTTGCTGATTGTTTTCCTTTCACCTTTAATTGCTTAAAAATCAGCATAACAGCACAATTGTGTACAAATTGGTCAAGACTGAGAAACCTTTGCTATTGCAATAAGATTGAAAAATATCAGACATATTGTGTAGTATGTATTGTTGTAAGGACAAGGATAATTTATTCACAGGAATAGAAAAGGAATACTGGTAATAGAGGGTGTAATACGTCCTCCCCTCTAACTACAGCCCCTAAAATAACCCCAGAGCTATAGCAACACTTTACATAGTGAACAACCTTAAACAACAACATATTGTTATATGTTATTATTATCATGCTCTATTCATTTTGAGCCTTTTTTACGTTGCGTCATTCACGAATATCAGCTTCTGCGCCAAAGTCTAAGTTGTCTTGTGACAGCACAGATCTGTATCCCGACGTCTGAGAGAAGTTGAGGGTCAGCTGGCTTCCCGCATTTCTTGCGAGCCGAAGTGAGGACAGCCATCTTATAACATTATCAAAGGGGGTTGAGGACTGGTCCAATGGATTGTCTCCTTTCACTGTAAATGAAACAAAACACAGTTTGAATGTGGCGTCGAACGCAATGCTATTGCGAATGCTCAAAATTATGTTACCATTTTTGACTTACAGTCTGGGAATAAGAAGTCAATGCTGTTCCCCAGATGATCTGTGGATCTCATGATGTCCTTGCTCAGCTTCTCAATATATTGGCTGAAGATTGCGTCTATGCTGTCCTCCTTCTCCTCTCCACCTTTCTTCTCCTGATCGATGCCCTTGGCTTTGATTTTGGTCATGTCAGCAATTAACATTTGGTCATGAGAACAACACATTAAAACAACTGAGTATGTACTGTACATCATAATGAAATAAAACAATTAAATCGGCCACGTCACGGCGTAATACTCACCCAGTGACTTGGGTTTAGTGCTCGCCACGTTTTCCTTGATATCCGCTTGCAGCTTGTAGAGTGTTTCCCTGAAGCCCGTCATCAGCTCCAGTTCTCTCCTCCTGTACTCCTCCTCAACTCGCTGCACATGTTTGAGCTGCCACCTCCTGAACTTCTCTTCGATTCTCTCGTGGATCTTGCTCACGTCGGGGCTGAAGAGCCGTCCGTTGTTCCCTGCCACCATTTCCTCTATCTTCTCAAACAGCTCGGTGACCTGAGTCTGATCAGTTTTATTCATAATGTTGATGACATGGTATCTGTTCTCACACTTGTCCACCAACCAGCATAGCGCGCTATGCTCCCTCTCAATGTGCTCCTCAATGGATTCATCTGCTATTCTGTCTATGTATGTGAACAAAACCATGGTGTGTTTCCAGACACTGGCATCAAAGAGGTTCATGTGTTCCTCCAGGGCGACCTGTTGAGCTTCTTTGAACCTCAGGTCCAAGGGCACAACCAGCAGCACAGCATGAACCCCTGATGGGCTCCCCGACAGACCTCGGACCATTTCTTTGTCTGTCTCTTGAGACCAATTAGAGGAATTCTTCCACCAGCCCGGGGTGTCGATCACTGTGATCGATCTGCCAGCAACTTCCCCCTTCTCCTCCCGACATTGCATATTCTCACAGGTGGGGAACACTTCTTCACGGAGGATGTTATTTCCTGATGCACTCTTTCCAGATGTCCTCTGACCGAGCATCGCTATCCTCAGCTCTTGTAATCTATTGCTGGAACCTGACAAGAAAACAACAGACATCTTGGAGTGAGAGACCAGGTGACAACCTGTAGACACAATACTAACGACCAGTGGGCTGATTTCATATCTCTATACTATTATAGTTTATAGCTGTGTTTACAGAATATCAAAAGCAGCTAAATAAACTGATGCAGTAGCTGTGTATGTCAAATTTTAGTTGGTTTTCAAGGTAACATACAACTATGTGTATGTACTAGAGTTCTCAACGGGTCGGGCCGGCCCGACAAACCCGAACGGACCCGCAGGTTCGGGCCGAAAAGATGCATTTCTTGCTGGTTGCAAATTATATAGCCTGTTGTGAATCATTGCTGCTCAGGTTTGGTGAAGAGTGAGTCTGGCTGCCTGCTTCATGCAGAGGGGCAGACGCAGAACTGACGCCGCTGCGTGACTTATACTCGCGCCTACAGCCTGGCTGGAGAAGATGGAATTGGCTAAAAGTAAACTTGCCACAGGTGAATTCACCCTTGCTTTTCGAGGAGTGGGGAAACAGTCTGTTTCTGTCTCTCCGAATATATTTTCCCACTGGTCGAAGCGTGGTGTCTTCTTTGCAGCGGGAGCGGGTGCTGCTGCTGACGGTGACGCAGCACCTGTCTCCTGGCTAGCGTCACCTTTCTGCCAGCTGTCTGTCTGATCATGATAACAAGTGTATGAGGAAAACAATTCAGGCACGCGGAGGGTCGGGTTCGGGCCGGGTTCGGGCAGACAATTCATGCTGGTGTGTCGGGCTGCGTCGGGTTCGGCCTTAAAACCGGCGGGCCAGGTCGGGTCGGGCTGTAATTTTCAGGCCCATTGAGAACTCTAGTATGTACATTCAAGTCAGGTTGAAGATTCTGTGTTAACGCTTGTACATGTGCAAATTCTTCCCATCAAACTGTGTGAATAAAGACTAAGACCCTGTTTACACGAGGACGCTTGCGGGTAAAAACGACAAAATATTTTATCGGAAGTGCCTTTCGTTTACGTGTTTACGTCACATACATGCGCCAGTACAGGGAAATAAACAAACATGTCGGATTATTTCCATGCATCGGACTTTCAAGCTGCTCTGGCAGCTCTAATAAACGTACAGGAGTCTTTCCACGAAATGTACAGGATATGTACAGATAGTATTACTGAACAGGATAGGATCTGTAATTGCCACTATCAAATCAGAGGTGGCGGTGTTGTGTGATAGTGTATCACAGCACGCAGATTTCCTCCCGAAAACACTCGTCTAAACACGGAATAAAAAGGGAAGACGCGACGCCACTTTTGCGTCTTCTGTTCAGAACGTCATCGTGTAAACGTAGCCTAAAGAAGACAGACAACAAATCACCAGACATGATAATACTGAACTTAATCCCTTGTTTGAATCTTGGGCAGGGAAGGCGGACTCCTTTACAGAGAGGAAAACACAGATTATATTCTACATATTGCTGCCCCAGGTACCCGCTCCTCATAAGAAACAATTCAAGAAAGTTGCAAGCACTCAAGAAAAAACGCAATGTGGACACGGGCCCTTTAGCACTAGGTAACGCCTATCAAATATGGCTGACAGTCAATGAACATTATGAGCTTTGCAGGAAATGCACTTCTGTTATAATTGTAATTTTCTTTCCACCTGGTATCAGAACTAGTTCTGTCAATGCAAGACTTTTGTGACACTAATGCTAGATGACTGAACCATACCGCTGAGGACTCTTCTTCTGGCCTTGACTTGACTTTCCCTCACTCTTGCTCTTTCTTCTACTTGTCGTCTTTTCTCTTCAATGGTCAGAAATATCTTCTCATCCAGGGCAAAATGGTTCCAACCATTTCCAGCCACAGTCTCAGTGATTTTCTCCATCAGCTCTGTGACTTGAGTACCATCATCTGCATTCTTGTTATCGATGACATGGTATCTGTTTCCACATCGTTCGACCAGGGACTGCACGGCCTCTCCCTCTCCTTCGATGTACTGCTCTATGGTGTTTGAGCCCAGCCAGTCTCCCCTGGTGAAGACTACGACGGTGTGTCTCCACACTTCTTCTCCGAGAAGCTCCATGTGTGTCGTCACTGCATCCAAGTGATCGGCAGTGAAAGATGCATCTGCATCTATAACCAGCAGGAAGACGTGAGGCCCAGGTGGGCACAGAAACGTGCTGAGCTTCACTTCCTCTTTGATCGCTTCAGGAGTGTCGTACACAGGGAAGCTTTTCCACCAACCTGGTGTGTCAACAACAGTCACTTCAGTTTTACCCACAAAACCCTGCCGGGCCACAGAATGTGCCGTTCTCCTCCCGTCTTCTGTCTCTTTGATTCCCAAGATGGTGTTCCTCACTGAGGTTTTACCAACGCCCCGGCTGCCCAAGACAACTATTTGGAGTTTTTGGAGAGTTTCCTTCGACACTGTTGACAAACAAAGCTTCATTAGTCAGATTGAAGTTACCAAACTACCTATGAGCCTGACCTATTTATTGATATTTGGTTGGACAATTGAAAGATGTATTAGTCAAATCGATCAATACATTGACCATATTAGATAGAGCAAATACAACTGGGAAAAAATGGAAACATATCAAAACACAAAAGAAGGTCTTGTAAGATCTGTATTGATATCAGTGTTACAGAAGAGAAATTAAATGTTTTTTAAAATGTACATAAGATTTTAAAAGTGCTTCTTTCAGAGTTAGATATTAGTTAACACATGAATGCAAATAGATCATCATCAAATTAGAAAATAAAAAAGTAAATTGGTCATAAAAAATGCCAGTTCAACAGGCAACCAATCTCTTGATTTTCTGTCATTGGTAACTTGGAAAGTCATTTAATTCCTTTATAAATAATTAATAGCCTTAGAATGTTATTGATTGAATCTTATGGTTTTATTTTTACTTATTAAATCTTAGGTAAATGGATCTTTTCTTTTTCCAATTAAATGTAACTCAATAGAAATCGAATATGATATTTTATCTTTATTATATTATATATAATATCTATACATAACACAATATCTATATTGTTTTAGATAAACAATATATACACATAATATAGAATAGAATATATATCATTTTATTATGCTTTCAGTAGTGTTTAATAACCTGAAACTAAAAATCATTGTGTTCTTGTGAGCTTCCAATTTTTTGAGCTTTTTTTTAAAGTGCTTCATGTTGGACCTACTGGGACATTCACCTTTAATGACTGTTTTCATTTGTTGTCTGTGTTCCTCGGCCCTCTGTCGTCTCTTTTCAGCCTTTTCGGCCACTTCTCGCTGCTTCGTTTCAATGATGTTGTGCGTCTGTTCGTCTACCCCGTAGTAGCTGCCTTTGTTGTGGCACACCATCTCATCGATCTTCTCCAGCAGCTGCGTCAACTGAGATGAGTCACTCTTCTCCATGTTGTTAAACATGTGGTACCTGCGGCTGCATTTATCTATCAACCACTTGAGTGCGTCTCCCTCACTCTCAATGTGCTGCTCTATCGTCTTCTTCCCGAGGACGTCCCCACAGGTGAACAGCACCATGGTGTATCTCCAGGCCTGCTCCTCCAGGAGCCTCATGTGCTGCTCCACAGTCCGTCTCTGCTCATCAGAGAAAGCACAGTCTATGGGAATGACAAGGAGGAAAGCGTTGGGTCCGGGCGGACACTTTGACGCATTGAGTTTAAACCTTTGCTTGTCCCTCTCTGGGATCTCAGTGAGCGAGAGGGAGCTTTTCCATCCTGGAGAATCGACCACGATGAGCCTCCTGCCCTCCACCTCTGTATGTCTCGCTTCAGACTGAGCTGTTCGGGTTCGGCCGCACTCAAACCTGTCCTCTCCCAGGATGGTGTTGCCACAGGAGCTCTTGCCAGCCCATCTCCCACCAATAAGGACGAGTCTGATCTCCGATGGGCTGATGCTGTCTTTCTTTCCTGGAAGACAAAAGAAAACATGATTGTCTCACTTTCTGGATCAGTTATGAAGGAATAGAGAGTGACAGTTTTACCAAAATGTCATCTTTTCATTAACTTTATGGCTGGCTTGACGATGATGTGTTTTGTCATCAAATTGACAGAGAAGCTCTTATAAAAAGGAAATCGGCACATTTCCAGATACGGAGGAGGAGAACGAGGTTTTCAAGATTTTCCCGCTGGGTGTGTGCTGCTTCAGATGAATGACAGATAAGTAATGCTCGGGTAAACTTGTGCTTGTGTTGTTCTTCCAGGGTTTTATGGCAAAGTTAGTTTTGACTTTTTTAATCCCCTTCATTCGAGAGGCAGTGTCTGAACAATAACAGTACTGTGAGACAAAAACCGAATGACCCTGAAATAAAACAAATCATTTGGAGGCGGCATTAAAAGAAGCTACTGTACACGGAAGGAAAGTTCAACAGAATCATTTAAGCATGACTCAGCCACTCCCCATAGTATGTTTGTCAAAAAATGAATTGCGGGGCTAAAGAAAATTTAAATACTTAATAATAAACAAATGCTTCATGTCCTAAAATGTTGTTTTTGGTGTATACGTTTTTTACTGCTTGGTAAGGTGATTCACTTCTATATTTGGAGACTGTGCTTTATCTATTTTTTATTTGATAGGGACAGATTCAATATACATGCAAACTCAAACAGCTGTCTGACCAAGTATCACAGTGTTTACAGCAGATGCTAATTATCTTCCCCTGTCCCTGAAAGTGCTTTTATGAAAATAGAAAATTAAAACTTTGGGATTCGTAGGGGTCACTATTACTCGATCAAGCTGATTTCACCCCAAAACACATCTGCATGTAACACCAATTTTTTTTTTTAAACACATCAAGTTCTTGTTACTAATACGGTTCTTAAGCATTGCATCTCGAAGCAGATTAAATTACGCATAATTTTTCACAAGATATAGAGATGCACAGGGAAGAGAAAACTAAAAACAACAACCAAGAAAAGAGATCAATGGATATTACAAAGTTTGACGGAACAGAACAAAATGTGACCAAAATCAAGTGAGGTGGAAAACAGTGGCCAGAGACCAGACAGGCCGAGTTACAGAAGAATAAAACACAACATAGTATAATTCAGTCTGATACGTTTAGTGTCCATGATGACAGCTCTCCCTCTGAATATGTTCAGTAAAGGGTCCCCCAGTCTTAAGAAACTTAAAGTTGGCATCAGGGTGACTACACCAGATTTCTTCAAGGTAAAAACAAGAAACCATTTTTTAAAGCAATGAGGACATTCCCACCTATCTATTTATCTTCCACATAACATGTTGGATTTACTTACCGAGATCATGTTCCATTTTTTCTGGTCGTTTTCCTTTTTTTAGCAGATTAATGACCAACTGAACCCCCCACAGATGGCTCTTCAGAGGTCAGCGACTGAGGTCTATCCTCAGGTAAAAAAGTGAAAGTCCAAGCAGATTGTAAAGGCAGTCTGCACAGCAGTGACTTGTTTGCTATTGAGCAACAAAGCATAGTACCTGTGAGACATTCCCATGACTTCTAATAGATCCGGCTTAACTGGTTTTTGGCTGGCTTGGTTCAACATGATCTCCCTGCAAACAGGAAACAAGAAAAGATAAAAGATAAGATTCTGTTATTGAGCATGGTGCTGAGCTAAAAACGAGTTCAAGCTCATATGTCACCTCTACACACTGTTCCTTAAGTGAGTTCCTTTTTTTTATAAGACCGAATTCTGAATGACTTTCTTTAGTCATTTTTTTGCTACAATGTTTCCCTTCTGTTTTTTTGATGACCTTGTTGAGTTACTCTCTTATCTGCACTGACATTCACTGTGTGTTAATTGTTGGTGACTTTAACATCCAAGTCGACAAACTTCAGGACAGAGGGACTAAATAACTGTGTTGTGTCCTTGATAGCTTTGGACTCACTCAACATGTGACGCAGCACACACATATCAGGGGCCACATCCTAAACTTGGTAATATACAAGCGACGGAACCTACTCAAATGTTCAAACTGAGGTATTCACAAAGCGCTACGTCACTGAAAGCACCCGTGACATATTCATTGAGGCTTTCTCCTCCACACCTCCCCTCACCAGGTTCTCTGTCGGTGACCTTGCACATCATTTCAGTTCTAAAATTACAAATATTATTGATGCCATGGCTCCTACTAAAGTGAAGATGGTCTCTGGTAAGATAAAATCTCCTTGGAGGATGCCACGCTGGTCAAAATGGAAAAAAAGCAATGTCAAAAAGCAAAGCGCAGGTGGCAACAAACAAATCTCCAGGTTAATTTTGACATAAAGATAGATTTTACATTTTCAATTTAAAACTGAAGAAATCAAGGCAGTTCTTCTACTCGGACATTATCACCAAAAAAAATAACAATGCTTGGGCCCTGTTTGCTACTGACTAACCCTAGCCCTAACAAACCCTCCTGTGCCAGCAGCCTCTGAACATCTGTCTAGCGGAGCCTGTTATGAATTTGCATCCTTTTTCACTGACAAAATTCTGAAAATAAGCGAGCGGTCAGTGCCACCGTACCAGGTACAAGAGGTGTGTTCTCCATGTGTCTACCTAAAACCAACTCTAATACCATGACACAATTTAATCCAATCAATAACAACAACCTGCAAGAGATGACACAGCATCTCTTTTCTCAGGTGTCTTCCCCCAAGCCATGAAAACTGCAGTTATTAAACCACTCCTGAAGAAGAACAATCTAGACACATCAGTAATGTATAATTATAGGCTCATATCAAACCTCCCAATTTTAAGTAAAATCATTGAAGAAACTGTTTTTTCAACAGCTGAACAATCACTTAATAACAGATGGCTGTTTTGTTGTCTTCCAATCAGGATTTCGACCACATCACACCATTAAGATCGCCTTAGTCAAGGTCCTCAATGACATTCATTTAATCACACACAGCGGCAAATTTCAGTCTTAGTATCGCTGGAATTCAGTGCTGCATTTGAAACGGTCAACCACAATATACTACTGGACCGACCGGAAAACGGCACTAAATTGGTTTAAATCCTATCTAAAGTTAGAGACTACTTTGTGTGTATGGATAATTACACATCTGAGCAGATGAAAATGACAAGCGGAGTACCCCAGGGCTCCATTCTGGGGCCTCTACTATTTAATATTTACATGCCTCCTCTTGCTCAGATAATGGGAAAAAAAAACAGTTTGTAACCATATCTACACAAATGACACATACATTTACATAACCATATTACCAGGTGAATATAAACCTATACAAATGCTGTGAAGATGTGTGGAACAAATCAATGATCGGGTGTGTCAGAGTTTTCTTCAGTTAAACAAAGATAAAACTGAAATAATTGTTTTTGGAGCCAAGGAAGAACAGCTAACAGCCTCTGCTCAGCTTCAATCTGTAACGCTGAAAACTACAAACCAAGCCAGAAACCTCGGTGTAATCATGGACTCAGACTGGAATTTCAGCAGCCACACTAGGACAGTTCCAAAGTCAGCCTACTATCACCTTAAAAATATATCCAGGTGTTAAAAGGACTTATGTCTCAGCAGGATTTGGAAAAACTCATCCATGCATTTATATTTGGCAGACTTGACTGCTGTATCCGTGTCTTTACAGGACTCTCTAAAACATCCATCAGACAGCTGCAGCTGATTCAGAACGCTGCTGCTCGAGTCTCGACGAGAACCAAAAAAGTAGATCACATCAATCCAATTCTTAGATCTTTACACTGGCTTCCTGTCAGTCAAAGAATAGATTTCAAAAGCCTGCTGTTGATTTATAAAGCACTGAATGGTTTGGGGCCAAAATACATTTCTGATCTGCCTCTACATTATGAACCATCCAGACCTCTGAGGTCATCAGGTATAGGTCTGCTTTCAGTCCTTTGAGTTTGAACTAAAGGAGAAGCAGCGTTCAGTTATTATCTGCCACATATCTGGAACAAACATGAAAACTGCAGGTCCGCTCATACTCTCACCTCTTTTAAATCAAGACTTGAAGACCTTTTTGTTTGCCACTGCTTTTCACTGAAGCAATTTTGAGGCTCTGGACTGCACTGTGACTTTTATTTTAAATTTTTTGTCCCTTTCAAACCTATTCTATTTTGGCCTACTTTCCTATGTCTTAACTATGTCTTAATTTAACTTGTTTTAATTTTTTTTCTTGGTGGAATCCTTTTTTTAAAATACAATTTTTCTTTTCTTTTTTTATGTAATTTTTATGCCCCTGTGAAGCACTTTGCCTTGTGTCTGAACTGTGATATACAAATAGACTCGCCTTGCCTTCGGTCTCTTGAAAATGACGTCACTGCCAGGCTGCCGTCATGGTCGCGGTGTTCTGCAGCCCTCTGATGGAGGAAACCGCGAACAGCAACGCAGAGAAGCTGAACTGAGAGACGAGGCAGAGATTTTAAGTACACTACACTGACTCAAAGTGACACAAAGTCTGCTGCTGCGGCAAAACAACGTCATAACGTGATTTATAATGTAGACTGTAAGAAATGCTATTTTTCGTCCGTTAAACACAAAACACCACCTAAAAGAAGCCATGTTCGTTATTCATTTTTTAGATTTGTTATTCAGCTTTTACTTCTATGTTCGTCATATCGTGTCACCTTACACTGCGCTTTGAAAACTAAAAAGTTACATTAGTGAAGTTAGTTTTAAGGTTGGATATTAGACAGACTATCACCACGGAGACAACCAGCGGCGCCTCGTACTCAGGTTCACCCGGTGTTGGCAGCAGGACGACGGTTAGCTCGCCTCCCAGACGCTCGGGCTGCGCTGGAGTCTGATTTAGGGACCATCAATACATTTTTATTTGATTTATTCCATTTTTTTTTATTTACAGAAAAACTATGTTTCCTCAGGCTGACTTGATGTAAGTGGAAATTATGAATGATAAAAAAAAAAAATACTAAACTGATTTCATGTAGCACACTTATTTTGACTGCTAATGTGTTATTTATTAAGACATGGATTTTTTTTAAATAGCTTTCATGTCATGTGACGTAGTGACTCCAAATCAATGCCGAATTGTGTAACTGTGCAGGCTATATGAGACACACCTCGTTTGATTTGATTTCACTGCTTCATCTATTTTATATGAATTTTTATTAGGAAAATTCAGCATTTCTTTTCAATAGCGTCCATGTCATGTGACCCAGTGACTCCAAATCAATGCCGAATTGTATAACTAAATTAGACACATAAGACGCAACTGTTTGTATTACATTTGACTGCTTCCTCTATTTTATATGAGTATTTATTATGAAAAGCATTTCTTTTCAATAGCTTCCATGTCATGTAACCCAGTGACACCAAACCAGTGCTGAATTATGTAACAAAGACAATAAGACACATCTGTTTTTATTATATTTTACTGCTTCTTCTATTTTATATGACTATTTATTATGAGAATTGAGCTTTATTATCAGTAGCTTCCATGTCATGTGACCCAGTGACTCCAAACGAGTGCTGAATTGATTTACTACACAGGTCACATAGGACCGAGGACAGTTTATCCAATGAACATGCAGAGGTGATGGGATTAAACGCCTGTCTTGCAGAAACATACACATATCATTTAGGAATTCTTAAAAATCAGCGCAGACTCCTGGAAGAAATAAAGCCACTCCACTCCCCAGAATACAAACACAGTGAGACAGTTTGCTGATTGTTTTCCTTTCACCTTTAATTGCTTAGATTTATCAGCATAACAGCAAAATTGTGTACAAATTGGTCGAGAGTGAGACACCTTTGCTATTGCAATCAGATCGAAAAATACCTTGTGTAGTATATGTATTGTTGTGTGGACAGGTATGAATAATTCACATGAATTGAAAGGGAATACAACTAACATAGGGTGTAATATGTCGTCCCTTACAACTACAGACCCTAAAATAACCACAGATCTATAACACTTTACATAGGGAATAAGCTTAAATAACAGGATTATCTTCCACATATTGTTGTATGACATTATTTTTATATTCCATTCATTTTTAGTCTTTTTCACATCGAGTCATTCACGAATATCAGCTTCTGTGTCCAAGTCTAAGTCGTCTTGTGGAAGCACAGATCTGTATCCCGACGTCTGAGAGAAGTTGAGGGTCAGCTCGCTCTCTGGATTTCTTGCGATCTGAAGAGAGGACAGCCATCTTAGAACATTATTAAAGGGGGCTGAGGAATGGTTCAATGGTCGCCTCCTGTCTGACTGAGAGTCAGCAATAGATGGCGCTGGATTGTCTCCCTTCACTGTAAATGAAACAAAACACAGTTTGAATGTGGCGTCGAACACAGTGCTCTTGCGAATGCTCAAAATTATGTTACCATTTTTTTCTTACAGTCTGGGACCATGAAGTCCATGCTGTTCCCCAGATGATCTGTGGATCTCATGATGTCCTTGTTCAGTTTCTCAATATGGTGGCTGAATATTCCATCTATGCTGTCCTCCTTCTCCTTTCCACATCTCTTCCTCAGACCGATGCCCTTGGCTTTGATTTTGGTCATTTCAGCAACTAACAGTTTGTCATGAGAACAAAACGTTAAAACAAGCGGGTATGTACTGTGCATCATAATGGAATAAAACAATGAAATCGGCCACATCACAGTGTAATACTCACTCGGTAACTTGGGTTTAGTGCTCGCCACGTTTTCCTTGATATCAGTTTGCAGCTTGTGGAGTGTTTTCCTGAAGCCCGTCATCAGCTCCAGCTCTCTCCTTCTGTACTCCTCCTCCACTCGCTGCTTCAGCACGTGTTTGAGCTGACACCTCCTGAACTTCTCTTCGATTCTCTCATGGATCTTGCTCACGTCGGGGCTGAAGAGCCGTCCGTTGTTCCCTGCCACCATTTCCTCTATCTTCTCAAACAGCTCGGTGACCTGAGTCTGATCAGTTTTCTTCATATTGTTTATGACATGGTATTTGTTCTCACACTTGTCCACCAACCAGCGTAGCGCGCTATGCTCCCTCTCGATGTGCTCCTCAATGGTTTCATCTGCTAGTTTGTCTCCATATGTGAACAAAACCATGGTGTGTTTCCAGACGCTGGCATCAAAGAGGTTCATGTGTTCCTCCAGGGCGACCTGTTGAGCTTCTCTGAACCTCAGGTCCAAGGGCACAACCAGCAGCACAGCATGAACCCCTAATGGGCTCCCCGACAGACCTCGGACCATTTCTTTGTCCGTCTCTTCAGTCCAGTGAGAGGAATTCTTCCACCAGCCCGGGGTGTCGATCACTGTGATCGATCTGCCAGCAACTTCCCCCTTCTCCTCCCCACAGTTCATATTCTCACAGGTGGGGAACACTTCTTCACGGAGGATGTTATTTCCTGTTGCACTCTTTCCAGATGTCCTCTGACCGAGCATCGCTATCCTCAGCTCCTGTAATCTATTGCTGGAACCTGACAAGAAAACAACAGAATAAAGAATAAAGCCTAAAGAAGACAGACAACAAATCACCAGACATGACAATACTGAACTTAATCCCTTGTTTAAATCTTGGGCAGGAAAAGCGGACTCCTTTACAGAGAGGAAAACACAGATTACAACTACATAGAAGTATTTTGCTGAAAAATATGCTGCTAGCAAAAATAGTGTGTTGTAATGAAAACCATGACCACTGCCCCTGGGAACTCGCTCCTCATTAGAAACAATTTAAGTAAGTCGCAAGTGCTCAGGAAAAATGCAATGTGGACACTGGCCCTTTTAATTGTAATTTTCTTCCCCCCGGTATCAGAACTAGCTCTAGCAATGCAAGACCTTTGTGACACTAATGCTAGATGACTGAACCATACCGCTGAGGACTCTTCTTCTAGCCTTGACTTGACTTTCCCTCACTCTTGCTCCTTCTTCTACTTGTCGTCTTTTCTCTTCAATGGTCAGAAATTTCTTCTCATCTGGGGCAAAATGGTCCCAACCATTTCCAGCCGCAGTCTCAGTGATTTTCTCCAGCAGCTCTGTGACTTGAGTACCATCATCTGCATTCTTGTTATCGATGACATGGTATCTGTTTCCACATCGTTCGACCAGGGACTGCATGGCCTCTCCCTCTCCTTCGATGTACTGCTCTATGGTGTTTGAGCCCAGCCAGTCTCCCCTGGTGAAGACTACAATGGTGTGTCTCCACACTTCTTCTCCGAGAAGCTCCATGTGTGTCGTCACTGCATTCAAGTGATCGGCATTGAACGATGCATCTGCATCTATAACCAGCAGGAAGACGTGAGGCCCAGGGGGGCACCGAAACGTGCTGAGCATCACTTCCTCTTTGATGGCTTCAGGAGTGTCGTACACAGGGAAGCTTTTCCACCAACCTGGTGTGTCGACAACAGTCACTTCAGTTTTACCCACAAAACCCTGCCGGGCCACAGAATGTGCCGTTCTCCTCCCGTCTTCTGTCTCTTTGATTCCCAAGATGGTGTTCCTCACTGAGGTTTTCCCAACGCCCCGGCTGCCCAAGACAACTATTTGGAGTTTTTGGAGAGTTTCCGTCGACTCTGTTGACAAACAAAGCTTCATTAGTCAGATTGAAGTTACCAACCTATCTATGAACCTGGCCTATTTATTTATATTTGGTTGGACAATTGAAAGATGTATTAGTATAATCTATCAATACATTGACTATATTAGAAGGAACAAATACAATTGGGCAAAATGGAAAAATATCTAAAAACAGAAGAAGGTCTTGTAAGATCTGATATCAGTGTTACAAAAGAACAAGAGAAATTAAATGGGGCAGGGTTTTTTTCTAAATGTTTTGTCTTAACAATTGTCCACGCTGGATAAGCAAAGTTCTACCAGCATACAGTACTGCCTACCATTAGATAGTTAGCAATTGCAACCTTAACATTAGCTAGCTTTAGCAATCATAACATTAGCTTGCTAGCCTTAGCAACCTTAGGTATTGCAACCAACTGACAACCACTTGAGGGGGCAGATGATTAGAACAACAGCGATGTTGTGACATGAATACAAGGGCAAGGAGGAGGGCGATGGGATGTGGCTGGATGTCTTCAGTAACACCTTTAATCCATAAACCAATGTGGAAAAATGCCAGACGACCTGTCTCCAGGTTTTTGGTGAATTGCTTTTACAGTTCAGTTTTTATACACATTAAAGAAACAAGATATTAAGTGTTAAGAGGCTGATTTTGCTATCCTTTGACACACCTGTTTCTATTCTTAATGCTTTGCTGGTAGCTTCATGTTTACCATACAGACATGAGAGTGGTATTAGCAATTAGCTTTTTTAAAGTGCTTCATGTTGGACCTACTGGGACATTCACCTTTAATGACTGTTTTCATTTGTTGTCTGTGTTCCTCGGCCCTCTGTCGTCTCTTTTCAGCCTTTTCGGCCACTTCTCGCTGCTTCGTTTCAATGATGTTGAGCGTCTGTTCGTCTACTTCGTAGTAGCTGCCTTTGTTGTGCCACACCATCTCATCGATCTTCTCCAGCAGCTGCGTCACCTGAGATAAGTCCCTCCTCTCCTTATTGTTAAACACGTGGTACCTGTGCCTGCATTTATCTATCAACCACTTGAGTGCGTCTCCCTCACTCTCAATGTGCTGCTCTATCATCTTCTTCCCGAGGACGTCCCCACAGGTGAACAGCACCATGGTGTATCTCCAGGCCTGCTTCCCCAGGAGCTTCATGTGCTGCTCCACAGTCCAACTCTGCTCCCCAGAGAAAGCACAGTCTATGGGAATGACAAGGAGGAAAGCGTTTGGTCCGGGCGGACACTTTGACGCATTGAGTTTAAACCTTTGCTTGTCCCTCTCTGGGATCTCAGTGAGCGAGAGGGAGCTTTTCCATCCTGGAGCATCGACCACGATGAGCCTCTTGCCCTCCACCTCTGTATGTCTCGCTTCAGACTGAGCTGTTCGGGTTCGGCCGCACTCAAACCTGTCCTCTCCCAGGATGGTGTTGCCACAGGAGCTCTTGCCAGCCCATCTCCCACCAATAAGGACGAGTCTGATCTCCGATGGGCTGATGCTGTCTTTCTCTCCTGGAAGACAAAAGAAAACATGACTGTCTCACTTTCTGGATCAGTTATGAAGGAATAGAGAGTGACACTGTTACCAAAATGTCATCTTTTCATTAACTTTATGAATTGGCTTGATGATGACGTGTTTTGTCATCAGATTGGCAGAGAAGCTCTTATAAAAAGAAAGTTGGCACATTTCCAGATATGGAGGAGGAGAACGAGGTTATCAAGGTTTTCTCGCTGGGTGTGTGTTGCTTCAGATGACTGACAGAAGAGTAATGCTCTGGTAAACTTGTGCTTGTATTGTTCCTCTGGGGGTTTGATGGCATAGTTATTTCTGACTTTTTTTAATCCCTTTCATTTGCGAGACAGTGTCTGAACAATAACAGTACTGTGAGACAAAAACCGAACATGTGAACCATTTTTAGAATGACCCTGAACTAAAACGACTCAGTTCGAGGCGGTGTTAAAAGAAGCTACTGTACACAGGAAAAAAGAGATCAACAGAATCATCTGAGAATGACTCATCACCTCCTGTTGTCACTCGTGCTGTGTACTCCTGGTAAAAATATGCAAACAAGACAAAAAATAAATTGTGTGACTGGAGAAACTTGAAATATTTCTGTGATGCTTCATGTCCTGAAATGTTCTTTTTGGTGGATACTGCCTTGCTTGTTTGTAGGCAATTCACTTCTATGTTTGGAGACTGCGCGTCATTTATTTTTTAATTGATAGGGACAGATAATATGTACAAACTCAAACAGCTGTCCGACCAAGTATCACAGTGTTTATAGCAGATGCTAATTTGCTTCACCCGTTCCTCAAAGGGCTTTTATGAAAATAAGAAATTAAAACTTTGTGATAAAAAAAGGCATTAAATGGAGTACGGCTTAAAGCTTAATACAATTAAACACACATTTAAGTATTGCAATAAAGAATTAAACACATGTACAGATTTGTTGCTCATTTAGCCAGGATTTAGTCACCAATTTAAAGGTGCCGCAAATTTTAAGTGATCAGGCAGTGAGCTCCAGAGTTTTGCTCCTTTTACAGAAAAATCTGTCGGAGTCGAGGATGTGTTGCACAGTGGAACTTGACAATTGCTGTTGAAGCTGCTCTGATGGATCTACTGCAGCTCTGTAATCTCTTGATGGATTTGCAGAGTGGCTCAGAAACAAGTCCAAGTTTTACGTTGAAAATCAATGAAGTTCCCAAAACTCAACATATTGTATTTACTAAAAAATGTCCCAATGATAATTCCTTTCTTTGCTTTCTGTCCAAGACTTTCAAGGCCCGGTTATAAAGACACTTAATCTCATTTACTGACTGACTGACTGGGCTGAAACCAGGCAGCTAAACCATCGGACAAATGTGAGAATATCATAGGATTAAGAAACAACAAGTCACAGTCAACAATTTCTTAACATTTTGTGGTGGCAGTATGTTTATCTACATTAGAGAAAGGAGTTTATAATATTTCCTCTAGAGTTGTTCTGATTCCGATACCAGTATCGGAAATGCCTCCGATACTGCTGAAAATGCTGGCATCGGTATCGGCGAGTACTGGAGTCCAGGCACCGCTCTGATACCTCGTAATTTATTAGTACAGGACGGCCAGTCTGAGATCTCTTCTTGTACGCGTCACGGGTCGGAGGTCACAGGTCACGGGTCATCATACATGCGCAAACAAGCTAGTTTTCAATTCAAAACACAAACGAGCTAAGTGTTCTGTATAAACAGGATGATGGAGGATAAGTTTATGCACGCAACTAACGAACCAAACGAACACAGATTAATTCCACGGACATTTGGAGCTCCGACGTGTGCCCCATGTCTTTGCTAGGTTTAACGTCACACTGGGTGATTTCTAAGTAATTTAAATGCCTTTTTTATTTTTACAATATTGTGGCTGCACTTTAATTTTTTTTTTAAATTCTTCCTAGATTTATTTAGTGAAGTTGCTGTTCCACTACTGTTTTATACTGTTCTATTTGAAAATGAATTTAAAAATAAATGGCTTTCCATTTCAGTGTGAGAAAGGGTTTAACCTGAGCCAGGCCTCACCACAATGATAATCATATCACAGTCATGATGGGTTTTTTTTTCATATCACACTGGTATCAGTACTCGGTATCGGCTGATACCCACAGCACAAGTATCGGAATCGGTATCGGGAGGGAAAAAATGGTATCGGAGCATCTCTAATTTCCTCCTAAATGTGGATTTAGGAGGAACAGACAAATCATCTACACGAAAAATAAAACCTTAGAACATAAAACCTTCGGGTGGACTAATAAGGAAGTTGAATGTTTAATGATGATGGGAATCGTGTATGTGTGTGTGTGTCTTTACCAGCAAAGCAAGAATCCGGTCTAACTGGTTTGTCAGTTGGTAGGTTATGTGTTGTTTTTCCTGTTAATAACTACCAAGACTATTTAACCACAACTGACCTTCTATTATAATGTTAGCAATGACCAATGTGTAGCAAAAGCTTATGTGCATGTTGCTCGCTGTCGCTGGATCAGGCTGATTTCACCTCAAAACAGATCTGCATATTCTATTTAAACAAATCAAGTTGTTGTTACTAATACGGTACTTAAACTTTGCATCTTGAAGCAGATTAAAGATCCTCTTATGTACTTATTTGTTTATATGTATATTTATTTATTTACATTTTACTTATGAAATTAAAATTGTTCACAAGCTATAGAGATGCAGAGGGAAGAGTAAACAAAAAACAAGCAATGGATAGAACAAAGGGTGACAGAACAGAACATAATGTGACCAAAATCAGGTAGAAAACAGTGGCCAGAGACCAGACAGGCCGAGCTACAGAAGAATAAAACACAACATAGTATAATTCAGTCTGATACATTTGGTGTCCATGCTGACAGCTCTCCCTCTGAATATGTTCAGTAAAGGGTCCCCAGTCTTAAGAAACTTAAAGTTGGCATCAGGGTGACTACACCAGATTTCTTCAAGGTAAAAACAAGAAACCATTTTTAAAGCAAGGAGGACATTCCCACCTATCTATTTATCTTCCACATAACTTGCACGATTTACTCACCGAGATCATGTTCCATTTTTTCTGGTCCTTTTTCTTTTCTTAGCAGATTAATGACAAACTGAACCCCCCACAGATGGCTCTTCAGAGGTCAGCGGCTGAGGTCTATCCTCAGGTAAAACATTTTTAAGATGACATGTTCAAGCAGATTGTGCAGCCAGTCTGCACAGCAGTGACTGTTTGCTTTCAGACAACAAAGCGCAGTACCTGAGACATTCCCATAACTACTAATAGATCCAGTCTAACCGGTTTTTGGCTGGCTTGGTTCAACATGATCTCCCTGCTGACACGCACTGAAGTAAAGAAAACATGTTTTCAAACCTGTACGACTCTTAAAAGGCAGACCAAGCCTGATTCTGACCAAGGTGCTGAGCTGAAACCAAGTTCAAGCTCATGTCAACTCTACACACTGTTCCTTAAGTGAGTTCATTTTTTATAAGACTGAACTGTGACTGAGTCTCTTTAGTCATGTTTTTGCAGAGGGCAGCAGATTTTCCTGCAGCTTGACTTTTTATGCTGGTGCACTGCTGTATACATTTTAATCTCTGTCCTAACCAGCGCCCTGTCACCTCTCTGTAGGGCAGAGGATATCTCTGAGAAACCAAAAGATTATCCTTAAACCAATTTTCCTACATGACTTTGACAGAGAGACTGTGCCAGCATGCATAATTTAGATGGCACGGGATGATCTTGTGTGAGTTCTTTGTTGCCCATACTTGTCTGTGCACGCTGACTTATACTGCTCATTATAGGAGTCCCTCCAGTGAAGTCCTCATAGATAATGAAATGTGCTCACTGACGCAGCCTAGTAATGAAACATTATCAGAAGTGAGTACATTTGGTTTCATCTCATGATGAAAAGAGAGCAAGGACAAATGAACCCTAATGAAGTTCTTTTTCAGCCATCCAGACAACAACAAATGAGAATAGCAGTAAATAAAATGTTCGGTAGCACTCTGAAATGAATTAAATCAAAACCAGAGATAAACTGAATGTGACAGCCATGTGTATTTATTTTACAATAAAGTTATTCATTAAATATAGCATATTCAAAGATGAGTCGTGCACTGCATCATACCGTCATAATTATCTTGACAGATACATAATACTTATGGGTCTCTGTGAGCAGAGTCTGAACTGTCAACTTGGGGATTGTGAATATCACAAATCCCTCTTTCAGTCAGCTGTAATGTGCATGCAGAATATTTACAGGGTTGAGATTTGATATCCAGGCTCAGGCTTCATCACTCAACATAAGCATAGTTTGGGGAGTGACAATGATTCTGACATAATGACCCCTGGACACAGATCTCCCCACCTCATCTACATGGAAGTAAGACATCATGAGTGAAAGAGACACATTGTAAATGCCTTGTTTTCTTTATAGTCGTTCTACATCTCTAAAACTTCAAAAAAAAAAAAATTTCGCACTGTAAATGAGATGGGCTTCTTTCCAATGGAGTCTAAAAGACATGTACTGTAGTAAAGTAAATGATACTGACTTCAAATGATTCCTGAGAGAGTGACATGTATATTTAATGGAATATTGATATCAAGAAGTATGAGGTCAATTTAAATCCTTTGAAGAACTGAAAGAAGCTCTGAGAATTGATTTGAAACATTTTGGAAAACATCAGGATCGCTATATAGGTACAATGAAATATATAAAAGGATATTTCTTATATTAAAGGTGTAACATGTAAGAATTTGTCTTTAAAACATTTTAAAGAATAACTACAATTATCAACAGGTCGAGGAAATGACAGTCATGACATTATGTCAAAGACGTCACTGTATTGTGTTGCAGAGATGGCTATTGAATTTGGCATGCTAACCAGCTAGCCCTTAGCCACTTTGGGGAGTGAAAGTCTGATAGAAAACAACACCAACCCTCCCCTGAAGCTCCGAGCTCTCAGTCCAGACAGAGTTAACTAATTTGACTGCTAGCTGCGCGGTTAACTGCGCTTACTAGCCAACGACATGTAAAGTTGGCAGCAGTTAGCGGACTGCGCTGGTGATATGTTCCCCGCTATTTGTTTCGAGCATGAATTCAACAGTTGGCGAACTCTTACATATTGCATCTTCAACGTTAAAAATATCATCATTTATTTTCTAAACAGTGGGACGTGAGACATAACTGCTTAAAAAAGGCAAGGGGCCAGGAATAGATCCTTGCGGGATCCCTTGAAGAAGCTCAGACCTTTTTTGTCATGTGACAGCAATTGCTACAAATTGTTCTTACGGCCTGTCAGAAACAGCACTGACTGAACTATCGCACAGGTTCACCCCATTCAGTATTTTCTTTATACTTCAGCTGAGAGTGATCCTCTAGGTGCCAGGATATAATTGCTTATCCAACAGGTTGGACATCTCCATCCAGGACAGGTCCCACTGCACTTCTGTCATGTCCTGCTTGGTCGCTGGAAGCTCCACTGCTGGTAAATCCTCTTTGGAAGCTGGACAACAGCTACGGGTGCAAAACATCTGGTACCTTCACAGGAATACAATAATCAGTGAAGCATTTGCTCATCCAAATTGTTTGACTTGTGATTCATGCCAAATAACGAGTCTAATGACAGGTGTACAGAAGATTCTCTGACTCACCTGTAATGGAAAATCAGCCAGACGGTTAGAGGAACAAGGAAGAGAAGCCCACATGAAAGAATGACCCATTTCCAGGAACCTGATAAAGAAAACAGTCTTTTTTTAATGTGTCGGTATCAGACAGATCCTTCCGGATCACTGCGCGGAAGGAAGCATGCATCTACTCACGAACAAGAGGCTAGCTAATGAAGGCAGCTAGCCTGACAACTCAACTGAGCAGGATGCCATTAATGTTTACACCCTGCTACGTCACAAGCACGAGCCTTTCATCCTCGTGATAGTGTCACTAAATAGAAAATGCCTACATGAAACTGCTCGCAACAAGTTCTGTTGATCTTGAGGAAGTGAGTTACGACTTTCTGTAAGGAAACTTTCTTTGGCGCTTTGAACACTACAGGCAGAGCCACCTAGTTCCATTATATTCAAAAGGAGACATATCTATGGCTGATAAATTCAAATTCTGCAACTCACAATAAACAATCTACATTGATAAATATCACTAGTGTATGAGTAAAAATATGTATTTTGCGGGTAAATTTCCCTTCAAACCTCAACTATACACCTAATTAGACAATTAACATTCCCATGAAGTCAAAATCGCAGAAGGTATTTGCTGGTTTTCCCTCTGCTGTCCTCGGGCTGCTCTGCAGGAAGCTTTACTTATTGCTAAAGAAACTGCTAATGTACTGATAACCAGCAGGTTCTCAATGAACAGTTCTTGACGGCCCGTACGTAGCCCCCGAGAATAAAGAAAAATAAGAGACAAGTTTGTTTAATGGTTTAGAAACTATTTAACCCTTGTTAAATAATGAAGTGGCAGTCTTTGCTCTACCCAGTAAGTATTGTTACCATCGACTAGTTTGTCTGAAACAAGTCAAATAGTTTTTTTACAAAATATTTTTACCACTAGTCGAGGTTGCCTTCCTGTCTGTGGATGTGACGTTGCCTAAAAGACAATAATTTACATCATTTATTGTTGTTTTATTATTACACTGAGCAGAATGTTGTACATTATCATGAAAAGTAATAAAGCCACACAGCCGACCTCGGTCCGGTCTCACTGACAACCAGCTTGCCGGACTCTCCATCTTTCTGTCCCGGGACGCACACCGGTACAAGCCTTCATCTTCCTGTGACACATTCTCTATAGTCATCTTTATTGATGAAGATGAAGAGTTGTAAGTGACGATTTCCACTCCATTTTTATAGAAGGTTGTTTGATTAAGGTTGCCTGCCCAGTACTGACAATACAAGACCACTTTATCGCCCTCACGTACAGAGACGGCAGGAGTCTTTAGGATGATGGAACCATCTATAGGACAAAGACAAAAGACGTAGTTAACAGACGAAATCCTCCTCAATCATCATAATTACATCTGCTTTCAATGGAGTTACTCAAATACATAATTAAACCCTGTCTATGTGATTGTTGATGTATCATGATGCAACATACTGTCTGTTTAGATCATATTTGTCTTTTTTCCAGTGTCTTTAATTCCACTGTTCCAAGACTCACAGCTTACTGTGATGTTGACTGCATTGCTGCGGCCCTCAGCGTCCTCACACCAGTACAGTCCACTGTTCCCACTTCCAGCGGTAAACGAACATGTGTCAGACTTGTCTTTACTAACAGCGCCCCCAAGTGGTGAACACCGGTCGGTGTTGAGGATTCTCTTCCTCACTCTACGGCCCGGAGAGAACTGCCTCAGCATCCAGCCTGAGGAGTTAGCCTGAGACACGGGGCACTGGACGGAGAACTGTTCCCCTCTGAAGAACTGTCTGCTGCTGGGAGTTAAAGTCAGCGAGGGAGGAGGTCGCTCTGGAGGAGGGAGGTGGACAAAGGGAGCATGAGAAGAAGAGAAGATGTCGATCAAAGATAGTCTTGTGTGTCTGACTGCAGACCTGTGGCTCACATGGTATCGTTATCAGTATAACTACATTGTGTATTCATATAAAATACATTTACAGTCATGAAACTCAACTTAATTGTATAACACCTTACATATATGTTATAAATTAATAATAAAATCTTGTATGGCGCTGGGGAGGGCAGTCTGTCAAACAGTCCACCACTTTGGTCCAGACTGAATCATCTCAACAGATGATGGTCCCCAGAGGATAAATCCCTAATCTGCCTTTTCCCCCAAATGTAGCTATATAGTTCACAGCTACACAATTGTGAAGCTATTTCATTGTAAAAACCTTTCCAGCACCTGGCAAAATATGTTACTCAAAATTGCTCTGTGTTATTCCAGCCAAAAAAAGGTAGTCTCCAGGACCAGGAATGTCGCCCAGGGGTGTGAAGTGAGGGGCCCGATTGTTCAGACCAAACCCTTCTCGTGAAATCTGCCTTCATTTCTTACTTCAGCTACACACCTGTATCTTGCATGGTAGTGATGCCATTGTTCCTACAAAAATCCATCCACGGACTGACATACAAACACCTGCTTAAATTCCTCTGTAATGAATCCCTGGTCTCCAGGGTCACATTCTGCTATGATAACAAACACGCGCAGACTCACAAGGTACAAATATAACAAGCTGAGACTGCTGCGGCTGATAATGAATATAATGCTCATACTGTATCCTACAGACTTGTATAGTTACATGTTTGAAAAGAACGTGATTTATTTTAATATTCCTGATATGGAATAGATGACTTCAGTGGCTGAATCCAAAGTAACACAGACGTAGCCGCACCTGCTGTTTGTGTCACTGCATCAGGAGTCACAACTAAACCATATGGTCGTGTGTGTACCGGAGAAACCTGATGCCTCACTGCGGAGGTTGTATCTGCTACTGCTCACCTGACACACTGAGTGTGGCCGGCTGGCTGCGGGACACCACAGAGGTGGTGTTGCTCTCCTTACGCTCCACTTGGCACCGGTAGCTGCCCGCGTCCTCCCTTGTTACAGCTGTGATGGAGTAGGTGTCACCGGAGACCAGGTGCCTGGGGTTCGGGGTCGGAGGAAGGTGTGGTTCGTCCCTGAACCACCGGTAGCTCCACACAGAACTGGAGTTTGATTCCACTGTGCACTGCAGCAACACACACTCGCCGAGGAAGATGTTTGATCCTGGAGGCCACACAGACACGCTGACCTTCAGAGCCTCTGCAGGAAGACACAGACTCCATTATGGACTGATTTTCACGTTAACACACTATAGGTGTGTGTTTGTAGTGTTTGCAAGTACCTGTAGATGAAGCAACTCTGAGAACAGATGCAGCCACACCTGAAAAACAGAGAAATGACTCAAACACACACACACTCCTCCTTAGGTCCTCGTACACGACCACAGCTTGTTCTTGCCTCTTTGGTGACATTATGGGTACAGTGTGTTTAGTGTACAGTCTGCTCTGCCAGTCAGCGGGCAATGTATTAACACGAACACCACGGGCAGCTCAGATGGTTTGTTCCCACATGGCTTCACGCCAGATAGTCAGTTATGGTCCACTGCTGATTTTGGATTATGTAACCCGACCAGGACAATATGAAGTAAAAATTCAGAAAAGGTTAATCTCTGCAGGCAGATGTAATACCTCCAACACCAGTGTCTCTGAGACGTTACAAACAATCTCCAATTCTGCTGGGATGTTGCTATGAAGACACATCCGAGCCACACACACACACACACACTCGTCGTGCTGCCACACAGTGTGACAGAGAGGAGAGCTTCCTGTTCCTTAATGAGACTGTTTAGACGGTTATCATCCCCATGGGAACAGGAGGAATGCAACACACATTTCCAGTATTTTTCCTGTTAGACACATACAGTAAAGTAACTTGGTACTCCTACTATTGTCATACAGTCTGGCACATAATTCACGGTCGTTAAGGACGGAACAGGCCACACAACAATTTGGCAGGCGTGTCTAAATCACTTCCATTAGCTCTATTCAGATTCTGGCTGCTGCACATCATTTTAATTTAGCTTTGTCTGAGTCTCCCAGTTGCATGCTAACAGCTCGGTGAGATTTATAACCGAGCGCACACCACACACACTGATATGAAGAAGAGAGAGTCTGCATCAACACTGTGCTGACAGGTCTACTACGCAGACACTTGGACACTGTTTTGTCCACCAGCAGCAGATTTTGTCTTAATGAAAAACACAGAGACTTTTCTTCCCACCAGAGGCAGACTAGTTTAAAAAAAGAGAGAGGCAGGTGTCTGTGAGTCAGTCGGGGTTTCATCTGTGATACTCACCCAGCAGTGAGGAGATAAGGACGATGTTCATTCTGTCAAATGTCCAAAAAATTAAGATGTGTGGCTCCACTGAGAGAGAGACGGTGATAGTGATTATAAATCTAAGAGTTCTACCTTTTTAAAAATAATGTATTTCGCAGAAATCCATTGTATATAAATAAATCCATATATGTTAAATATATATTTTAGAAGCTATGGAGCAGAGAATAATACCATCTCTTAGGAGGAGTTTGAACTGACTATCACAGTAAACCACAGACAGAGATGGTCATCTTGGTGGAGACATTTCCTTCCTCTGTCAACAAGTTAACAGGCGGAGCCATCAGACAGCAGAGCCCAGAGAGCGACAGAAAACCAGAGAGGTAAAGATCCCAAAACACAATACAACAAGCAGCTTTACAGCTTCAGGATCTTATCTTTTGTCACACATATACTCTATATGCGAACCAGATGTGCTGTAAACGTGTAAGAAGATTTTTCACATCCATCCATCCTTCTTCTTCCGCTTTATCAGAGGCCGGGTTGCGGAGGCAGCTGTCTCAGCAGACACCCAGACTTCCCTCTCCCTGGATACTTCCTCCAGCTCTTCTGAGAGGATCCCAAAGCATTCCCAGGCCAGCCAGGTGACATAGTCACTCCAGTGTGTCCTGGGTCTTCCTAGGGGTCACCTCCTGGCGGGACATGCCAGGAACACCTCCCGAGGGAGGCGTCCTGGGGGCATCGATACAGATGCCCGAGCCACCTCAGCTGGCTCCTCTCGATGTGGAGGAGCAGTGGCTCTACTCCAAGCTCCTCCCGGGTGACAGGGCTCCTCACCCTAAATTTAAGGGAGCGCCCCACCACCCTGCGGAGGAAACTCATTTCGGCCGCTTGTATCCGGGATCTTATTCTTTCGGTCATGACCCAAAGTTCATGGCCATAGGTGAGGGTAGGAACTTAGATTGACCAGTAAATCTCTTCACCATGACAGACTGATACAACGACCGCATTACTGCGGCGGCTGCACCGATCCGCCTGTCAATCTCGAGCTCCATCCTTCCCTCACTCATGAACAAGACCCCAAGATACTTAAATTCCTCCACATGAGGCAGGAGCTCTCCCCCAACCCGGAGGGAGCAGGCCACCTTTTTTTCGGTCGAGAACCATGACCTCGGACTTGGAGGTGCTGATTCTTATCCCAGCCACTTCACACTCGGCTGTAAACCGCCCCAGGACATGCTGGCGGTCCCGGCTCAAAGGTGCCAACAAGACAACATCATCTGCAAAAAGCAGAGATGAAACCAAGTGGGTCCTGAACCAGACCCCCTCCAGATCCTGGCTGCGCCTAGAAATTCTGTCCATAAAAATAATGAACAGAAGCAGTGACAAAGGGCAGCCCTGCCAGAGTCCAACATGCACTGGAAACAGGTCTGACTTACTGTCGGCAATGCGAACCAAACTCCTGCTCCATTCGTACAGGGACCGTACAGCCCTTAACAGAGGGCCTCCGACCCCGTACTCCCAAAGCACCTCCCACAGACGTGTTATCCTAGACAGCCCCACAACATCCAGAAACTTGAGGTACTCAGGGCGGATCTCATCCACCCCCGGTGCTTTGCTACTCAGGAGCTTCCAGACTACCTCAGTGACTTCGGCTTGGGTGATGAATGAATCAACCTCTGAGTCCCCAGTCTCTGCTTCCTCTATGGAAGGCGTGTCAGTGGGATTTAGGAGATCCTCGAAGTATTCCTTCCATCACCCGACAATGTCCCCAGTCGAGGTCAACAGCTCCCCACCTCCACTGTAAACAGTGCTGATGGGGGACTGCTTCCCCCTCCTGAGGCGCTGGATGGTTTGCCAGAATTTCTTAGAGGCCTCCCCGAACTTTTCCCAGACCCAAGTTTTTGCTTCCGCGACCGCCCGTGCTGCCGCACGCTTGGCCTGCCGGTACCCATCAGCTGCCTCGGGAGTCCCCCGAGCCAACCAGGCTCGATACGAGTCCACCACCGGGTTCGGGGATTGCTGCCACGACAGGCACCAGAGACCTTACCGCCACAGCTCCGAACAGCCTTGTCAACAATGGAAGTGGAGAACATGGTCCATTCGTACTCAATGTCCCAAGCCTCCCTTGGGATCTGGTCAAAGCTCTCCCGGAGGTGGGAGTTAAAGACCTCCCTGTCAGAGGGTTCCGCCAGACGTTCCCAGCAGACCCTCACAATGCATTTGGGTCTGCCAGGTCTGTCCAGCTTCCTCCCCTGCCAGCGGATCTGACTCACCACCAGGTGGTGATCAGTTGACAAGAAAAGACATACGGCCGGAGGTCAGATGACACAACCGCAAAGTCGATCATTGACCTCCGGCCTAGAGCATCCTGGTGCCACATGTACTGATGGACACCCTTATGCTTGAAGGGTTTAGATCGGGGAGGCCGTTCCTCCCAATCACACCCCTCCAGGTAACATTGTCGTTAAAGTCCCCCAGTAGAACGATGGAGGCCCCAGTTGGGGCACTTTCCAGTACCCCTCCCAGGGCCTCCGGAAAGCTGAGTACTCTACACTGCTGCGAGAGACCTATTCCCGACCCGAAGGCGCAGGGAGACGAAACTCTTGTTCACCAGGGTGAACTCCAACACATGGCGGCTGAGCTGGGGAGCTATGAGCAAGCCCACATCAGCTCGCCGCCTCTCACCGCAGGCAGCTCCAGAGTAGAGGAGAGCCCAGCCTTTCTCAAGGAGTTGGGTTCCAGAGCCCAGACTGTGCATGGAGGTGAGCCCAATTATCTCTAGCCAGTACCGCTCAACCTCCTGCACTAGCTCAGGCTCTTTCTCCCCCAGCGAGGTGACATTCCATGTCCCCATGGCTAGAGTCACCGTCCGGGGATTGGGTAGTCGGGGCCCCCACCCACAATTGCCACCCAAATCACACCGCGTCGGCCCCTTCTGAACCCTCTTGCAGGTGATGAGCCTAGTGGAGGGCGGGCCCATGTTGTTTGTTCTATTTGTGTCCCACAGTACTTTCTGCTGATGCTGATACTGATGCTGATGCTTGTTTTCTCTTTGGGGAGCTTTTCATTGTATTCAGCTTAATCCGATCATTTACAATTAGATAAAATGAATGTAAATCAAATGAGGGGAATATTACAGTAAACCCCCAGGCAGTTGTTTTTTTTTCTTTTGGAAGGAATGATGCTGACGTGGCTTTTATGGAAGGCAGTGTTTGGTCAGTACGTCCACCTCAACCAAAGGGACTGAAACATCTCAACAAATACTGAATAGATTACCATAAAAATTAGTACAGAAGTTTGTGGTTCGCAGAGGATGTGGCCCACTTACTTTCACAATGAGGTCCATACTGATGGTTTTGAGTATAAATCAGGATGACTTGTCAAATGTCAGACGTCCAGGATGATTTGAAATAACTCTCAAGCATTAGCAAATGTTAGATAGTGCATGCATTGTAATTGAGTCTTCGGCTGTCCATTTCAATACATTCACTTTCAATAGCCTTCATTTAAAAAACACATTACTCTGCTCTTGTGTCAAACAGTCGTCTGCCAGGTCAGGAATGACAACTTGTCGACAGCTCCTGCTTTGCGTCGCAAATAACTCCACCTCGCGAGCGACAGGGGAATTATGTTCCGTCATTAATGCTGGTGTCAGGGGAAATCGACGGGGTGAAAGTGAGGTGTCAGGAAAAATTAACCAACTCTTACTCTGTCTGACCTCGGGGTAATCCACCTTATCTGCGAACAGGTGTATTCGGTAATCGAGGAATTCTTAATGTTAAACACCATTATGAGACCGCCCTTAAACTGCACGACCACTTCATTGGTTTCCCTGTGTGACAACAAAAAATTGGAGAACCTCTGCCTTGACTGTCATTATCTATAGAGTAAATAATTAAAGTAGGCGATCAGCACCTTTCCCATTGACAGGCAAGTTTACCTTCCTGATTTGTAGCAGTAGAAAGCAGCAGATCAGACCACATTCAGATGATGTTAAAAGCCTATGTTTAAAAAGTCTTGATTCAGTAACATTCTGAATGAGACACATTGTTTTTTGTGTGGAAGTTGCAAAAGAATGAGACATCTTGCTTCTCACTCACTTCTGTTGAGAGCTGCACATGTGCGTAACCAACAGGCAGCTGGATGTTCTTGTGTGCTCACATGGAAGTCATTGACGATATAACGGTGGTTACTTTTTTGATATCTTTCACTTCAGTTTCTCCTTCAAACTCGACACCAAATGAGTGCTGCTTAAACAGAGATGGATACTAAAAAGCCAGTGTCCACGCAGGTGCTTTGTATTCGGAACAGCTGAGGGTCGATAAACACCCATTACTAACATTAATACTGCTGAGTCATTTGACGAAGGAGTGAATAGCGATTGTACCTGTTCACATTTAAGACAAAAGCCAGATTTTAGCAGGTTTTTTTCTGTCCTGTGTAGAAGCGGTGTAACACAGTGACCATGGTGAACTTCACACCTGGCAGCTGAAAATTAAGTTGATTTGTATCTGTTTATCAAACATATCTGCCTGGTAAATAACCAGACAAAAACACACTTATATTAGCGTTCAGTTTTGTTACCATTAGGCAGAGCAGATGGTCAAACTGAGCCAGACAGCAGCTACGCGAGACAAGAGCCACAGACATCAGGATCCTGTCCTGTACCTTGCTTGCTCGGTTTTGCCGCTCAGGTCGCTAATTAGTTGCTCAGACGGCATATAACATGTCTGCAAATTCCACTTAAGTTTGTTTTTTATACCGGTGGCGTCCTTTCTCCTCAAAACCACTAACAACAGCCGGCCACCTGCCCCTGACATGTAGTGCAGGTTCGTTTACTGTGACTTTTGTTCCCCTGCTGGGGCTCAGCCTGCCAGACATCAACGGAAAGAGCTTTTCTGTGAGCAATACGTTTAAACAAAAGCACACGAGCATTCATTTGAACTACAAAATGGACGACAGAGTGTGGCTGCAGCTCGGCTGTCCACTCCTGTTTTACTTATCTTTTTTATGTACTGCATTTACAAGCCCCGGAATTGATAATCAATACCTTACAAGGCAGAATCTTTATTAAAAGAAAATAGTGCAGCGGTGTGAAACAGCATCAATCTGCTGCTGGTTTTCGCTGCTCTGTCAACTTTCCCTGCGCTTTCACAGGTAACCACAGCTGCCTCATTATCCCTGAGTGATCCCCGCCTCCTCCTCCTCATCATCCCTCCCTCCACCTCTCCGCCCCTCCCTCCACCTCCCGTCGCTCCCACATCATCCAGCCTCCCAGCATCCACAGGGTTTCTTCCAGGAAGCGCGTCGGGCAGTCGGATGCCCTGCTGGAATGCCTGGGAGAGAGACCATCCTTATTGTCCATCTCTGAGAGAGAGAGAGCGGAGAGAGGGGACAGCCAGTGGGGAGGAGGTGGAGGAGAGCAGGAGGAGGAGGAGGGGTGGCGATAGGAGAGAGGAACAGACATGGCTTCTAAAGAGATCACTGCCTCTGGTTTCGTGAGTGTAAGCAAGGATATCACAGGTGGGTAAAGGCTGGTTATTTTTCTTGTTCCGTGTGTGAGTGTGTGTTTGTGAGTGTGTGTGCGTGTGTGTGTGTGTGTGTTGTTGCGGGTTGTAGCCGCGGTCACCTCCCGGCGTGTCTGCTGTTCATGCTCGGGATGCTTTTTCCCTCCGCGCGTCTGGCGGAGGCTGCGACCGAACAGACGCATTGGATGGACAGTCAGGAGCTGCTGCACCTTTCCGTTTCCCTCCCGAACCCTTTTTTTTTCCTCAGCGCGTGTGAATGAGTGGATGTGCAGATGAATTATTCACAGTGCAGAGGAAATTTACCTTGCTTGGAAATCTGCCCCTCGGGGCGGATCAGGTGATAAAACCCCCCCTCAGCCTTAGGCCAGAGAAGAAAAGGGGCGTTGTGGAAATAAACGATGTGTGTCCTCGTGGGGCTGATAGCGTTTTGCTCACCAACACACACTATTCCAGAGAATGTGTGTGTGTGTGTGTGTGTGTGTGTGTTTGTGTGTGTGTGTGTGTCCCACCCCACCCTCTCTAAACCTCAACCTTTGACTGTTTTATCTTTGTTGTTTTTTTCCCTGCATGCTCGAGCGCTACAGTGTTGGCGCGCGCGCGTGTGTGCACGTGCCAGTGTGCAAAAAACAAAGTGGGACTGATAACAGCTGATGTTCGCCGGCTCCTGCCAACAACAACAACAACAACAACAACAACAGATAAATGCATAAGGCCACCCAGACTCACGACAGAATGCGCTCATTTTTAAATCCGTCATGTTTCTCTCAAAAAGCTCACACATGTCAAAGTCACAGCGCGCGCAGCCTTGGATTCTGTGTCGCTGCACGCGCGCAAACACCACGCGCCACAAATGCTCAGGGTATCCGGGACTCTGCCGCTGTGTTAATTACTCCTAATGGCTCTATTAGGCACACTATGATGATTAATCCAGTGGAATCCCTGCCTCCACACTCAGTCACCTGCCGGGAGGGCTGCACCGCCTCCATCCTGCAACTGGCTGACAGGTGGATCACCCGGCTTCACCGTGGCCCTGGTGGCCTGCAGGCCCTGCACAAGGTCAGCCTGAATGAGACTTCAGTCCTCATCTCCTCCCCCCCTGGATGGACTTATTATGATCAGTGGTTCCATCTCTGGCTCTCAGAGATCTCCGCCTCATACAGAAAACTGGCGCTGATTTGTTTTCAGAGGAGCATATGTGTGTGTTTTGAGGCTTGGAAAGTGAAACCCAGTCTTTTCTTTCCAACGCTCAGACGCTGCTTCTGTGTACTTTTAAATAGAAGTGGAAGAAATCCTTTTCAGAGTTAAAAGGCTTCTGTAGAAAATACTCAAATCCACAAGAAAAAGTTCAAACTTAAAGCGTTTTCACCAAAATGCTTCGTAAGTGTCAAAAATGTAATTATTTAGAAGCACAATGGAGCGTGTCAGTTTCATAATGTTATATATGATTACTATAGACGATGCAGTAATGTGTACGCAGCATTTTAATGTTGCGGCATGTTAATGTGAAGCTACTTTCTACGCAGTTATGTCGTTTATTCTATAATTCATCAGATTTTGTTAAAGCAGCACTTTTTAACTTTGTTGCAACTCATTGTTGGCTCTCTTTCCATCCATCCCTCCATCATCTGTGAGCACTGATCCTTTACAAGGGCTGGTGTCGATCCAAGCTAACGCTGGGCGAGTGGTGGGGTACGCCACTGTCACACCCAGGTTGTCAAATACCAATCACGATCAAATTGGATCAAAGTGTTGATATATGACAATCTCGGACTGGGACTCAACAATCAACCGTCTTTTTCCAGAATGGCTTTAAAAGTTGCATCGTGCTGCTTTAGTTGATCGTCCTGTCAAGTAAAGTAGCTAAATACTGCAGAGAGACACTTGTAGTGCAGGAAACAGGACAACATTTCTCTGGAGTAGAAGTGGAAGAGAGCGTGAAATAGAGAAATTCAAGTTGAGTGTGAGTGCATCAGTGGAGTAAATAGACCACATTCCAGCACCTTAAAGTTCCCAGAGACCTACGTGGACACTCCATAAAGAGAAAAACCTCGCTTCACCATCTGCTACGACTGTATCAACTCCCCCTGCCAAATCCCCACCGCCCCAGCTTTAGTATCGATTTGCTCATAAAGTCGTCAGTCGGATGCCGAGCGGCCGCTGTAATGGAATGGAGAGGATGAATCATGTGATCCCCGCCGGCGACTGTATCTTTCTTTGATAGCGTCGATGGCGTGCGCTCCCCACCCTGTGAGTAAGACGCCTCCTCTGGCGCAGCAGGCAGGTTTTTTTGCGTGCTGGATGCATGTCAAGGGTCGCAGCGCTGACGGTGATGCTGTTTGACAGGAACACTTCTCGGTGAATCACAGACACCGATGCACGCGTGTGTCATGTTGCTCTTGTGAGGTGGAGAAAACGACACAGGAGCATATTGTGAAGCACTTTTTGCCGATGCCACTCGTTAGAGGAGCCTCGCCGATAGCATGATGTGCACTCGGTGAGCAATAAAGAAGAAAATGATCGGTATGTTTCCGAGTCGATACGTGATTAATCCAGGCAACCTCCCAATAAATGCCGTTGTGGTTTAAAGTAGCTTATTCGTCATCATCAGGATACAGACTCAGACTTCATGCGATTAATTTATCCTCTGAAAATGCCACCAAAGGTAAATGACAAGCCTGATATATCGCTCGGTAATTAGATGAAGACTTGAATACAGGACCTGACCACCCAAAGATCAGGGTGGTTTAGTTTGATCTTTTTTGGACTCATTTGATTGTGGCTCTGTTTTTATCGTAAAGGTCCAATAATTTGCCTTTTTTTCAGGTTCATATTCGTATGTGTCTGCTACAAAATGTTTACCGACAGGCCCAGTCTGCTCTGATTGGTCTGCTGTCACAGGCCTGAGCAGACCTGCTGTTTTTTCTGTATTCTTATGCGACCTTGTCCGTGCTGAGGGAGGTGACTGTGTGGTTGTGACATCACAAACTCACAGATGTCCTGACAGCTCGTTTTGAAGGCACTGATCGTGAACACCGGCTGTGAGCACTTTAACTGTATTTAACTGTAAAATGCTGTCAGAGTTTCAGCACTTAGATTCGGTTTACAATTAAAAAAAGATATGGAAGTCTCCCATTTAAAATTAAGATTATGTTAATGCCTTAATTGATAATTGATTGTGGTAAGATGACGTGTAATGAGGCAATAGAGGGATGAGGAACGATACAGATATGATCGGTCTCGTACTTTAACCCCAAGAACACCGGGCTCCTCCTGTGTCGGCAGTGATTTTTAAACGTGTCTGTGCTCTCCCTGAGTTAGTATGAAAATTAACTTACAAAGATGGAAACAAAAAGTTAATCTACACTAAACATGACATCTCCTTCTTGTCAAACTGTTGTTATTGTTGTGTGATTAGTGTCGACTGTGTAGACTTTTCAAATCGGTCCAGACACGCTGCATGTGCAAAAAATAAACGCAGATTTTCACTGTGTGGAGTTTTTCCGATCTCTACCAGTTGATTTTTTTTTTTACATGAAATGCCGGCGTCTGTCTGGAACACAAACAGTGCGCTTTGAAAAGATGCTCCGCAGTGATGTGCTTTTTTTTGTTATGTTTTTGACGAAAACAAATCAAAAATGCAGGTTAGCCGAAAGAGTGTTTGGGCTTATAATTTTTTTATCTATAACATTTCAATGTCTTCATATTCTTTTCACAGAGAGCATCAAGAAGATTGTTGAAAAATCATCTATCAAGTTCATCCATGGCATCAAGGTTGACACCAAAAGTGGCAAAACAGAGGACAGAGTGCTGGTAAGTTGCTGCTCTCGGTCTGTTCGCCGAGGGTTTTTTATTTTAATGGGCCTTTGGCTCCAATAACACTGAGCTGCTGATGTACAAAAACACCTCAGTCCTGCAGCCTAAGCACTCTGACGCATGCATCATGTATGTGCAGCACCTTTCATGTTGACTCCCTCTGCAGTGTTCATGGATCTGTGACGCCAGTGACGCCAGAAGCTCCCGGTGATTAAACAGGGGAGCATCCTGCTTCCGAGGTCACTCGCTAACTGCTTCATAACTGCCGGCCTTCATCTGTGGCTACTGTTGGCAGGATGAATGTGGATAGACGGTATCTAAGGGAGCGGCTGTGGGCTCCTCCGTGTGCTCGAGCCCCGACTGTGGAGGCAGTGGGGGGGCCGAGCAGCTCGCAGCCTTTGATTCTGGGGTGCTTTCATCAGAGAATATGGGGCAGAGATATGAAATCTCTATTAGGGTGAGTGGAGCTCAGCCAGCTATCTGGTTGAAATCTGGGGCAATCAGCTCTGGAAGTATGGACCAGAACTCCGAGTGGACCCTGTTGTGTTTGCGGATTGTAAAGCACACAGTCCAGAGAAGGTTTTATTGATTGGTTTCACCTTTAAGTGCAGCAACTAAACCATATGTGTGTACAAGCAAGCTCTTATACGATTCCCAGTCCAACCGCAGTGAAGTCAGTGTATTTCTGATACTGTTTAAAACACTGGTGAGTCCCGTTGCCCCTCCCGAAGTCCCCCGGTGATCCAATGAGCTTTCATCCCCGGCCGAGCGAGCCTCATCCTGGCAGAGCAGTGCCTCCACTCAATGGATGCTTTAATGATTCGTCGTGCGGCGAGGACGGGCGGTTAGAGGAGCTTCTGCATGTACAGCCTTTGATATCGTGGCACTTTGATATGTCTATCTGCCAGAAACATCTTTCCAATAATCTCTTTCCAATCCGTGTCTCATTTTACTGCTTCCTCTTTTTAAAAAGCTGAACTGGAAAGCTAGAGTCGTCGCTCCTGCTGGGCGCGCACAGAAGACTGGAAAATAGATTGGAGTTTGATCAAATGCGCCTGTGATTGGATTTTTTTTTTTTTTTTTTTTTTTTTAGGGGAATGCAGAGCTTGAAAAGTGTTAGGTTTTCTCAGAGAGGTTGGGAGTGAGAGGGGTTGAGGCTTCTTTAAGGTCGTAATCGGTCGTTCTGCTCCGTCGCTGCAGGTCAGGCGAGTTTATCCTCCTCATCCAAAGTGTCGAACAAGAGCAGACGAAGAGTGTCTGTCCTGTAGCAGCTCCCTTTCATAGTTACACTCCACAATAAGCCTGCTCTGTATGTGTGTGTGTGTGTGTGTGTGTGGTCTCTCTCTGATGCGGAATAACTTGATACCAGATCTCTCTCCTCCTGCTGCATCAGCATGATTCACTCCTGTTTACTTGCTCTTAACTACCACCCGTAACCCCGACTCATCACGGTAATGCGATACAGTCTGGCCTTTTTAATCAGCTCCTTCAGACACGCACGTCCTCTCCTCTCTCTCTCCTCTCTCTCCTCTCTCTCCTCTCCTCTCTCTCCTCTCTCCATCTCGCACGCACGTTTTTGAGCGACCACATTTCAGACACCTCACTCGCCGCGTGGGCGTGAGAGGCTGCCAGCGCGCCGTTCTGACGGGCCCGTGTCAAGCTCCTCTCTCCGGAAAAAAACAAAAAAAAACCACTACGGCGGAGCCGGAGAGTTGTAATTTAATTACGTCTTTTTCATCGGGGGGAGAGGAGGAAGAGGGATGGGGGGGGGAAGTGTTTGTCCTGAGGGAGTGTTTTAGCAGGGGCCATCAGAGAAAACGGAGTAAATGATTGGGAGCGACGGAGCAGAAGAAGAGAAAGAAAAAGAGCAGAGGGCAGTACTCAGGGGCTGGTGCAGAGCAGCCAAATGCCAGAGAATCACCACTCGCTTTGTTTGCCTTGACGATGAGAGACACTGACTTTTTTGGGGTGTGTTTGCAGCAACAAACAAAAAAACAAAAGAGGAATGAACCAGAATCAGGGGGGCTGGGATGAGATTCATCAAACAGCTGCGCGACACAAATGTTGGCGAGAAAATAAGTAGGTGCAGATGCAGAAGTGCTGCGTGTGCTCGCTCGGATGGAGATGATGCACAAATAAGCTCCCCCGTTTGCCTTCAGAGTGCCGGTCACGTCGGGACTTTTCGTCAACTTCGCATCGCGCTGAAATGATCCCACGCACTTTTAGAGTGCAGACGGCAAATTAGCCGAGGTAGTAAATTAATGCTAATTTGGCATCCTCACCCAACATGACTGGAATCTCTGCCTCATGACTCAAAATGTGGAGAAAACATAAACTGCTGCTGAAAAATGTCCAGTTCTTTCCTCTAAGCTCTCTGTGGAGATGCTGAATGATTAGAAAGTGACTGACTGCCGAGCCCAGAGTCACACCGTGTGTCTCAAATTGAATACATTAGCCTCTTTCATTTTTTGCCCGCAGCAGACGTAATGTAACGCTAATGAAGTTATATTTGTTAGGATGTGATTAAAAACCTCGGTGTGTCATCATTTCTCAGCCTGTATCGCGGGAAGTTAATCTATTAATGTTGGACAACGTGTCTCTGACACAGAGGGCTTTTAGCCGGATCGATACATGAATATACAGACGGCTCATTTCCCTCTCATCATTACCATGGAAACTCCCGGGTCCGTTCTCTCCCCGTGGGGTTGTGACTGTGCAGTGAACTTTCCCGCAATCCTGTCTCAATTTGCTCCCTGTTTTTCTTTTCAGGTCCTCACAACATGGCGTCTTTATTTCCTGGCGCCAAAGATTCCCGCCAAGGTACTTTTCACCGCTCTCTCTCTCCTGTGCAGTACGAAGCTTTTTTTTAAAATTCCCAACGCCTGCTGAAATCTTTGCTTTGTCGATTCAAATCTGTGACAACAGGTAGAAACCACCTTCAACTTCTTGGAGATTCGGGCCTTGAATTCCCAACCGGATCACCAGGTGAATTTTAGAAAAACCTTAACGCTGACCTCTGCGCGCACTGCGCTCCACAGCTAATTGTTTGTCTTCACAGTTGTGTAATAGAGCGGTTGCATCACTTCGGCCTTCGAGGAATGACAAAACGCATTTGGAGCATTTATAGACAGAACTACAGTGACAGTCATTGCTCTCTTAATTATGTTTTGTCTTCTGGCAATGAGAAAAAACTGCTCAGGGACCGTGTGGAAAAGATTAGATTTATCAGAGAACAGAGAGTTTGTGTTTTTGTGTTGCTGCAGAGAGGGTAGTCAGGATTTTTCAGGGGAGCACGGGGAATCATTTCGATTTTTACCCACCCTCATTTTTATATGTCTGTAAAAAATACTCTGTGCTCGTGAGATTAATTACAGGACTTCAGCAAACAACATGTCAGCCATGAGAAACGCATGGATTTTAATTGATGTTAGTTAGGTGTTACATACCACACTGTAATGTAGCTGTCGGGTTAGGTTTATTAAGCTTTATTGATGAAGCACCCATATCTGGATGCTGTTATATAAACATATAATAAATAACAATATAACTAGTCGTGATACCATGAAATAGGTCTTCATAGGACTAGTTATAATGGTTAAGAACATTAATGTACATTTAAAATGGCCTTATATCTGCTTAATGACATTATAATTGCTTATTTACAATTTATGAGATATTTATATGCTGCTCGTGAATTGCAAATAGGGAAGTTAAAGGATAAGTTCACCTCAAAATACTCGCAGAAAGTTTGATGAAGTTTCGTTATTCACAAAACGTTGCTGGAGCTTCACAACAAAACAGCGTTGCAGCATTCTCCTGAACAGCTGAAGTAGATGGAGACTAAGAAGAAACATCCTCCATAAAAAAAAAGAAACAAAACAAAAAATGGCTCCTCGCAGCTCATCCGATAATAATAATCCAGTAATCCAAGTCTTCAGAAGCCTGAGATCCCGCATTGGTTTTAAAAGACATTTTTTACATCCTTGACAGGCAGTGGAGCCCATTCAGCCGCTTCAGACAGGCTTTAATTGCGTTTCATTATTTTTTCCCCTTTTATTGATATATTGTAAGTCTGAGGCGGGAGGTGTTGCGGTCTGGTTCTCTTCAGCTCCCTATAATTTTCACCTACAGTTCCATTTTCTGCGCAGGTCATTATCGACACCGACAAGTCCAGCTACTCGCTGAGGTTTGAGTCCCGCGAGCACCTCAATCATGTGGTCAGCCATATTAATTTCGCTCTGTCTCGAATATTCAACAACTCCATCTTTGCGTAAGTCTCCCTTTTTCTCACAGAAATCTGAATAATCTGTGCAGTGGTAGATGATCAGAAAGCTGAAGGAAGAATGACCTTTTTCTATTTTTTATCCGCTGAATCTAAAGATAGATGGTTCCTAACGGTGTCTGTGTGTCTTTAATCTTTGCAGCCCGTCCATCTGTCATTCAGACAGTGACCTTTCTGAAGGCAGCAGGAAGTATTCGCCCAGCTCGGAGACTTCAGTGGAAACACAGAGGGCCTGTGGTAAAAGACACATTATCATCAAACACGGGACTTTGCACACATTAGTACACACACACGCACAGTTAGAGGCACATGCACACAAATTGGCAGACTCAAGAGGAAGTTGGCTCGCGCGCTCCACAAATGCTCCCCCAGATGTTCTTTCTAAAGTGCTCTGTCACCCAAATAAAAGATTGATAATTTGGACAAATGTTTTCTGCGTGCACTCTCCTCCGCTCGCCCTCCTGTTATCGCCGAAGGAAGCAGCTGTTCACATCGACTCATTCATTCTTTTTCTCTCCCTCTCTCTCGCTTTTTTTTTTTTTTTTTTTGTCCTCCCGCCGCCCGCCTGCGTCTCTCAGGAGGCTTCTCAGAGACGTACTCGGCTCTGTGCGACTATAATGGCATCAGCTGCAAGGAGGAAGTGCAGTGGGTAAGAGCTGTGGGACTGTGCCTGTGTCGCTGTGAGTGCCTCTGAGTGTTATGTACAGCACTGTGCACAGAATGGGGGAGGGGGGGTCATATATTGCAGCAAACAAGCTCATGGGTAATGTTGCTTCTAGGACGTGGACACCATCTATCACTCCCAGGACAACCGCGAGTTTAACCTGCTGGACTTCAGCCACCTGGAGAGCAGGTGAGGGACGAAGAGCGGTCAAACACTATTACTTCCGATTTACAGCACCTCGTTTACGTCAGTTTTATCGTTTTTTTACCAGGGATTTGGCGGTGATTGTGGCATCAATGGCGTACAACACCTGGTTCACCAAGCTGTACTGCAAAGACCTGCGCATAGTAAGCACAAACCGCTCTGGTTTCACTTTGCCGTAAACACAGGTGAAACGTTTACGTGTTTTGTTTTCTCCTTCAGGGGTCAGAGGTCACCGAGCAGGTCCTGCACACAGTCAGCAAATCCTCCAGCCTGGAGGAGATCACTCTGGAGAACGCAGGGTTAAAATCGTGAGTTTTTGTCCCTTCTTGTCATCCGTTCAGTCGTCTATTAACTCTTTTCCGAGGACTACGCAGCCTGTGAAAAAACACTTGTATCATCTTGTCTGCAGCTCTAAAGGGAGCTTTTTAAAGTCTGAATCATCATCCAGTGGAGGATCTGGCATTTTCGTAGTTTGTCCTATTCAAGGGATTAAAAGTCAGGCTATTTCAGCCTCTGCTGCACACAGTCTGACAATTCAGTCTCACCTCTGCGATTCTTAATGAAAGTGCAATGCCAAATCTCCACAGTGCTCCTTTTTTAAATGTTTATCTGTATTTACAACACAAGTTTTTGTTGCGTATGAAACTGTGGCCTCGCTTTACAGAGACTTTCCACAGAAGATGTCGGCTGCTCTGTCTGAGAACCCTGCTTCTGTCATCCACTCGCTCAACCTGGCCCACAACTCACTCGACAACCAAGGTACACTGAGATTTCATTTCTTCAGTGTGGATGCTTTCAGCCTGAAGTTCAGCTCCGGTGAAAGAACTTCAAGGGGCAGTTCACTTCAGAACCAAATATTTATTTTCCTGATGTCTGCACAAGATGTCTGCCTTGTGCATTTATTCATAGATGAGATGCGAGGTAACCTTCTCGGCTTCTCTTCAGCGGGATGGAACTAGGACGGCACTCGAATAACTCAACATCAAGATAATCCACAGACTTTGTTGTCAGCAAAGTCATGTAGAAGCTATTTTCTTTCTACCAAACTGCACACACCAGTCAGAAGGAAACGTGCACACTTCTCATGGTCTCAGCTAGTTTATTTAGATCTTTTAGTTAGCCAGCTTCTTGTCTATCAGAGGGTTGCACAACGCAGACATCTCCAGGGCCAGGATCTCCAAAACTCGGCAACTCGCACCGAAACAATCTCGACAGTTTTGTTTTATTTTGAGGTGAACTGTCCCTTTTAAAAAATCCCCACCACGTCTGTGAATGAAATCTACTGAATGAAAAAAGCCAAAGATGGCCAAGAACGGAGCTGAGGCATCTGATGTCTGATTTCTAAGTACCAAATGATTCTGTAATCCCATTTTAACGCCTTTTGTATGCACGCTGCAGGTGTGTCCAACTTAATCCAGCAGGTGTGTCGCCTCAGCAAGGGACTCCGTCTCCTCAACCTCTCCAAGACCTCGCTCACCTCCAAAGGTTTGATCTTATCCCTCTCTGACGTCCTTCCTTCTCTTTTCTCATCAATTCCAGTTCAGTGCTGTCAATAAAGTGTGAGCCGAGAGGTTTTTTGCAGAATTTTCATTCCAGTGCAGTGGAAATCAGTCAAATGACACCCACAGCAGTTTTTTTTATAAAGCTGCATCTGATTGAGCAGACTCTCAGAGTTTGTGTTAGATTATAGTTAAAGGAATATAAAACCTCCAAAGCCCCGGATAATTCTCCCTCCTGAAGAGCTTTGTTTCATGCTACGACTCCATATTGACTTTTAGTCTGATGCCTCGTGCAGCCCTGCAGGCAAGCACGCCTCCTGTTACCGTCTTGTTTTGTCTCGTACCCGGCGGAGAATTTAAATATTGCATTGAAGCAGACAGATACGACACTCTGCCTCTCGTTACATCCACTGATACCTGTCGCTGCAGATGTCTATGAATTATGTAAGGACAGAAAATGTTTTGAGAGTCTTCTCTGTCTTTTAATATTGTACAACTCCCCGCTCCCTCCTCCTCCTCCTCCTCCTCCTCCTGCCCCGACACTCCCTTTTTCCTTTTATCCCTCTGTTTCTCTCTCTCTCTCTCTCTCAGGAGTGGTGTCTCTCTCTCAGGCTCTCTGCTCCAGCGATGAGTACTCCAACTCTCTCCTGCACCTGGACCTGAGCAAGAACCCCGGGGTCCTCTCGGGGGAGGATGCCTCGGTCAGAGAGCGCAGAAAAACCCATCTGGAAACAAAAACACATACTGCTCCATTTTTACTCCACTTTATCAGCCTCATATGACTCCTCTCTCTCTCCTGCTCTCTTTTTTCCATTTCCAGAACTTGTATCTCTTCTTGTCTCAGCCAAACTGCCTGGTCCATTTGGATCTGTCGGGCACGGATTGCTCCGTCGACTCGGTGGGTGTTTACGTGACGTTTCCGTGCAGCGCTTTAAAGAAAATGTGTCTCTCTCTGATTAACCGTCTCCACCCTGTGTCTCACGCAGCTATTTGGGGCTCTTCTGAGGGGGTGTTGCGCTGATCTTTCCCACCTGAACCTTTCCAAAAATTCCTTCTCCCACAGGTTAGTCACATCTTTAAGATTACTTCAACAACAAAAAAATCGCCCTTATTTCACCAGCAAGGCCTCATCCTGCCTCTCGTCATCCCTTCCTCCCGTTCTTTTTTTTTGCCATTATCTCCGTCTCTCACTTAATGGGAAATCAGAAATGAGCTTTGTGGGAGTCACTGGAACATTGTGTTTCTGCTCTGTGGGTGTGTCTGTTGCCGTTTTAGAAAAAGCAGAACTCGCGGCGCTGCCTGCATAGATAAGACTCATGAATATTTAGGCAGAGCTATCTATCATTTGACCCCGCTCGCTGCCTCCTCTAACACCAAAGCGATACTCACTCTGTTTCTCATCCTTCACTCGGCGCTGCACTCATATTTACCCAGCGTGTCAGCAACGTGGCTTCATCTCTTCTGTGTGGCCGCTCCTCTCCATCCATCTCCTCACTTCTCCTTTAATCTCTCGCCTCTTTTTTTTTGTCTACCGACAGAAAAGTGAAGGACACGCTGCCGCTGTTCCGTCAGTTCTTCAGCCTGGCCTTCAGCCTCACTTATGTCAGCCTGGCCTCTATGAAGCTGCCCCCCGATGTTCTGAGGTGTGTTGCTTTCTTATTCTCCGCTCACCCCCCCTTTTATCTGAGCTCTTCTGCAGCGAAAGGCACATTTGAAGCGTGTGGATAATCGCAGCTTCCTCCCCTTGTCTTTTCTCTCTCTCTGTCTCCACAGGGCTCTCCTGACAGGGTTAACCTCCAATCCTCATATCAACGACCTTCATCTAGACATCAGTGGCTGCGAGGTAAGAGTTCCACATCTGCAGTGGATTCTAGGCGCATCTTCAAGGGGGTGGTTCTGTTTTCGGTTTAAAGGTACTGTGAGCTTATCCTGTGGACTCTGCGAGATGATGTCGTGGTGCGTCGGCCATTGTCAACCTGTGAAAAAACAGAAATTAAATTTTTAGGATGCATCGAAAAAGATTTTAAGCTGCGCAAAATCGTCTAAATGAAATGTGAAAGACTGCGAGCGTCTGAGCAGAAGAGACTCAAACTCCCCACACTGTGAGTGAGACCAAAGTCACACATCAACAAATATACTGTAAGTCACAAGTACACATTTTGGCCCTGATTCTGCAGCTGAAGTCGGAGCCAAAAGAACCTCACAGTTCCTACAATTTGTACAATCTTTCCTCATTCTCATTCAGTCTACTACGGTGATTGTCGACCGGTGGCCCGCAGGCCACATTCTAGATTCCCATCCGGCTTGCAGATTATTTATGAATTCAGAAAATGCACGCCTCTAATGTTACTCATCAGTGGAAGAGACCCAGTCTGTGTCCCGAGAGTGATCATGTATTAGCTCGCCAACCCCTGGCAACGAGCCAAAAAAATTGTGGTTTGTGAGTTCACCGTTCTACAGAATTAGATTATTCCTGAACTCCACCATCAGAATCACAGTGCTCGTGTATTAGAACCAAGAGGCGTCACGTGGTTTGGTTGTCATTAGCCAACTTGTATCGAGCCTCAAACAGGGGAGGTTTTTTTATTAACCTTAAGATGCATTCGTTGGAAGCTTATCTGTATGTTTTATATCAAGCAGATTGCCTACTCGGTGGATGTCTGAGGGCGTTTTTCCTCGTTCGGTATCCAGTTATTATTATGAGTTTGTTTTTGGGGACGTTGTTCTCACATACATAGGCTAATAAAATCATATTCATTTAGCAAGAAAGTGGAAATAGTAATCAACATAGACAAAGTCTGACCTCATTAACGTCATTATTTATTATTAATGTGCTTCTACTGAAGTTGATGCCAGCAACATGTTTCACAGAGTTGGGATAGGGGCAGCAAAACACCTGTTTGGATCATTCCACAGGTAAACATGTTCACTGGTCAGAGGTGATAGTATCATGACTGGGTATGAAACGAGCATCCTTGAAAGGAAGTCATTCACAAGTAAGAATGGCTGAGGCGTACCACTCTGTGATAAACGGGATTGTATGTAGGATATTACCAGGAACACTTTTGTCAGTAAACATTGTACCTTCCCAACTTTTTATTTTAATCTGGGTTGTATTTGTTTAAGCGAAGAAAGGCGAAGCTAACAGGTAGCAGTCGACGTTTTCCCCCTTCAACGGAGCAGAGCAGCTGCAGATCACAAGCAAAGCAAACTCACTGCTCAACAAATCTTCAGAACGCCTGCGGAAACATAAAAAAAAAAAAAAAAGGGAGCATCCATAAATCTGCCACACTCTGGAAAAATAGAGCAAATCCCTGCAGACTAAACCTAAAATGACTCGGATTCATGCTTGTGCACATGTTGGTTTTTGCACTCCTCTCCATCTCTATCTCTCTCTCTGTCTCCAGCTCAGGTCTGCAGGAGCAGCTGTAATCCAGGAACTCTTCCCCAGAGTCTCCTCCATCGCCACTCTGGATATCTCAGACAACGGTACGGTGGCACGCTTCAACACATCCCGCTGTGACCTTGACTCTCTGTCCTCAGGCGGGGAGATGTTTGAGTGGGCTGTTAATGAATCAAGCTGAGCTGTGTTGAGCTCTCTATCTATATATATATACGTGTGTGTGTGTGCTTGTGTGTGTGTTGACAGGTCTGGACGCAGACTTGCTCACAGTGCTGCCGGCCCTCTCCAGACACCCCTCCCTCAAACACCTTTATCTGGGCAAGAACTTCAACATCAAAAACAGGTGCTGCCGGTTCTCATTGTCACGCTTTACTGCAGCTATGTATCTGTGTGTGTGTGCGCGCGTGTGTGTGTGTGGACACGAGGGTGCGTGCACTACATATGCCAGCTTGAATATACGCGTCTGTGATTTTACTTCCGTCCTCATAAGCGGCTGCCGCTCCTCGGGCCGAAAAGCTCGCCGGCAGCAGGAAATGACTCGCGCCAGCTCATACAGCCTCGTCTCTGTGTTTGTCTCCACGCTGTCTGTCCGCAGGGTTCTGGATGAAGTCCTGCAGAAGCTGGTTCAGCTCATACAGGAGGAAGATTGTGTGAGTGAGAAACACGGGAGATGCCCGCATTCATTAAAAGATACTGTAAGATGCAGATGTAGCAGTTCGCCTGCACCGGGTTCGCCTCATTACAAATCACTGAAATAGGAAATGGATCAGCTGCAAAGACACCGAAAAAAATCCTTATTTCTAGTTTCACTTAATTGAAAGATAATAAAGATGAATAGCTGCATGTAAAGGAGACACATTATGTTCATTTTAACGTTCATGATTTTATTTTTATTAGGTTGTGGGAGAAATGTAAATGTATTTAATCCCACCCCCTCTGCATTAATCTTTAGTTAATAATTCAGCACAGGCTTCCTTATTTAATCTTTTTTTATGAATAAATACATAAATAATATAATAATATAATAAAATATATATGATTATGTAAAATTTAAAATTTACCATCATTATCTTATGTATAATAGTTTATATATTGAGTTATTTTGTCTTCTATAAAGATGTACTATTGCCTTAATTAACTGTTATAATGATTTAAGTATGTATTCACCAGCATCCACTAATCTCTCACGATACATATCTACATATAAATTAAAATTAACTGTTTAACTAAAACTATATACTACATACTCTTTTGACATTAAGACGTTAGCATGCTAACCAGCTAGTCAGTTCAAAGCTCCAAAGCTCCTGTGCTAACATTTCCTGATCCCTTGAGCTCTCATTCTGAACCGCTAACTTCACTGCTAACTTAGCTAACTAGCTTACAGCCGCTACTGTCCGCAGCACTTAGAGGTTACTCGGGTGATATTCTGAACCCTGTTTGTGTTGGTGTTGATTTGACATGCGGCCAATCCTTAAATATTGTCACTTAAAAGAAACATTTTATGGACGTAGCATCAAATATGCAAAAACGAGCTAATTATCAATTCTGACACTTTTTTTCTGGATAATTTTTGCATGATGTTTCACAGTAGAGGCGTCAGTGCATCATGAATTATTGCTGTGTCTCTGCCCTTGCAGGCACAGTGTCTATATCACTACACACACATGTTGTAAATAATTCATACATACAGCATGTTAAGTCATATTCGCTCGCAGTCACATCACCCTGCAGTAAATCTCACTACTGCACTGAACCTTCCCGGCTCCACAGCCCCCTCTTCTCTTTCCACTGCTCAATTTTCTCTGCTTTATTTATTCCTGAATCTAACACTCATCCCTCCTCTACCTTTGTCTCACCAGTGCCTGCAGTCTCTGTCCCTGAACGAGTCACGCCTACGCTCCAGGGGCACCGTGCTGGTCAACGCCCTGGGCAGCAACACCTGCCTGAGAAAGGTGGACCTGAGTGGGAACAACATGGACGACATCGGAGCCAAGATGCTGAGCAAAGCCCTGCAGATCAACACCACGCTCAGGTGAGGGGTAATGAATGTAGAGAGAGGAAATGTCTTTGTCTCTACACGGAGGTTTGTATTCAGTGCGACTCACGACTTTGCCCCGCAGGAGTGTGACATGGGATCGCAACAACACCTCCGCAGCAGGATTTCTAGACTTGGCCCGGGCGCTTGAACAGTAAGAGCATTAAAGCATCTTCAACATGTAGTCTGTAAAATGTACGCTGTGATTTAGACAATAAAAATAGCGGATAGCTCGCATATCCGCTGCAGGAACAGTATTGATTTGAAGGGACCGTGATAGATTTACCTTCTATTTTAAGGCATTTAAACGTACTGAAATCTGCAACGTGAGCAGGGCGAATTGCCGCTTTCCACTTTGCTATCTTAAATAGTCCAGACTCACCTCGAGGCCGTGGATGACATGGTTATACAGATCAAAGTATTACTCACTCGTTGCATGCCATAGGAGGGATATTTTGGGATGAGCTCCGTCCATTGGGGATATCAACCCTAACTAACCTTTGAATCTCTAACCCACTTTATGTTATCTCTTCAGTCCGTCACTGTCTCCTTCAATAACTTCACCCCTTCCTCTGGTGTCTCCTTCCTCTTCTGCTCTTTCCTCTCTCAGTAATTTCACCTTGCAGTACATGCCTCTGCCCCTAAGTGACATCAGCCAGGCGTACCGCAGCGCCCCTGAGAGGACAGAGCAGGCGCTGACCAAGGTTGGCATCAAAGCCATTGACAAAGTCACTGTCGAAAGGAAAACTTTAAACAGACACACCTTTAAAATGAAGTTTTATGTCTCCCATTTACATTTAAAACCATTAATTCATCAAGTGCTTTGGATCAGACATAAGCTGAAATTTGACGTTTTATGTAGTCCTGGGCAATGTCTCAATATTATATTGTTATTATGATATGAGACGACGTATCGTCTACAACCACTTCGTCATTGTATCCGCACACTGATCAGTAAAATACCAATTAACATCCCCCCTACGATATTGTCACAATATGGATATCGAGGTATTTGGTCTAAAATATCATGATATTTTGTTTTGCTGCTCAGTTCCGGCATTTACGAGGTGATTTTCAGGATATCTCAATATATGGAGATATATATTGTTCACTGAAATGTAGCCTAAAAATATTGCAAAATTACTTTAAAGGCCATATAATGACCCGGTCCTTGTATTAGACAGCGAAACACTATTAAAAAAAGGTTAAAAACAGAATCAAATCTCAGGCTCTATGAGTGATGTAGCTCTAAGTCAAAAGTTATACTGCCTAACGTTATTGTTAAAATCCTATCGCTGCAGAAATTAGTACACTTTCACATATGACACTAGAATTGTTTGGTTTACCAAATGAAGAATAATCAGGACCCCCAAGTTTCCCCAAAGCAGCTGACAGAGTCCCATTGTAAGATAATATTATCCAATATTCACTCTATTTCAAGTCTGTTTTTGGTCTCCACTAACTGCTGAGGATCAGATCTGGCTCTTCAGCTGCTGAGTGCTCCACTAGCTTCACCAACTACTCACTAACTGTATCTGTCTGCTGTTTGCTGTTGAGCAGGGGAGTGTACAGTGGGTTTTTAGAGCATTTACTCCTGAAAACAACTGCATGCTGCGGTGACTTTAATCCAAAACCGGACAGCTAAACAATGAGCTGAGGCTCACTGTAGAGCCGATGGGAGCTGCAGACTCAGGTGCTAATTACTTTAGGTTCATCCCTTGAATGTATTATTTAGAACTGGCTGCAGCAACAGCGTCGCTCAGGGTGCTTGCAGTTTTTGCCCAGTGGCAAACATTTTCCCAATTAAAAAGACAGGACACCTTCAAACGCATCGAACTTTGGACCCATGGAGGTAACATATTTGTAAAAAAAAACATTTCGAGCTTAGGGAAAACGATTTTTTACATCTATGATGTCATCACATTGTGGAGTCTACGGGCTGAGCTGGAGAAACTCTACTGTACATAGTCAATGAGCCCATAAATAGCCGAATAACAAATAACCCTACCCGGAAAGCTGGCACCAAGGCAATCAACATTACACATTGTTACATTGTCACATTGTGATGCACTGTCAAGATAGAAATATTATTAATTAATGCCGCTTTAAGGGCCGCTCGTTAGCTCAGTCGGTGGAGCCTTTGTCCTCCCTGCAGCGGCCCAGGGTTCAGGTAAAACCATAAAAGATGAGTGCCACCTTAAAATAATGTGGTGTATTTACCTGATGGCAAGCAGAAGTGGAAACTTAGAAGCAACACAACTGAAATGTTTCAGTGTGCAGTAAACAGTCCGAGCTTTCATCCGGCTACTCAATCATGTGTCTGAGTGGAAGTAAACTTTGATCAATTTAGCTGCTGCTGCTGGAGGCAGACGTTACTCTGAAGTGTAGTTTCATCCTGAAATAACACAAGCGCCACGCATGAAAGAAAAAAAACAACTGAAAACATCAGACAAGAAGCATTTCTGCCAGGGGAGGTGATTATTTTAGACTTTTAGGTAAAGATTCTGTACTTTGATGCTGCTGCACATTAATCAAAAACTCCAGTCGCCCTGAAGCTCTCGCCATCAAAACGCTGCCGTCATTATTGTTTGAATCTCTGGATGGTTGTGTGGTAGCAGCTTTGCATGCTGAGGACAAGGTGGCAGATGTAAATCACTTAACACATGTCCAGTTTGCTTCTACTCAAAGGGGCTCTATGTAGTTTTGGAGAAGAATTTGAATATGTAGAAAGAAAGGTCAGGGCCCGGCAAATATAAACAAAGTAAAACAGTGTGCAATTTTGTTGTTCTTTAAGGTCAACTTGTCTATTGGGTTTATTCAGTCATAAAAACAAAAAGAGTTTGTTTATTTAGCTTGTTTAGGTCAGATTGCACCTTTAAGTCTTAATTCATCAGTGTCCGAGATGTTGAGCTGAAAACATCGTGAAACTTTTAGTTTTCAGATTCCAGCGGCTGCTCATACAAGCGTAAAGGTGCTACTTGTTCATCTATACTCATTTATGAAAGAGGGTTTCGTGATTATCTCAATCTTCAGATGATTTCAGGACACTGCGCCCAGAAACATAAAATAAAAAAACGGTTAATCCGCTCCTCTCTGCATCCTTTCGCTCTGCTTCATTGCACTTTGTTTCCTCTTCATCAACCCGCCTGTTGCATCATCGTCCATTCTCTCTGTCCTCCTCGTGTTTTTAAGCCCGGCTTATATTCACGACTCCCTTGTTCCTCTCTGCTGCGCACAGATCCAGCGCGCTCTGGTGAGGAACAACCAGACCCAGCGCTTCTCTCAGAGGCAGGCCCTGCGGCTGCACCAGGGCCTGGTGACCAGCACGGCCGAGCAGGTAGCACTCGTCTGCGCCGTGCTCACCTTTTCGCGTGTGTTTGTCAATCTGTGTTTTGAACGTGCGCTCGTAACACTCCCCCGCCTGTCTGTTTCCAAGGTGATGGAACGCCTGTGTGTGCGCGTCCAACAGCAGGTGTGTGTGTTGCGAGGCGTCGGAGAGGTGGAGGAGATTCAAGCTGCTAAACAAGTGCTAAAAGAGGCCAGGAACTCCCGCGCTGTGAGTTGATGTGAAATGCATGAGCGTAGTATTTGCATCGCTGTCATACATAAATTTGAATTAATGTTTTTTTTTTTCCCCTCTCTAAGCTGTACCCGTCGCTGTGCGAGCTGGCTCATGTGCTGTCTGTGGACGGGCCGGTGCGGCAGAGACTCGACTCTCTGGCCGGTGAGCTTGCAAAAGCTGCGGACAAGGAGCTTCAGGTAGATCTCGAGAGCATCTGTTCACACCGTCATCCATCATGACCGAGTTACTGATCGCTGGCATCCGTTGCAGGTGATCGTTGACTCTATGGTGTCTCTCTGTCGGGAGCTCTGCCCTTTATCTTCTTCTGCGGCGGAGAGGCTGAGTCCTCCGCTCTCATCCGTCTCCGAGCGCGTGTCCATCCCTCGCTCTGCCATCCGGACAGCTCTGATGGAAAGAGCGGCGCAGGATATTCACCGAGCCTTAGAGTAAGAGCGAGAGAAGCAGCGAAAGGCTGCAGCAATAAGTCTGAATCTGATAAGCCGGTTATTGATTTCCTCTCACTTTTACCAAACCTCTTCCCGTCTGTCTCTCCCTTTCCTCTAACCCAATCTTCTGCAGAGAAGTGAAGCTGTCAGTGGTTTCCTATCTCACCAACTCCATCGTGGACCAAATACTGCAGGAGCTCTACGCCACCCATAAGACCCTGGTAAACGCAAAACACTTAACGGAAAAAGAAGAAATGATGTGTATGAGACAAAGATAAAGCGACTGAGTTGGGCGTCAAAGTGGACTCAAAGAGCGCCGTCTTTTTCAGACCCGGCAGGTGTCTCACCTGAAACACTGGGAGGGGGCAGGTGAGGACGGGACGGAGTGGAGGTTTAACAGACACAGAGACTCGCTGGACATCACAGACGAGGAGCTCACCACCAGCATAGTGAGTATGAATACACACCCCGACCACACTCGAACTCTGGAGAGGTTTGTTTACTGGAACACACGTAGAACAGGTGCAGAGTGTCTCGGTTTAGGCACAGCATGTTAAGGAAATGACTGTGTTTTGGGTCAAAATAACAACATTAATTTGCATCACAAAGTTATGTAATAAAAACATTACTTACTTTAATAACATAACTTGAAACCAAGCACGACTCTTAGTCACACGCGGGGCAAAAAGCCTGTTTTTTTCGGATGAAAGTCCGGGGTATTACACATTAAATCATCCTGAATGACCCCAACTCTGACTTCTCTTGCTCTTCACACTGTTACAAGAGGGGCATTTCAAGAAGTGACGCTTGAGGGGCGACCCCAGCGTCATACTTAGAAGCACTGGGCGACTGACCGGGCTGCTGCACTGAATGTGTTGGCAGTTCTGCTAATCAAGTTGGCCTGACGCACCATCTGAAGAACAGTTGAGACAGTACGTCGATGCATCAGGACAGAGTCTAGATGCTTTCCGGAACTAAATGTTTTTGTTAATTTAATGAACATTTGTATATCAGCCACATGCACATAATGAATTACCAAAACATGCGGCTGCAGCTCAGTAATGAGGGAGATATAAAAAAAAAGACTGGAAAGCATTTCGAGGTGAATCCTCTCCGTGATGTAAGAATAATAACAGCTTGCTCGCACGTGGCTTTTGTTTGAATGTTGCGTGCAAATTAAAATGAACCGAGGGGCAAATTCATCATCAAATGAATGTCTGAATCTGAACAAAGCAAATTAACTACCGGTCTGTAAACACCATAAGTATCGTTTGTGATGAACAAACTTTACATTTCTATTAATATTTTTAAGTTAAATCGAGTTGGATGACTCATTCTTGGTCTTATGGGCACATTTAAGTCGATTTTTTCACACAGTCTATGTTATTGACGCTCCTTTTTGTTATAGCTGTTTGATGGTTTTGTTGCCAGCAGCCAAAAATATGTTAAAGAGATTTTACCTGGTAATGATAATGTATAGCCCAAAACACTATTAAAATAACTGTCAGACACTCCTTCCACCTGCAGCGTTTGCTTTAACCCCGAGCGAGAACTGTTTTTATAGGAATTTCATTTTTGGAGTCACAAAATATGATATTATGTTCTGTCAACTCTCCCTGAGGCAGCATGTGTGTGACTCTCCGATTTATTATTACAGTATTTCTCAGTTCTCATCCTCCATTTCTGTCTGATATGAACAATCGAGTCGTTTTGTGAGTTTTGCATTATATTGCATCAGTGTTGCCTGTAATCTTACATACATCAGTGTGTACGTTGACTTCACAGGCCTCACTCTCAGCCTTCACCGTCTCCATCAGCTTGAGTACCGCTGGAGGAACGGATGAATCTTCCTCTGGGGTCTGGCATTTGAGATTTGCACTGACTTTCTTGACAGGAAGGTCAAAATTTGAGAGGCCCTAATTCGTCCGGTGGAGACGTTTCAACAATACTTGGATTGATGATGCGTCGTCAGTTCAGATGTGTTTTGGCCTTTCGAAGCTTTTCACTGATTGGCCTGATTAAAGGAGAGCATTGAATGTCCACTGAAAGTCCAGAAGGCCTATAAATCGTACTCCATGAGGCTGACTGCCATCGAACTCACACAAATCAAGTCATCCTGATACGTCTCGGCCAAAAAATTGATTATGAGTAAAGTTTGTAATCTGTGACTCGGTTAGTTCTGTGCTTTTTGTCCTCCTACGTCACTTTTTTTGACCACCAGACAAGTATTTGACTTCCCAATCTGTCCCCACCCCTGTTTTCTTTTTCCCCACACTGACATGTTTCTCTTCCTCAGTTACTTCAGTTAGTTCTGCAAAAAAAAGCTTGTTTTTCTCTCTGTTTTTTTTTTTTATCACCAAATCGCTGCTCTAAAAATGAGAAAAACTGAACCCTGAACTAAATCTGAAATACATTACCGCGGCTGGTTATGTGAGAGACGACTTGATAAAAGTAAATTGCAAATCTCTTTTGACGCACGAAAAGAGCAGCTCAATATTTATAAGACAGCAGGTAAAAACGCAGACTGTTTCTCTGATTTTTATCTGGAGAATCTGCCGTAAGCCCCGGGCCTTTTTCATCACGATCAGTTCACTCATTACCCGTTCAGACGCCTCTAGCCTTGATGTCTCCTCTAAAAACCTGCCAGAAATTTCTGTCTGTGAAGCTGAAAAATATCAGCGCGCTCATTTATTCTTCTGCAGAGTACCTGCAATGAACCAGCTTATACTGCTAATGTGGTTCATTTTAAACCAATTTCCTTTCCTCTTTTCATCAGAAACTGCTTCTCATAAAACCAACAACTTGTTGTTAGGATGTCATGTCCTCGCGTATTACCTCAAAGCAGATGTTGGAAACTGCTGTGGCAGCTTTTTATGTACCGCCGTACTGCAAACAATTAGCGAAACCTTCCCTTAAAGCAGCAGTTATGAATAATTTCCATCTGATCACCAAACTTTTTTTCACCAAAGTCAGTCAGATTCATCCTCTGAGCATTTGTACAACATTTTTAAGATCCATCCTGCCGTTGTTGAGATATGAAACCACCACCAAAGTGTTAAACTGACATGTTTAAAAGCTCTCTGCCGTGTTTAATCCTTGTGCCAAAGCCTTTTTCTTTTATGCTACGTATCTTTCAGACTGACCTCAGCTTTCATGAACAGTCGCCTCAGTAGATGAATCCAGTTTCCGTCCGCTGAGAAGATTTTCTGTAATCAGGCTCTTCCTGCCGCGCAGCCTCCGATCTTACACCACCAATTGATCGTTCTGTTATTCATCTACCTTCTTGTGTGCCAGAGTGTGTGTTGGTCATTTTGTACCGTCCGTTTATACATGTTCAGTTTCTAAGTCTCTGTACGGCATAAAGTGATTTGAGTTGACGGAGCTCCACTGACAAAAGCCCTGATTGGCCTGAGGGAGCGGCACATGACATGTTTACTCGGTCCTGTTTTACTCTTCCTTGCTCTGATACTTTCCCCTCATCATCTCAATAGAATTGTTTCTTTTTTTTTTTCCTCCCAGGACACAATAGCCATTAAGAAGCGCAGCTCGAGAACAAGACGAATACGACCCGTCTCCACCAGGCTGAGTGAGTACCGCTGTATATCCTCTTATCCTCCTCTCTCCCCTCGTTTCCTATTAAGCTCCGACCCCATCCTGTCGTTTTCCCGGCTCCATTAGTGTGTTTTCTGTCGGCTCTGTTTCCCCGTGTCTCTATCTGAGAGGTTTATGGTATATATAAGTCATTGTGTCTCAGAGTGGTCACTGATTGTCTTTCAGTTGACAGAAATGATGGCTACCTTTGGTTCCCACGTCTTGACACCTTGACTGTGTCTTCGCCCTCTCACTTTTCTCACCCTCTGTAATCCTTTCATGGCTCCTCGCTGCTACCAGGTCTCTGTGACGACTCCAGCTCCTCGCCGCCCCCCTCCGTGCCATCATACTCCTCGCCGCTATCCCGCTCGGCATCCTGGGAGGGCCTGTCAGAGCTGCCTACACAGGGTCTGCCTCTCCATCATGTGACGCGGGTTCGGCCCAGGCCCCCGCGGAGGCACAGAGGAGGGCACGTCCCCTCAGAGACGGTAAGACGGGGCTTTGATTCTGGCACCTTTTTGACACATCATACCATGTAACGTGAACGTCGTGCAGTGTATCAGTATACGTTGCCTGTTCTCAGATTGCACCCATAGCTTTTATCTATCTCTGCATAATTCCCCCATTTCCTAATGTTCATGCCTGCTGGCAGTGACTCCTGTCTTTGTCAGAGGTAATCTATACAAAGTGGATGGCTGCAATTGGATTATGTCATTTCTCTGAAGCCAGTGTAATCCATTTGTTTTATTGCATGCAGGACATTTACAAATGAAACCCAGTGCAACTAACATGACCTTTCTTGTGTGTCTATGTGTGTGTGTGTGTGTGTGTGTGTGTGTGTGTGTGTGTGTGTGTGTGTGTGTGTGTGCAGCATTGCAGTGAAAACGGAGGAATAAGCCCTCTTGACGACGGACTCCCAGATTTCTACACTAAACGAGTTCTCCCTGACAGGTAAAAGTTTCTTTTGCCGTTCCCTCAACCCGTGTAAAACTGTATCTACATGTTTCTCTTCTTACACAACATCCCCTCGATTTACATGTTTATCTACAAATCACATTTACTTTAAACAACTTCCATTTTCCAAAGCCTGCCGCAAGTTTTTCAGATTGAGTTTTCCAACTTTTCAAGCAGTCATTATTCTCTATTTTCTTCATCCGGCATGAAATACGTTTTAAATTTGCTTGGGATAGGTAGAGATTGGTGAGTCTGAGTGAACATTCGTCACCTTTAAAAAATTGTCGCACAGCAGCGCTGCTGTGAGCAGAAACTGCTTTGCAAATCGTTTGAAGGACGCCAGAGAGAGTTTTCTGCTGAACTGCAACATGTTGTGGTCAATACAAGAAGAAGACCTGTTTACTTATTGTTTGTCTTCTGGGTTTGATTTTCTAATGAAATAGCCGGAGTAAAACGCTTTTTTTACACTTCGTCTGAGTTGGACCAAATGGATTTATGTCTTTTTTAATCTAAGACTAGCTCTAATCAGAGTTCAGCAAAACAAGGGTTGAAATGAGTAAATCCAGTTTCCACATTAAGCAGAGTTATGACGCACAATTACAAATTAATCTCTGTTGCGTAAAACTACATTTATTGACGTTCACCAAAATTAAACAGAGTTTAATCAATATGGAGATGGTAAAGTCTTAAAGTATCCAATATAAAATGTACTTAAGTATCAGGAGTACAAGCATAAGTACATTATCCATATATTTACATGTATGTTTATACTGTAGGTTGAACAGTTAGTGGCCTCGATGATTATTTGATCCCTTATACAGCATTTTTCAGATTGTCTACTTACTAAAGTTATCAAATATAATACAGTGGAGTCAAAGTGTAAAGCTGCAGAAAATGGAAATACTAAAGTATCAGTATCTGAAGATTGTACAGTACTTGAGTAAATGCACCAATTAATACAATTAATTTGCTGTCGGGACGCAACTTTACATTCAGCTGCTCTGTAATCCTGAACAAAATGTGACATTGTTTGCTAACTAGCAGAAAAAGTTAACTTAGTCACATCACGTTCACTGTCAGTAGTTTCAGGATGTTAAGTGCCTGTGTAAGTATCTAAACATCTCCTGTTTTTGCAGCTACATGATCAAAGCTTTTAAATAGCAAATAACTTTTATTGTTAAGGATTTATAGGAAATGAAATATGTGTTTGACCGGATTAGCGGAGCTTTGTTAGCGCTGATTCTTTGATAATACAGCAAGAGGACGAGTGTTTACAGCCGCTCGTCTGACCGCCAGTAACAGCCACGAATCCACTCGCTGCTTTTAAATGTCATCGACTCAAGACGAGGCCATCAAACAGATTTAAACCAGGCTGGTCCGTGTTTCTGTAAAAGCCGTGATAGTTAGCCTGCGGCATTTCTTTTCCTGCCATGTTTGAGAGTTGACCCAAAACTGTTTCATCGCCGAACGGAAATCTTGACAGAAATTCAGCAGCATCGTAAAACTCAGTTGGGTCGAGTCTGCTCCTGGATTTCATTGATTATTTTGCTCAATTTTAAAGCGAAGCTCTAAAGTTAATGTTGGATCGCAGCTTGAAATGGAGTTAAAAGGATCTTTGCAAAAGATTTTAATTGAATCGAGGTTTAGAGCAAAAACTAAACCGAGGTTTTATAGAAAGGTTTAAATTTAGTCTTTATTAACTTTAAGCTTTTAAGGTTTGTGCAACATAATTTGAACAGTGATTTATTCGGGGTTTAGTGTGAATCCTTGTTGCTGCAGCGCAGCCTTCAGTCTCAGTTGTGAGAGCGTCCTTAAATGCACCAGCAGGAGAAGATTTTTCTGAATCGTCCGCAGTAACTTCTGACTGAGATGATGAAATGTTACTGAAATGACTGATTGAAAAAACTTTAATCAGTGTGAGGGACTAATTCTAAAATGTATGGTGGGTCTTTACCAAATGTAGCTTAGTGGAAATACTTCAATAGAGGCTTTTTCATCCATCGCTACACTAAGTCCAGTGTGAGCGCGTCACAAAAGAGAGGAAAACTGTCTCAGGAAAGGCGAACGACGAGAGACAAACTATGAACAGACAAACTATTACAGCGATGGAAAAATGTATGCGTGAGACGTAACCTCGGTCTCGTTCTCTCGCTTCGAGGCGGAGGAGGAGATTCTAGAGGAAGATAATTGATTGTTTATTCTCTCTCCCAGGTTGTTAAATACAGACTCTTTAAATATCAAACCTCTCGATTTAGATTAGAAGTAATTACTCGTTCCTTTAAATGTGATGTTTTCTTTAGAAACAAAAGGTTATCAAATGTGACAAGAGCAATAAGATTTGTATATTTCAGATTTTTCCTATTTTAACCCTCGGTGTCATTTCAATTTCACATGATCACAATCGAACACTTTACTCTGACTCGAAGTGAATGGAAAAACGCAGAAAAATATTGTATTTCAGACTAAATAAATTAATACTTCTTCCACCTCTGTGTGTTCAAACATGTTCCCTCAGGCTTTACTCCAGCTGGCTGATGTTTAAGTTATTATTCTTAATAATTCAGGATGTGTGGTTGTGTCTCTGTGACCAGTGTGAGCTGTCTGTCTTTGAAGTAATCTCACGGCGAGCTTCGGCTTGTTTAGCGCATCCTGCTGGCTGCTTTTACATTCAGAGGCAATTGAATCCGCTGTCCATCAACGCTGCTCCAGTGAAACATTAATTTTGTCGCTCTTTGATGATTAGGGGAGCTGGAGCTGGCTGTTTTGGGGATTTTTTGGCTAACAAGACACGATGGGTTAGTCGGTGACTGCGAGCTGTTGATCAAAGGAGTCTGGATGTTAGTTGATTGGATTGTGGCTGCGTCGGACGTCATCAGCAGCTGCTGATGTTGTTTTTAATTTGTGAGCAGTCCGCTCTTGAAATAGGGCTGCAACTGATGATTATTTTCATTGTTGATTGCTTTCTCAATTAAGCGATCAGTTGTTTAGTCTATGAAATGTCAGAAAATGGTGAAAAAAAAAGTCTTTTGTTGTCCACAAGCAAAAGATATTCAATTTATTTTCACACCAGAGAGAAAAAAAACGAAAATATTCCCAGTTAAGAAGCTGGAATCAGAAACCTTTCCCCTTTTTATATAAAAAAAAAATTACTCATATTGATTAATGAATGATTAAAATAGCAGACGATTAATCTAATAGTTGAAACTAATCAATTAAAGGAGACATATTATACAAATGTTCCAGTTCATAAGCGTATTTTTTTGGGTATGTACTAGAACAGGTTTGAGCACTCTGTTTTAGCTCCTGTCTCTTTAAGGCCTCCCCTCCTCTGATTGGTCAGCTTACACACGCCTGAGCCATCACCACTTACAACAACAGGGCCGCTGTGCGATCAATTCGTAGGTGCCGAACCAGATTATGCAAATGTGTGACTCTGTGATGTTGTGTGATGTCACTGAGTCACAGAATTAAAGGAGGGACGACTGACGAGGCGTTTCAGGAGCAGTGTTTTCTGTGGGAGAGAGGAGCTTCTTACACTTTTTTAACTTTAAGGACATTTACACGCACTAGAACCTATAAAACACTGAGGGAAAGGAAAAAATGAATGAAAAAGCACAAGAGGTCTCCATTAATCATTTCAGGTATTTTTGGAAAATAAATGGTTGGTCCTACAGCAATCATGCAAAAACAGGAAAACTGCAGGTCACTAGTGACTCTGTGATTTACAGATGTTTGGATATTTATAGTTTGGTAAGCCTGTTTTTTTTTTGGCGGAGCTGAATTCAGGAGCAGCAGCCGCAGCCGATCAGAATAATCTTGCTTCCTTCCACGCTGCAGATCATCAGGTTAAGTCAGGGCTTTCAACATGATTACATTTATTATATAAAAAAAAGTGCACTTGTAAGGAATCATTGTGTACCGAAAGGTGTAGCCTAGCAACGCTCCAACCGCGGATGAATCAGGAGCAAAGCAGATGGCTGTGATGACTTCGATGACATCCTAACAGGGATGATTGCGCTCGGACTGGAGTGCATGTGCGACGTTCACCCTCGCTCTCTCCCCCCCTCTCTTTCAGTCAGCTCTCCTCTCTGCACAAAGCTCACTCGCTGAGGAGGAAGAAGAGGAGAAACATGCTGGCCATCTTCGGCTTCCGCAAGAACCGCAACCAAACTTTGTCCAATCAGGGTCCGGAGGCTGAGGCGGAGGTTTACGGAGACGGGTGTCAGACTGTTGCCACGGCACCCACAGGGTTTGTGTATGCACGAACACAACACGCATGGACTCAGTTTGTAAAGATATAACCTTGAACAGACAACACAATGCCCCACTTCATGCATCAGATAACAACACACAACATCACAGAGGACTCGTTCATTTTCGCTCCCACATTCGGCTCCACAGCGTCACATTTTCTGCTGATTATCTCTTCTTGGTCCTCATAAGGACAATCAGCCGCACTGAGCTCCACAAATACACTGACAAATATCGCTCTAAATCTCCTTCAATTCTCTGTTGGTACAAGAAATGGCTGATAGCTGCCAAAGTGCAGGCGGGCTGATACCAGCGTGTGTGCACAGATGTAGATGAGCAGCCGGTGGCTTCGGTTCTCACGCTGCATGTCAAATACAGATTAGGACAGATTAGGGTGGCGGGAAAACTGGTTCCTGCCGCAAAAATGATACTTTCTTATTCCGCTGAACCACGAGAGTGATTCTGAAACCACAATCCGGCTCAGACGTGGAGTTTTGAGTCATGTTTTTGTTTTGTTTGTCTGTTTGTTTGTTTGTGTTTGTTATCTTGGTTTTTTTTTTGGTTGAGGGGGGTCGTTAGTAAGACACAATGTGTTGTAATAAACAACTATAAAGTAGTTTTGGAGAAGAAATTCAAACCCAGAATTTTCACATTTGCAATGTTAATGAGGTAATGATAATAGTACAGATGGATTAATATGTTCTATAACTGAGTAAACAAGATGTTCTCAGAGGAAATTCAGGTTCCAGAACAGAGTTCGATGCTAGAAAGGTGGCAGGGTCCGCCACATGTAAACGCTTCTAATTGAAAAAGCTCTTCCCCAAAACTACATAGTGCACCTTTAATTTAAATAAATAAATAAATAAGAACACTTTTCTCAAAATCTACTCATATTAACTAAGTCGAGCAAAAGAAAATAAAATCTTGGAAAAGCTGAATGTGAATAGAACGGGACACACAATTTGCAATTTACGTGCTTTCCTGAATGCACCATGTAGAGTGCAGTCAGCCGACACAAGCAGGCAGCTGTTTCCCTCCGGACACGACCCCACGCTCTGGGGTTTAGACTCCAGCTGAAACAGTGACATATGACTATACAGCGCTGCATTTAATCAGAATGTATTTTATTATATTTATGTTACATCCGCCTGCTGTGTAGCGTCTAATCTGCAGGAGTATAAGAATAGGAGAAAGGTTTTTTTTGCAACTTTATTGAAAGCAGTCAATCGATTCATTCATTTCCTTTACACAAACTGTTGGACCCAAATCATGTCCTGGGAGCACGTTTGCTTTTCTGCTGTTCTTTTTAATCAAGCAGCAGGCTCCGTTCTGCTGCAATCTTTAAACAGAGTGCAAGAGGACCTTTGGGATGGTAAAACTTGGACTCCAGCATGTTTGAACATCTCGTTGTTTCAAGGATTTCACCCAGCGAGGCGTTCAGCAATCCTAATACCCGTTCAGATGTCCAACAACATCGGCCAGAGATCAAGTTATTTTGCTGTTAGTGCCATATTTCTGTCCCCTCACAGAAGTAACGTCATGTAATGTTCGCTCCACGGGGGGATTAATTCTGGATTTAGAGTTTACACGGTTATTAGGCATTAATATTTTCCTACGTAACGGATTATCAAAGGTTTTACACCACCTCTCTTGATCCAATTGAAAATTCCGTATGATCGGGTCGGACCGGATCAGCCTCTCCTTGATTGAAGTGGTCACATGAGGCATTTTTAATTCTGTTCTGTTATTCTGATTGTTAGTGGAATATTCAGGTCCATGTAAAGAGTCAGATTTAACAGTGAAAGTCACAGAGATGAAGTTCTGACTCAGTGGTAGCAGCAGGTTGGCAGGGGCAGCGGGTCGTGGTTCCAAGTGGTCCCTGTGGATTTTTGTATTGCATCGTCAATCGTCACACCGCTTCTGTTCTCAGAGTCTGTCAGGTTTATTCTTAAAGTTGTTTCATGAATCTGCAGCGGGCTAACATCGTCTGTCTTTGAACATAACAGGACTGCCACAGAGAACGTGTACACTCTCCTTCAGCCTCCGAGGTCCGCTGGCAGAGCTGGGTCACCCGGCGAAGGGGCCGATGGGAAAATAAACGATCACCAGGGGAAAAACACTCTCGCTTTGAGTCCGCCGCCGGTGCCGGGCATCCCTCACCCGGGCGTGGGAGGAAGCAAACACCCCTTTTATTCCCCAAGAGAGGTACACTCAGCGTGCCTCACGACAAGCATTCATTTACTGAAAGTTTGCCTCCGGTGTGATCTTTGTTTTCGCCTCCTCTTGTTGTGTTTTGACAGAAGCCCGAAATGGATGCTGTGTTTGAACAGCCGGGAGAGACGGACAAGTACTGGATGGACGACAAACAGAGGACAACAGAGGTGCTGCAGGTGGACAAGGCGTGGATAGAGGCGAGGCAAGGCGATCAACACACAGAGAAACACGTCGACAGACAGCGGTTTGAGAACAGGACTTTTGCAGAGCCGAGGACGACCGACAGACAGACGGACAGGTACTGGACTGAGAGCAGACACCAGGACAGACATGCAGAGAGACAGTGGACTGTTGACAGACACACCCAGCGGCAGATAGACAGAAAGATAGAGAGGCAGTGGATGGGCGGCAGACAGATAGACAGGTCGTGGTCGGAGCACAGGCCGGCCGACATACAGGTGGACAACCAGTGGACTGAGAGCAGACATGGGAGCAGGAAGGGGGACAGACAGGTGCAGCCGCTTCATTTGGCTCAAAGGCCGCTGCCGCCGTACCCGTCTGACAGGATGCCTTCGCCAAAACAGGAAGCGGATCCTCTGAAAAGCACGGAGGCAGCAGCTGCAGACTGGCATCAGCAGGACACGCAGGGAGACAGACAGATGTGTCCCGACGCTGGCGGAGGGTTTACAGAGGGGTGGAGGAGCAGCGGAGGAGGAGGAGGAGGAGGAGGAGGAGGAGGTCGAGCTGCTTCCTGTTCATCCAAACCCGATCCCCCGCCACAGAGCAGCAAACCAAACCTGTCCAAACTGAGACCGAGACATCGCCTCGAGAGCGCAGACACTCTGCCAGGTACTTCACTGTCACTTTATGTTTGGCAGTTAGGAAAGAGACACAAAGAGATTCTAGCGTTTGCAAAGAGGTTTCGAGTGCACTCGTCACCTCACCAGTGTGTAGGCAAACAGCAAAGTGAGGGAACAGACATTTCCTTTTTGTTTCTTTGTCCGTAGGGACAGAGGAGGAAGGAGAAACAGAGAAGGATCCTGGGAAGATAGAAAAGAAAGAGAGAGAGAAAAGAAGAGACTCGGAGGGTCAGCCTCCTCCGATTCCAGAAAAGGTGTGTCATTTACAGCCACGCGTGGTTTGAATCGTCCATCGATGCTGATTGTAAATCCATTATTTTCTTCGTCCTCGTGATTTGTTCATGTTTTCCTTTCTGATCCGACACACAGCCAAAGACGTCCTCGTATGTGACTTTTCCAAAAGAGTCAATCAATGAGAGGAACTTACCTCCTCCTCCTGTGCCGCCTCCCGTCACCAAGCCTATGTACGGATTACCAGACAGAGCTGCGAGTCAAGGTAACTCCTCTGAGAGTACAAACAATTTAAAGTGGTGCAGACACGTTTAAGTTAAGTAGCTCCTTTGTGTTCACATCAGAAACATTTTTCTGACTTCAGCATCACAGCAAATACTTTCCTTTAGGTCATTCTTTCATGTTTCTGATTTTGATCAGTTCCTCTCCATTTATCAGAAGTAGCTTCATGTTGCTCACTATAAAACTCACTATAAAACTTTAAAGGAATACTTGTAGTTCTCTTGGAGAACGTCACAAGAAAAGATTGATACTAGTTAGCCTAGCATAGCATAAAAAGACTGTAAGGGGGAAACACCAAGTTGCGGTTTCACATTGGTTCTGTGCTGGACCATTTCTTGGCCTGCTGGAGTCTGGAGTCGTCACTGTGAAGCTGCCAGTCAGCCAGCGGAGACTCCAAAAAGTCACTGCTCTCAACATCCTACAAAACCACAACTTGTCAGCTGTAACTAACAGGAGGATAAGTGAGGTTTAGTGGTGCTGGCAGACGGATATGGTTACCTTTGGATGAAAGTGGTATTGTTCTTCACATCTAACCCTTAACAAGAAAGCAGTAATATTAAAAGACCATATTTCCCTTTAGATACATACATACATATATATATTTCATGAATGTTGTTCAGGTGAAGAAGGATTGAGACTTCAGGCACCAGTGAAACCACAGCGGAGCAGAAAGGCCATGTCCTGTGACGCAGGTACAAAGTCTCTTATGTATCACAGATACTGTTTCTATTCCCCCAGCAGGTTGTTACACTATCTATTTATGTTGTTTAATATGTGTATACATGTTTCTGCGTGTGTAAAACGTCTGTATCTAACTGTTAATTGTTGTTTTCTCGTCCTCACTGCACTCAGGCACTGACAGGGAAAGCCCTAATAATGTTGAGAAGCCCCCAAATCGCAAACCCCCCGTGAAAAAACCTAGACTACCCCAAAACAGAAATAAGTCACTGGACTTGTCTGGTACATGTCTCTCTCTGTTTTTATTTATCTGTGCTTGTGCTGTGCTGTGCTGTGTGTGTGTGTGTGTGTTCGTGTGTGTGTGCGTGTGTGTGTGTGTGTGTGTGTGTGTGTGTGTGTGTAATCAAACACCACTGCATGTGTTATTGTATTGTATTGGAATGTGAGATTTGAAAATTGTTGTCTGTAAAAAGCTAAACTAGAAAAACAGAAAACACAATTATAATTCAGTGGAGTCTTTCCTGTATATTCTCCAAATGTTGTGTACTCACAGCTGAGTAGATGAAAGTGTTATTGATCAGCCTCAGTGATAAATTACTTATTATTTCCTCATCCGTGATCAGGCTCCTTTCCTCCTTTCCTTCACAGACAGCCTCAACTCAGCCTCTGGCCACAGCGAGCTGTTGTGATGCCCGAGAAAAAAAAAATTTCACCCGCCGCTGTCCGGCCGACGCGTTGTCATGGCGACCGTGGAGCATTTCATCCAACGAGGAAACAAAGAAAAAAAACGATACGAGGAGGAGGAGGAGGGGTGGAGCCAGAGGGAAAATGTCTCCTTGACAGACATCATAAAAGCATCATCCACTCGCTTCTGTTCAAACACTCACTTTCCTCAGCGTCACTTTCCTCCCTGACTGTGTTTCTGTCTTTGCTTTTCCTCTCACATGAAAAAGTCTTTTTGTAGCTACAGTATTTTAACAGTATTTGCTACTTTAGAAAAAGAAGAAGAAAAAAAAACGCAAATGATCATTGTCTTTCGTGTTGGTGGACGGTGGGCCGAGTGTTCGAGCATTGTGGCTTTTTGCTAGACAGAGATAAAAAAAAATAAATAAATAAAAAAGTCTTTATTAGAATGTGATTTCTTAAATCTGCAAAGCATTTTTGACTGCTGATACAGTTGATTGCCTTGGTTGACACTTGAAAATGAGTTGCTTCTTATCAGATGAAACTTGATTATTTATATCTAGTTTTGCTTTCAGGAACTGAAAGGTAATATATTTTATAGAAAAAAGATAAATATTATGTATGAGCACCCTCACTGTATGAATAAAACACTAATGGAAAACCACCGTGAGTCTTTTTGTTGTTGTCTGGCTGGATGTGTTTCATATCACATTAAATGTATTATTTCAATTACTTAACGCAGCTATAATTAATATTGTACATATTATTACATGACTATATGTGAAAGGGGTCCCAAGTGTGCAGCTCCCCTCACTGCTCTCATGGCATGTTGTTTTAAGTTGTTTCCTTTGTGTTTATGTGGCAGCAGGCAGCTGTTTACAATGTAAAAGCTCTAAAAACGCCGTATGCTTCCTGTCAAGCACCAGACAGCAGACATACTTAGCAGCTAGCTAGTGAACAAAACATTATTGAAGCATTTAGCAGCTAAACAGAAGGTATTTCCCTATGGGGCTGGTGGAAAACAGGTAAAAAAAAAGAGATATAGTGGGCAGAAGCGCGGCTCTGAGTGAATGCTGATGTTGCTCCCCGTCTGCTGGGAGTGTAAACAAACTCAGTCGCCAGAATAAATGTTGGCAAAGTTTGTTTCTGCAAAACCACAGAGAAGTTTCATTATGTTGAAACTTGGTGTTTGTTTAGGTTCAGTTTGTCTTTTGTCACAACACTCGCAAAAAACGCTTGGTTAGGGTTAGGAAAAGATCAGGTTTCGGCTAAAAATGCCACAAACGTGGTTGGACACGTCCCGAGGTTTTGTTAAAATCACGGTTTTGTGGTCTCAGGCGTCACTGACTTCCTGTCAATTATGTCCTGTTTGTGTTGCCACAGACAAAGCTGGACATATCCCAACATCTTTTTAAAAAGACCCAGTTTTGTTGGCAAAAACAGCACTCCAGATTGGCTGCTTCCCATCAAAACAATCTCTTTGGTTGTTTTTTCTTTTTGCCACAAACATCATGGAGATTGGCCGACTTGTCATCAAAAATATCCATTTTTGTCACCTCAAAAAATGTCCCGAACTCTCTTTAAAAATATCCAGTGGTGTCACACTTTCAAACGCTTGGCAGCCTTGTCGCTTCCAACTCCACCACCCTCCCCTCCGCCTGCTGACATGAAAGTCCGGTTTCTACCCTGTAATGTGACCGTGATATGACACGTTTTGTAGATATGTCAGTCTGGTACGTGGCCTGTGACACGTACTAATCTGTGCAGACAGACTGCTGACATTTTATCCTGAAGACTGGACTGATGTTAACAGGCAGATAAATTCACAAAATCAATTTTAAATGTGATTATATATCAATGCCAATGTTTTGGGCTTGTCTGGGCCGCCCCTCAGTGGCTCTAAAGGTTACAATGGACATTACAATTAATGACACTGTATCTCTAAGAAGGGAAATAATTGCCAGGTAACAACTCGAGCTGTATACAAAGCAGTGACAGGCTGAGTGGTTTGATTTCTGTGATCACAGGTGGATGCTAAATTTACTTCCTGACTTCAGAAATGCCCCTCGCCGGTTGGCATGGCAACCTCATATATTCATAGTAGTCAAAGAATGTGAGGAAACAGCAGGGGGCGACTGATCCCTACAAATGAAGCACACACGCACACACACACACACACACACACAGGATCTGAGCAAAGCGGCAGGCTGGCATGTTGTCATTAGCAACCGTGCCGTGACCTTTTTTCTAAACATGCTGTAATGAGTCAGAGTTAGAATGCCACCATCCAATGAGGAAATCTCTGCAGTTTGCTGAAATGGAGATAAAAGAGTTTATTTTTTTTCACCAAGTCAGTGATTTTTAATGAGCAAACAGCCTCTGGAGAGATGCTAAAGAGGTTTTTCTGGCTGACTGAGACTAATTGCTGCGTTCAGTAACTGTTACAAAACCATATTTTGTTATGAACGTGTCTGAAAAACAGTTTTCTCTTTCCTTCCAGGTGCATGTGTGAACTTTAAATGATCTATTTAATCACTCAGCCACGTTCTTCTTTATTTAATCGCTGCTTTGTTTTGTTTTTTCAGACAGAGGATGATTTAACGACCCGTCCCCGCATCCGCTCTGTGTGAGCAATGAGCAAGTCTCTCCTGAAGCGATTTAACATCACACATTTTGATTTATGGTGAGATTACAGGCAGTGTATTGGCAGCGTTGGCAACAATGACTTCATAACACAGTGAAATATAACCCATGTGTTGAACTTCTACTCCCTCTCCACCTCAGATTTAATGTGGAATCCACCGTGGTGACTCCTCTAGTGTAGTAATATCCCCTAAATGAATGTGCCCACCGTTATTGATCAAGTGTCGAGGCAGCAGCTGCAGAAAGTGGAGCGAGAACACACACATTTAGCTGTGAGAGTTCACGTTTAACAGCATTTTCTGTCACATAAAAAGGCAAAAATTTAAAAGAATGTGCTGGATTTTTGCTCAGATTTCTTTGCCAAAAAGATACGCTCTTGTTTTTCCTGATTGAAGAAACACTACGTAGTTTTTGAGAAGAGATTCAAACTCGGAATTTTGAAATTTACAATATTAATGAGGTCAATGTACATTTTCATAATTTTTTCCATAAGTGAATGAAAAAGCTGCGCTCAGAGGAAAATTAGGTCATCAGAAAACATGGAAGCTGGAGAGGTGGCAGGGTCCGCCACATATATAAGTGTTGTACTTTGAGGTCAGTTTGTTTATTGAGATTATGTTTTGGCATCAAGATGAAGATCTTTCTCTTCGGATTTAAATTTCTTCCCCGAAACTACGTATTGCACCTTTAATCTGCACAGATAAAGGCATGCCTGTGCAATTAGTGTCATTACCTAAGAAGGAGGATTTTGTTATTTTCATTCTTTATTTCTTCATCAGAAGCACAAACTTCTTCTCTAACGACAAAAAGGTTTAAGAATCACCGACAGGAGAGTTTCTCCAGCGTCCTCACACCTCAAATCTGAACAAAAAATCTCTTACGGTGAGTGTGTGTGTGTGTGTGTGTGTGTCATCCGGCTGCGTTACATACTGCGCTGTATTTCTTACAGCTGATGTGAAGACACATCACATCACGCAGGAGGCACCCGAAACACATCCTACACTTCTCATCATTCTTCTGCAGTTACCAAGCAACATGATCGCATAAAAGGCCGAGGGAAGAGAGGAGCCGGAGAGAGAACATGTGTGGGTAGAGGAGAAGGATGCGCGAAAATAAAAGGATGCAAGTGGTCTGAAGCAATGTGCACGATTGTGCTCACACAATACCCCCCCACCCCCCGATATCTGAGTCCTCTCCTCTTCCTTCCGGGTTGACGGAGGATCCAACGTGTGCCGCTGAAACGGCTTGTTAGGAAAAGTTCAGCTCATGTTGAAGAGACTCGGCTGTTCTACACACAGTAGATCTACCAAAAAATGGCCTGTTATCATTATTTAATCCTGAGTGAGGTCGTTTTAACATCTCCCCTCGTGCTGTCGGAACGTGAACAAGCTGTGAAAGTCTGTTTGCATGTGGCTCCTCTCAGCCGGGGCCCTGCTGGATGATATTCATGCCACAGCAGTTTCATGGGAAATGACTCATGAAAGCAGACGATGATAAGATGCAGTGTAATTTAACGTAATTACAACCGTGTCTACAAAAGGTCATAAGTGAGCTGTTCGCCGAGGTCGTCATGGGAACCGTCTCCCTGACGGGTGACTGCTGCCATCGGAGTCGCCTTATGGCCGGGCAGCCTGTTTGTGAGACAGGGTGCCAGTCACAGGTGATCAACGTGTACCTGCACCGCGACGGGCTCCGGCACAAGTCAAACAGTCGTTGGACCCATTCAGCATCGTTTTGATAAGCTTATGTAATGCCACAACATTTATTTCCATCCAGAGTTGCATTCATTTTTCGCCAAGATCTTGAGAGTCGGGCTGCTGCGTAGAAGTCCTCTGAAAGGTCTTTCTCATGTGGTCCACCTCGTCCCTCAAGGAAAATCGGATTCTCTCCAAGTTTTTCTGAGTCAATCCCACGCTAACAGGGGCTCCGGCTTTTTTTTTCTTTACTGTTTTACAGCCAAGGGCGATAAATAGTCTTTGAGGCATCCCCTAATGTGTTCAGTGTCTCTGTTGTGCCGAGGACGATCAGCTTGAGGTCAGGATAAAACGTCAAAACAACCAATTTGGAGAAGTTGTTTAAAATGTCCTGCCGATATTTGGTTAACCTCGAGCAGCGTGACACTTACCTCACACTGATAAATGGATAAATGTCATGTGCATATTATGTAACGTGTTCTCCTCCATGTCCTCAGATATCTCCTCACCCAGTTCGTCTCCCATCCTAAGTCAGTGTCAGTATCTGTAGAAAGTAGAGGTCATCTCTAAGGCGTGGACTGTTGTTTGGACCCCCTGCATCCTTTATGTTGAGTTCAGGTCGGAGGTTTAGTCTCCCTGCGGGCAGAACGGATACAGACTATCTTTGCTTTTTAAACAAACTATAATCTCCGTGATCTGATAGTGTCGGTGATGCGGATCTTGTCCTGTGATTGTCGTTGATGTATTATGCATTTGTGTTTGACTGCTGTCTGTAAAGCAAATTGCCCCGCAGGGACATTCAAGTTTTACTCTCTTATGTCTGTGAAGAGTTCAGGCTTTGTAGTGAATCGTATGAGCTGGAAATAGACTTTAGACACAGTTCTGCAGTTCTAAAGTCGGCAAGGTGTTGTTTGATATCCCTTTGCAGCGAGGTTGTATTTTTGTGTTTTTCCAGGAGCTGCTCGAAACTGCCAGAAGCATTCAAATCCCCTGCGGCAGCGCGTGAACTGCAACTGTAAAACGTAGTTCAGATCACAGACAGGCAGACAAAGGACACAACAATGAGAGTATTGTCAAATTAAGAGATCTCTTCACCTGTTCCCATGAGCAGATAGATGCTATGAATACTGAGTCAAGCAAACTTGTCAGCCCTGTACCACTCTAGATTTTAAAACATCCATAACTGTTTAACTACAATTCAATTTCTTCTTTTCATCAAGATCCATGAAATATTCCATGAGAAATTAACAGAAATGTGGAAAAACACCATATCTTGCAGTTTTAAAGAGAGTTGTTCCCACCAGAAGTTAATGGTGTCTTTTCCAGGCTGAGACTCATCCGCCGTCCAAGTTTTGTGGAAATCCGGTCTGTAGTTTTTGTGTAATCTTGTAGACAAACCAACAAATTCAAACTGAGGCTGTGTGGTATAAAAATGGCTTGAACACAAATACATCGGATATCTATAGGGTTGTATTTAAATACTAATTATTCATAAACTGTTTATTAAAAAAAAAACACACACACACACACCACCTCCTACAAAAATATCACATTTCTTGATATTTGCATGAACACTGTGGGAGGAAATCAACAGATCTAGTTTCTTCCAAGAACAGCTCATTAAACGTGCAGATTTAATTATGAAAACAGCAGAAACGCCACCAATTATACTAATTAACTCATTAGAATTATACAACCTAATGATAACTACCGGATGATGATAATTGCTCAAAGGGACGATGCATTTGAACAGTTTTGTTATTCCCTTTATTAAATGTTTCGCTGCTGTGAAATATTAGAAATACAAACAGTTTCCGACACCTGAACACAAACAGAGACACAATAAATACACAAGCACAAATAAGAACTGATGTTAAATGCCTCCTCATGAGGCATTAAAGGTGCACTGTGCAGTTTTTGGGAAGAAATTCTAAATCAGAAGAGAAAGATCTTAATTGAGTGGTTGATTTTGTTTTCATGTCTAAACAAACTAAATAAACAAACTCTCTTTGTTTTTACGACTGAACAAACCAAATAAACAAACTGACCTTAAAGGATGACACAGTTTCATATTGTTTTACTTTGTTTATATATGGCGGACCCTGCCACCTTTCTAGCTTCAGCTTTCTGGGACCTTATTTTCCTCTTGAGAACAGATTCTTTATTCAGTTATGGAAGAAAAAAAATCTGAGTTTGAATTATGACCTCATTAATATTTGAGTCTGACTTTCGTCTCAAAAACGACACACTGGCCCTTTAATAACATTGATTGATTATTGTCTCAAAACATAACCTTTGCATCGGCTTTCCGGTGTTTGTTGCCGTAGAAGTTACAGTAAACTATCATAATCTTCCAAAGAGGATGATGACGGAGGGGGGAGAAGAATCAGAGCAGCTATGCGATGAGAGGAGGAGGGAGGGGTGGAGAGAGGGGAGTGAATTAACAGCTTTAGTGTCATCTCTCAGTCTGGGAGAGGAGCCAAAGTATCGACCACCTTAATCCCTTCATCCTCCTCATCCTCCCTAACCTCCGCCTCTGTCTCTCTGTCTGCTGCCACCCCCTGATTTCCATCTATCTTCATCTGTGTGTTGTTGTTTTTTTTAAAGATTAAAGTTGTTTGTTTGTGTGCGTCAGCGTTAGTGTGAGCTCGGACTTCTTAAACTGCCTGACTAGACTAAAGATTTGTGTTACCGGTGAACATGAGCTCTTCGAAACGACCGCTGAAGAGGTTTTATCTGCAACATTTTCTTATATATGACTGCAAATGAAGAGGTGTCGATTAATAATGACGTAACACACACATTATAGATAGACAATACAGTTCTCACGTGCATCAACATCAGTGAGAGCCGCAGTAATGAAATGTGTAACTTCCCACGACATATTAAGGCCCATTATGCCTCCGAATCAATGGAAGTGATATGATCGTGATTAAGTGTTTCCATCGATCTGGAGGCGGGGACGGGACCATTGAGGCCGGGGTGGCCGAGCTGACAGCTTATGTCTACATTACAGATGGTTTATTAAGGCACGGGTATCTGTTAATCGGACACTAGTTTCAGGGGGAGAATCAGCGCTAATCCTATGACTAGCCTGATAAGTCCACGCACTGTGAGACCCCACGTGTGGACAGCATGAGTAAACACACCCAACACACGTCCAGACACAAACACAAACAACACGTCACGAGCAAGATGGTCTGGAACGAAAATCAATAAAAGACGCAACGTAGCTTAGGAGGTATGAATCGTGTAATCTTGTAGCTACACAAGGCCAAAGTCAGACTTAAATGGGCAATTTAGAGCTTAACAGTTGAAGTGATGGATTAGAAGCCTGTTACAAAAACACTAAGATTAGACGGCAGCCGGGAGGAAAAATGGGGGAGCGAGGATGTTAAATGATAAACAATGCTCCTCGAGGCAGAGTGCATATATGTAGAATATTAGCTTGGACTGGAGAGATGAAGATAATATAACAGTATGTGACTTCTTATGATAATGAACGCTTCACAGCGGGCCGTCTGTTTTCTGCTTGGATTATATTAGAATTCAATCAAAAAGGGAGAGAAATCACAGAGCCACGAGGCATCCCGCTGATATTACAGTCATGTTTCAAGTCATACTGGGTCGACGAAATAATGGCCAACACGTCAGAAGAATTTCAAGGACTAGTTTGATACATCCGGAAATGTCCTCGCTGAGAGTAAACCGGGGAGGTTTATACCACTGTCAGCATATAAAGACTGGAGACAGAGGAAACGGTCAGCCTGGCTCTAACAGTTAAAAGATAACTTTTCATGCTGATGGAAAATCAGTTGAAGTTTTGAAATCCACAAATTTTTTGGAGCTTGACAGCAAAACCACGTCTCACAAACAGCTTCAGTGCACGGAAACTTGTTTTAATACCTCTAAAAAAAAACATCTGAATATCCAAAATGAGATCCAAAATGCATTAGAAAAGATGTTATTTACACTCTTTTTAAGTTAGCTGCTAAAGCTAAAAGTGTTAGCGTGCTACCCGTCTGAAGTGGATGCAGAAACTAGACCATGACACAGGTCTGGGCTCAGGTCCAGCTACAGTCATACAGTCAGCTGAATCGAGGCCTGTGTTGTTGGGATCTGTGGTTCTGGCTACCAGATCTGGACAATGTGTGGCCCACAATCCACTGCTGTATGTGGGACAAGTTGGCCAGCCAGTGAGCTAAACCAACTTCACTATGTAGAGTGAGGACATGATGACTGAATTAAAATGTTTGGGTGAATTTACCCTTTTCCTGGATGTAGCATCCGCTCTGTATAAAGTTTTAACACCAGGCTACACTTATTAATGCTGCAAAAAAAATTAGGCAAAACAGGTTGAATTCCAATCAGCAGCATTCGTTAGCGATCCAAAAAAACGTTTAAATGCTAAAGATCAGACAGAGAACGTTAATTTTGCAAAATCTGTTTTCACGAGACATGTTTTGTTTTTGATAAGGCTTGGGGCGCTGCAGAGGACTCGGCCTCGGATGGATGGATGGATGTCACGCTGACCTACTGGGACACCTGAACAGAACAGAGCCGTGGTTAATGTTAGTAGTATCAGTATCTTATCTTTGTCGTGATGTATTTCTTTGCCCCTGTAAACGACTTAAAACTGCCGTGTGTGTCTGTGATGCTCCGGCCTAAAAATAACACTTGCTTTGCTGTGTGCAACTCCAAACAAAATCTCCATTGACTCCCACTGTTTTGGAGTACAGGCAGAAATCCCAGAGCGATCTCAAAATCCGGACAAATAAAAGCTAAAAAAAGTGTTTTGAGTCTGTTAAGTTCATTTTTTTCTTCAAGAACTTGAGTTATTCCTCTCCAACCTTTTATACTCCAGCCTCTCTGGCAGTTGTACGAATGTTTTGACATTTGTGACTCTTCGTGTTGAGCCGGGATTAGACAGGTTGGATCAAACAATTAAAACATAATTCACTTTAGATGTCTTTTCTCACTCTGTGTCATTCGTGTGTGTGTGTGTGTGTAGAGAGTGAAGGAGACAGATCCTCGGATGGAGGAGGGAGGGAGGGAGGGAGTGGGCTCCTCTCGAGGTGAGATGTGTAAGCCTGTTGCTTGTAGCAGAGTTAGACGGGATTAGGACATGTATCTGTGGGATAAGGCTGAGTTGGTGGGACCCTACAGACCTCCACCTCACACCATCTGTCCCAACATCCGCGGCCTTCCTCGACCCCGTCACTCTCTCATTCCCTCTGTTTCTCAGGACACTCTCGTTCACTTCTGCTGTATTGATTCTTTGTGCACTTGTGCTATTTCTTGTCCTCTTTTCCTTAAGAATCCTCACGTCCACCTGCTGATCGGTCTTGTCCCACGTTTGTCCCACTTCAGCGGGTCCTGTGTCATGACACCAGTTGGCCTTAAGACCCTCACAGAGGATAAAACCTGGATGATGTGAAACCAGGTTTACAGGGGTGATGGAGAGGTTAACTTCCCCTTGAGGGGTTTTTTGAGGTAATAATGGGAGATGATCAAGCTTAAAAGGTCAGTTAACCCAAACACTAAAACACATGTTTTTTTACATGCAGACATTTAAGGTTGTATTAGCTGAGGATTTGCCTTTTGAGATTTCTGCTGATGCCCCAAAAGAGTGGAGGTAGCAGCTTCTTAAATCTTTCCTTGCCCCGACGCTGACTTAAAAGCCTAAAAGTGATAAAACTGACACTATAAAATAATTTGGAGAAATGTATTTAGCTTCAATTGCAAGATTAAGATGAGTGTCTCATGTGTGGATGCTAAATATGAAGTTACAGCCAGCAGCTGGTTAGCGTGACGTAGCCAGGAAGCAGAAGGATGCTAGCTGGCTCTGTCAAAGAAAAAATAAGTGAATGCACAAAAAATAAACTAAACTAACATTTGAACTTTTATGTCTGTAAGGTAATGAAGCTAACACCAGCTGCCAGTTAGCTTAGCATAATTGAAGGACTAGAAACAGACGTAAACAGCTCAAAGCAGGACTAGGACAGGCTACTTCTGAAAATCTCTATTATCTTTAAAACCCAGCTCACAATCGGTCCTGAAATCTTTGTAAATGTCTTTATGACATGCTAACTGTAACCATCCCCTCGCTCTAGATAGCTTAGCTTAGCATGAAGACTTGAAACAGGGGGAAACAGCTAGCCGGGCTCCGTCCAAAGGTACCAAATTTAACCTACCAGCACTTCTAAAGCTCACTAATAAATGTTATATCTTGTTTGTTTAATTTGTTCATGTTATGTTGTGGTCCTGGACTATTTCCTGTGCAAAATAGTAACTTCCTGGAATCTCCGCTGGCTGCCAAAGACTAACAGGACACCAGGAAGCAGTGCAAGGTAAATAGCCTACTGTCACTAACATAAACCTTGGTAACCTGTTTCACCTTTTAGGCTACAGACTAAACAACAAAATGACAGCTTGAGTTTACCGTAAAATAGCTGCTAGTCTTAAGTGAGATGTCAAAGACGCTAGCAAAGCAACATAGCACAGCGTAAAACCTCATATAGGTCAAACCACCATAAATATTTATCTTTACACGTTAAAGATTCGGCTGAAGATATCAACAGAAACAGACGAGGTTTGCCAATCTCAATACGCATCAACCACCTGCTGTCTGCCTGAGAGTAACTTGTTTATGTCTGTGTGCTAAATATGAAGCTAAAGCTACCAGCAGGTTAGCTTAGCTTAGCATAAAGACTGAAAACAGGAGGAAACACACACCCTGACTCTGCTCAAAGACAACAGAACACATCTAAGCTCAATATTTAGCAAGTCTCTATCTCTTTAGTGACAAAAACAACACTTCATGGTTTTATGGGCGCTCGCATGAACTGTTTCTTTGCTGGCTGCAGCTACTTCCTGGAGTCTCTGCTGGTCGTCCATGTCAGTATAAACCTATTTCCCCAAATGTCAAACTAGTCCTGCCAACCACTGCTGAAGGCCTAAAAATGTTTGCCATTGTTTCCAGAGAGAGGAAGTGTGTAGCCGACATGAGTTCAGATAATTTGCGTCAAAAGGTTGTAAAATTAACTGTGGTAATCCACCTCACAGTCGGAGGAACCACAACCTACAATTACAACACAAACCAGTACGGCAGCTACTATTCAACTACTACTGCCTCTATCCATTAACCACAGTGTGGGACCCTGAAGTGCCAATTATTTAAATATACCTCTGGAAATGAGGCTGCGCAGGAAACGGCCAACGGTCTCAACAGGCCCACCTGAACGTGAGCTGCACTGAGGTGCGTCTCGGTGGCCGCGGGGACAAATGTGTGCATGGCCGCAGATGCAGGAGGGGCTGGCGGTGCGTTTGCCATGAAGTATGAGGTAAGTTCCTCTGTGTCTCTCCCACTCTTTGTCCCTCAACCCTCATGGGAGGCCCTGTTAGTTTAGCTGCTAAGCTTTCCCCGGAAACACAAATGATGGGCAGATAGAGAGGTTAAAATAGAGGAAGAGAGGAAGAAAAAACTGAATGAAGAGGGGTAGAAACATATATAAGTTGTTGTTTTTTTCACTTTAAATGAGGAAAAGTGTCCTAAATAGTTGTCATGTCTGGCACCTCAGCGTGGGTTCTCTGTTTCCCTTAAATAGTTAAATCCTGTTTGTGAGTCTCTGCGTTATTTCCACGAGTCAGCGTGTCTGCTTTGCCTTAAAGATTTTGTTTACTGTCCAAATCAGATTTGCGAAGGCACTATTAACTCACTGATTCCTCAACGAGACACTATTAAGACACAGAGAGACTCCGGATTAACAAGTTTAGCTTTTAAGGAGCATCGAGAAACGCTTGTTGTGCATTTCTCTCCTCAGCGGACTTAAATGAGTCCGGGGGCAGAAAAAAAAAAAAAAGAAAAAGCGTTAATTCACAGATTTTGAGCCTAACTGCGAGAGGCAGGCCGGTGTGGAGACACAGCGGGTGCTAATTTGCGAGAGCAAAAACAAACCGTCTCTCGGAAAATATAGAAATCTTTCAGACAGCAGCAGAAATTCTGCAGCTGATAGAGTTTCATGGCAGAAAGAAGTTATTTAGAATGCTGAAACTTTAACATTTATCTTTAAAATTACTCTGATTAACAGATTTAAAAAGCATTAGATTAATTACAATGAATCACAGTATGATTCCTGCTTATAAGGAGAGTAACACCAGATGTTTTCAGGAAGGATGAATAATGATTCTGACCGCAAAAGTTCAGCTGCACTTTATCCCAGCTGTTTATTACTGTCGATAAAGAGCTAATTGATCAGTGATTGGCACTCGTGCTACCACTTGACTGAAGCATTAGACTTTTGATGTTTCAGTTGATGATCTTCCTTCATAATTTTTGTGTTTAATCAGATCACAAAACCTTGACAACCAGCCAGCCTTGGGACACAGGGATATGGTAAGTTTCTTTCATATATTTAACGTTAGCTACGGTTGCTCTTTGTTAGAAGAGCGGAGTGGCGCCGGAGAACGTGCATAAAGTCGCATCCTGTTGACCCAAGTCCTTCACG